>CM061140.1:161170349-162370349 GCA_030789695.1 Scilla litardierei | reverse complement strand
GATCAAATCAAGTGTGTTGTATGCCATACTAAATTGAAGGCCAACGGGGTCTGATACTACTTATATGGATCTCGCCTCAAGTCAAAGTAGGAAATGCACACCATGTATGGTTTCAATTACACAACATGATATCATATTGCATAACAGGATTGGGATCCAATTTGATTCGAAAGAGAAACCCTTAATTGAATCTAAAACCATGATCCAAACTCATTAACCATATTTCCGTCCAGTTTAAGGTGTCACAAAATTGCGTACATTCCTTCCATTCAAACTCATCAAATTACCAAACTGCTTTTCCAAGTTCAAGCAGGAGTCCAGGAAACCAGAATTCCTAGAATTTCTTCATCAGCCTCTTCCTTTGGTACTTGCCATCATAGACCACATTTTCCTAATCATTGCTTTTACCAAAAAGCATCTTATAACATTTGAATACTTCTATTCCTAATAGATCGGAAGTTACTAGCCCAATTGATAACTTAATACTAAATTAAAAATAAAACAATTCTTCAAAAATAAAATATGGAGCAGTAGTAACAATCAACAAGAGATCTAGCTATTACTTCAGATTATTGCCATTTCAATGGATAAAGGAACACCATACATTGTAAATCCACATAAATAGAATCTAGCAACCTTAGCAATATAGATGTAAAATAATAAAATCAAAAAAAAATCTACCGGAACAAAAGAGGAATCACGAGAAGCATACATACCCTATACCCATTGAGCTCGTTCTCGAGCTTCTCCTTCCTCTGCTCCGCCCTCCGATCGATGGAATCAGCCCAGACCTGATCGAGCTCGTACTGCGGTCCGAGCCTTCCCCCGATCTTCGCCGCGACTTCCCGATAGAGATTCGAGTCCTCGCCCTTCTTGATCTCATCGTAGGCCATACGAAGCGCCTCCAGTTGCATCGTTTGATTTCCGCATCTCCCGGCTATGAACAGCAGGCGAGAGATTTTGGTTCGGCCGGTGTAGAGAGCGGCGTATGCCTCCACGTCCATCTGCTCGCCACTCAACAGCGGCTTCGAAGCAACAGCACCGCCCTCGCCGAAGCCGTTGGAGAGAAGAGACTCGTCGGCGACCTCTGGCGCTATGGCGTCGTCTTCGCCGTCCATCACCTTGGTTAGGATTTGAGGGGTTTGGGAGATTTCGCCCTTCTGGTTCAATCGCCGGAAAGGCAAAGGGAAAAGCGAAGACGGAGTAAAAGACGCCGGGATTTGTTACGCGCAGCTACCGTTTTACTCTGCGCACCGCTAATTTACAAGTTTTCTATTTATTTACAAATTTGCCACTGAAATCACTCACCACAAACATCCGAAGCAAACATCCGAAAATGCATCTCGATATACTAACGGAGACTGACCCATCCTCCGACATCCCCAGCCCCCCGTTTTCCACTAACTTACCAGTTTGTTATTTATTTACAATTTTGCCACTGAAATTACTCATTGCACACATCCGATGCAAAATTCCGAAAATGCACATGGATGTGCACGGTGAGTAAAACAGTCGAACGACAGTCGCTCACTCCTCCAACATTCCTCCCCAAGACTTCCCCAGCCCCACACCCCCTCCGTTGTCTCCTCCTCCCCAGCCACCCTCTCCCCCTTCTCCGACCTCCACAGCCCCCCCTCCCGTCGTGGACACGCCCTCCTTCGACATCCTCAACCCCTCCTCCCACTCCTCCAACCTCCTCCAATCTTGCATCAAGCTTTACCTATGATGGTGCTCATTACTAACAAGGAATGTATCACAAACATACTTATATGCTACTTAACTAGGCGACCTTGTTTATGTAGATCCTAAATACCTGTGGAAAAAACAAATAAACGAGGGTTTCCCCCCAAATCAGCATCGTCCAACGATTCTCCAATGGCTAGTTAAGGACCAATTAAACTAGTCCAAATGATTAATATACAAACAATTTTGCTCACACAATCGCCACTAAGTGCAGGATGTTATTTATTTTTTAATTCTGATACCATTTCCTTATCTCATCATCAATTCAGCTTGCAATTCTTTCTTCTGCAAATTAGCAAGAGAACCGATTCCAAAATTGCCAATTATAACTCCATAGATTGAGATAGCTGCATATCAGTTGTTTTCCACCAACAAATTAGATCTCCAAGATCTGTGAATTATCCTCTAGCACCGACTATGAAGGAGATGGACAAGCTGCCAAGATCTCTTCTAGCAAGCTGCCCCTTTGCCACAATCATATTCTCTTGCTACCAGAATATCTGCCTGTAAATTTACCAACAATGTGCATGCATGCCTTGAGTCCCCATCCTCACGTTTCTTGATGGTTTCAGTTCGAACTTCAAACATGTTGCAAATCTTTGGATTCAAAGGGGATTGATTCTATCTAATCTTTTCTCCCTTGAGCCATGAGTGGAGCTTTAATTGGTCGACACATGCGATTGCTTTGGCAAACTGCAATGCTTTGGGGGGCTGTTGGATAGCATAAAAAGACAGTAGTTTGGTGAGTCAAAATTGTGCCATCTAAAGAGGGCCCGACTCAGTTGGCTCTTGTATCTTGGTTTTTAGCTTTAGCAAGAAAAACTTGTTGAAATTTATACTTCAAACTCGAATTTGGAATTTTTCACAGCCACCAAAGATCTCGTAGTATACGATCAGGTGTCTGGTTCTACGGCCCCAGACAGATACAACAACACAAACATGCCACACGTTTGATGTTGGATGATTAGACGTCTAGCTGAAGGGCCAGACGCCTGGCGACTTGCCTTCAGTCGTCTGAAGGCATGTGAAGCAAAAGCTCCAGCTCTTGGATAACTGTAGCACCATGTATGTACAATGTTTTCCAGACGTCTGATGGCCTTGAATCAGACGTCTGATATGTGCGATTTTCTCAAAGCAGCGAATCTCACTAGATGCCTGACCCCATTTGGTCAGAAGTCTGACTGTGCTTTGTGTAGATGCTGCGGATTTGAATCTGAGCCGCTCGATTGATTATTCATCAAATCGAACGGTCATGGCTTGTTGTGGCTCCACAACCCTAATTATTGATATAAAAGGTCAGAACGCACCAAGAGAAGGCTATGTGAAGAAAAGAAGAAGTTATTGTGAGCCGTCGTCAAGGACTTCTTCTTCACGCGTCATGGAGATTGAAGCGTATACTTTGGTGAGTGAAATTCTTTGTAATCTTCCTCTTGGAATTCCTCTTTTTTAGGTTGAGGGATTATTTGTGCGAGCTTTTGAGTTTCTTCTCTGTTGGTGAGATTTGAGATCTCTTTTGTTTTTGGGGAGACGAGTTTGAACTCCAACTATGGAGTTGATGTTCTCTTTGGTTGAAGAAGATTAAAGGATGTATGTGTATTCTCTCACTGATCATATTAATGGAAACCATCATCGTGAAGCTGGACGTATGCGCCATTAGCGGGCCGAACCAGGGTAAACTCTATTTCACTGGATTTGTTGCTTTCCCGCTTTTATTACTTTTTACCTTGCTACGTTGGTTGGATTTTGATATTGTGAATTATTTCTATAAGATCGCGGCATAGAGATTGTTGGATAACTATTCGCCGAGGAGCTTTCGGTGCATAACGGGTCGTGTCGAGAACCCCAACAAGTGGTATCAAAGTTCAAGTTGTCGGATGTTACATAATGGTAGAGACATATTCAACAACTGGGTACAAGATTGAAAAGTTTATAGGAAAGAATAGCTTCACTCTCTGGTGCATCCGACACTACTGGCTTCACCTAACACTTCGTGTACGTCCAGTTGAAGAGATTACTAATAATTCAATAATCATAAATTACAGGTTATGACGTTCGCTTCAAGGGAATAACCAAACTTTCTAAGAAATCTAAGAAGGAAACAATGGAGAAATCCTTCTTTTGACTCTCAAACAACCCATTCTTAGCCCCCAGTCTATATTTTTGACATGTAATCGCTAACTTGTAGAAGAAAATTTACACAAAACCCTAGCCGAAATAAGGTTTAGATACCCTTTACAATCCGTAACGGGTCTAGAAAGAGTTCGGATTCCGAATCGGGTTTGGATCCGTGCCGTCGCATGCCCAGAAATGAAGTGGTCGCTATACAGTATCAATATCTATTATCAGCACAGCTCCAGTTCATCGGATCGCAAGTCCATCGCCAACTTTTCTTTGGGAACCGGTTACCAAACACCGCATATATCAGTGAAATGGGGCAGGTCAGTATCGACACATGCATGGATTCGTTGCAGCTAAGCAGTGAGAGAGTTTGAACCTAACTTCTTTTATCCATAGTTTGTCAAACTACATTATTGGAACTGCAATATTAAATCCAGGATCTTCAATGAGCAGTGAACTCGATTCTTAGTTGGGGGGGTGTGTTAATTCGAAGTTTCTCAACTTGTAGCAGTACTGAACAGGGGAATTTTAATGGAGTTGGAGTTGTTCAGCATCTTAAAAAACTTGCGTGCATTAATGTGCCTTTTATTATGTTTATATGTGCAGTGGTTTCATTATGTCCACTGCGTTGCATGCACGTACACCATGTGAACAGATGTTTGCACTGCAGGTATGATTCACTTGAGGAATGGTTGGCGAAAAATATGAAGGGAAAATATTAATATTATAAATAAAATTATTCACTGCGACATTGAACATGGAAGACATCATGATTCTTCCATAGTTTATCAAAAAATTGTAGGACAAAAGTGTTGTGAACGGTTATTTGACCGTAGTTGGGTGAGATTCTGGGCTATCCTAGGGATATGCTCATATCACTGTAAGCCCATATTTGTATTCCCCAATTGCCTATAAATACAGAGCTTGGGGCTCCTCTCCCAGTAGTTGATTCATAACACGTTATCAGCACGAGTCTAAAAAATTTTTTCCACAAATTTTTTTTTCCGTTCGTTGCGAAGGCGAAGGCGAAGGCGAGACGGGAGATCCACGAGCGCGGTGCAAGGCTTCCTCCATCGAAGGTCGTCATCCGCGTAGGGCTTCGAGCAACCGTCGCTATATCCGGAGGACGGATATAGAGGTAAAAATACTAAAAACGATATTTTTAATCAAACGTATGATTACCCCTCCCCTAGATCTCGTAAGATCGATATGGGGATTATTTGTCGCCTTGAAAACGACGGACCGTTCATCCCAAAAACTCAATTTTTAGGGTAAAAACCCTAATTTTTGAACCCTCTGACGGCTAGCCGTCACCGTGTCACGCCCCGCTTCCCATTCTACCGGGAGCGAGGACGCGAGCGGGTCCGCGATGTGCTTAAAACAAAGAGGAGTACTTTTTTTTTTCTTCTTTGAAATCTTTTCTTTCTGAAATCTTTTCCTTTTCTTCCTCCTTGGTTTAAACACACTAAGCGTCTGTATCAAAATTGCAGATCCTTGCATGCAAATTTAAGAAGCAGCTCAAACAACATTATTACATATCCAGCGTACAATAATTAAGATACATCTCGGCCTAGTATGTCCAATACAAACAAAGTACACAATTACATTATTTTAAATGTAAATAAACAGTCGCGAAGGGGATTGTCTAATCTTCTGTGGGTGGGTACTCCACGTGCTTGTCAAGCACTGGCTCGATTCCTGTGGTAGTGTCTTCAAAGAACTCACTATCGATACCTGACGGACATTTCGTAAAACAACAAAATGAAATGTCCGTCAGCGAGATTTGCTCGGCAAGATATTCTCAAAACCAAAATATTGGACATTTTAAAATTCAACAACGATGAACTTTAAAGACAAGCAATAAGCTTAATTTACAAATAAGCAATAAAAGAGATAAATCAGTTTAAAGCAGTTAAAACAGTTAAAGCAATTAAAGCAGTTAAACATTTGCAACCTGTAGCAATTTAATCATTTGATAGCCATTTGCAATACCATTTGCAACCTGTAACAATTTCATTATTCAATAACAATTTGCAAGCCGTCTGTAACCTGTGACAATTTAGCATTCAATAAACACACTGTAGCAACCTGTAGAAAAAGATGTTAGAACAATAATCAATAACCAGTCTATCCTAGTGATAAGTCCATGTCCAAGAGTACTAGAGATAACCAACATGCAGCCTGCGACGGGAGCAACTCCGAGGCTTACCCACCGTTCCGATATGGCAACGGTCAAGGTTCTAACCCCCGTAATGTGTTGGAGGTAATTTAGTATAGCGCATCCAGTTATTCTGTAACCTTTGTGATCATAGACTACCCCAAACCCAGGTCAAGTCTAGTGCCGGTCAAAAGAATGTGTACTATCTGTCTATTATTGAAATTCCATCTTCCATTCTATATTATTAAAGTTCCATCTTCCATTCAATATTGTTGAAGTTCCATCTTCCATTCAATATTGTTGAAGTTCCATCTTTCATTCAGTCAATTCAATCTCGGGTTCCAATAGTCCGTACAACAGTCTCGTGAAAGTTCACAACTTCACGACTCGATTAAACGAAAATATCAGGATCACTTAAATAAATAAAAGAACGAATAAGATATGATTTTAACCAAGCAAAAGAGTTTAAATTAGCTTAAAATACTATCTAAGACTAGTAGTTATTTTTCAAGATTTTAAACAATTTTTAAACAATTTTAAATAGCCAAAAAGCAATTTTAAATCAAGAAATGATTTTTAAAACATATGTTCAAGGAATTGTTTAGAACAAACCGTACATCAGAATTCTTCAAACAAGGTGTCAAAATGATCGTATTCACTAGTACTACGACATATATTTTTATCGTACATAAGTGTACGTAAAAATCACAGATTACGAATTTTAAAAGGATTTTTAAAACAAGAATTTATCATTACAACATAACTTCAAAGATTTATTCCGGGCAAACCATACGTCGGAATTCTGTAAACAAGATGTCAAAACGATCGTATTTACAAGTATTGTAACATATATTTTTATCGTACAGCAGTGTATGTAAAAATTGCAAGCTACGAATTTTAAAAGGATTTTAACCTATTTAAGTTTTGCCTTTAAAAATTCACTGTGAGAAATATACTTGCCTTATGACGATGAAACTAGCGCCAATGGATTCGTTTCGACGTTTCTGATTTTCTGGGGCTATCCACACATTTTTCTGGCCCCTGTATAGTTAGTTATGGATTTAAAACCATTTAACCCTATTTAATAATTAAGTAAATTACGAAAATACTGAAGTTTCTCGTATTTACGAGATTGCCATTGAGGCAAACTCACGCTGCTTCGAACCCAATCGCCGGCGGGGCTGTGTTTGCCGGCGGCGGGGTGGTGACGGTGAGGCGGCTAGCGGCGGTGAGCGGGGACCGGCGGCGAGGCGGGCGGTGTGCGGCGTCGGGCTGCCGTCGACGGGGGCGGGGGATCGAGGACAGTGAGCGGGCGGCTCTCGCCGTTGCTTCGTCGGAGGGTGGGCGGAGGAGACGACGGGAACTCGGGGTCGTTCGGGGGTTCTTCGTCGGAGACAGGGCCGAGCTCAGGCGGCGTGGGCGTTGTCGGTGGAGAGCGGAACGGTGTCGGGCTGTCGGGGTTTGAGAAGCTCACGGCGGAGCTTTGGGCGGCGATGGTCGAACGGGAGGGTGGCGCTGTGCTGCGGTGGTGGGGCCTCGTCGTCGTCGCGGGGCGAAGAGAGGGAAGACGGTGGCGAGGCGGGCTTCGGTGCCGTCGTCGGAGCGGCGGCTGCAGCACGGCGGAACGCGAGCGACGAGGAGTGTGGGTTCTCGCGGAGGTCCTTCGCCGGAGATGGATCGGGGGTCGGAGACGAGGTGGAGGGCGGCTTCACGGGGGTTCGATGGCTCCGGGGGCTGTCGGACGAGAGGACGTCGGAAGGGGGCGGTGGAAGCCTCGACGAGTGAGGGGCTCACGGCGGTGACGTGGGTTTGAGGGTGAGTATACGTGTGAGAGCCCGGGTTTGTTTTGTGAAGGAGAAGAAGAGCTTAACCGGGGGATTAAATAGGGTACAATAATCAATTAAATAATAACACATGAATATTTAGTCAAAATGAAATTAATGTAAAGTTTAGCTTTTGAAAAATAGGTAGGAAACTTAGACTAGGCTTCCTAATTTGAAACGTGTGAGTGAGGTTGCCGACAAATGAGAAATTAAACTAGGTAATAAGCTAAGTAAAAAGTAATTAGGGAAATGTAAAACGGTAATTAGTGAAAACAATTTGTAAAATTACAATTTTGCCCTTGGGTTTAAACGACTCCGAAAAATTACGAAAATATAGCCACGGGTTCGTATCGTCACGAGGATCGTGACTACGAGATCTATTTCATAGTTTGGACTACGGAAATACGTGTTTTGGGCCAAAACGTTTAGAAAGCGGGTTTGCGGGTTCTCTATTGATCCGACTTCGAAAAATTACGAAATTAATGTGAGAGGCTCTAAATGATCATAGAATGACACTGTAGAAGTTTGAAATCATTTTGAAAACGTTTACATAGAAAAATAATTGTTACGGCTGTAACATCAATAATTGAGTTTAAAATAATTATAAAAATCATTTAGGGATTTAGGTTGGTACTCGTATACTCTAAAATAGGCTATAACTATATTGGTGCTACAAAACATTTTTTATAAATGATTTAAAAACTATTTTGATGTTCAACTCCTAACAAACCATTATAAAATATTATTAATTAAGAAAATACGTAGAAAATGGGTATTGTTGAATACGGGTCATCACATTCTACCCTCCTTAAAATAATTCCGTCCTCGGAATTTCTCAAAACTTTATAAAATAAAATAATTACTGTTATTAAGAAGCTCAAGCAAATAAATGAAAAGATGGAAAACTAGTCGAATGATTATAATTTTGAAAATAAGTGGTTAATAGCATGAAATATAATGTGATATCACAGCATCAAGAAAACAAGAGATATTTCTAATAAGTATTAACATCATCAGAGATTCAGTAACTAGTTTCGAAACCTAGTACATCACAATAGTTATTCTGACTTCTCAAGTAGTCCAAAATTAATATGAGAAAGTAACATCACATGAAAATGAAGGATATTATGATGACAACCCTGTTCGAACTTGGAACCTGAGGTGATAAGCCAGAAGCAAGCACACCAAAGAGAAGAACGGAACGTCTAGAATATATAAACGATGATTACATGGTCTCAATCATGTAAATCATCGCCATAGCATACATAAACGTAAGGGATAAACCTAGTGCGTCCTTACGGTTACAACTTAACCAACCGAACACAAAGGACTTCATCTGCCATGCTACCAAATTACAAGCCATTACCCAGATCAACACATACAGGCAAGTATAAGGCCAACTCTTGAGGGTCAAGATCATCGCTACCACTTGTCCTAGCAGTCTCCATAACATCCAACAATAAACCAACATCCTAACCGTCTCCCAAATCCGAGCACAAGACCGACATCCAACTTCAACGCCTAGGCCCAAAAGTATGCCAATACCCAATCCTAAGGATACTCCTTCCCAATACCATTGGTCGATATCTACGGTAAACACCATCAGCCCTAAGCAGTTCAACGACCAAAAACTCAGGGACCTACAAGCACTAAGGAGCACCCCTAAGAAGCACTCGAAGCTGGGCAGCTCAAGGGGGAAGAACCAGAAAAAGGAGCTCCCAATGATACCAATGGCGGCGGGTTCCCAATATCCCGACCACACGGCCAAAGCAAGGGTGGCGGAGAGGGCTGTGGCCAAGGCCAAAAATCCCAAAACAGAACGTCGAAGGGACATCGGTGGCTGTCGATCCAAGGTGGCGAGGTGCGACGGCTGCGACTACGCAATGTGGCGGGGGCCTCCGGGATGGGGTGGAGCTTCGGGTGAGGCCAGAGGAGCTTGCGAGGTGTTGGGCTCACGAAAGAAGAGGCACAACGAGGGGGTGGGCGTCGTCTCGGCGGAGAGGAAGCCACGGGATGGTTGGAGAGGGAGAGATGAGGGGTTTTTAAAGGGGGCGCCGAAAGTCATGGATAGGGTAGGCACCGAAAGTCATAGGTAGGGTAGGGTAGGCTAGGCTAGGTTAGGCGGGAACGGGGCTCGAGGAGAGGAAACAGACAAAACGCAATAAAGAGAGGGAGAGAAAGTAGGCGGGAAAAGAATGCAAACCATGGAAAAATCTGGTATAAGACGAAAATAGGGGATAGAAAATACGAGCTCAAGAAAGAAGAAGAAGAAGTAACAGTCTACACTTACAAGTCATGGTTTGGCTCGTCTCAATTTCCTAGTACCATCCTCAAATACTTCTGAGCGTTCTTCGATCTGCTTCGTTGTCGATCTTGAACTTTGGATGATCGAAAACCGAATGCTACCCTCCTTAAAATAGACGTAGATAGGGTTCAAGCAATGAAAAGATTTTAACAAAGTCAATCGAAAGGTCATCAAGATAAAGGAAGGTTGATAGTGAAGAGATCGATGACGTCACATAATCATGATTCACGTCCTTGCGGTCCAGCGGACACGGCCAGGGAAGTGACTAAGCCAGGATCACTTATGCCCAGTCTAGCTAGGTCGATCCAACAGACTTTAGTCAAGCACATTGACCGGATCATGGTCCATTGAAGAAAGCTTATCATTTATATGCGTGCCATCATCAACTGAAGGAAATGTGATGAAGTGGGTAGATGGTTCAACATATGAAAATAATTATAACTGCTAGCAAAAGAGGTTACTAGGGAAGGTATAACCAAGAATGGAACACGAGTTCCTAAGCAAGGGTTAAGAGTCAAAAAGTAATAAGGTTCAATGGAAATAGTTTGTTGCGAATTTTGTGATAAGAAGCAATAGAAAACTTCCAAATTAAGAAGTGGACAAGCTATGAAGACAAATACATATAGCACGATAAGGTATGCTAGCAATGATAATAAAGGCGATGGGTGTCGAATCGACATAAAGGGAAAATGTTCAGATATCCTAGTGATTACCGATTCGGTAGCCTCATGGAAAATATGTGGTTGAATTTCCAGTATTTCCTTTGCAATACCCAAGATGTCGTTGTTGGTGACGCTGTGAGTATCTAGTCGACCTGCCATACTTCAAGACAAACCGCAATTTAAGGTAAGTAAAAATCAAATCACCATCAGTTGTGAGTATCTGGTTGACCTGCCAAACTTCAAAACAAACCGCAATGTAAAGTAGGTTAGAATAAATCTATTCTAGTTGTACACTTAGATATTAATGTCATTTAAACCGATCTTAAAGTATTTGCATAAGCAGGACCTGCATGGGCCGCCACCAAAACCTGTCACGCCCCGCTTCCCATTCTACCGGGAGCGAGGACGCGAGCGGGTCCGCGATGTGCTTAAAACAAAGAGGAGTACTTTTTTTTTTCTTCTTTGAAATCTTTTCTTTCTGAAATCTTTTCCTTTTCTTCCTCCTTGGTTTAAACACACTAAGCGTCTGTATCAAAATTGCAGATCCTTGCATGCAAATTTAAGAAGCAGCTCAAACAACATTATTACATATCCAGCGTACAATAATTAAGATACATCTCGGCCTAGTATGTCCAATACAAACAAAGTACACAATTACATTATTTTAAATGTAAATAAACAGTCGCGAAGGGGATTGTCTAATCTTCTGTGGGTGGGTACTCCACGTGCTTGTCAAGCACTGGCTCGATTCCTGTGGTAGTGTCTTCAAAGAACTCACTATCGATACCTGACGGACATTTCGTAAAACAACAAAATGAAATGTCCGTCAGCGAGATTTGCTCGGCAAGATATTCTCAAAACCAAAATATTGGACATTTTAAAATTCAACAACGATGAACTTTAAAGACAAGCAATAAGCTTAATTTACAAATAAGCAATAAAAGAGATAAATCAGTTTAAAGCAGTTAAAACAGTTAAAGCAATTAAAGCAGTTAAACATTTGCAACCTGTAGCAATTTAATCATTTGATAGCCATTTGCAATACCATTTGCAACCTGTAACAATTTCATTATTCAATAACAATTTGCAAGCCGTCTGTAACCTGTGACAATTTAGCATTCAATAAACACACTGTAGCAACCTGTAGAAAAAGATGTTAGAACAATAATCAATAACCAGTCTATCCTAGTGATAAGTCCATGTCCAAGAGTACTAGAGATAACCAACATGCAGCCTGCGACGGGAGCAACTCCGAGGCTTACCCACCGTTCCGATATGGCAACGGTCAAGGTTCTAACCCCCGTAATGTGTTGGAGGTAATTTAGTATAGCGCATCCAGTTATTCTGTAACCTTTGTGATCATAGACTACCCCAAACCCAGGTCAAGTCTAGTGCCGGTCAAAAGAATGTGTACTATCTGTCTATTATTGAAATTCCATCTTCCATTCTATATTATTAAAGTTCCATCTTCCATTCAATATTGTTGAAGTTCCATCTTCCATTCAATATTGTTGAAGTTCCATCTTTCATTCAGTCAATTCAATCTCGGGTTCCAATAGTCCGTACAACAGTCTCGTGAAAGTTCACAACTTCACGACTCGATTAAACGAAAATATCAGGATCACTTAAATAAATAAAAGAACGAATAAGATATGATTTTAACCAAGCAAAAGAGTTTAAATTAGCTTAAAATACTATCTAAGACTAGTAGTTATTTTTCAAGATTTTAAACAATTTTTAAACAATTTTAAATAGCCAAAAAGCAATTTTAAATCAAGAAATGATTTTTAAAACATATGTTCAAGGAATTGTTTAGAACAAACCGTACATCAGAATTCTTCAAACAAGGTGTCAAAATGATCGTATTCACTAGTACTACGACATATATTTTTATCGTACATAAGTGTACGTAAAAATCACAGATTACGAATTTTAAAAGGATTTTTAAAACAAGAATTTATCATTACAACATAACTTCAAAGATTTATTCCGGGCAAACCATACGTCGGAATTCTGTAAACAAGATGTCAAAACGATCGTATTTACAAGTATTGTAACATATATTTTTATCGTACAGCAGTGTATGTAAAAATTGCAAGCTACGAATTTTAAAAGGATTTTAACCTATTTAAGTTTTGCCTTTAAAAATTCACTGTGAGAAATATACTTGCCTTATGACGATGAAACTAGCGCCAATGGATTCGTTTCGACGTTTCTGATTTTCTGGGGCTATCCACACATTTTTCTGGCCCCTGTATAGTTAGTTATGGATTTAAAACCATTTAACCCTATTTAATAATTAAGTAAATTACGAAAATACTGAAGTTTCTCGTATTTACGAGATTGCCATTGAGGCAAACTCACGCTGCTTCGAACCCAATCGCCGGCGGGGCTGTGTTTGCCGGCGGCGGGGTGGTGACGGTGAGGCGGCTAGCGGCGGTGAGCGGGGACCGGCGGCGAGGCGGGCGGTGTGCGGCGTCGGGCTGCCGTCGACGGGGGCGGGGGATCGAGGACAGTGAGCGGGCGGCTCTCGCCGTTGCTTCGTCGGAGGGTGGGCGGAGGAGACGACGGGAACTCGGGGTCGTTCGGGGGTTCTTCGTCGGAGACAGGGCCGAGCTCAGGCGGCGTGGGCGTTGTCGGTGGAGAGCGGAACGGTGTCGGGCTGTCGGGGTTTGAGAAGCTCACGGCGGAGCTTTGGGCGGCGATGGTCGAACGGGAGGGTGGCGCTGTGCTGCGGTGGTGGGGCCTCGTCGTCGTCGCGGGGCGAAGAGAGGGAAGACGGTGGCGAGGCGGGCTTCGGTGCCGTCGTCGGAGCGGCGGCTGCAGCACGGCGGAACGCGAGCGACGAGGAGTGTGGGTTCTCGCGGAGGTCCTTCGCCGGAGATGGATCGGGGGTCGGAGACGAGGTGGAGGGCGGCTTCACGGGGGTTCGATGGCTCCGGGGGCTGTCGGACGAGAGGACGTCGGAAGGGGGCGGTGGAAGCCTCGACGAGTGAGGGGCTCACGGCGGTGACGTGGGTTTGAGGGTGAGTATACGTGTGAGAGCCCGGGTTTGTTTTGTGAAGGAGAAGAAGAGCTTAACCGGGGGATTAAATAGGGTACAATAATCAATTAAATAATAACACATGAATATTTAGTCAAAATGAAATTAATGTAAAGTTTAGCTTTTGAAAAATAGGTAGGAAACTTAGACTAGGCTTCCTAATTTGAAACGTGTGAGTGAGGTTGCCGACAAATGAGAAATTAAACTAGGTAATAAGCTAAGTAAAAAGTAATTAGGGAAATGTAAAACGGTAATTAGTGAAAACAATTTGTAAAATTACAATTTTGCCCTTGGGTTTAAACGACTCCGAAAAATTACGAAAATATAGCCACGGGTTCGTATCGTCACGAGGATCGTGACTACGAGATCTATTTCATAGTTTGGACTACGGAAATACGTGTTTTGGGCCAAAACGTTTAGAAAGCGGGTTTGCGGGTTCTCTATTGATCCGACTTCGAAAAATTACGAAATTAATGTGAGAGGCTCTAAATGATCATAGAATGACACTGTAGAAGTTTGAAATCATTTTGAAAACGTTTACATAGAAAAATAATTGTTACGGCTGTAACATCAATAATTGAGTTTAAAATAATTATAAAAATCATTTAGGGATTTAGGTTGGTACTCGTATACTCTAAAATAGGCTATAACTATATTGGTGCTACAAAACATTTTTTATAAATGATTTAAAAACTATTTTGATGTTCAACTCCTAACAAACCATTATAAAATATTATTAATTAAGAAAATACGTAGAAAATGGGTATTGTTGAATACGGGTCATCACACACCGGAACCCCCCCAAACCTCACCGGAAACCCCCCCTCCCCCGCAGGGGGGGCGGCCGCCGCCGCTCCCCCCCCCCCCCCCCCCCCCCCCCCCCCCCCCGCAGGGGGGGCGGCGGCCCCCATGGCCGCTCCCCCCCTGCAGGGGGGGCGGCCTCCTTGGCCGATCCCCCCCTGCAGGGGGGGCGGCCCCCGCCTGAGGCCCCCCCCCCCACAGAGGGCGGCGGCCCCTCGAGGCCGCTTCCCCGTGCGGGGGGGGGGGGGGGGGGGGGGGGCGGCCCCCCGCGGCCGCTCCCCCCCCAGCCCTGCAGGGGGGCGGCCCCCACCGCGCCGCGCCCCCTGCCGGGGGCGGCGGCCCCGGCGGCCGCGCCCCACTGCAGGGGGCGGCGGCGGCGCCGCCCCCTACCCATGAAACCCTAAAAAAACAGGACAGCTTGTGGGCCTGAAGCCCACAGGCCGTCTGTGGGCTTCAGGCCCACAGGCCTATTTTCTTTTAAAAAAAGAAAAGAAAAGAAAAGAAGAGAGAAAAACAGAAAGCCTGTGGGCCTGAAGCCCACAGCCGGCCTGTGAGCCTGAAGCCCACAGCCGGCCTGTGGGCCTGAAACCCACATGCCAATTTCTCAAAAAAAACAGAAAGCCTGTGGGCCTGAAGCCGGCTGTGGGCTTCAGGCCCACAGGCCAGTTTTTCAAAACAAAAGGGAGGGGGCATAGGCTGAAAACAAGCCTGAATAGGCAACTGTTTGGCCTACAAATTAATTTAAAAAGGGGGTTTAAGGGCAAGATATTCGTGAAAAATCACGGTAAATTACGGGACAAATATCGGGGAGGCAAGGACTTTTGGGGGATTCTTGGGGGGCTTTTGGGATGATGAGGGAACCTGCTTTCCTCATACAAAAGAAAATGTTAATTTTGGGCTCTTATTCAATTTTATTGATTAAACCCATTCATTTCAACCCTTGCATCGTAATGATTTTTCTGTAAAAATCATCTTTAGATGCTTTACATCACTAGGCTTATTCTGTGGATATTATATGCGTGGTTGTGCATTGTATTTAAAACTTAATAATTAGGAAGATCATGCGACCGCTCTGCCGTTAGTAACCTAACCTAACGGTGCATGACGTTGCCCAGTGGTCTAATAATTATTAAGTAATTAAATTATTTATCCATCTCTACGAATATTAAATGCATATGATGCCTGTGATGAAAATGTCTGATGAAAATGTTGATGAGCACACTATTTCTGCATGAATTGCTAAATGTGGTTTTTGGATCGGCCGTTTAGTCCCACAGTTTATTTCTAGCACTTTTCTTTTATTTTTGAGAGAAATTGTAGTGAGGAATTTATGTAAATGTCAAAGAAAGAAGACCAATGAAGACGGAGGCCACGCTTGAAGATGGAGATATCATATGAGACCCACGGGGTTTCCAAAGTTGTATTTTCATTTTTAAAGCTGCAAATTTGTATAATTTGGACTGTGGACTTTTGGACTCTTTCTTGTGGGACTGGCCGATCCACACATTTAGCTTTTCGTTAAATATTGCATCCGCATGAAAATGTTTTCTCTGATTAATTATTAATTCATGCATGTTTGTGCTCTGCTAGATAAATGGCTAATATTGCAAGCATTGATTTCGAAGTACTGGAAGCATCAGGTAGAAACTATCTAAGCTGGCAGCTAGATGTAAAGTTTCACCTGCTGGCAAAGTCCCTCATCGCTGCTGTGACTAAAAAAGAAAATGTTAGCGATATAGAGAAGGCGCAAGCCATCATCTATATTCGCCGCCATGTGGACAAGACCTTAAAGGCTGCATACCTTACGGTCGACGATCCACTTGAGCTATGGACTGCCCTTGAGGACAGGTATAAACATCAGAAAGATGTTATACTCCCAAGGGCACGATACGAGTGGGAGAACCTGAGACTGCAGGACTTTAAGTCCATTGCTGAGTACAACTCAGCACTTTTTAACATCACCTCACGCCTGAAGTTGTGTGGTGAGAAAGTCTCAGAAAATCGCATGCTAGAAAAGACGTATACGTCCTTCCATGAAAAAGATGCGATATTCATGCAGCAATACCGTGAACGCAAGTTCACCAAGTATTCTGAGCTGCTGTCATGTTTACTCATGGCTGAGCAAAACAGAGAGCTTCTTCTCGCCACTCACAATATGCACCTCCGGCACTGCCCCTCTACCAGAAGCTCTCTATTCCTCTTCCTTCAAAAAGAAGAGAGATAATAAAAGAAAAGAAAGACCACAGAAGGGGGGTCAACAGAAAAATGCCAAGGGCCATGTACAGCAGCAGCGAAATAATGAAAGTAAGCGGAAGTTCACGTGGCACAGAAATAACAAAAATTATGCACCCCCACCCAAGAGGGAATGGGAAGACCAGTGCCATAATTGTGGCATAAAAGGCCACTGGTCCAGAGTGTGCAGAACTCCGCAGCATCTCCAGGATTTGTATAAAGAGAACAAGAAAAATAAAGCTGAAACAAACCTGATAACCTCTGATGCTCCAGTCAAGTTTTCAGCTGATAACTTCGAAAATGATGACATGCTTGATTAGCCTTTATTTTTATCTTAGCAAGTTGTTTTAAGAATAATTTATGAGAGCATGTGAATTATGTGTTTTGTTTTAGAATGAAAATGTTTATCTGAATATGCATGTGCCTATACGTTTCATCTTTTGAAACTGCTCTTATAAATGATTGGTAGACAATAAACCCGTACGATTTTTTCAATACAAAGCCCAATATCAGGGTTATATTGAAGATCCAGGGAATGCAACACTGTTGCCCCCAAACGACACAAAAATAAGAGGATGCACTAATCCCTCCGAATTCCAAAAGAAACTTTCTAAGTTTCAAGGACATCCGTTTCAACGGATTCCATTTTGGAAACAGCAAATGTAAATGAAAAAATTACCGTATGCAACACCTCAAGATAATGGAGTAAAATCAATACTTGAACGTTTTGAGAGCCTTAGAGGCCTCTACCATACGAAGATTCGGAGAAAGGAAGCGGAATTAGACGGAGCACCTGAAGTGCCCGACATCTGCCAAGTTTTACTCTGGCATGATGGACTTGGCCACCCCGGATTTGTGATGATGCACTGCATCTTATCCTATGGGTATGACTTGAAGAACCAGAAGATTCTTCAGAAGGGAGAATTCCCTCGCATTCCTTACTATAAGGGAAAACTAATTGCAAGGCCATCTCCACGAAAAGTTGAAATAGAATCTCCACGCTTCATCAAAAAATACAAGGAGATAGATGTGGATAGAATCCACCACCCCTAGTGGGCTATGTCAGTAATTCACTGTACTGATAAATGCATCCTCAGAATATTCGTACGTGTGTCTACTACAGACCCGCAACTTAGCTTTTCCAAAGCTATTGGCACAAAAATAAAAATGTTATGTGCACATTTCCCAGACAATAAAATAAAGAAAATAAGTCTGGTTAATGTTGGGAAATATACCTCCCAGTCATTTCAAGAGAACTGCCAAGTAACGGGAATAGAAAATGAACATACAAGTGCCGCATGTTCATACCCAAAATGGGTCGGCAGAGTCACTAAAAAGTAGACTCCAATGGATTGAACGTCCATTAAATCCCGATTGCAAATGGATGCATGGGGACATGCAAATTCTGCATGCTGCATCGTAAATGAAAATTAGACCCTCTGGAGGTCAGAGTCTCCAATGCAACTTGCATATGGAATGCCACCGAACATTTCTCTTCGGAGAATCTTCGGTCCGTAGTTTAAATCCACATCGCCCTAACACAGAGGACAAATATGGGTCCTCAACGTCGCCTAGGTATCTATGAAGGGTTTGACTCACCCTCAATGAACAGACACCTAGAACCCCAAACGGGGGACGTATTTAAGGCACATCTTGAAGACTGTGATCTCGATGAGATGAGTTTCCCAAATATAGGCCCAGATACTGGAAAATCTGGCGCGAAGCAAATTATAACGTGGGATACAAAAAGTTTGACCAACTATGATCCGGTAACAATACAATGTGTAGAAGAGATCCCGAAGATCCTCCACATACAGAACACTGTTCACCAATTACCGGAATCATTTATTGACAACCGGAAGATTGTCAGACCACACATCCCTGCTGCAAAAACTCCAGCTAGGATTGACATCCCCGAGAATGGATGCAATCCACCAGCAGCAGAAGTGGCTGATCCTTAACAGAAAAGAGGCAGACCACCAGGCTCCAAGGACAGAAACTCCTGGAGACCTTAAGACAATACTACCACAGGACAATGAGCTCCTGTCCACACCATCACCCTTCCCGGAATCCACTGCAGAGGAATTGCCGGGAAAAAGTGAAATTAAGTAAATGTTGTACGTACTGGGGAGGTGTTGGACATATAGAACATAGATTGTCGACAAATGTATTCACGTATCATATTGCCATATAAATCGCAAAAGCGATGATGTTTGTAAATTATCGTTCCACACTCCGTTGCTAGAAGGCAAACGTAGAGATTGGCCAAAATGTGGAACATGGAAATAAAAGATGAGCTGGACTCACTTATGAAACGTGAAATGTTCGGACCTGAAGTCCTGACACCAAAAAGGTGTCAAACCTGTGGATAAAACAAAGTATTACACACATAAGAAAAATAAATACAAAATCGTATGTTATAAGGTACAACCTATAGCCCAAGGAAAATTTCGCTGAAACTAGGGATCGAACAAATTCAAATGAGCATGTCTCATAAATGATGCATCAGTCTCCCTAAGTTATCAAAAGCGAATACCTTACGATTTGGCGAAGGAAAATTATGGATATGATGTTATTGGATGTTGTGACGGCATGCCTTCGTGGATATCTTGTAAAGATAATTCCCACATTTCCTTAAATGCCTGAATAGACTTCGGGACGTCTATTCAAAATGAAGAAAAACAATAAGTATAACAAATAAATGTACAACCAAGAGGATCACTTGACAAGTCAATGATTCCTACTTATTACGAGGTGGAACTCGCACACAATGAATTTGTATTGAGGGAAACCAAGGGCACGGTGGTTCTGTTGACAAGAGGGTTTAGGTTGGCAATTTAACAGGTGATTAATGGGGTGAAGAGGCTGGAATTTCCGCCGGGGGTGGCCACTGAGTCAAATCCCACCGGACACGGCGGAGGAAAATCGGGTAGCGGGAGGCTGGAGCTGATGTTGACCAAGGGGCGAGCTTTCCTGCAGCACGAGCAACTCGTCAGAAGGGCGGGGTTGGGGTCCAACCCTTAGCCCCTCCGATGCCTAAGTCGGTAATAGGATTTAAAATGGGGGCTAGGCACGCCGGTCGGACTGAGGGTGTGTCGACCATGCGTGGCGAGCTATAAGTGGGAGAACAAAGATATGGACGACCTTTGCTCTCGTGTGTGAATATTAGATTGGGAGAGAGAATTTGCCAACCTCTTCCTCGTAAGAAGTAAGTGGGTATTTATACCTGATGGGAGATGACTAGGTGGGGCTGACCTGGCATGCTGACTCGACGTGCTGAGTTGGCTCGGCTGTCAGCGGAAGCTTCGGACGAGGATGTCAGGAACAGGAGTGCTTGACCTGCTTTTGCCAGACGGCGCAACGGCCAGGGGCACTTTTGTCAGGATGTCAGGGCCGAAAGCATTAATTGTCAGGGGGCTCAGCTGCCAGGGGGTGCTTTGTCAGATGGTCAGGCGGCGTTAGTGTCAGTCGTGTCCTTATCTTAGACTGTTTGTCGTTGGTGACGAACTAAAGGTCTGGCTATGCTATGCCTGACGCCGCGGTTCATGGGGACCAGCCGGGTCATCCGGATCGGGGGTTGTCCGGCCCAGCCGCGCCCCCTGTTCGGTCGTGGGTTGTGGGCCGATGGCACGGAAGGATACGCACGTGCCTATGTCAGCATACCCGGCGGTACTGTCAGGGCGCTCCCCAAGCGCACTGCCCCTGGCGGGCCGAGCAACTACGGTTGTACGCCTCGACCGGGTGGGGGGAGTGCTGCGAGGTGCGCCCGTTCCCATGTAGCTTCGGTCTTCCGGGGTGGCGGCCCTTTCGTGAATGGGAGAGTTCAGGGGGTATGTCAGCGGATCTGGGTGGGAGTCGGACTCCTACGATCTTTTGGTCGTAACAATTTCCCCCGGCCTTCGAGTCTGAGGCGGTAGCCCGGCTCGGCTCGGAGGGCGAACCATCTCCGACGTCCTGGACCATCGGTAAGGGCATTGGCCCACACCCGGTGGTGGCGGCAGCAGCTTCGGAACTTCCGCCTTACTAGTCATTATTACGATTTGAAAGGGGGTAGAGAAAAACGAAGCGTCTCCACGATTGGGTTCGCGACGCGTGGATGAAGTGACCCTCACGCCAGTCGAGGCGTCAAGGACATCCCGATGGGCGCCGTGTGGCGGAAGACCGACGGCCGTGATGACCCGATGGCCCACTTTACAAATAAAAGGGTCTGGAAGGCGGTCGGTGGGAGTTTTTTTATCCACCTTCGATTCTTCTCCGGCGTTCGATACTTCTGTCTGTCGCTTGTTGGCTAGTTTGCTACTTCCGCCGCTGGTCATCTTCTTCCGAACGTCTTCCTGATTTGACGGATCAGCCAGATAATAATAATTAATTTCCTTCCTTTCCGACCGATGGCTTCTCGTTTCGAGGTTGGAGGCGGTAGCCAAGCAGGGGAGGAGGAGTTGGTGGGTGAGGGGGCGTCGCAGCGGGGGGTGCGGCGGCCTAGGGAGAGAGGGTCATAGCGTTCCGTTGTCCTGAGAGCGATTGGATCCCTCCGATGTAGGTTGGATAGGATTAACATCAGGGAGATTCGCGTGCGGTTCGTGCGACAACCCTATGAGGTTCGGGTCCCCGGGTCAGAGGAAACGGTGTGTTCGCCTGGAGATAATGAGGTCGGGGTCTATGCTGGTCCTTCGAGTTGGGGCTCCGCTTCCCGATCCATCCGTATTTGCTTTATCTGTTGAATTTCCTGGAGCTGTCGATATTTACCCTAGCGCCCCGTTCTTGGGGCTTGTTTGTGGGGTTGGTCGTTTTGTGCCTTGCCTGCTCCTTGAGTCCCTCACTGGCGCTGTTCCAGTATTTCTTCGTAATCCGGAAGAGGGGAATGTATCATTGTGTTTGTGCTAGGAGAGGACGAGGACTTATCCTCGGGGTGCCTGACGACGTCGGCGAGTGGATGAGGGAGTTCGCCTTCGTGATGATGCCAAGCGACGTGGCGTTGATGTCGAACTGGGGGGCGCGGAATCCTCTAGTAAATGAAAGGGTGGAGCTGACTGGGGAGGATATTGCCAAAGCTCAGATTTTGATGGAACTGCCCGAGGCGTACCGTCAGTTGGCGAGTCTTACGATGAGCAGTCGGCTCACCCAGGACTTTTGGCCCCTAGGTATCTTTGATATTTGGTAAACCTTGGGCTAGGCTTGCCCTGATCTTCTTTTTTTGTAGGCGGAGACGCGATGCGGGGGCTGGAGGAGGTGTCGGGATCGGCCGGAGCCCCGGTCTCGGAGGACACTGATCCTCGTGAGAAAGGCAAGGGGGTGGCGCGCAAGGCAGGATCCCGGGAACGGGGAGGCGGGGTCCCCCGTGGGGAGAGGGCGCATCTGGGAGGGAGGGCAGCTGAGCCGGGTATCTCTGTCGATGGGCCCGGCGAAGATCTTCATGCGGGCTCGTCCGCGCGGGGGGCCGGACCCTCCGTCCCGTCGAGGGTATCAGAGGTGGTCGAGCCTCGCCGAGCGCCTTTGGTTCAAAGGTGGCCATACGGAATCCCTTCGTGGGAAATGGGGGGGTCGTCGAGCCCGGATTGTGAGGGCGCCCTCATTCGTTTCAAGAGGACCCGAGAAGAGGTCGAGGCGTATCCAGATGACCGTCTCCATAAGTTCCCTTTTCGAGTAGGCTGCGACGAGTCGGTATTCGAGGACGCGGGAGTGGCAGCGCGCCTCGCCGAGTATTGCGTGTTACCGCGCGATCGTGAATCTTTGACTCACGTGGGGGCGGAACGGTTGTGTGGCTCTGCTGTATGGCACGTCGTGCAGGTAAGCCGGTTCTCTTGCCTCGCCCTTGGGCTTTCTTTATTCGTGCCCCGCTAATTCGGGTCTTCTGTAGATGGTTATGAACCTGGTAGCCCTGCGGGGCCGTACTCCTGTGGCCATCACCCGAGCGTCGCTTGAGGTAGCGAGGGCGAACCTCGACGAGGTCAAGGCGAAGCTGAGGGACACGGAAGCGGAGCTGGAGAGGGTTAGGAAGGCCTATGAGGTGGAGAAGGGGCGGGCCGCGTACTTTGATTCGTCAAAAGCAAAGGTGAAGAGCCAACTCCAAGAAGTAACGCGGGAGAGGGATGACATCCGGTCGAAGCACGCCGCAGAATTGGTTAGTAAGGAGGCGGTGATCGGGGTACAGAGGCGGCAAATAGCAGGCCTAAAGGAGGCCCTTGAGGCCGAGAAAAGGGAGAGGGGTGTCCCACAAACAGCGCCAATTGTTACGAGGTGGAACTCGCACACAATGAATTTGTATTGAGGGAAACCAATGGCACGGTGGTTCTGTTGACAAGAGGGTTTAGGTTGGCAATTTAACAGGTGATTAATGGGGTGAAGAGGCTGGACTTGCTGTCGGGGGTGGCCACGGAGTCAAATCCCACCGGACACGGCGGAGGAAAATCGGGTAGCGGGAGGCTGGAGCTGATGTCGACCAAGGGGCGAGCTTTCCTACATCACGAGCAACTCGTCAGAAGGGCGGGGTTGGGGTCCAACCCTTAGCCCCTCCGATGCCTAAGTCAGTAATAGGACTTAAAACGGGGGCTAGGCACGCCGGTCGGACTGAGGGTGTGTCGACCGTACGTGGCGAGCTATAAGTGGGAGAACAAAGATATGGACGACCTTAGCTCTCGTGTGTGAATAATATATTGGGAGAGAGAATTTTCCAACCCCTTCCTCGTAAGAAGTAAGGGGGTATTTATACCTGATGGGAGATGACTAGGTGGGGCTGACCTGGCATGCTGACTCGACGTGCTGAGTTGGCTCGGTTGTCAGCGGAAGCTTCGGACGAGGATGTCAGGAACAGGAGTGCCTGACCTGCTTTTGCCAGACGGCGCAACGGCCAGTGGCACTTTTGTCAGGATGTCAGGGCCGAAAGCATTAATTGTCAGGGGGCTCAGCTGCCAGGGGGTGCTTTGTCAGATGGTCGGGCGGCGTTAGTGTCAGTCGTGTCCTTATCTTAGACTGTTTGTCGTTGGTGACGAACTAAAGGTCTGGCTATGCTATCCCTGACGCCGCGGTTCATGGGGACCAGCCGGGTCGTCCGGATCGGGGGTTGTCTGGCCCGACCGCGCCCCCTGTTCGGTCGTGGGTTGTGGGCCGATGGCACGGAAGGATACGCACGTGCCTATGTCAGCATACCCAGCGGTACTGTCAGGGCGCTCCCCAAGCGCACTGCCCCTGGCGGGCCGAGCAACTACGGTTGTACGCCTCGGTCGGGTGGGGGGAGTGCTGCGAGGTGCGCCCGTTCCCATGTAGCTTCGGTCTTCCGGGGTGACGGCCCTTTCGTGAAGGGGAGAGTTCAGGGGGTATGTCAGCGGATCTGGGTGGGAGTCGGACTACTACGATCTTTTGGTCGTAACAAGTCACGTCCCTCACAAAATTGCCGGTCTACGGACACGACTAGGAAGAATACAGTTTCGATACAAGACCAATACAATGCATTTGCCCAAATAGCAATGTTATACATTAAACATTCCAAACGCTACAACAAAACACTGGCTATAACCCTTACACAAGAAGGTACAGGCCTCCCCAAACCCACTTTCTTAGCGGCGCCACCTCTCAGCCGACCGAGCCCTCACATCTCTCGCCACTTGCCGAATCCCCGCATCCCTCGCCTCTTGCAACATCGGCACAACATGCTCGTCATGATAGCGGCGGATAGCGGCTTCGATCATTTCGCCTTCAGCTTCCCGATTTTCCTCTGCCGTGTCCGGTGGGATTTGACTCCGTGGCCACCCCCGACGGCAAGTCCAGCCTATTCACCCCATTAATCACCTGTTAAATTGCCAACCTAAATCCTCTTATCAACAGAACCACCGTGCCCTTGGTTTCCCTCATTACAAATTCATTGTGTGCGAGTTCCACCTCGTAACAATTGGCGCCGTCTGTGGGAACGAAGGGTCACACCCATGTTAGACTCCATGCCGATCACTCGGAACCCTGACCACGGCAAGGATCCCGTGGCTCAGGAGCCGCTCTCTCTACTAATCACCCCGGCACCCGACCCCCCTCCGGGGATGGGCACCGAGACAGACCATACTTCGGCCCACGCAGTCCTGAAGAGCTTCAAGGCCGTTACTCAGGCGATGGGAAGCTACCCGGCGGCGGGGGCGGAGCCACAGCCCGGCCCCTCGGAGCCCCAGAACGTGAGACGGAATCTCCACCCTCAGTTCGAGGAGGAGGGGGAAAACAAGGGGCTCGCCATGGAGGTTGCGGCCGAGCAGAAGCTCCTGGAAGAGGAAATGGAGGTCGCGCGGCTGTGGAGGCGTCGAGAGGAGGCGGCCGCCGCGCAAAGGCGTTTGGACGAAGCAGCCAAGACCGCCTGGAGGGCCTACCAGGACGAAGATACCGCCCGCCACCAGCTCCGCTTCATCGTCGCGGAGCGCGAGAGGCTGAGGAGGGAGAACGAAAGTAACCGAGAAATCCTGGAGGTGACGGCGACGGGCCGGCGGCTCGGGGACGGGCGGGGCCCGTTGTTGGCCAGATCCCCACCGGGAGGAGGCAGTTTGCCTCGCCAGCACCACGCCTCCGATCGCCTGCACGAGGAAGCCGTTTGTCGACAACTACGCTTCATCGCCGATGAGCGTGAAAGGCTTCTGCGAGAGAATCAGGAGCGAACGGAGGCCCGAGGGGAGGCGGCCGGGAGGCGATGGCACTGGGAGAACCATAGCCCGTAACCCGTCGAATCCTCGACCCGGGGAAGGAGCTCCGCCAGGCGACCGCCAGGCTACTCCCCGGGGCAGGAAGACCGTCGGCGGCCGAGGCGCGAACGGAGCCAGACCCCTGAATGGCGGAGAGGGGATTCGCCCGATCGCCCTACCTATCCGGAGGAGGCCACGCCGCTTGCACGGTGGATTACGTCCACTGATCGCTCCGGGACGTACACCCAAAGAACGGTTGTAGTTTTACCGCAAGCGCACGGAATTGCAAACGGGTATCGGCACGGAATTGCAACCGGAGATCCTAGTATCGGTCCAATATCTTGCAAACTGATACTTCGAAAGTCCGACTCCAACCCAATTCGGATTTCTAGGGCTTCCTATCAAATTGGGATCCAATCTCTTGCAAATCCCAATTGATATGAATACCTAGCTATCTGTAGTAATTCGATCCCAATCTAATCTCTAATTATTGATTCTAGCACAATTTCTACCAATTTATCACAAATACGAAATTGGGCTTGTAGGGTTCATCCCCACGCCCCAAGACGTGGAGACTACTCACAAATCATAGCAATAGCACAAAAAATAATCAATGAAATAGGCAATGGAATTCATCACAACAATGATATAAACAATAAAAATAGAGTTTTTGGGGAAGAGAGATGCAAACCAATGTAGTTCTTCAATTAATCCAACAAAAATCCAAGTTTTTCCTCTTCTCCAATCACAAATAATAAAGCTAAAAAGTAATCTCAAAAAGCTGCAAAAAATCTAAGAGATGGCTCTTAAAACTAGGGTAAAAACAGGGCTTAAATAGCCCCAAAAATCGTCCAAAAATCCTGACCAAAACGCCCCTGCACAGCCTGTTTTCTGCAAATTTCGCTACAAGCAGCGCATCGTACTCGGCCGAGTGACAAAAGTCGCTCGGCCGAGTGAAAACCCTGTCATTTTCCAGTAAGTCGGGGGCTTCAAGGGTCTTCAGTTCGGAGGCGGCTCGGCCGAGTGAGTTGTCGTCACTCGGCCGATGGCTTCACTGCAATCGGGCGGACGTGGTTTACCACTCGGCCGAGTGGGTCTTCTGAAGCTCAGGTGGCCAAAAAACAGTAACTTCGATATTTTTGAGGGCCTTCGTCTGGGCGCCACTCGGGCGGACGTGGTATAGTCACTCGGCCGATGTGGTCTCCGTCGCTCGGCCGAGTACACATGGAAATCATGTCTGAATGGGTCGGCCGAGCAGTGTCTCGCTGGTCGGCCGAGTGGCTCCTCCACTCGGCCGAGTGGGACACAAAAAATGCCCAATCTGATTGTTTTGGCCTCCTCGTCGCTCCTGCGACGTCCATTCTTCTTCCGCTCCTCTCCAACAGCAAAATATCCCTCGGGGAGGCCGTCGGTGGCCGTCTAGAGTAAGCGCGTCTCGAGATCACTCCAAATCGCGCCAAATCACCTGAAATGCGACAAAAACAACAAATCGTGAAAAACATCGCAATATCGTCGATATATCGTGAAAAACATGATTTGGGCGATCTAAATGGCATGCAAACATGCGGAAAAAAGGTGTAAAATATGGAGTGATCAAAATCCCCCAAGCTTACCTCTTACTCGTCCTCGAGGAAGATAAGTAAAAGGCGAACCCGGTGGATTCGGAAAACAAAAACGGCGAAAAACGAAAAAAAATGAAAAACGAAGAAGAATGAAAACCAAATGAATATAAAGATGAAAGAAAGAAGCGAAGAGGTATGGTGCTAGATCATTTTCTCAGGACGTGGGTTTCACTTACTCTTGTAGCATGCACCGAATGAGAAATACATGTCAAAGAATCTTATTTTGATATCATAGTATAATAGTGCAAATAGAAATAGAAAACCCACGAACAATGATATAATCATGAAGAACGGAATGATTTTAAAATTAACATTGCCTGAATCATTTAAAGCGGTATACAAATCACAGATCACACACTTTTCAATTGAACGCTTTCTATCTGGAGTATAAGAGTATCACACTATAGAATAGAGAGAATAGAAAAGTTTGGATTTCATGAAATGAACGCTAGGCTTAGATTTCTGGATTTCGTGAAGCTAGAAACAATCTCACCGAGTATAGAATATTACTTAGCCTAGGTTGTCGTGCAATGTCAAGTAGTCACTCTCTCACACATCAATGGGTCCCCTCCCCCAAGCTTATCTATAAGCGTGGTGGCACAAAAATATTTACATCCCCATTTTTATATAGCTCCAAAAGCAAAGAAGAGAAAGAAGAAAGAAAGAAAGTGAGATGGGATCTTTTATTGAGGATTTTTCCTCTTTTCTCTTTTTTTTTTCTTTTTTTTTTCTCTCTTTTTTTTATATAAGCAATATATACACAATGATCCCAACTCAGAGAGAGATAATGATATACAAGAATGTTTTTCTCTCTTTTATTATATATACATTTTTTTTAGAAGAAAGGATTTGGAGCTAGGAATTAATAGCGGGGGAAATGCCATAAAATAGAATCACTAAGGGGAGATTCACCAATGATTTTTAAAAGTAGAGAAATGATGTTCAAGATTTGTGGAGAAAGAAATATATATAACTCTCGGTTCACTCTATAAGACATGCACGACAACTTCAGCAGGGTAATCTAATCTACTCAGTTTCGATCACAAAAAAGCTAACTAATCCAGATATATCATAGCTAACATCATTCAATCATCCCGAAGTGAAGTGTACAATTCATGCATATAGAAGTGATATAGGGAAAGAAATCAGTACTCCAGATATAGGCATTCAATGCGTGAATCTTGGTGTGTTTTCTGTGATAGCATACATATGAATATTCAGGCTCAGCTAATAATAAGACTTCATCCATTTTCATGTGGAAAAAGTGTGGGTTACTATTCTAGATGCAAAGCAAGTCATAGCATATGATATCAGAAATAAAATCTAAGACATGACAAATATAGCATGCATATAGAATAAGCTAACTCCACGTAGACATCATCACAGAAAATTCATCTCTAGCATGAGATGAAAAAGGAAAGAAATAAAGATAAGAAAAATAAAACTATGCAATGCGGCACTCAGAGAAATAAGAAAAACGTGATGCATGGCAAAATGAGAAAAAATGATAAGTGAAAATAAGTGCAAACGCGGGAAGTGGCGTGAAAAACTAAAAATAAAGGTGGCAAAACGAAAAAGAACGTGAGAACTCACTCCCCCAAGCTAAACTGCACAGTGTCCTCAATGTGCAAGGTGTGGCACACAGAGAGACAAGTAATGAGAGGGGCAAGTGAGGATGCATGCATGATGGAAAGAAAAAAGATAATAAAACGAAAAATAAAGAAATGAAAATATGATGCGGATATGATGCAGGCACAGATATGAGTGATACGAGTATAAATGGGTCACCAAAAGCTCTCCCTCTCTCCCAAAAAAGATATATAAAGATACGGCAAATGAGAATCCCAAAATAAGTGAGGGGAGGGGGGGTGGGCAAAAAGGCATCAGGACCCAGCAGAAACGGGCAGCACAACGGCAAAAGGAATCGATGGCATCAAGGGTGCCTAGGAAGGTGGTGCTGCGCCGTCTCCGTCCTGAGGCGGAGGAGGAGGTGGTGGTGGTGTAGGCTGCTGAGCTGGGGTGGACGTGGAAGTGGAAGCAGGTCTAGTGTGTGTGGCAGTGTGTGTGGGAACCTGCTGGGTGGGTGGGGGTACGCGCGGAAGACGCTCTAAGATCTGTGTCAGGCAGTAGTGGATCTGAGGGATCAGGTCAAAGCGTCCAGCCATCGTAGAGACGGTGGAGGACAGGGTCCTAAGGTCACCTCTAAGACCACTCACCGCCAACTCAAGAGCACGTATGCTCTGCAGTACAGCGTCGGGCGGGGGTGGTGCAGAGGGACGCACCGGTCTAGGCTGCGCAGGGCGGGGCTGGCGTACGCGAGTGGAGTATGTAACGGGCTCAGCAGGGAAGGGGACAAAAGGTGCCGCGCCAGCAAATGTGGGCCTGGCCTCAGTGTGAGGCCGGGGCACCGGCTGGTGAGAAGTAGAGGCAGCGGCAGCAAAGGAAGCGTGCAAAAGTGGCAACGAGGTGGCAAGAGAGGTCAGTGGCCCAGAAGTGTGGACAGACGCCACGACGCTCTCGGAGAATACGGCGGCTGTGGAGACAGAGGACTCTACCGCTGGGGCGGAACTGTGTGGACCAAAAGGCGCAATCCCAGCGGAGATCATGCTAGCCATGGTCTCCACGACCGCGGCAAACGAGGGCGCTCCACTCTCGACAAAGGTCGGCGGGCGCTCGGGGAGTGCGGAGCAAAGAGGCTCCACGGACAGAGGGCCAGAGGTGGCAGCGGGAGTGGTGGGGACAGCCTCGGAAGTGGTGACAGTGGTGGAAGTGGGCTCAGCAAAAGTAATCTCGACACTGACAGAGGTGGGGACAGAAGTGTCAGGAGCAGTGGAAACGTCAGGAACAGGCTGAGGGGCCACAGGGTCGACGGGGTCGGCAGCAGGCTCGGCAGGGTGTGCAGCAGGGTCTGCGGGAGCAGCCTGGGCAGCGTGGGCAGCGTGGGCCTGCTCGGCCTCCTCGGCCTCGAGCACGTACGCAGCGGGGATGAGGACATCCATCGCTGGGAGCCAGTCAACGTGGGCCGGTGCAATCTGGGTCCGAGCTGGGCTCGGGAGAATCATGTAATCGGCACCGAAGGGGCCGTGCAACCAGACCCAGTGACGCTCACCATGCGGACGCAGCATCTTCATCCGGGCCATAACGTCTATCGACAAGGAAGTGGGGCCCGGAACGCGTCGCAGGTCGTCAGGTAGGTCCTCGTCGGTCATCATGGTAAGCAGGGTGATCAGACCGCCGCAACATATCGGTGAGCGAGCGCCCACCGACACAATGATACGGTCTAAAAACCAAGCCGCAATGTTGATCACGACGGCGGGGACAAGCTCGTGTCCATCCCTAGATAGAGCTCTGGGACGTGTCATCGCATAGAGCATGTAGAGCTCTGGCGTAGACATCGTGCCCGGCTCATATCTGGCCAAAAAGGTGGTCGACATAAGGCGCTGGGCAATACGTAGGCAGGGGTGGACAATGGCCGAGGCCTTGGCCCTACTAGGGTCAAAGGCGGCGTGGTGGCCTGTGATCCGGGCCCAGAAGGCACCGGCGTCGAAAGAAGGTGGGGGGATGTGGGTAGGGCCGTAACCGCGATCGGCTCCGGGGACTGCGGGCCATGAGAAGAACGCTCTCATCATATCGAGAGTGACCTGGCACTCTCGATCCATGAACCTGCATGAGCATCCCTCATCGGTCCGGGCGATCGAACTCAAAACCTCAAGTGTCGGGCGGGTAAAAGTATCCGCCGACACCTGGAAAAAATCTCGCCAGCCCACGTTGTCGTACAACGTGAGCATCCCCTCAAGTACCCCCAGGCGTCCTAGGTCAGCGAGGTGTGTAAACCTGGAGGGTACGATCGAGCGCTGGGAGATACGCTCGAAGACGGCGCGGTGTGCGTCGTCTCGGAACGTAATCCCGAGCGGCCCGACCAGTGGAGCTGGTGGTGGTGGCTGTGGATCGGCAGGGAGAGGCTGTGCGGGCTGTGGGTGCACTGCAGGCTGTGCGGGGTGTGCGGGGCCTGCAGGCTGTGCGGGGTGTGTGGGGGAAGGCGGAGGAGAGTCCTCCACCAAGTGGGAGGGGCCGGGCTCGTCCGACCGCTTCCGCTTAGCGGAAGCTCTCGTCGACCGCGGCCGTGTCCGGGGCGGCATATCGGCCCCGAGCGCGTGCCGAAAAGTGAAAAGTGCGGTGTGTGCACAAAGAATGGAAAGAGTATACCCAAACACACCGCGAGTGCTAAGCAGTGGAAGCGTGCGAAGTCCGCGCCTCCACGTAGTCCTGAGCAGCCCGTAGAAGCTCCCCTGGCCTCCCCTAAGCTCCAATAAGCAACCTGCGCGTGAAAAAGCGATATCAGCGAGTAATAATCAAAATGTATGGAGCAATAGGGGTATAATGGATAGATATAGAAATTGATTTGGGTTAGGGGGGCGTTTAGCACATGGATCCTCAAAAATACACGAAAAGAGGAGAAAACGGTGAAAACAAGCGAACCGGAGGTGACCGGGCGGTGCGCCGCCGGCGGCGACTCGGGCGAGGCGTCGGCGGGCTCGGCCGGCGGTGGCGGGCCGATCGACGGCGGGGCAGCGGCGGTCGGGCGAGTGAGGGTCGAGCGAGGGGGAATCGGGCGTGGGAGCTGAAGGGGCGCGGGCGAGAATTGGGGATTTGCGTTTTCGAATTCCGCGCCCCCCCTCGCCGCTTATATAAAAAAGTTACGACTCGGCCGAGTGACGTGCTCACTCGGCCGAGCGAGGCAAATAAAAATTTCTCCCCGATATCGCTTCGGCCGAGTGGCTTTGCCAGCCTCGGCCGAGTGGAGTAAGTCCATTCGGCTGAGTGACTCAAGCTACTCGGCATGACTCGCCCTAGGAGGGTATCCGTTTTACTCGGCCGAGTGAGAATGTAGACTCGGCCGAGTAGCAGTTCTAATGAAATGAGGAAAATAGACAGAGAGTTGGGTACATCAGACTTCCCTCGTTCGTGAGTGGCTCGGCCGGACGAACTTCTGGACTCGGCCGAGTGACTAGTATACTCGGCCGAGTGAGCCTTGTATTCTGCTGTTTGTCTTCGTTTGGGCTCTAAACTCCGTCTTTCTTCCTCCAGTCGATTTCATCCTCCTCCTAAGCATCGAGCGCCTTCTTGGGGCGCTCCTCGTCGTCTCGTTCATCCTCCTCATGATGGATCTACCTATCTCCTCTCCTGTCAAGAAAAATAGGACTCGTTATCACAAAATTTTTGGTCGAATGACTCAAAACACTAAAAATCTCTAAAACGAAAATAAAGAAAAAGTAAAAATAAAGCAAAAACCGTCGGGTTGCCTCCCGACAAGCGCTCGTTTTAGGTCGTGAGCTCGACCCCCTATAATTTTCAATCAATGCGGGATGTTTGGTGCATATGAGATGCACCCGTCAAACTTCCCGGGGAGCGCGCTTGGATTTGGACGTGGCGGCGTAGCGTTCTCCCTCGGAGGTCTCTTGTCTCGAATATTGTTGGGGGGAGGCTCCCCCAAGCTAGCATTTGCCCCGGTCAACGGCTTAACCGGCGATGCCGATTTCCGTACCGGCGGAGCTTTCTTTGGAGACTTTAATTTCGAGAGCTTGCAGAGCTCTCGAATCCTTGCGACATCAGCGTCGCCTTCATCTTCATCAGCGGAGAAGTCGGGGGAATCGTCTTTATTCTCTTCATCTCGGCCTAAATCCGGGCCTTCTTCAAATTCTTCATCAAAAAGGGCGCCAATTGAGTGAGGAATCGTCTCCTCTATCACCTCATCGAGGAGGTCCATGTAATCAAGCTCCTCGTGGTAAGGCATGTGCTTCATTGCCTTAGGAATGTGGAGCTCCACCTCGATGTTTCCGACGTTTAAGGTTAAGGTACCTTCGCGCACGTCGACGATGACTCCGGCGGTGGCGAGGAATGGGCGTCCAAGTATCAATGAGGTGTCTCCCTCCTCCTTAACGTCCATGATGACGAAGTCACATGGCAAGCATATTCCACCCGTGACTTGAAGTGGGATGTCTTCGGCAATCCCCACCGGCCTTGTTATCCGGCCATCGGCTAATTGAATGCGCATGTCGGTGGGTTTCAACTTTGTCCCGGTGTTAAGCTTTAAGAACATGGAGAGGGGCATGAGACTCACACTAGCCCCAAGATCGACCAACGCCTTTTGAAGAGGCACGCCGCCCAAAGTGCAAGGAATCCAAAAACTCCCCGGATCTTTAAATTTTGCCGGCTCCTTTTCTCTATTGGTGAACCAAGAGCCCTCCTCGGCTAGCATGATCTTCTCCTTCCTCTTTCTCCCCGAAATCAAGTCCTTCAAGAATTTGGCATATGTGGGGATCTCGATGATGGCGTCAAGGAAGGGAATATTTAGGCTAACTCCTCTTAGGTACTCGAGGAATTTTGCTAGCCTTTTCTCCATTTTAGCTCTAGCGAGCCTTTGGGGGAATGGGACCGGTGGCATGAAGCGCCTTTCCTCGATCAATTTTTCCGCTCTAGACTTCTCCTCGTCTCGTGGCTCCTTCTCTTTTTCAACGTCAACTATCGGCTCAATTGGCTCCGAGCTTTCCTCCACGGGCTCCTCAATAGGAATCATAGCGGGGGTGGTGTCCTTCCCGCCTCTAGTAGTAACGGCAACTACGGCATTGATGTGGCCCGTGTTGCCCCGTGGGTTTTGCTCTGGTTGCGCCGGCAATCTTTGAGTGTTCCGATTGAGCAACGCCAATTGCTCCGATATTTGAGCCACTACGGTATTAAGAGAGTCTTGCCCCGCCTTCAAAGTAGCATTCACCTTGTTTTGCTCGACCATGAACGCCTCCACTCTAGTTTCGAAATCGGATCGTTGTGGAGCTTGTGGAGGGTTTTGATTTTGATTCCTCCACCCTTGGTTGTATCCGGGAGGCCTATAAGGTGGAACTTGTTGCTTTGGTTGGAAGTTTTGTTGTGGAGGCCCCCTCGGCGGATAGTATTGTTGTTGGGGTGGTGGTGGTCGAGCTTGATTAGGCGGTTGTTGTGGCGGGTTCAAAGCTCCTTCATTGTTGGCGTAGGAGAATCCCGGATGATTTCTTGCGGCCGGATTGGACCAATACCCTTGGTTCCCCGCAACATATTGTACTTGCTCCAAGGATCCTTCTCCTTGCTCTCCTCCCGAGTACATGACTTGAGATTGGTCTTGCCAATCACACATTTGGTTGGTCGGTGCGGAGGTGGATGGGCTTCCTTGGGGCTCCGTGATAAATTTCTCCAATCTCTCCACCACCTTGTGGAGAGAATCGAATTTGCTCGTGAGCTCCGCTACGGCCTTTGCCTCGTAGATGCTAGTTGGCTTTAAGGAGGATGTGGAGTGTCCTCGCTCATCGCCCCATTGTTGGTTATTTGAGGCCATCTCCTCAATTAGGGCCGTAGCTTCCTCGGGAGTCTTTGACAAGATTGCACCATTCGCCGCAGCATCAATAATTTGTTTAGTCCCCGGTTGGAGACTGTTGTAGAAGCTATGAACTAGCTCCCAATCCTCTATACTGTGGTGCGGGCATTGATGCTGCAAATCCTTAAAACGCTCCCATGCTTCATAGAGCGTCTCATGTGGTCCTTGATTGAAGGACATGAGAGCGCTCCGGATCTTCACCGTCTTGGATGGTGGATAGAATTTGTCAATGAATGCATCTGCCAACCCGTCCCAAGAGGTGAAAACTCCGTCAGCTTGCGTCCTCAGCCAATAGAGTGCTTTGTCCTTTAGCGTGAAGGGGAAGAGGCGCAGTCTGATGGCATCGATGGGGACCCCCGGCATTTGGAATGTGGCGCACTTCGACAAGAATGATTGGATGTGGTAGTGGGGGTTCTCATGAGCGTTCCCATGAAATGGGTCTTGTTGCATCAAAACCACCAATCCCGTCTTTAGCTCGAAGTTCTTGTCGGCCGCCAACTCCGGCACGGCAATGGATGACGTAGTAGAAGAGGTCTTAGGCCGAAGCCTATCGCGAATAGAAATTATTCTCGCCATCCTCGCCGCCAATTCTTCGGGAGTTTCCGGGTTGGTCATAAACCGCCCTTCCGGATATTGTCTCCTTTCCACTCTAAGTCTCCGCGCGGTACGTTCGATCTCGGGATCGAATAATAAGGCTTCGGGGTCCGCCGTAGATCTCGTGTACATGCACAGGGAAAACAGAGTTTCAAAGAGATGATTAGTACCGTGGAAGGGTTAGGTAAGAATAGTAAAGGAAATAATAATGGTAACAATAAAAAAAATAAAAATAAAAGAAAGAAGTAGCTAGGGTAAAAAAGAATCAAACGCAATCGCCTCCCCGGCAACGGCGCCAAAAACTTGATCGCTCCGGGACGTACACCCAAAGAACGGTTGTAGTTTTACCGCAAGCGCACGGTATAGCGGCGAGCGGGTATCGAACACAGGGAGGACGAATGACCGTGCTTGCTCCTAATCAACCTGGCTATTTAAGAATAGAGAGAATTGCCTTGGGCGATCCTGTAACAATCGTCAGACAAATGTGCGAAATATCAAATCAAATAAAGAACGTCTAGGGAATGGGGAATCCCCGCTACTCACCGTATTTCATAAATGTGGTTCGTCGGTATCAAAATTGCTAGAATGAGAATTTGGATGAACTAGTTGCAACTAAATGTGGAACCAAGCTCACGCTCTCGCGCTGTTGCCGGTCTATAGCTATCCTAGGGTCGGGTCCAATCTCTTGCAAACCCTAGCCTAGGAAAGCTAGCATTAGGATCAACATCATCGTCCAATTGCGCACCGAGCCCAATCTCTTGCAAACTCGGTCCACAATCTAAATTAGGATAGTTCCTACCCGTCCAATCTCTTGCAAACGGGTATCGGCACGGAATTGCAACCGGAGATCCTAGTATCGGTCCAATCTCTTGCAAACCGATACTTCGAAAGTCCGACTCCAACCCAATTCGGATTTCTAGGGCTTCCTATCAAATTGGGATCCAATCTCTTGCAAATCCCAATTGATATGAATACCTAGCTATCCGTAGTAATTCGATCCCAATCTAATCTCTAATTATTGATTCTAGCACAATTTCTACCAATTTATCACAAATACGAAATTGGGCTTGTAGGGTTCATCCCCACGCCCCAAGACGTGGAGACTACTCACAAATCATAGCAATAGCACAAAAATAATCAATGAAATAGGCAATGGAATTCATCACAACAATGATATAAACAATAAAAATAGAGTTTTTGGGGAAGAGAGATGAAAACCAATGTAGTTCTTCAATTAATCCAACAAAAATCCAAGTTTTTCCTCTTCTCCAATCACAAATAATAAAGCTAAAAAGTAATCTCAAAAAGCTGCAAAAAATCTAAGAGATGGCTCTAAAACTAGGGTAAAAACAGGGCTTAAATAGCCCCAAAAATCGTCCAAAAATCCTGACCAAAACGCCCCTGCACAGCCTGTTTTCCGCAAATTTCGCTACAGGCAGCGCATCGTACTCGGCCGAGTGACAAAAGTCGCTCGGCCGAGTGAAAACCCTGTCATTTTCCAGTAAGTCGGGGGCTTCAAGGGTCTTCAGTTCGGAGGCGGCTCGGCCGAGTGAGTTGTCGTCACTCGGCCGATGGCTTCACTGCAATCGGGCGGACGTGGTTTACCACTCGGCCGAGTGGGTCTTCTGAAGCTCAGGTGGCCGAAAAACAGTAACTTCGATATTTTTGAGGGCCTTCGTCTGGGCGCCACTCGGGCGGACGTGGTATAGTCACTCGGCCGATGTGGTCTCCGTCGCTCGGCCGAGTACACATGGAAATCATGTCTGAACGGGTCGGCCGAGCAGTGTCTCGCTGGTCGGCCGAGTGGCTCCTCCACTCGGCCGAGTGGGACACAAAAAATGCCCAATCTGATTGTTTTGGCCTCCTCGTCGCTCCTGCGACGTCCATTCTTCTTCCGCTCCTCTCCAACAGCAAAATATCCCTCGGGGAGGCCGTCGGTGGCCGTCTAGAGTAAGCGCGTCTCGAGATCACTCCAAATCGCGCCAAATCACCTGAAATGCGACAAAAATAACAAATCGTGAAAAGCATCGCAATATCGTCGATATATCGTGAAAAACATGATTTGGGCGATCTAAATGGCATGCAAACATGCGGAAAAAAGGTGTAAAATATGGAGTGATCATCCACCCCAAGGCCCATAAGGTTCAAACCCCCCCACTTGGCCACGTACAATGGAAGAGGCGACCCCCTCACGCACATGCAGCAGTACCGGGGGGCAATGGAGGCGCAGGATGTGGATGATGCGTTCCTATGCCGGTATTTCTCCCAGAGCCTGAGGGACACCGCGTTGGACTGGTACTTCGGCTTACCCGCGAGATCCATTGGGAGCTTTGGCGAGCTATCCCACAAGTTCTGCCAAGAGTTTCGGGCCGGGCGGACGAAAAAGAAGCCCTTAGACTATCTCAGCACGATAGTCCAAGGAGAAGGGGAGACAACGGGCAGATACCTCCGTCGCTTTCAGGATGAGAGACGGGCGGTGGTGACATGCGGCGACGAGGTGCTTATGCTGGCCTTCAAGACGGGGTTGCGGACTCGGAGCCTCCACAAATACCTGCTCCGGGATCCGCCGACCGACTATGAGGCGTTGGTTGCTATGGCGGAGAGGCATGCGTTGGCCGAAGAGACTCTCGGCACAAAGGCCCTATTTCCCCCAGCGAAGCCATTCCAAGGCGAACCCCGGTCACACCCTCGGCCGAGGCAAGAAGAGGGGCACTGAGGTCGCGACCAGCTGGCCCATCCAAGGCGCGAACCGGCGGGGCGACGCCCGCAAGATCGCCCTGGCCCGGCGCGCGAGTTCGCCCCGGCCCAAGGGCCCACCCGAGTCGTCCCGAGACAAGAAGGCAACCTACGGGCACATTACACGCAACTCAATGCCCCCCTGATCGAGGTGATGGCCGTGGCTACGAGAGCCGGGCTGCTGCCGGAGCCGCCTCGAGAAATGAAGTCGGATCCGGCCTGGAGAGATTTCAAAAAATACTGCCAATACCACCGGGACCATGGCCATGACACCGACGACTGCTTCACCCTCAAAAGGGAAATCGAGCGGCTGATCCAGGCGGGCCACCTAGGGGGCTTCGTCGGGGGCAGGAGACCAGACCGAGAGGAGGGGAACCACTGAAGGGCACGGAGGGCAGACCCTCCAACAAACGGTGAGCGGGAAGAGCCTCACCCCCCGAAACCAGTCATGCGCATAAACACGATATGCAGCGGGCTATCCTCCGGAGAAGCATCGTCGTCAAGCAAAAAGACATACGTGAGACAAGTGATGACGGAGGGTCTTGGAGGGGATCCGAGAGGGAGAAGGATAACCTACCCTCCCATTACTTTCAGCGACGAGGATCTGAATGGAATCGAACTGCCCCACGACGACGCCATCGTCATCGAGGCCCAGATAGGGACAGCCATCGTCAGCCGCCTCCTGATCGACACAGGGAGCTCCTGCGACATCCTGTTCATGTCCACAATCGAAAAGATGGGGTTAAGGCCGACGGACCGGAGACCCTGTACCGGACCCCTCGTCAGCTTCACCGGTCACTCGACCCCTATTGTAGGAGTAATCACCTTGCCAATAACCCTCGGAGAAGAGCCGCGGGTCGTCAATCGGATGACTCTGTTCATTGTGGTCGACATTGCATCGGCGTACAACAGGATCATAGGACGACCTTACATGGCGGCCATCGGAGCGCTCCCCAGCCTTCTCCACCAGATGGTCAAGTTCCAAACCCCCCGAGGGGTTGGCTTCGTACGGGGAAGCCAGAAGCTGTCTAGGAGATGCTACGTGAGATCGACCAAGCACAAGGGACCAAAGCTGAACCTGAGGATCGACCTAACAGGGCAGAGGGATGACTCCTGCCATCAAAAGTTAGCTCCAGCTGATGGCACCGTGGAAGGGAACAGGACCTGCCGCGCCCACCAAAGCCCCCCCTGATTAGGACAGGCTAATCACTCAGAAGAACGCGGAACGCCAGTCGTAATATAGCCGGAAACTGTAAGTCATGAATGAAATATCTTGTCCCCTTTTGCATCTTCGAATTTTGCCTCTTCTACATGAAAATTTCAGTTCAAAACGCGCAAAGACTCCGGGGCAGGACCAATCCTCGCCACCCAAACCGGAGAGGGGCACGGGCCGAGCTATGCACTCGCTCCCCCCCAAAGAAGACCTCCGGGGCAAGCTTACGGAGCTTAGCCACCCAAACCGGAGCGCCATATGTGGGGTAGGCGACGGCCCAATACCCGTCCGACTATAGAGGCTGCGGGGAGGCGACGGCCCAATACCCGCCCTCTCAAAGACTCCGGGGCAGGACCAATCCTCGCTACCCAAACCGGAGAGGGGCACGGGCCGAGCTACGCGCTCGCTCCCCCCCAAAGAAGACCTCCAGGGCAAGCTTACGGAGCTTAGCCACCCAAACCGGAGCGCCATATGCGGGGTAGGCGACAGCCCAATACCCGTCCGACTATAGAGGCTGCGGGGAGGCGACGGCCCAATACCCACCCTCTCAAAGACTCCGGGGCAGGACCAATCCTCGCCACCCAAACCGGAGAGGGGCACGGGCCAAGCTACGCGCTCGCTCCCCCCCCAAAGAAGACCTCCGGGGCAAGCTTACGGAGCTTAGCCACCCAAACCGGAGCGCCATATGCGGGGTAGGCGACGGCCCAATACCCGTCCGACTATAGAGGCTGCGGGGAGGCGACGGCCCAATACCCGCCCTCTCAAAGACTCCGGGGCAGGACCAATCCTCGCCACCCAAACCGGAGAGGGGCACGGGCCGAGCTACGCGCTCGCTCCCCCCCAAAGAAGACCTCCGGGGCAAGCTTACGGAGCTTAGCCACCCAAACCGGAGCGCCATATACGGGGTAGGCGACGGCCCAATACCCGTCCGACTATAGAGGCTGCGGGAAGGCGACGTCCCAATACCCGCCCTCTCAAAGACTCCGGGGCAGGACCAATCCTCGCCACCCAAACCGGAGAGGGGCACGGGCCGAGCTACGCGCTCGCTCCCCCCAAAGAAGACCTCCGGGGCAAGCTTACAGAGCTTAGCCACCCAAACCAGAGCGCCATATGCGGGGTAGGCGACGGCCCAATACCCGTCCGACTATAGAGGCTGCGGGGAGGCGACGGCCCAATACCCGCCCTCTCAAAGACTCCGGGGCAGGACCAATCCTCACCACCCAAACCGGAGAGGGGCACGGGCCGAGCTACGCGCTTGCTCCCCCCAAAGAAGACCTCCGGGGCAAGCTTACGGAGCTTAGCTACCCAAACCGGAGCGCCATATGCGGGGTAGGCGACGGCCCAATACCCGTCCGACTATAGAGGCTGCGTGGAGGCGACGGCCCAATACCCGCCCTCTCAAAGACTCCGGGGCAGGACCAATCCTCGCCACCCAAACTGGAGAGGGGCACGGGCCGAGCTACGCCCTCGCTCCCCCCAAAGAAGACCTCCGGGGCAAGCTTACGGAGCTTAGCCACCCAAACCGGAGCGCCATATGCGGGGTAGGCGACGGCCCAATACCCGTCCGACTATAGAGGCTGCGGGGAGGCGACGGCCCAATACCCACCCTCTCAAAGACTCCGGGGCAGGACCAATCCTCGCCACCCAAACCGGAGAGGGGCACGGGCCGAGCTACGCGCTCGCTCCCCCCCAAAGAAGACCTCTGGGGCAAGCTTACGGAGCTTAGCCACCCAAACCGGAGCGTCATATGCGGGGTAGGCGACGGCCCAATACCCGTCCGACTATAGAGGCTGCGGGGAGGCTGTTGGATATGGAAGACGTTTGTACACCCTTGTGGGGGATGTACGAGGGAATACGGACCTCGAACGTCGCATACACGAAGTCGTGTACAAAGGGAATCTGTTCCCTTGCGGAAAGGATCTCTGGATGAGTGGGAAAGTCGCATTATATATGCATAAGTGCATGCGACATATGGCTAATAAAGGGGGAAATCTTAAGCTTATGTTGTACCATGCATATGGTACAACTTAAGCTTATAATATGCCATGTATCATGGTACACCTTAATTAAGTTGTTCCAAAGGAACAACTTACCCTAAAATAACTACCTTGGGGGCTATAAATAAGACCCAAGGGTAAGCCATTTCTTACACCTTTTGCATGAAATTCATGCATGCATCTTCATCCTAGCGAAGCTCTGCAGAAATCCTTTCTCTTCCTCTTTCCAAGTTCTTAATCTAAAATAGAGATTTAGATTGTGGATTAGTAGCCTTACTCCGTTCGTGAGAAGACTTGATCCGTCGTGGCGAATCCGAAGGCAAAGTTCCGAGACTACCGTTCCGCATACGCAAGCGTTAGTCTCAACTTTAATTATCGATCCTAACTCTGTTTTGGCAGGATCCTACATTGGTATCAGAGCCATATGGGTTCGCCCCGGTCAAACCGCCACCCCGTCGAAACTATGAACGAGTCGTTGTCTTTTTCACGAATGGGTCTCCTACTATTACGGATATAGTAGGAACGCTTCGTGACAGAGAGAACGCAGCGGTTGTTCTTTTCACGTTAGGGTCTCCTATCATTACGGATATGGTAGGAACTCTCCGTGACGGGAAGAACCGACCGTTCACGTAGTATGTTATTTTTCATTTTTGGCACACGGCCATTAGGAAATAACTAATTTCTCGACGAACGGGTGCTTCATCGACGAACGGGTGCTTCATCGAGGAAGTTGATGGTAGTTATTTCCATCGGGTTAGAGAAAATTTGGTGCATGTGCACCATGGCCAAATGGGCTATGAAGGCCATGCACCCCCTCTCCCCATGCGGAGGGGGTTTGCTACGGCCAATAACCACCGGCGACCACCCCATCAAGGGGGTGGAGTGCATGCGGCCACCCCATGAAAGGGGGGAGACCGGCCATGGCTAAAGGGCCATGGCCGGGCAAGGCCAATAGGCCATGGCCGGGCCATGGCCGGCCGGCCCTGACCGGCCACGGCCAGGGCCAGGGAGCCCTGGCCGCGGCCTGGCCGCGGCCTGGCCAGGCCAGGCCAGGGCCGGCCCTGGCCGGCCATGGCCAAGGCCAGAAGGCCCTGGCCGCGGCCAGGCCAGGGCAGGGGCCCTGGCCCCCGGCCAGGGCCAGGCTGCCCTGGCCGAGGCCAGGGCAGAAGCCCTGGCCCCGGCCAGGGGCCTGGCCGCCCTGGCCGAGGCCAGGGCAGGGGCCCTGGCCCCGGCCAGCGGCCAGGCCGCCCTGGCAGAGGCCAGGGTAGCGCCCTGGCCTCAGGCCAGGGGCCTGGCCGCCCTGGCAGAGGCCAGGGCAGAGCCCTGGCCTCAGGCCTGGCCGCCCTGGCAGAGGCCAGGGCAGAGCCCTGGCCTCAGGCCAGGGCCTGGCAGAGGCCAGGGCAGGAGCCCTGGCCCCGGCCTGCGGCCAGGCCGCCCTGGCAGAGGCCAGGGCAGCGCCCTGGCCTCAGGCCAGGGCCTGGCCGAGGCCAGGGTAGGGGCCCTGGCCCCGGCCAGTGGCCTAGCCGGCCGGGCTTGGCAGAGGCCAGGGCCTGGCCGACCCTGGCCGAGGGGGCCAGGGCCCCTAGCCGGCCAGGGCAGAGGCCCTGGCCGGCCCATTGGCCAAGCCCCGGCCAGGGCAGAGGCCCTGGCCGGGAAGAAACTGCAGTTCGAAAATTGGTCGACCAATTTGGTCATTTTGGTCGACCAATCTGGCAGAAGGTCTGGGTCGACTGCAAACTTGCCTACTGACCCATACGGGGTGACAAAAGGCATTGGCCAAACTCGAATGTGCCGATTAGCCCATACGGGGCTAACCACAGTGCCGACTAGTTCATACGGAACTAACGTTTTAATGAAGTTTTTCATTGGTCTCTACTCCTTGAAGATTAGCCATAGTGCTCTACTTCATGCGAGATTAGCCATGTCATTGTGCTCTACTCTACGGAGATTAGCCAATGTACTTGTGACATTGTGCTCTACTCTACGGAGATTAGCCAACGTGCTTTCAAAATTTTTTGGAAAAAGATGTTTTTCAAATAGGTTATGTCCCGTCCTTAAATCGGGATAGCGCAATTTAGAATTCCAAGTCCTACCACGATCCGGCCATGGTTATCTAACCCATGGGTGTGTAGAACATGTCTCGTGGCTTGGCAATTGTTGCGTTAAAATTCTTTGCGCAAACTCTCACCTATTCTATTTTGAAAGATATGTTTTTCAAAGTAATTTTCCGCTGCTAATACCATACGGGTATTATTTCTGATTTCTTTTTACTTAAGATAAGTAAGAGGGATACTTTGAAAGTTACTTCTAGATGGTAGTTGGGAACGTAGTGAACTTCTCGATTCTAGAGTAACATTTCAACGCATCCAAGGAACTTATCAAGTGTTTAAAGAATCGAAACTTTATGCATAGAATTTTGATCGTGTTTTTCATTCTCTTTGCAGTTTTTTGAATCGAATATGTCTACCGCTTCTAAGAACATTGTCGCAGAGCTTAACAAAGGTGAAAAGCTCAACGGCGACAATTATAAACTTTGGTCAATAAAGATCCAATATGTTTTGGAGGAGCAAGATGTGCTCGAAACACTCCAAAACATAATGGTAGAACCTGAGTTGGGCAATACGGCCCAACACAAGAGGGACCGGGAAGCTTATGATACTTGGACTCGAAAGAACAAAATAGCACGCATTACATTACTGTCCGCGATGGACAATGACATAATGCGTCTATTTCGGGAATTCGATCTAGCCAAAGACATATGGTCTGAGCTAGAAGTAAAGTTTGGTGGAACTTCGGTTACCAAACTCCGCTCCTTGAATATTCAATTTGATTCGTACAAGATGCGGCGAGATCATTCTATGAAGAAGCATCTCCGCCACATGGCGAATCTTATATCTGAATTAAAGGATGCGGGTGTTACGCTGTCTGACGAACAGCAGATCCAAGCAGTCATTCGTTCACTCCCAGATAGCTGTGATAACATGAAAATGCATCTCACTCATAATGAGTGCATTAAAACTTTAAGCGATGTATCGAAACACCTCGAACTCGAGGAAGAGCGGATTCAAGCCGCAAAACCTAGTGCAGAAGTGCACATGGCCGCTAGTTCCTCACATGGAGGAAATAAGCGGAATAATAAACGCTTAAGGTTTGTGAACGAACGAAAGCAAGAACCGGAAACCTCAAAGAAGACTAAGTGGCAAAAGAATGTGCACTCAAAGAAGAAAAACTTGAAGAAGATCAAGTGCTTTAAGTGCAACAAGTACGGTCACTTCGCCCGTACATGTACGGATGGAAGTGACAAGGTAACTTGTAGGGCTAGTTACATATGTGTTTCTAGTTCCATGTTTCTTGCTGAATCTAACTATTTTTGGTTGATTGATTCAGGGGCCACAGACCACGTAGCGAAGGACAAAAGGTTCTTCGCAGAGTATCAAAGGATAACTCAAGGAACAAAGTGGATATACGTCGGCAACAACACTCGTGTTGAAGTCAAGGGCGTCGGAACATGCAAGCTTGTTCTCGACAACGGCCGGACTCTACTATTGCACGACTTCCTCTTTGCTCCAGATATTCGAAGGAATATCGTATCCGTGGTCATGTTAATGTCTTTAAGTTATGAAGGAGGTTCTATATGTTGACCTTGTTTGTAATAGTTCTTTTAGTTGGGTCGGGTAATGTTTGTAATGGATTGATTATTTTAAACACCATGTATTCTTCTTCTATTTATGAAAGTTTCCATTTGACAAATGCTTCTTCTAAATCTGAGATCATTTGTTGGCATGCAAGACTTGGTCACATTGGACCAACTAGAATGGATAGACTTGCCAAAAGTGGCTTGCTATCTAATGTTTCAAAAGTTGAAATGTCAACTTGCAAACACTGTCTTGTAGGAAAACTTGTCGCAAGCCGTTTGGAACTGGCACAAGGGCCGAAGTTCCATTACAGCTTATCCATTCGGACATTTGCGGTCCAATGAATGTTAAGACAAGACGCGGGAAGTCCTATTTCATCACCTTCATTGATGATTTCACTCGTTTCGGTCACATCTATTTGATTTCCCACAAACATGAAGCTTTAAACTTGCTTCAAAAACTATATGAGTTTAGTGGAAAATCAACTAGATCGCAAGATAAAGGTCTTGCGAACCGATCGAGGTGGAGAATATCAATCAACGAGTTTTAAGGAACTCTGTGATGAAAAAGGCATAGTTCATCAAATAACTATGCCTTATACTCCACAACAAAACAGTGTTGCGGAAAGAAGAAATAGGACATTGATGGAAATGGTCCGATCAATGATGTCTCAGGCAAATTTGCCTATCACCTTTTGGGGTGATGCATTATTGACGGCAGCGTTCATCTTAAACCGTGTACCCTCGAAGTCGGTAAGTTCTACTCCTTATGAGTTGTGGAACGATAGAACTCCAGACTCAAGCATTCTAAAACCTTGGGGTTGTGCCTTTTATGCACATTTATCCTCTCACAAATATGGCAAACTTGGGCCACGTGGGAGGAAGTGTATCTTCATCCGATACGCTGAAAACTCCAAAGGATATGTTTTCGTCGGTCAAGAGGACAATGGGGGTCTTATAGAATTCGAATCGAGGGATGTTGTCTTCTTGGAAAACGAGTTTTCCAAGACAGGGTGAGATAAGTCAAGACTTATCCTTGTTTGAGATTTGGGATCAAAAAGGATCGGAACGTTCGAGTGGGAGAATTCTTGGTGAAGAAGAAAATACGTTTCAAACTTCACCTATGAATGATACGAACGATACCAATCCTATTCCGAGTGGGAGTCCTATTCCGAGTGGGAGTGATGTTATTCCAAGTGGGAGTGATATCATTCCAAGTGGGAGTGACCAAACTCAAGCAAGACGTAGTAATCGAATGAGGCTAACACCCTCTCAGATTCGAGGATGAATTTCCTCAAACATTCATTACTACAAGATGATGACGAACCTGCAAATTTCAAACAGGCCGTCACATGCCCTGCTAAAGATAAATGGAAAGCGACGATGGAAGAAGAACTTCAATCCATGAAAACAAACCAAGTCTGGGACTTGGTTGATTTACCTAAGGGACGTAAAGCCATTGGGAACAAGTGGGTTCTCAAAAATCAAGCATAAGGCTAATGGCTCCATCAAGAAATATAAAGCTCGCCTTGTTGCGAAAGGTTTCACGCAACAGGAAGGAATAAACTACGAAGAGATTTTTCCTTTCCTGTCGTGCGTTTTTACCTCCAATAAGCAAAGGCGAGGGTCTATGTTTGGAAATGTGTCCCAAAGATCCAAAAGAAAGCTATGGAAAAGGTTCCATACTCCAGTGCTGTCAGAAGTCTGAAGTACGTCATGATGTGTACCAGACCAGACATTTGCTATGCTGTTGGTATGGTAAGCCGTTACCAATCCAACCCAGGACATGCACACTGGAAAGCGGTGAAGAGGATATTAAGGTACCTCAAAGGGACTGCGGACTATGCGTTATGCTATTTGTAGCATTCGGCATGGCGGTCCAAGAAGCTGTTTGGCTTAGGAAATTCTTAGACAGGCTGACGGATGCCACTGACTCGAGCACTGTTCCTATATACAGTGATAGTCAAGCTTCGATTGCCTATGTCAAAGATCCTAAAATTTCATTATAAGACCAAACACATTGATATTCGATTCAAGTTTGCGAAGAACAATGACAAACGGAAGGAAGTAGACATAGGATACATATCCACACATAAGATGATAGCGGATCTCCTTACTGAGGCGATCCCCAGAGATGTGTTTTTTCAAACACTTATCATCTATGGGAATGCGTAGGTGCTGAGCTGTATCATATAATATTTCCCATGTCTATAGAAGATCAAAGTTTAATTTGCATACAAGTTTCTTACAAATGATTTTATGTACATTTGTGTTTAAGTCTCAGCTATTTTATTGTGTGTATGTCGGACAGATTAAGGTTGGCTCTCTCACATGAGCAACCGCCTTATCTTATCAGATGGATAAGATAGAGGTGAGACTAGTTTAAAGTCAAAATCATTAGACAAATGATTTAGAGTCGTGACTTAAACAAGATAGTCGAATAAAAGATCTGCATCATACGGATGCTTACAAAAGATCTGAGATCTGTATCACAAGGATATAAAGATCTCATTGGATTTTTTAAATCCTATCTGTCTTATGCAGGATGAGAGTCCGTGAATATTTCACGAGTAGTAAGGGGACTCAAAAAGATAGTCACTGTGGTGTCTGATCTTTCATCCGTACAACATCATTAAGACATACTCTCCCTGGGAAAGGAGTGATGTTGTAGTACGTGTTCATACCACGTATGCATTTCGACCACTGAGTTAGTAGCAATAGTGTTTGCTATTATGTGAGACTCAAAGGCCATACGGGTCTTAACTCTTACCCTCAAGGACTCCAATTGGTTCCTTTAGATTTGACGAGATGATCGCTATCTTAGCGTGTTACTAATGGGCTATGATAATTCGGCTCGGCGGGGCACGTTAGAAAAGCGAATCAAGTCAAGATCAGAAGGTTCGCAAGAAGAGGAAGATTGATTTCATATTCGCATTTGGACTTTAATGATTCAAAGCTGGCCAGCCAATTGTAATCCAGATGGGATTCAATTGTTGAATATAAAGTATAAGAAATGTGAAGAAATAATCTAGGGTAAAGCATGCGTTGAACTACTCAACTTTGCACCTTCGAGGTCGTTGTGTATCTCTAACAAGTGCACAACAACAGACTCTACGCGCATGACGGTCGCACGGTCTATTTCTCGGTATGATAGATGAAAGAACTAAGGGAAAGACGTTCTCTTACAATCCCCTCAAGTGTGAGTGGGAGATGTTGGATATGGAAGACGTTTGTACACCCTTGTGGGGGATGTACGAGGGAATACGGACCTCGAACGTCGCATACACGAAGTCGTGTACAAAGGGAATCTGTACCCTTGCGGAAAGGATCTCTGGATGAGTGGGAAAGTCGCATTATATATGCATAAGTGCATGCGACATATGGCTAATAAAGGGGGAATATCTTAAGCTTATGTTGTACCATGCATATGGTACAACTTAAGCTTATAATATGCCATGTATCATGGTACACCTTAATTAAGTTGTTCCAAAGGAACAACTTACCCTAAAATAACTACCTTGGGGGCTATAAATAAGACCCAAGGGTAAGCCATTTCTTACACCTTTTGCATGAAATTCATGCATGCATCTTCATCCTAGCGAAGCTCTGCAGAAATCCTTTCTCTTCCTCTTTCCAAGTTCTTAATCTAAAATAGAGATTTAGATTGTGGATTAGTAGCCTTACTCCGTTCGTGAGAAGACTCGATCCGTCGTGGCGAATCCGAAGGCAAAGTTCCGAGACTACCGTTCCGCATACGCAAGCGTTAGTCTCAACTTTAATTATCGATCCTAACTCTGTTTTGGCAGGATCCTACAGAGGCGACGGCCTAATACCCGCCCTCTCAAAGACTCCGGGGCAGGACCAATCCTCGCCACCCAAACCGGAGAGGGGCACGGGCCGAGCTACGCGCTCGCTCCCCCCAAAGAAGACCTCCAGGGCAAGCTTACGGAGCTTAGCCACCCAAACCGAAGCACCATATGCGGGGTAGGCGACGGCCCAATACCCGTCCGATTATAGAGGCTGCGGGGAGGCGACGGCCCAATACCCGCCCTCTCAAAGACTCCGGGGCAGGACCAATCCTCGCCACCCAAACCGGAGAGGGGCACGGGTCGAGTTACGCGCTCGCTCCCCCCCCAAAGAAGACCTCCGGGGCAAGCTTACGGAGCTTAGCCACCCAAACCGGAGCGCCATATGCGGGGTAAGCGACGGCCCAATACCCATCCGACTATAGAGGCTGCGGGGAGGCGACGGCCCAATACCCGCCCTCTCAAAGACTCCGGGGCAGGACCAATCCTCGCCACCCAAACCGGAGAGGGGCACGGGCCGAGCTACGCGCTCCCCCCCAAAGAAGACATCCGGGGCAAGCTTACGGAGCTTAGCCACCCAAACCGGAGCGCCATATGCGGGGTAGACGACGGCCCAATACCCGTCCGACTATAGAGGCTGCGGGAGGCGACGGCCCAATACCCGCCCTCTCAAAGACTCCGGGGCAGGACCAATCCTCGCCACCCAAACCGTAGAGGGGCACGTGCCGAGCTACGCGCTCGCTCCCCCCAAAGAAGACCTCCGGACCAAGCTTACAGAGCTTAGCCACCCAAACCGGAGTGCCATATGCGGGGTAGGTGACGGCCCAATACCCGTCCGACTATAGAGGCTGCGGGGAGACGACAGCCCAATACCCGCCCTCTCAAAGACTCCGGGGCAGGACCAATCCTCACCACCCAAACCTGAGAGGGGAACGGGCCGAGCTACACGCTCGCTCCCCCCCAAAGAAGACCTCCGGGGCAAGCTTACGTAGCTTAGCCACCCAAACCGGAGCGCCATATGCGGGGTAGGCGACGGCCCAATACTCGTCCGACTATAGAGGCTGCGGAGAGGCGACGGCCCAATACCCGCCCTCTCAAAGACTCTGGGGCAGGACCAATCCTCGCCACCCAAATCGGAGAGGGGCACGGGCCGAGCTACGCGCTCGCTCCACCCCTAAGAAGACCTCCGGGGCAAGCTTACGGAGCTTAGCCACCCAAACCGGAGCGCCATATGCGGGGTAGACGACGGCCCAATACCCGCCCTCCCCAAAGAGGGCATGCGACCCCTCTTCTCAAACATCGGGAAACAAACCAGGGCTCGCGGATCGAGGCAACCCCCACGCGGGGCCATCACTGAGGAGTAACGCTTGACACCTATAAAGCCGACAACCGAAATGACTCGTCAAACCAAAAGGACGCTCGGGACCAGCGCCACTGATAAACGGCACGCCCACCGAAAAAAAGGAGCTGAGGAGTCACGCCAGGCGTCACCCGTCGGGAACGGTCCCCAAGGAACACAACTCCAAGATGGCCCCAGCTCATCACATTAAGGAAAGGGAGGAGGCGAAAAATACACCATTATAAATACCCCCTCTCAGCGTCTTCAAAGTGGAGGGGGGCGAAAGAGAGAATTTGAGGAAAGGCCAATCCTTTCGCCACACTCTCCCCCTAGAAGACGCGGAAAATGCGAGGAACGCCAACTGCTCTAGTAAACGATCCCCCAACAGGATATTCTCTTACACGAGGGGCACCCTGCCTGCCGCTCCCCGCCTTCCCTTAGACAACTTAAGGCACTGAAACTGGAGCTCCAATGGCATACCGTGCCCCTCCGTGGACGCCCCGCAGACGCAGGCGCGGCTGGCAGACAACCCGATGGACGGGACAAACCTGCCAAATCACCCCATCGGGCACCCCAGCACCCGCCAAAGTCGCCCCGACCCCAGGGGACTCGCCCCCGAGCGCCGGAGCATTCCAACAGGCTATTCCACTTACACCTGTAGTGCCCCGCCTTCCACTCCTCGACTTCTCCTGGACCACATACGCCAGGAAGACGCACAGATCGGCGGCGGACCACGTCCTCCCGCGCCCGTCACATAGTGACTCCAGTCGATAGGAGCGGCAAGGCCCCGTGGGATAGAGCAACCACCAAGGACTCCCTCTCCCCCCAATTCTGGGAACGAGGGCCAAAGCCACCGCCCCCGGCATCGACACAACCATCCACCCCTACCTCGAGCAGGAACCCTCTGAATTAACTCTGCACCCCTTCAGGGGCACGATGCCGGGGAGGGACGCATCAAATACAACGAGGACGTCAACCTAACAAGAACGACTTAACGTTTCGCCTACGGGCCCGTCCTGTCTATTAAAATATTGATAAAAGCTGATGGAAAGACTATTCCTGGTTGACCACTAGCTATAACTCAGGCGCACTAAGGCACATGAGCAACCCCCGAAAAAAGAGACTAACCAGCTGTAAATTTTCTCGGGTGCACTACCCTAAATAAAGGGAATTAACACAACTCCCCCAACGCCGGGCTAGAGACAGCCGCACCAAAGCGTAACTCTGAAAGGGAACTTCCACACACACACAGATGGAAGATTCCAGAAAAGTACGGGTATCAACCCCACATAACTTTACTTTTTTTTTCTTCTTTCTTCCTTTCTTTCCTAAACGCCTATACATAACTACTTGGTTACATTTCCCGCGCCGATGGCGCATCCGCCAGTCACGACGTCCACCCCGTCCCCTTCAGGGGAATCTCCCCCCGCCCCGTCGATCTCTGCCTCGTCGCCCTCCCCTCCCTAGCCGCTCTCCCCCTCGCCGTCCCCCTCCTCGTCGCTGCAAGCTGCGATTCCGTCGAGGTCGAGCTCAACTGGCGAGGACAGACCTGCCACCTTCTCCTTTATCCGAACCAAGTAGGCTTCCAGCCCCTCCGCCCGGCCTTTCTCAATGCCCTGGGACATCGAATCTGCGAGGGCAGGTATGACGGTCTTCTCCTGGTACGTGCGAAATTCATCGACCCTGCGAGCCAACTCCTCCTCGACGGCCTTGGCACGACCCGCCAGACCCTCCGCACGAACTTCCTCCTTCCCAAGGGCCTCCTCCAGCTCCTTCGCTCTCTCGCTAGCCCCGGTCGTCTGCAGCTCATGATCGGCCAGGACCGCCTTCAGGCGCTCTACCTCCGCCTCATATTGGCCGCCCCTCTCCCTCTCCTTCTCCAGGTCCTCGCCAGCACTCTTACGAAAGGCGGCGAACTCGGCCATCACTCTAGCTATGGCACCCTCGGCCTTATGTATGGCAGGCACGTGCCTCATCACTCCAAGCATCAAATTGACGGCCTGAACAAAGAAAAGAAGAGAAGAGAACCCATTTAGGGTGTTCAATAGAATCCACTGGAAAACGTCATCCGCCTTACAAAACCTACCTGGACGCCGTGCAACACCGCGGTCCCACACAAACCCTCGGGCTCCACCGCTTACAGCGCCACCCTATCGCGGGGCAAGAAAATGTTCTCCGCCAGCCTCGCTGTCACGCCTCCATCCTCGAACACGGACTCACCACTCGCCACCTTGAACGGCGCCCGATGAAGAGCCTCGTCGGAATAACCCTCGACGTCGGTCCTCTTGGCCTTGAAATGGACCAATGAGGCCTCACAGCGGGGATCGGCGGCCCTCTCGAGACTGAACAACGGACAACCATAGGGCCAACTGTCCCAACCGGCAGACCCGGTCGGGCCGCCTGATGTCTCGGCCCTCCCCGACTGACCGGTAGCAGCCGCCCCCTCCACTCCAGCAGGTGCCAGGGGGCTAGACGACCACGTCCCGGGGGCATCCACCCCTCCCCCAGTCGACCCTTCGTCCCCGCCCTCCAGGTCGATGACGGGGTTTGCTATCCCCTCCCCGGTTCCACCCTCCTGCTGACCGGCTTCCCCCCCCCCCGCCCCGGCGCATCAGGAACAGACGACCTCGTCGGCAGCTTCCTCCTCTTCGTGGACGCCGACACACCCGTCGAACTCCCCACCCCTCCTTCCTCTCGCGACCTCTTGGGGCCAACTCTCTTCGACGTTTGCCCCGCCTGCTCCGATGCGCGTTGCATCATGTCCTCAAGGGACAAACTCATCGTGCGACCTGCCAAAGAGAGAAAGTTCAGGGTAAGCACTTCAGATGCACTAACACCAAAATCTGTCGTACCTTCGGGCCAGATGTTCACCGCTATCATCTCAGCCCGAGCGAGCATCCGGTAATCTCGGCCCTCCACTGGTATTGCCATTAGAAGCTGGGCCACCATTTTCTCCTCATCCCCCAATTCAACCCTCTCCTTCGCCTCGGGATTCAGCTCCGCCCAATCAGATCTCATCAACACATCCTCCGGCACGCCCACAAACACATACTACTGGCGCCACAACTTAATCTTCCCGGGCAACCCCCTAATGAGCGGATGGCTTTTTTTCGCGGAGAGATAGTAGAAGGACCCCAACATCTTCACCGAGAAGAAATAGCGAAATAAGGACAGCGATGGGCGAACCTGGTTGCTCACGCACAGCACTAGGAATCCCACAACGGCACTAATGGCATTGGGCATCAGGCGATACAAGGACAACTCCAGGAAGTTCAACACATCTAGCAAGAATGGATGGGGGGGAAAGCGCAACCCTTGCTCGAATGAGGAAACATACACTCCCACCTCACGGTCGCCCGCGAAACACACCCTCTCTTACGGCTCCGGTTCACGAACAGAATACGGTGGCCTGACATACATCTCGAAGATCTCCGTGATGGATTTCTTCAGCACCGACTTCACGCCCGCAATCTCGAGAGGCACCTCTCCAGTCTCCGCGGCGGAGCTCCCTTCCCCAACCACCCTCGACCCCTGACCACGAAATGAAGACGTCGAGGAAGACATCTATAAAACGGACCTCTTACCTAATGGGCTCCGACAACTCGGACAGCTTCGCTTCGTCGTCGACCGCTCCCACGAGGACGACTCTGGCAAGGATAATGAAGTCTCTGACAAGCTCCAGCCGCTTGCAAAACCTTCACCCAACAATCAGCTTTGCTTCGCTCCCCTCCCTGAGATCTCTTTTACGCAACTGCGCAAAGCATCATGACCGTCGACGTCGCGACACGTGTCATTAATCTGTTCCCTATCCAGCGTCGATCCACGCGTTCTGACGCCTCGCGTACTGGCAACCGTCACTTCTGCCACGCGTCCGCTTTGAAGTGGTCAGATCGCTTCGATTCCCACCGCCGTTGATTCGCCAGGCTGACATCTAATCACGCGATCGCCAGCAGGCCCCTTCAATTCCCGCCCAAATCCCGGCGAGGTGATTACCCCCATTCGAAATTACTCCACCCTTCGCCTCTTCTTTCTAAGCACCGCCCGTCTGAAGGCTGAGTCCGACCTCCGTCGAGGCGGCCGAAACGAGAAGGCGCCGCTCATCCCAAGGCTGCGTCCGACCTCCGTCGGGGCGGCATAACCGGTAATCCACCGCTCAATCAGTTCTGGATCTCGGTTGCAATGCTTAGCAAACGTTCGTACGGAACAAGCTACCTCGGCCCGCCTCTGGTCCACCGAGAATCACTCTGGATTTCCGATCAAACCCCTTCTAACCGCGGTGTATCTCAACTTCCCTCTACCGACGACCGGAATATCCTCGGCAGAGCGAAGTTGGGGGCAGTCACGTCCCTCACAAAACTGCCGGTCTACGGACACGACTAGGAAGAATAAAGTTTCGATACAAGACCAATACAATGCATTTGCCCAAATAGCAATGTTATACATTAAACATTCCAAACGCTACAACAAAACACTGGCTATAACCCTTACACAAGAAGGTACAGGCCTCCCCAAACCCACTTTCTTAGCGGCGCCACCTCTCAGCCGACCGATCCCTCACATCTCTCGCCACTTGCCGAATCCCCGCATCCCTCGCCTCTTGCAACATCGGCACAACATGCTCTTCATGATAGCGGCGGATAGCGGTTTCGATCATTTCGCCTTCAGTTTCCCGATTTTCCTCCGCCGTGTCCGGTGGGATTTGACTCCGTGGCCACCCCCGGCGGCAAGTCCAGCCTCTTCACCCCATTAATCACCTGTTAAATTGCCAACCTAAACCCTCTTGTCAACATAACCACCGTGCCCTTGGTTTCCCTCAATACAAATTCATTGTGTGCGAGTTCCACCTCGTAACACTACTGAAGGTTGTCTTTGCATCTGTGCAAAGAACATGATTAGAGATCATAGTTGGAGCCAACTAAAATATCATCGGATCTCCTGAAGAGAAAACCGAAATGTTTGTTCAAGCCTGACTTTTAAACATGAAATAAAAAGACCTAGGCAAATATAAAGTCATGACTCATAAAATCCTGTTACAAACGCCCAGAAGTGCGTTGGAGAAATTAAAAGGACCATTGTCATCCAAAATACACCTACGGTAGTATACTTAATGGATGTACAAAAAGAACCCTTCCGATCGCTGGAAGATGGGGAGGATATAACTGGTTCTAAAGTCCCTTATCTAAGTGCAAACATGCACTCCTGGCTAAACTGCACGCGTCCCGATATAGCAGTTGCAGTAAACTCATTAGCCAGAGATAGTTGGCACCTAAAAAGGGCCATTAGACCGGAGTTAAGCCTTCTGCGCTTCCTCCAAGGGTCGAAAGATTCGGACTTACAATATGAAGTAGCATCCTCCAATGTTTATGCAAATGCAGGTTACAGGTCCGGTCCCTATACTGATAAATCACAGAACGGGTACCCACAGTGGGACGGCCATCTACTGCAAATATGCAAAGCAACTTATGAAGGCAACATCATCCTATCAATTCCGAGATCCTCACCATTCGAGAATCACACCAATGGTGTATTTGAGGGCGCCTGGTGGTTCATCACATCCCGGTGACGACTGGGATAGAGGCTGGTTCTGTGGAGCTGACCATATAGTCTGAAGACCACATCAGAGGCGACGAAACTTAGCACACCTCTCCAGAGTTTCTGGATTCAGCAGCTGCTTGATGGTGATAAAATTTGTAATCTGTGTACATTTTCGGAATATTGTAAATATGGGTGATGAGATAAGCCTACGAGATCTGAAAGCCTAAGAGCTTTTACAGATCAGGGGGAGTTGACAGAATTTGTACTCTTTTCCCTTAGCTATGGTTTTTCCCACTGGGTTTACCATAGCCAAAGGTTTTAACGAGGCAAATCACATCAACTCTGGATCCTGAAGTATCCACCCATATGTGACGCTCAGAATCCAGAAGTATTCATGAGCAGAGTCACTTGTACAAATCATGGGGAGTTAAAGAGCATTTGTACTCTTTTTCCTTAACTATGGTTTTTCCCACTGGGTTTTCCATAGCTAAAGGTTTTAATGAGACAAATCTCACCAACTCAGGATCCTGAAGTATCCACCCCATGTGAGACTCTTCTACGCTCAGAATCCTGAAGCATTCACGAGTAGAGTCCACACCTATGGCTGGATAAGGGGGAGTGTTGTGAACGGTTATTTAACCGTAGTTGGGTGAGATTCTGGGCTATCCTAGGGATAGGTCCATATCATTGTAAGCCCATATTTGTATTCCCCAATTGCCTATAAATACAGAGCTGGTGGCTCCTCCCCCAGTAGTTGATTCATAACAAAAAGGTAATACTCTGAAGAAAAAATTTCTTTGATACTAAAAAATCATTTTTTGTAAAAAGATGAATGCTTATTCTGAAAAGGTAACATGAAGGCCAAAAATGACGTTAACAGTATTGGGACTAACGTGGACTCTACTGTCGAGGTGGAACCACGTTAGCAGGTTGCGTGGGACCATGGTTAGTAGAACTGGGGTCGTTGGTAGCAGGGATAAGAATGCGATGATCGTTCGACCCTCTTAGCAAATCGAGTCTTAAACGATCGTTGATTGAAATACGACCTTCCTGTTGATTCGCTCCACGAGCTTTCTGTATCACAAAGGAACGTCAGGGGGTCGGATCTGGATTCCGACCCAAATCCCATCCAATGCTTAAGTTAGAATGGAAACGTAAATAAGAGCTTGGAGTTGTCGAGATCGACCCACGATAGTTCGTCTCGAGTCAGACGTCGCAAGCTATTTGGAGGAAGAAATATCAAGTGGAATGCAGAATGTCAGAATACTAAGGGTGCAACAGGTAAGCGTATCCTTTCCAGCATGGCTAACCAACCATTTTTAACATAGAAATGGAGTTAAGGTGAAAATACAAATAGAAATACGGAAAAAAGTAAATGTGATGGTCAATTGAGCTTCTATTCAATGTCTTAGACTCCTTGTACTTCATGGATCTTCATTGAGCTTCTTCTTGACTTTGAACCCATTAATTCTTTGTGATCTTCATGAATCTCGAGTGAGCTTCAAAACACTTGATTGTGAGTCTACATAAATACTGAACTTTTGTACGTATCGTCACGGACCTATTAACGCTCATAATTGTTTGCTCATCATGAATGATATATATGTCTAGAGTTAACCCAATATCCATAGCCTCACTAGCGTGCCTCAAGATCTCTAATCATTTTGTGCCACGTGGCATAGAAGATGGGTTACCATTCGCATTGCTAAATGCTGGAACGCAATGGTCGTGGCTATCATGTGAATACATTTGTTCGAAAGAAAATTCCAGATATTTGAACTCAATGATTCGTCACAAGAAGCTATCATATCCAATGTGCTTCCTTGGTCTGTGTTTGACTTTGCACCTACCCTTGATTCACTATTGTCCACTTCCTTTCATTTTTTTGGACTTTTTTCCACCCATTACCCATCTCATGTTACTGTGTTTTTTAGGGAAGATGTTTAGCACCCAGCTTGCTATTGCACATTTTCTTCAGTGTACTTCTTTTGGAGATTTTGATATCTGTCTTTTTTTTTTCACGTATGTCCTATGTGGTTTTTGCACTATAGCCCGTGTTTTTCTCTTTTTACCTCTTGACGATGCCGACACACATCAACACTGTTTGCTCCTTTGCGGCTGCACATGTGCACCGCATCGGATTTTTTTTTCACGTTCTCAGATACATTGTAACTCATTAACCCCCTCCTATTTTTCTCCTTTTGGATGTCGGTAACCCCAATAGCTTCCCCCATTGAAAAGAATAAAAATATCAATCTAAGAGATTAATTTAAATTATCCCTTTAACATAATAATCTTCTTCTTAATGCAATCTAATTATCCTTTAAAGATTAATCTAACCATAATTTACGTTTAAATGGTTTTTAAATTAAGGTTACGTTTCTGTTTCAAAGAGAATGAAAGCGAAACAGAGCCCTTCGTTCTCATCGACGACAACGGCACCGACGCCAACGACACCGGTGGGGCACTCGACAGCGACTACGCCAACGACACCAGGGTGACCACCCATGTATTAATTTGCTCCATGGCTGCGAACTTGCGATACTCATTCCTCCAAGGCATCAAAAAAAACATGATCATCACGGTGGATAAGCATCGATCAGGATGAAAGCTTAATTGGCTACAAGACCCGTGACCACCTTTTATGGATCCAATCTCCACCACAAATAATTTATCCATTATTCATTGACCCCAAGTCATCCATTTCATTACACCCACTTGTATACGCCGCAAGTGGCTGAAAGAATAACAAAAATCGAACCATGCCCACAAATAAAACAAGATCAATCAAAATTAAGAAAAGAAAAGGTTAAAAAAAAAACCATCTAAGAGGAGGAGCCTTGTTCTTGGGCCGTCCAGTAGGTCTTAACGACAAACAGGAGCTTCTCCCGCTGGTGGGGCCCGTCCTCGTGGTCCACGATCTGGCTGTCCCACCTCATCCTCTCCGCGATGCTCTTCACCTTCACCAGGACGTCGACGTCGTCCCTCACTATCACGGCCCCCTCCGGCCTCAGTATTCTGTCCATCTCCATCAATATCTCCTCCATCTCGCATCTGTTCGTTGTTTAGCGTTCAAATCATTTAGTTTCTGCTCGCTCTGAATTAAACATTTTTAATGTAACTAGCATAGTAGTACCTGTCCTTGTAGAGGCTGAACAACGAATCGGCATGAAGCAGATCGTACGTCCTCGGATACGTCGACATTGCCTCGCACCTGCATCAAACCCCAAGTCTTGGTACGCTCAGAAACCACAAGTGCCCAATTTTGCAAGAGAAATTAATGACAATTGGCACGCACCAATCTTGGTACGTTCCGATCAATCCCCGCTCGTACACGACCCCGAGCGTATCGACGTTCGCGGCCGTCGGCACGACGTTCATGACCCACAACGGATCTTCGACCAGCGCGGCCGCGAACCCGCCCAAGTTCGCGTTCATATCGAGCAGGTTGCGGTACCTCCCCTTCTCCCCCAACTGCCCGTTGACGGACTTGTAGTACCCCACCCTCTTCTTCCACAGCTCCGTGTCCCGCGAGAACGTCTCGGCCGTGACCCCCTCGACGCTCCCGCCGCCGATCCTCGGCGGCACCGCGGTCAGCCTCTCCGGCCATCTCTTCACCTCTCCGCCCGAAACCTCCCGGATCCCCCCCACATTGGGCAGGGGAGTGATGCAGGCCTCCATTTTAGTGTACCAGGCTGCGTCGGGGTTCTGGGCGGGGCAGAACTGAGGGGACTTGATGACCTTGCGGTTCATCTTGCAGTGCACGTGATTGGTGGGCTTCTGCCATATCGCGATGTCGCCCCTCTCCTTGATTTTCTTCCAGCAGAGCCCCCTGGCGATGGACTCGATGGCCGTCTGCTCGGCGTCGAGATCCTCCCTCGTCCGCTCCCACCCCTTCCAGTGCTTCCTCCAGTTGATGGGCGGCCCAGAAAGGATCCAGTACCCGCCTGGGCGGAGAACGCGGTCGACCTCGATCAAGAACAGGCCGTCGTGCATATGCCAGGGGATCAGGCACCGTGAGCAGTGGGCCATGTCGAAGGCCCGGGAGGGGTACGGGAGGCGGTTGGAGGCGAGTACGCCGATCATCGCCGGGACGCCGCGCTCGAGCGCGAACTGGACCTGTGCCTCGTGTGAGTCCCTAGGGGCGAACGACATTGCTATTATGCCTCGTGACAGAAGGTAAGCCCCCCAGCTTGCTACCTGTGTGATTATTAAACTCAAAATTAGCATGAAGAGAAAGTGTTGATTCAGTGGCTAGGCTGAGAACGTGTCTGGTCTAACAAATTATAGCAAGCTGTATCATTCAGTAGAATCAGTACAATTTAAAATCAATTCCTAAAAATAGGTGCTTATACCCAAAAGTTCCATGGGTTCAAGCTCTCCATCAAAAAGGACCAAATTCAATGTTTTATTTATTTATTTACTTTAATTTTTTTCCCAATAAAAGAGCAGAATAAAATAGAAACAAATAGAAATAGAAATGTTCCCGATTTAGGTAGGTTCACCGTTCACCTACCCGTGAACTGTCATCCACTGCTAAACTACTGACCAAGACCTGGCCCGGTTCACATTACGACCGGAACCGGCCGGCGAAAAAAACTGGTAAAAAACTCACCCCGCAGCCGGTATCGAGGGCGGTTCGAATGGACCCGTCCGTCAAATCGATCAAGTGGCCGATATCGTCAATATAGGCGTCGGCCCCGTTGGGGAACATGGTCCCGCCGCCGGGGAACCGGAACTTGTCGCCGTCGACCCGGATCCAATTCTGGACCGCCTTCTCGACGGTGAGCTCCTTGTGGGGGACGTTGTCGAACCACGCCACCTCCCTGCTGGCCGGCCAGGGGAACGGGTTCTTGTAACCGGCAGGTGCCGGTATCAGGCACCTCATCAGCTCGCTCTTATCCGGGCAGTGCCTCTCCCTGTAGATGAGCCGGTCCCGTTCGAACTTCAACGACCGGTCACGGTCTTCGCAGGGGGTGTACTCGGAGAACTTCACGTCGCACGGGGGGAACTGGGCCGACCGGGCAGGGGCGGCGGCGGCGGCGGCGTTGACCGTTGACTCGTCCGGGGTGTGGTGGGCCCCGAAGTCGAGCTCGGCGGTAGTGGAGTTGTGGTTTGGGTTGGGGGCAACGAGGAGGCAGGAGGATGTGGTGGTGACGGCGGCGATGGTGTCGCTGCCGCCGGAGTGGTTGTTGTAGACGCCGAGGAGGTAGGAGACGGTGCAGAGGAGGGTGAGGGAGGCGATGGTCAAGACGCTCGTGCGCTGCACGTGAGGCTTGGGGTTAGGGGCCATGGCTTTTAGCTTGTGGGAGAGATGAAAGAGGAGGGGGGGAGACAGAGAATATATACAAGAAGACAGGAAAGAGGGGAAGGATATGTAAGGAAAAATTTGCTGGTAATTCTGATTGTGAGATATTAATCAATTATTTAATTGTTAATATGATTATTAAGAAGATTTTTTATATATGCATTGGGGGTCTGTACTTTGTATTGTATGCAGGTTGGTGCAAGATTTGGGAATTATTCGAAATATTTTTAAACAAAAAACAAAGAAAATTGGGTTTTAAGGAAGGAGAGAGGGAGGTGGCATGGGTGGGATTTTTCCTTTTTCATCGTTTCTTTCCTTTTTTTTTAAAAAAAGTATTTATTTATTTTGTTTTTTATGATTTTAGCTTGATTGAGACAAGTAGTTATATATATATCTTTGCAGGCGACGCCAACAATTACAGTTAAAAAAATATTATTAGTTGCTAATTATTTTGGAGTTAGCAGAATTAACTTTTCCAGATAACTTATTATTTCTGATCAAAGTCCCTTTAATCAATTAGATTCTTCGTGAAAAATAATTACATGGTTTGTTTTATTCAAGATACCACCAGTTTTCATGGCACCAAAATTTGTTTTTCTTTAAGGTTAATCTGACGGTCCAATTTGTTGCATCATAGCCCCACACCATATGATACCTTTCCTAGGATCACAAGTTAAATTTTAATCGATCTACACTTTCTCTTTTTCTTTTCCTTCTTTTTTTACCCTTTTCCCAGCCAATTATTGTTTTATAGACATAAAGAATCAAAGATGGTTATTGTTACAACCTGTATGTAGGCCCCCAAAAAAATAGGTTTGGCCCACTGCAAAGTTACAGGAAAAACAAGAAAGTTTCAATCCCGCTTCGACTCGTCAACCAGATAAAATCCAACAAAGAAGGCCAACTTAAAAGAGTCGCAAGTCCAATAGAATTAAACAAAGAAAGCCTGCACATCATATGATTTCCTTCTTTCTTGCAGACTCAATAATGGAGGATGTAGTCTAATGACATTTACCTCCGCAGTTTTCCGATGTATAAAAAAATAATGGAGGCATGTATTAAGTGATTTGAGATCTACTTATGTAGTTATTACTTGTACTTGGATCCCAAAATCCGTGTTGTAACAATTGGTGCCTGATGGATAAGGAATTTTCTCTTACTGATCATTGCAATTTATCTGCGCAAGCAAAACCCTTTCAGGTTTCTGACCAAGCTCCTCAAAAATTTCTCTACTCAACAATAAGTCGACTTCCACTCTAAGTAGATCCAAGGCCTAATCAAAGTCATGAACTCCTTAAAGAACCAAGCCAAGTGGCATACTAAAGCCTCGTCTAAACATTAACCAACAACATTTGACAATACTTGACATATAACACTCCTGAACGATTGGCAACACATCCCCAAGTACTTCTATAGAATGACACTAATCATATGGGCCCAACCCTCATAGCTATTGGGGAATGTATGCCCTTTTGGAAAGTTAATGTAATTGTAAGATACATCTTATTCAAAATGATAGTATGCTATCTGGTATGCTTTATCTATGTGATTCCCTTTTGCACTAATAAATATTTGGTTGTGTACATATCGCATGGATAAAGTCATTGGACTTACGTGAAGAACATTGGAGTCACGATGAGATCATAATAACGAGGTCCAAAGTATCCGTCGAAGCATATATCCTAAATGTTTCTGGTCGTAAGAATATCGAGGCAAGACATCGATATCTCAGATAGACCAGTGTGTGTTGACATATACCATCAGATGGTAATGGTTGGTCTTATAGCCGCTCGATGTAAGGACATTGTTAAACAATGCACATGTGTTTGTTAGGAAATAAGTTCACAGAATGACTCGTTGAGATGCTTCTGTACGGTATGCATACTCTGAATGTCAATAGAAGCAATCAGGTGACAGTTGGTGCAGCGTAGACCTTACGACCAGAGATGAACTAAAGGACCTTGCATGTGGGAAGCTATGCTTAGGCTTTTACCGACATCGACATTACGCCCTGTTAAGGCCAAAATTGACCGACACAGTTGTCCAGCTGACGGGGACGCCAAGCGCTGAGCTGGAGCCTATTCAGCCTTCGAAGTGGGACCCTCGGTTGGGGGAACCGGGGTCGGTAGTTGATGGTAGACGATGGTACGACCGATGATCGACGTAAGAACAATCGTTGGATCAATCGTTCGAGATTAAAAAGCTTGATAACGACCTTGGGCGTTGGATGGCGATCGTCAGTTCGCACCACAGAGAGTCGTCAGGGGGGTCGGATCTGGATTTCAACCCAAATCCCCTCTGATGCTTAAGTTAGTAAGGAATTTAAGGGAGAGAGGGAGCTTGGTGTAGTAGGGATTGACCCACGAAGGTTCGTCCCTAGACTAACGACGCAAGCTCAAATATGGAATGGAAAAGTAAGAGAATAGAGTTCTATGTATTAGCCCTCGTACCTTGAAGGTGGAGCCACTCCCTCCTATTTATAGGGGTTCGGAGGTCCTCTTAGAGACGTTGGGGGGATAACGACCGCTTATATTGGGGCCATGATCTTCCGTCATGAATGGGAGAAAATGCTTCCTACGTCCCCGGGAATTCTGATCAAGCCTTTAAACTCACGTTCGCGCGAGACGCACCCAACGATCGACTGGCCATTTGGGCTTTGACTAAGTCCGATATCGGACTTCTCTGGTGGGCCTGGTGGGCCTTGGTCGTTCTTCGATCGAGTGTCTCCGAGTGCCGGCCCAGTGACTCAACAATGGCCCCCGACGCACGACCTTGAAGGAACCATCTGCTGAGGTCAAGCGACGTTACATCGCATTTAATGGGACGCGGTAGTCGAGAAAATAGCACTTGAGTTCTGGGCACCAAAACGCCTGCCTCACCGATTCAGTTGGTACGTCGATTCGAAATCCAAGACGCCTTGGTCCCCGGATCTTCGACACGTGTTCCATCACGCGGTTGTCGCTTCGCCTATATTTGACGGTTCCCGTGGAGGAGTGCGAGGACACCTTCCTCACTTTCTCGATTTGGATTCTACCTTTCTCGAAAGCAATGGCCTTTCCCAGCGGAGGAGTGCGGGTGGAGGTGCCTTTCCCAGTAGTTTCAGTTGGTTCCTCAGCTTTCTCGGAGTTGAATAACCGATCAGTTTTATTGAACATCTCAGCGAGGATATTGGGTGGGAACTGGTGAAGCACCCTTCGCAAGTGTTTGTTTCGCACCACTTGAGTGAGAGCCACGATGAAAGCTAAATCCGGCGTTTCATCTACCTCGAGCCTCTCGTTGTTGAATCACTGGACGAAAACTCGAATTAACTCCTTCTCATTCTGCTTGAATGTAAAGAGGTTGGAGGACTTCTTCTTGGGACGTCGACCCGCAACGAATTGTCTGTAGAACAAATCAGCCAATTCGTCGAATGACCCGATACAGCCATCGGGTAATCCTTCGTACCAGCCTTCTGCCCTCTTAAATAGGGTAACGTGGAAGGCTCGGCAAAGGTATGTCTCATCGGCCCCGTGAAGCAGCATCACGTTTTAGTACTTGCGGATGTGCGACCACATGTTGCCTCTGCCATCGTATGCTGGTAAGGCGGGGAGCTTGAACTTCCGGAGAGAGGGTGCGAAAGTGATGTTATCTTTCAATGGGATCTGCCGAAGTGCGGAGTGGATGAGCAGGGATCTCCCTTTCCTGCCTTGCACGTAAGTAGCTCTCGAAGATCGATTTGGGATCTCATCTCTCCTCCCATATCCACCTACAAGATTGAGAGGGTTATAACCTGGGGGAGCCTCATATATTACCTGATCCAGGATGTTGCGGGTCGCTTCCTTATAGTTGGAGGGACCGGGTTCCCCCATGGAGAATGAAGGCACGATTGTCAAGCCCTTTCACCGTATTGGTGAGACGTGGGGGTTGTATTGCGTGAGCTGATCTCTTGTCGATCTGCTCTCGGATCTCCTTGATCCCTGAGCAAGGATGCACCTCTAGTCGGTGTCAGGGTTGGGTTTGGATGTGGTAGTTGCTCATTTGTGAGCGGTGGATCTCCCATGCTTTGTCGACCCGCTCCGCGAATTGGTCGAATTGCTTCTGGGTTACCTTAGGTTCTTTGGTAGCCTTCGCAGGTCGCTTTGATGGGGACGTAGAGTCCGAGTCATCATCTACCAGTATGCTATTTGCTTTTTATTTCTCCTTCGGACCTTGGATCGGTCCGATATTGCTGGGTCCAGCTGACATAGCTTTTTGATTGCTTCGGGATGTCGAGCTGGTTAACGTGGACCCTTCAATTATCGTGCCCACGTGGACCCTTCGTGCTAAGTCAGAGCCTCGTCAGTGAGTGGAGCAGGACCCTAGGTTGGAAGAATCAGGGTCGGTTGATGAATGATGAATAGCTTGCGATGCTTGATCGACCTTCGATCGACCTGTATGTCGATGTGTCGAGGCTGTGATGCTCTGGGATGACCCTCACAGTAGATCGAGACTCGACGATCTGCACCACATGGAAGCATCAGGGGGGTCGGATTTGGGTTCCGACCCAAATCCCCTCTGATGCTTAAGTTAGAATGGGAACTTAAGGAAGAGAGGGAGCTTGGAGCAGCTGAGATCGACCCACGGAGGTTCGTCTCAGATCTGACGTCACAAGCTTTCTAATGGAAGAAATATATGTTGAAAGAGTAGAGTCTATGTATTAGATCTCGTACCTTGGGAATTGGAACCTTTTAGCATTTATAGGCCTCATGAGTCCTTCCAGTGACGTTAGGGAGATAACAGTCACCTATTATGGTGTCATGATCTTCCCTCTTTAATATGAGCAAACGTTACCTATGTTCCCGCTATTTATGAGGCCGCCTTCAATCCCACGTTCGAGTGATGGGGGTGCAACAGGTGATTGGCTGGTTGTGGCTTTGACCGAGTCGATATCGGGTTTTTCTTGTGGGCTCTGTGGGCATTAATTACTCGTCGCTCGATTCGTCTCGAGCGCCGGCCCAATGATTCAACAATTATGCCATGTTCATTAGCTTATCTTACTTGTTTACCTTTCCATGCTTTCATTTCCATTTGTTCTTCGTTTATCATTATACTTTTGTTGGTCTATATGGGAGCCTATCGAGTTTATCTCGTTGATCCTATTCATGTTGTTTTGTGAATGTGGGTCAAACTCTAAGAACCAGTGTGTTGGAGAGAAGCCTTGTGACCCCATAACTGGAGAGAAGTCTTATAAGCTAGTAGCTGGGGAGGAGCCGGTTTACCCCCAGGAAGAGCTTTATTTGATTGTAGCTTATGGATCCACCCTGTACTAGTTGTGCGTTTTTCATTTCAAATTGTGTTGTAATTATTAAACTCATATTTTTGGAGAAATTGTTGTATGTTGACATGGGATATAATTTATTATTTTTGCGGTTTATTAAATAATTTGTATAGATGACTTGTGTTACTATTTAGATCAATGGAACAGTGGAGAAAAGAAAAAAATGTAGTATTGGCCCATGTTGACAGTTGGGTTCCGGTCAACAATAATGGTGCTGACTTGGACGCCTCGAGTCAACATATATCCATGTCAACTGGGCTAATGGGCCCATGTGCTAAGTAGCTCGGGTCTGGACAGAGGCGTCCGAGCTACTTTGGTGAAGACCGACCTAGTGCAGAGGCGCTCTGAACTATTTAAAGAATCACCTACCGTGTGATCTGCACCACATGAAATCGTTAGTGAGTCGGATCTGGGTTCCGACCTAAATCCCCACAGACGCTTAAGTTAGTAGGGAATTTAAGAGTGACTCGGGGCAGCGAGATCGGTCTAAAGGGAAATCGTCCGAGGAGCTGGCCTATCAAGTCAAGGAGGAAGAAATATATGGTGGAAATTAAAGGAAATGTGTTGTCAGAGTACCTAGCACTTAGTATCTCTCTTGACCCCTCTTGTTCCTTCGAGGTTTAGTCCCTTTATAGGTGAAGTTGTCCCCTCGGTCTTGTTGGCAAATAACCGCTTCGTCCTGGTAGTGGCACATACATTACTTCATTTCAGGCATAATGGGTGTCTGACCATTACGTCATTACTGAGCTCATTTATCCATCTCTTCTTAGAGACGTGGGGGCTTAATGTGCACGATGCAAACTGCACTTGACCAGGTAAACAGCCGGATATTTACATGGGCTCGACGGGCTTGATGGGCCGCTTCACCCTCCTTGGTAGGCTTCACTTATATGGGCGTCAATATACATTCCGTCTTTGAGGGCCGGCCCAATGAAGTAACAGCCCCTGATTTATTAAAGAAGAGTCGTAATCAAATTTTATGGCATGTAGTATTGGCCCCTAATTTTCTGTAGCAACAAGTTTAATACTATAGTTACCATCATTTGATGTTTTTTTTAAAAAAAAATTCCAAGTGAAAGTCAAACTGTTGCTTGCTGCAATGATTGCGATGTAGAGGCATATGTAGCCCCTCCCACTCACAAATGGGTTAGGTCAGTTTTGGCCCAGTAGCACCTTCCTCAAGTGTTGCTGGTCTCGTTGCCGGGTCTGAGTGTATATTAGGCTCCTCTCATCTCTAGCTCCACTAAAGTATACATTTATTTGACTTGTTTAACGCCTCAATCAAGTCAAACTACAATTAAAAGTTTAATACTACAGCATATCTATTCTATAGAATAGATATTTACAATCATATCATTGTCCTACTAAGATAAACCCAATTGGTAAGTGTCGTCTTATGTGACAGGTGGATGGTTACATGGGGTGTGAGGATGTGAGTGCACTTTGATGTGCGGTTTTTTTTTGTGGTGCGCAAACAAAAGCCCACCTTTTTTCAATTCATCGGAAAATTAGTTAAAGGTGTGTGCGTGGTCTGCGTCTACCAGGGATCAATCCCTAGTTGTCCCAGTGGGAAGCGGAGATATACCACTGGACCACAGTCCTTTGGCACAAAAGCTCACATTTATCATTTAATTGCATGTTTGACATCTTTTTTCATAAAACCAATAAACTTCTTCATCTATCTACTGTTTACATATTTGCTATCTACCTTTTTGCATTTTGCTGCTCGTGTTTTTTTCGCTCTTGGACAACTGCTTTTCATGTTTTTACATTCGGACGCTATCCCACGTAACAATACTTTTTTTCACTTTGACGCCTACTTCTCTCCGTGTTTGGACACGGATAATTGTTAGTATACGTACATGTACCCCGCACCTACATCTGAATGAATTTATTAGCCGACGTGCAGGATTCGGTGGTGATGTGCGGTGCATTTCGGTGGTTAGCGAGATGTGTGGTGTGACTAGAGTACTAATGCATCGTTTGCGTGACGATTCCGCTGCCCCCTCCCTAACATCGATATTATAATCATATTTCTTACGATTATGTTAACGAGAAAAATGATGATTCAAGTTCAATTAACTAATTAACAAGCAAACTTAAATCGAGGATTCAACGGTCAGACTTTTTTTATAGCCCACACGTGACACGTACGTGCATGATCCCTAGCAGCTTCTAACTGCTACGAAACGTGGTCTCCTCCTCGTTCCAATAAAGCCCGATCCAACTCTATTAACAACGCGTTAACTACGCGTTTTTCTTTCCATAAAGTTAAAATAATCATTAATCATTAATCATTAATCGGGTCACTTCGAGTCTAATACACGAGCTTAGAGTAATACCACTGAATCTGGGGATGCCGATTTAAATCCAACTCATTAATCCGACATGCCATTAACGAGTTCGGGTCAAGCATTTGCACAGATTTGACTCTTTGACGATCCAAACTCGTCAACTAATTTATTAAGCAAGTTGATTAAGTATTAAACATCCTAATCAGCCTATGACGATTTCAAACCGTTTACATACACGCACGTTGATCTTTTAAAGGATAGATCTCAAAATTGAATCGCTTTATTATTTTTTGTTTTGGGTGAAATTCTATAACAACGTGTCCTCAAAATTGAATATTTTTTTGGTGTTGTGCCAAAAGACAGTTGTCTAGCCGCATTTATCATCTTTTAACGTATTCTATACTTACATAAGATTTTGATAAATTTTAGTTTTGATTTAAGAGTTTACAGGACTAATATTGCTTAATGCCAAAACAACACGACGATAAACGAAAACGCAAAACTTATAAATCATATTAGTAACCCATGGGTCTGCTATGGATAGTGTTGATGGGAAAATCCACCGAACAATAGATTTATATTAATGAGATCAATGTTACAATGATCTTGAGCGATGATGATGACTAAATGAAGTTTTGTGAAGCTTTCTCCTTCGTTGTGATGATGATGATGATCCGAGCTTTAGAGGTGCTACCCGAGATATCTCCTGATGATGAGCTTTGATCTGAACTATGGAGTCCGGATCAAGCTTTCCTCGATCTGATGATGAGTTCGCCGGTGATTTTGACAACGAGGATGAAGGTAACCCGAGCCCATGTATCCCCATCCGAGTTACCTTTGATGGCGGTGAGACATATTTTCCTGCCTACAGCTTGAACAGCTCGTCGGGGGGGGGGGGGGGGGGGTGTGTGTGTGTGTGTGTGTGTGTGTGTGTGTGTGTGTGTGTGTGTCGGGCTCGGGTCCGACCCGTACTCCCTCCGATGCTTAAATTAGCCTCTGGGACCAAGATAATATGTAGCATAATAAAGTATTGGGTTTTTTTGAGTTACCTCTCTCTCCTTCTCGAAGAGTCTCTCCTTTTATAGGATTTGAAAGAGTATATGATGATTGATGATGTCCCTTCGTCTTCTAAATAGTTGGCCATTATGTAGAATACCAAAGGTTTAGCCATTCATGTAGAAGCTCAAGGGTTTGCTCATTGATGTAGAATGCTAAGAGTTGGTTAGATGAATAAAGATGACCTTTGGTATGGCTATTTAAGAATGTCATTGAATGAAATAACTTCATGGAAGAAGTCCAATAGTCCATGACGAATAATGTTAATTTATACACGTAACAATTGCCCCCCTCTCCCGAGCTTAACCATGTATCTGTTAAGGTCGGGGTGATGTGAATAAAATGCCCCAGTTAGATAAATAGACCGGCTAATGAGAGATGATGCATCGGATCATATAACCGAGCAATAAAAGTTAATACTCAAGTAGCTAGATAAGTCGATCAATGAACATTTATTTAGATAATCGGCCTCTTAAGAGCAAATGCTCATTTAGATACTTCGACCATTTGAGAACCTTTGCTAGTATGTTGGTCATTTGAGAGCCTGAGCTCAAGTAGATACATCGGCCATTGAGAGCGATTACTCATGTAGAAATGTTGGATTGTGAGAGAGTCTCCAGCTAGATTGGGCTGCAAGGACTCAGGAAATTATCTTTGGCATTAAGCTTCCTCAGCCCGCTGGAACTTAAACTCCCGATTATATAACCAATGAGCTCACGAAGGTTGCCCCCGTTCGTGTAGCAAGATCGGCCCGCAAGAGCTTAAACTCCCAATTGTATAGTCGATTTGCCCCAAAGTACTCAAAAAATTATCGTCGGCGTTAAGCTTCCTCAGCCCGCGAGAGCTTAAACTCCCGATCGTATACCCGAGAAGCTTGCGTATGGATGGCAATAATGGCCTAACCCGACTGGCCCGACCCGGTTTTGACCAGTCCCGCCCCGGCCTGCAGACGGGTCGGGGTAAGCTTGTAACGCCCTGCTCCCCGGGTTACCCGATAAGTATGAATTCGTATCAGGTATTCCCAAAGAGGCGAGTGTTACGAAGGAAATACAAAATTACAAACACAAGCAGGTCCACGGCGTACTGCTGGGATAGTACATATAGCATTCCAGACAACCCAAAACACAAGAGAACCAACAACTCAAGCACTGATGTATATAAATAAAACTGTTCATATACAACTTCCTTATACAAATCCATATACAATATTATCCACATCTCAACAAGGTACAAAAACTCACATCTCACCCAAATACAACAACACTCCCAAGTCTTCCACACTTCTTACAACCCGCAACTCCAACCAACTGAGTCAAGGGGCCTCCAACTCAAGAAACCAACCTGAAAAGTCAACGGTGAGGCACGTCAACGCATGACCCAGTAGGAATTCCATATCTCAACTAGTCCTTACATGAAGTGTGGAAAGGGTGCACGTGAACAGACAGAGTGTATGTCATGGCATAAACATCTACTGTAGTTAAGGAAGTAACAACTATACTTATGAACATGTGAAGCGTGCACGTGCAACAGGTAAGGTGTAAAATAATGACATACAACATAAAAGAACCATAGTAAAGAAACACAAGTAAACAACACATACATTTACCATTGCTACAAGAATAATGAGGATTAACAATTAATTCATTGGTTAGCATTTTGGAACCCGGATAAATCTTAGGACCTTAAGAAGCCGGACTTCACCCAGGGTGGGTGAAACGTGGTACCCCAACCAGCAACACGGGCACCAGAGGGGGCCTCTCGCAACTCTATGCCCGAACGGGATAAGGCACTAGAGCGAGACCTGCTCGGTTTTTCTGTCGGACAAACGGAGTAAACCATCAATGTAACGGCCGCTTTCCGACCGTTCGTATTTTCTACGTACACGTACTTTTTTGTGCACGTATTTTATTTGGTTTTTCTGAGCTCCGGCATGAGCGATGCGATATGCCGTTGTGATCGTTTGGGAGTGTAGAATTTTATAGTAATTTTTGGGAACGTCTTTTCACGGCTCGTTTCTCGCAAAACGACTTTGAATAATAGGGGCGTTTTAGTCATTTGGCTCAAAACGCCGTTCCCAATTTTACGTGAAATTTTTGTAGACGTTACGCACGATCAGGCTCCGTAGATCTGTGCGTCTCGTCTCCACGATCGCCCCGGTATTTTCGGATTATTTTTCTGACGCCCGGATTAAGAAATATCGCCCGGATAAACCTCGACCGTCGATCTCCCCAACCAGTTCAAATTCGAATTTGTTAGCCAAATCTGGCTGTATCTCTAATTAATCTGTTTTAACATCCTTCCTAAACTGTTTCGCTAATCTTCCCTAGCCTTACCCCAACCGGTACACCCTCTTACCCCATATCTCCCCTCTTTTAACATTAAACCTAGTGTTATATAGTTTTTTACCTATTATTATAATAACCCTAGCTTTAACCCTAATCCCTAACCCTAAGTCAAATTTCCGCAGCATAACCCTAGGGGTTTTTTTCTGTGAGCCGCCGCCTCCATCGAGCTTTCCCCCACCCCGATCTCTCTCTCTCCTTCTCTCTCACCCCCTCTCTCGTGGTCTGCCCTCTCAGCGCAGTGGCCCCCTCATCAGCGCCTTCCCCCACGTCTCCCCCTCTCGCGCCGCCGCCGGCGGTCATCGCGCCACCGCCGCCTACCTCTCGCATCCCCGACCCCCCGCCGCGCAGGGCCGATCCCCGATCCGCCACCGTGACACCCCGACGCCGGCCCCCTCACGACCCCGCCGCGATTCTCAGCGAGGCCGCCGCCCGCGCGCCCCCACCGCGATCCACCGCCACGACCGCCGTCAACCTCATCTCCCTCCAGTGACGGCCAATACCCGTAGCCCTCTCCGCAAATCACCTCCCACATGTGTACCGACTGCCCTCACTCCCTCATCGCTGGTGCACCCTTCTCCGGCCACCTCCCGTCATCATCGTGCCAACCCCCATCTCAGGTGACCCCAGACCTCCCTCAGGCTGCCAGCAGCCATCAACCCGCCGCTGCCTTCTTTACCGGCAGTCAACTGGGCCGAATCCCCCATCCCCGGCTGCCACATCCCCTTTCCGAGCACACACCGACCGCCGCCTGACCCCGCTCCGCGTTCCACGGCCACCCCTCACAGCTTCCGCCGTCGTGCAAGGTCGCGCCGCCATCCGCAGAGCGCACAGCCGCCGCTCCTGCGCATCATGCCGCCACTGCAGAGACCCCGAGCATGCGGCCACTTCGCCGTGACTCCCCGACTGCCGCCAATGGCCCTCACAGATCCGGCCAAGCACCCCTAGGCCGGAAGCCCCCTTCGGCAGCCCCTCCAAGCCGACGTCAACTCTCAGTCGTGTTCCGGCGACGTCGTATCGCTGTCCCGTCTCTGTGCTCGCTATTTTGCCTCCCCGATTGCTGTCCGCCATCCCTACTCGCTGCCATCACCTCCAGCCCGCTACCAGGACGTGTCTGGCTACGCTACCCGTAGCCGAGACGTCGCGCGACGACGTTCCACAGCCGTGATATCTCAGCTGCGCTACCCGCAGCCGCTGCAATCCTGAGACGATCCCGAGACGACCTCCACTGCGCTACCCGCAGTCGGGGATGCGAGCACCGCCACTGTTTCCAGACCGACGCCAGATTCACAGTTAATCATCACTCAGGTTGGTACCCCTAACTCGTAGCAACTCACACCGTAGTATAATCAAACCCTAAACTAAAACTGGACAACTCAACTAAATTTAATTTCAGCACCAGTAAAACGCTGCTCACCGTAGAAATCGACCATCGGACAAATTTTATGCGCACATAGGGTAGTGGTCGATTTAGGTTGATAAAACACCAAAATTTTGATGATTGACAAATAGGATAGCCCCGATAACTTAGACACGAACCCTAATAGGACTTGATGAAATTGCGACCTGACATCGTCGCCATGACCTGTTTCAGACGGACTACCGCGGACGCGACACCTGGACGAGACGATTCGAGAGGACGACACACTCGCCATCGCAGGCAAGTGTACCCACTTGCTTTTTTGACCGTGCTTTGGTCTTAGATTGCTAGAACTGTTAGACTGTGAATGTATAGAACCGGACGTGAAATGATAGCGTCCGGGACGCCCCTGACGACTTAGACTTGACGACGAAGTCTAAGCTCGACAAATAACAACTTTTTGACACTGTAGGGCTATCTTGTGTGTGCGTGCGTGTGGACACCCTAGAATAACAATTCCTTACACTTGTCATGTCCTGTCCATGTTACACAAAAAGCCTGCGGGCGTTTCGGATGCTCTCCATGCGAGAGTGATCCCCGTGACTGTTATACAAAAGCCTGCGGGCGTTTCGGATGCTTTCCTAGCGGAAGTGATCCCTGTTACACAAAAAGCCTTCGGGTGTTTCGGATGCTTTCCTTGCGGAAGTGATCCCTGTTACACAAAAAGCCTTCGGGCGTTTCGGATGCTTTCCTAGCGGAAGTGATCCCTGTTACACAAAAAGCCTGCGGGCGTTTCGGATGCTTTCCTAGCGGAAGTGATCCCTGTTACACAAAAAGCCTGCGGGCGTTTCGGATGCTTTCCTAGCGAAAGTGATCCCTGTTACACAAAAAGCCTTCGGGCGTTTCGGATGTTTCCCTAGCGGAAATGATCCTTGTAAATCTTGTCCTGGGTTCCTGGGTTGGGGTTGGGTTGAGCGTGCGCACGGCTAGAGGATCTGATCCCCCTCGAACCGTAAGGTGTGAACCCTTTCGTGTCTTACTTGTCCTGTCCCGTCTTGTCTTGTCCTGTCCCGTCACATCCCGTCTTGTCTTGACACCTGTAGGTTAGTCCCGTAGTTGGTAGCACACGCTACGACTACTACTTGTCCCGTTTTACTTTCCTGCTACGTTACTTCCTGTCGTGTTACTCTGTTATAACCACAGCATGCTAATCAACCAGTAAACTGTTGTGTAAAAGAACCTCAGTATGCTAATCAACCAGTAAACCGTTGTTTAAAGTTCGGTGCACTTGCAGTAAAGTCTATCCCTTATTGTAGACTTTACCTGACGTACAGTTCCTTTTCTTGGGTGCTGTACGTCAGGTGCTCAGCCAGAGTTCGTGGACGAGGCAGACTCACTGGAGTACGAGGAGCCGAGGACGTCGACCCAGAGTACGCGCCCGTCGAGGACCAGACCTTGAGGTCTTTTAGTCGTCACTTTCAGAGGTTACTGCTTTTAGATTTCTTTTAGTTATTTTGTTGCCATGCTTAGGCTCCTTTTAGACTTTGTACCTGTTGGATATTATATCTCTAATTTAATGAATGCAACTTCCTTTTTGTACTTCTGTTGTTTCGAACTTTATTAATGCAAGAACCTGAAAACTTTAAAATGGTACCCTACAGACGCTTATTGGGTCCGAGCTTCACAGCTCCGGCCTAAGCGGGCCTTAGTCACGCTTCGCCTCCGTCCATTTTGGGAAGCGGGGCGTGATAATCAATTACCGTCATGGTGCATCACGGGTACACCAGCGGCCTCTCCAACCCTTTCAACTCGCCCTTCTGGGAGTGTTACAGCGGGTGAGAATTCATATCATATGTCCGCTCCTTAACTCCTTTAATTTACCCGTGTTTCCCCCAAACCCCATGTCACCCTCCTTTAAGATGACTTAGTCATTTTCATGAAACATAACATCTTCCATTTCTTTTATTTCCACAGTTCATCACATATTTGGGACATGCATCGCCTTGTGCATTCCCTTTCTCATTTCTCATAATATACATGAAACATATAACCATATTTACATCATCATTTTGCATGTGCCAAGAACATAAACCACATATCACCATGTAACAGAAATAATCAAGAACATTGATGGCAAGTTTAACCTCAAAAAGAGAGCTTAAAACAACATTCAAATCTTTCAGCTTGCTGGAAAAACAGAACAGTCAGATTAAGAAGCACATTTCTCCATAAGTTGGTATCAAACATGCATATACAATACAAATGAAAGTTGTAGATATAGTTGTGTTGGATTCACATATAAATTTTCATGCAGAAATATGAACTGAGTGATTTATGGTGAATTATTTGGTAAGACCTGACGAATCTGTTTTTCAGACAGATTCTAAGAGCTGTAAAGATTGCTAGTTTAAGACATGTTACAGTTAGAATCTCAAATATGTGCACTCAGGCAAAGTTGTAGAAAAAGTTGTTATCTTTCCAACAAGACTAAGATCATCAATTTCTATGAAGTGTGCAGGGACTGATCTACGTTTTGCCAAACTGTGTCCAGACTAGATGAAATTCTGACATGTTGTAAAGATGGAATTATTAATCCTAATTACAGGCCGAATTGGTAAAAGGTCACAACATGAAAGTTATAGATAACGGTCCAATCTTTAAGCCATAAAAATTTCAGAGCAAACACAATTCTATATTGGGAGGACTAAGCAGAACAATCAGCATGTAAATCTGTCCAGAATTGCTCACCGCACAAAACCACCCAAAACTCAGGATTGCTCACCGCGCACAACCATACAAAACTCAGGATTACTCACCGCGCACAACCATACAAAACTGAGGATTACTCACCGCGCGCAACCATACAAATCTCAGGATTGCTCACCGCGCACAACCTTACAAAACTCAGGATTAACATAAGAAAAGGTAAAACCACAACAACAATAACCATGAAACTAAGCATGCAACTCTAATACTAGTTGGAGATGGAATCCTACCTTAGAGGTGATGAGAGACAAGGGGGTAGCCCAAATCCCTATGGCTCCTCCTTCTTTAAATCCTTCTTCTCCTCCATAGGCTCCCAGAATGAACAACATCACCCAAACGACTACATGGATGCTACGGGTGTGTGCAGAGTGAGGGTGGCGTAGCCCTACGGGTGCCCAATCCCCCTAATGTCTAAGAGAGAGCAACGGGAAGGGATGAATTCGGTCTGATCTTTGGGAAGAGAGTGAGTGAATAAAACATTCTCTCTAATTCCTAGAGTAGCCACCTCATCTCCCTAAAATCCTCTAAGCATGCCACCAAGCCTTGGGTTAGGTAAGGATCAAGGAAATATTGACACATCAAAGGGTGAGGTGTCACTTAGGAAAATATTAGGATTTTGTTTTTAGAAAAATAACTATACCCACTAAATACACATGCAATACTTACTCATCAAGACATTAGTATTCCACCCATATATTTCATTTAATAAAATCATGTCATACAAATTATTTAAAAATAATTTTTAGCTTGACAAAATTAAATAAAATACATAAGGACTCCCAAAAATTTATACGCATATATGTACGTCCAAGAATGTGTATTAATACACGTATATGAATTTTGGGGTCATTACAAAGCTTGGGCTTCATATGCGGCCCGGCCCGCCCGGTAAACTATAGAAGTTCTAAAAAACATTAATATTTTGATGCAGACCATGCGGCCAGTCTATAACCCATAACTCATAATCTGTTTCATTGTTCTTCCAATTGAGCCAATTCCTAATTCCAAATTGCCAAACATATCACAATTCTCCCATTTTGAAATAAAAATTTTGTTTTGGATTCATAGGAATGGTAGTAATGACCTGACCCGACCGGCCCCGCCCGGCCCGACCCGGTTTTGGTAAGAAGTTACACGCCCCGCCCCGGCCCGTAGACGGGACGTGGCAAGCTTGGGTAGTTAAATACCCGCCTCGCCCTGCAATATTGCCATTCCTAGGCTTGCGAAGGTTCATAAGATCGTCTTCAGCGTTAAGCTTCCTCTGCCAGCAAGAGCTTAAACTCCCGATCGTATAACCGAGGGGCTCGCGAATGTTCATAAGATCGTCTTTGGCGTTAAGCTTCCTCGGCCAGCAAGAGCTTAAACGTCCGATCCTATAACCGAGGGGCTCGTGAAGGTTCATAAGATTGTCTTCAGGATTAAGCTTCCTCGGCCCACGAGAGCTTAAACTCCCGATCGTATAACCGAGGGGCTTACGAAGGTTGCCCCCGTTCGTCTGGCGAGATCGGCCCGTAAGAGCTTAAACTTCCGATCGTATAGCCGATCTGCCAGCGAGGTCTTGGAGAGTCCGCCCTGGTCTTACACCTAGGTCGACTCATGAGAGCCTGAGCTCCCAGTCGTATAGCCGAGCTGACTGCGAGGACCTTTTGTTGAGCTAGTGATTTGCGCACTTTTAAAGAAAGTGAAATGGAGAAATGGTTTTGGTCAAATGCTAATGCATTTGCCGAATGTACGTTAGCTTGGCAAGATAAATTTCTTTCAAATAAAAATAAAAAACATTGATGTGCACTTTCCTTGACCGAATAATAAGATCGGCTTTATAAAATAATGACTAAGCTGAAGAAGATAGTTCGCAAGACCTTTGGATTACCACTAGGATTATCCTTGTAAAGCAGAGTTTGGCGAAGTAACTTGGTAATGATGGACGGAGATAGAGGTAACTTGGCGATCCTAGCATGGATTTAGCAAGCTCACCAAGGAGTTAGCAAGCTTGGCAGGAGCACGTGGGCAGCAACAAGAGCAGCTCAGACGGAGTTCATGTATTTGACATAGCCTGAGAGCCATCTTTGTGTCAAGATTCATTATGATCTCTTTGACCACTTCACGGAAAGCCTCTTTGTAAATATTTGTATCTTGAAGGACATTAGAATGTAAGTATTAAAGGGTTAGAATGATGACAACCAAAGCATAGTGACACAAAATTTAATTTCGATGCTAGAATTCCTGGTCGAGGAGATTGTCAAACTCATTGAGATTGAAATCTTGGCGCGAGGGTTACACCGACCATCGTTGTCTGATGGCAATGCGTAGTTAGGCAGTGGAGTCTGGGAAGCTTGTTGGATGACTGAGCTTGGATGTCGGGGCAGAGTTTATCAGACTCGGACTGAGCTTGGATGCCCAGCTCCACCAAGATTAACGTATGAAGTAACCATGCTCAGATAAGCTGCTCGAGCTTGGTCGGAAGCTCGGATAGAGGGGCTTGCCTACTTACCTGGGCAGAGCTTCCTAAGCTCGACAAAGAGGTCAAAACCAGGTTGAAGCTCAGATCAAAGCTCGGATGAAGTTCGGAGGAAGTTTGTATGCTTAGATCGAACTAGGGCGAAGCACGGATCTGACGATTGATTTTGGGCAAAGACTCAGGCCATCTCTGAGGAAGACTCAGCCATCTCAGGCGAAACTCAGATTCAATGGAGAGTCAGAGCTTGTACATCAGACCCAAACATCGGAACTTGGGCATCGATGGGGGGCTCCAATCGAACATCATTTGGTGGAGATGTGAAATAGTTCAGACTTCGGAGCTTGATGACGTTGCCTAGCAAGCTGGGAATAGCTCGATCATCAATCCCATTGACATTGCCTAGCAAGTTGGGAATAGCTCGATCATCAATCCCATTGACAGCCCGAACATCAGAGCTCGGACAGTTCTGCACAGTTGCTCTATTATCAACTTCGCTAGCTTGGCTGAGTGGAGGAGTTGGTAATGTTGTTGCATGATTGGCAACCAATGGTGGTAATAACCAATCGTGATGCGATCCTCATTTGGTGGAGGTGATGTGGAGTTCGCCCGAGCCTAAATCTGCAGCAGCAAAGTCTACAAACTTGCTGGAAGCGAGGTCGGGCTCGTCCGAGCTTAATTCGACGGTGGCAAAGTCAGTAAGCTCGTTGGATCTGCTCACTTTCTTCCGAGAGTGAAGTGGAATCGCCGTACATGACATGTAAGAAGTATCTCACCCAATGCCTCAATGAAGGGCATACTCCCGAGCGATCCAGTGCCCGCTGACTGTTGATGAGCCCGACCTACTCTACTTCATCTGAGACTCCTCAAACTCAGTCGGAGCTAGATCGAAGCTTGGCGAGGCTATTCGAGCTCTGAGCGTCCCATGTTGGAACTTATCCAACAAGTTGGATCTTAATCCAACGTTGGGCTAATATGCGGTGAATAATTATATAAGTGCTACGCTGTCATATTAAGCCCAATATATTAGTGATCTGGTTTTAATTAATTAAATGGGCTAAATGAGTTAAACAGGTTATGGGGCCTTTATGTGTAGAGACTATTGGGCTTCAACTCGTTGATGGGCCGAGTTGGAAACCCTAGGGCTATGGAGGCTAGCCTATAAATATTAGCGGTCGTGATCCCCGGAAAGATCAAGTTCCCATATTGTTGATTAATAGGAGTGTATAATTGTCTAATGAGCACATCGGAACAAACCATGTAATTACGGATCCGTTATAGTAAGGAAATGTCATCCAAAAGGTTTTATGAGCTAGCTACTCATATGGATGTCATTTCATTAAGAACATTCAGTTTTGTGGGAGTTTGTTCTTTTGGGTGCTCATATGATAGACAAAATTAAGTCTCCAGCTTAAGCTTGAGGTTGTTTTCTGATCAGAAATAAAGTTTTTGGTTTCAGTTCGGCTTCACTCCGATTTTGGTTTGTATATGATCTCACTAAGGTTAAGGAGGATCAGTTGGAAATAGACATGTTAGATCACATTACATGTAATTTCCACGCTACACATCCACTTCATAATCCATGTCATTCTTTTGTATTAGCACGGTGACCACTGATGGGTCGAGCTGCAATTGCTGCGGCGAAGATCTCTTTGATCCCTTGCTAATATAATTGATGGACCGGATTGTTCTTAACTCATTAAAGAAATGACAGTAAGTTAAGATCTTATTTGGTTGTATGCACTATGAAATATAATTATAAAGTTTAAGCATATAGCCCAAGTGGGAGATTGTTGGAACTTATCCAACAAGTTGGATCTTAATCCAACGTTGGGCTAATATGCGGTGAATAATTATATAAGTGCTACGCTGTCATATTAAGCCCAATATATTAGTGATCTGGTTTTAATTAATTAAATGGGCTAAATGAGTTAAACAGGTTGTGGGGCCTTTATGTGTAGAGACTATTGGGCTTCAACTCGTTGATGGGCCGAGTTGGAAACCCTAGGGCTATGGAGGCTAGCCTATAAATATTAGCGGTCATGGTCCCCGGAATACACGAACAAAGTTGAGCCGTCTTTTCTACGTCCCGTCGCTAGGAGAGAAACCGGGAGAAAGCTAAAGGGATTCTCCAAACGGTTGATTCGTGCTATTCTGGAAGATCGTCCGTTGTGGTATCGTCAGGATCTTTCAGATTATTATAGCGATGGACTCAGGTACGCTTCCGCTAAAACAGAGTAGGTTAATAATTTAAGATTCCGCATGTCACATATATCTAGATCTGTGTTATTCGGTTTGTCACATATATTTTAGTCTCAAAATTGCCCTGAGAATAATCTTAAGAAGATTTCCTATATCTCACCAATTGGGAGTCTAAAGTATGCTCAGTTTTATATGCATTTGGTTGTTGCATATATTACAGGTGTGTTGGGCAGATTGTTAAGTTCAGGAGTTGACCATTTGACAGCAGCCAAAAGTGTCTTACGGTATTTATGGAAAACAAAAGGGTTACATGTTCAAGGATCAGTAGTCAAAAAGGTTTGAGATCATTTTGGTATACTGACTCTGATCATTTATTGGATGCAAAGAATATATGAAAATCTATGTTAGGCGCCATCTACTAGAAGAGATCTAAATGGTCCCTTTTATATAGTCTCTTCTGACATGGCTTTAGATTTCATATTATATTATGTGACATCCAAATCATGAAATATATCTGCATATTTTGTCACTATGCTGCGAATTAGGGATGGTGTTGAAACACCACACAGTTTATTTAGTGACAATGAAGTCTGCAGTTTTATATTCCAGCAACAACATGAACTCGACAAAGTTTAGATATTCAGAGATCAAGTTCCTAGATTGTTGATTAATAGGAGTGTATAATTGTCTAATGAGCACATCGGAACAAACCATGTAATTACGGATCCGTTATAGTAAGGAAATGTCATCCAAAAGGTTTTATGAGCTAGCTACTCATATGGATATCATTTCATTAAGAACATTCAGTTTTGTGGGAGTTTGTTCTTTTGGGTGCTCATATGACAGACAAAATTAAGTCTCCAGCTTAAGCTTGAGGTTATTTTCTGATCAGAAATAAAGTTTTTGGTTTCAGTTCGGCTTCATTCCGATTTTGTTTTGTTTATGATCTCACTAAGGTTAAGGAGGATCAGTTGGAAATAGACATGTTAGATCACATTACATGTAATTTCCACGCTACACATCCACTTCATAATCCATGTCATTCTTTTGTATTAGCACGGTGACCACTGATGGGTCGAGCTGCAATTGCTGCGGCGAAGATCTCTTTGATCCCTTGCTAATATAATTGATGGACCGGATTGTTCTTGACTCATTAAAGAAATGACAGTAAGTTAAGATCTTATTTGGTTGTATGCACTATGAAATATAATTATAAAGTTTAAGCATATAGCCCAAGTGGGAGATTGTTGGAACTTATCCAACAAGTTGGATCTTAATCCAACGTTGGGCTAATATGCGGTGAATAATTATATAAGTGCTACGCTGTCATATTAAGCCCAATATATTAGTGATCTGGTTTTAATTAATTAAATGGGCTAAATGAGTTAAACAGGTTGTGGGGCCTTTATGTGTAGAGACTATTGGGCTTCAACTCGTTGATGGGCCGAGTTGGAAACCCTAGGGCTATGGAGGCTAGCCTATAAATATTAGCGGTCATGGTCCCCGGAATACACGAACAAAGTTGAGCCGTCTTTTCTACGTCCCGTCGCTAGGAGAGAAACCGGGAGAAAGCTAAAGGGATTCTCCAAACGGTTGATTCGTGCTATTCTGGAAGATCGTCCGTTGTGGTATCGTCAGGATCTTTCAGATTATTATAGCGATGGACTCAGGTACGCTTCCGCTAAAACAGAGTAGGTTAATGATTTAAGATTCCGCATGTCACATATATCTAGATCTGTGTTATTCGGTTTGTACACATCTAGATCTTTAGTTTCTACAAGGGTTTTCTTGTGAAGATCGGTTCTAATCTCATTGTTGGAACTTATCCAACAAGTTGGATCTTAATCCAACGTTGGGCTAATATGTGGTGAATAATTATATAAGTGCTACGCTGTCATATTAAGCCCAATATATTAGTGATCTGGTTTTAATTAATTAAATGGGCTAAATGAGTTAAACAGGTTGTGGGGCCTTTATGTGTAGAGACTATTGGGCTTCAACTCGTTGATGGGCCGAGTTGGAAACCTTAGGGCTATGGAGGCTAGCCTATAAATATTAGCGGTCATGGTCCCCGGAATACACGAACAAAGTTGAGCCGTCTTTTCTACGTCCCGTCGCTAGGAGAGAAACCGGGAGAAAGCTAAAGGGATTCTCCAAACGGTTGATTCGTGCTATTCTGGAAGATCGTCCGTTGTGGTATCGTCAGGATCTTTCAGATTATTATAGCGATGGACTCAGGTACGCTTCCGCTAAAACAGAGAAGGTTAATGATTTAAGATTCCGCATGTCACATATATCTAGATCTGTGTTATTCGGTTTGTACACATCTAGATCTTTAGTTTCTACAAGTGGTATCAGAGCCCACATGCTGTGGATCTTAAATTTTTTTGTCTGCTCGTAATAGATCTGATAAAAATCAGATTTTTAATCTGTTTAAAGTTTCGGATTTGTAAAAAATTCATTTTTTATCAGTTATAATATTCGGATCTATGAAAATTGGGTTTTTTGATTGATTTTTTTTCCTGTTAAAAAAAAAATTTTTAAACCCTAGATCGGGGGCGGCTCGCCGGCCGCCGCCCGACACAGCAAAAGAGGGGCGGCCCTGCCGCCCCGTCGGAAGATCGGCGCCGGCAATGCCGGCGCTGACGCGGGACAGAAAGGGGCGGCTTTTGCCGCCCCTGTTGGTTGAACAGAGGGGAAGGGGCGGCTTCCGGCCGCCCCTCTCAGATCGGGGAAAACAGGGGGGTCGGCACCCACCGCCCCACGTAAGGGCATCAAAGGGGGCGGCTGGGCCGCCCCCATCATCATCTCTGAGGGGGCGGCCCAGCCGCCCCCTGTCGTTTAAACCCCGCAAGGGGGGGCGGCGTCCCACCGCCCCCCCGCTCTGTCGCAGGAGCACCCCCCCCGATCCGGGGGGGTTTGCCGTGGAACAAAAGAGGGGGCGGCGGCCTGGGCCGCCCCCTCCGACGCCGATCGACAGAAAAGGGGGGCTCACGCCCCCCCTCCGACGGCGATTGACAGGGAAGGGGGCGGCGCCAGGCCGCCCCCTGTCGGCATACGGCGGCGCCGGCTCTCTGCCGGCGCCGGCTGCAAGAGGGGGCAGCGGCCGCCGCCCCCTAGGGCACCCGGAACAATATTTTTCCCAAAAAAAAAACAAATTTCTGGGCTGGGCTTACAATTGGGCCTATTTTGGCTGTTTGAGTTATTTGATTGTTTCTGGGCCTCTTTAAGAATTATTGCAAACCAGTTTTTGGGCCTTTTTTAGGCTTATTGCAAACCAGTTTTGGGCACCCTCATGGTTAATTTTGGACCCAATTTTTGGGTAATTTGGACACAAATTTGGGCCTATTTTAGGATGTTTTAACACAAGCTAAGGAGGAAATAAAGGGCAATTTGTATATTTCCAATAATTGTAATTTTTTTGTTAAAATTCACCTTTTAATTCAATTTTAGGCGTAATTAATTGTATATATATCTCGAAATAATTTTATTTAAAAGGACAACCCACCAAAGTGGGCTCCATCGTGGCAATTAATTTTATTTCGATATATATAAAAGGCTACGTACATGCTTGTCATGAAAATTTATCGCCTAAAATTTTGAATTTAAATTCGTGAAATGAGGATATACATGGTTAACTGTATATATATAATTCCTTTAGGCCCAATTTTGTGTGTTAAATTTCAGTTCATTCCAATTTTAATTCTTTAGGCAAAAATTCAGTTAAATATACATTTCGAAATAACTCTATTTTTGTGAAATTCCACCAAAGTGGGTTCCACTATTAAATTTTTTTATTATTTCGGAATATAAACGGATTAAAAATACATACTTAGTATGATCAGTTGCCTGGATGAATTTTAAACGGATCGAATGAGTAAATAAAAGGATTTCTTGTATATTTACATTTAAGTACAGTTTCATTTAAATTCAATTTTTGGGCGCAATAAATTATATGTTTCAAAATAATTTTAATTATTACGGGATCCCACCAAAGTGGGCTTTACTGTTAAATTATTATTATTTCGTAACATAAAAGGTTAAATACATACTTTTGTATGATAAGTTGCCCGATATTGAATTTAATTTGGGATGAAGGAGGAAATAAGACGCTTAAATGTATATTACTCCTCAAAGATAAAATTTTGTGTTAATTGTGCAAAATAAATTTAAATTCTAAGTTTAAGGCTTAAAACCATATATATATACTACGGTATATAACAAGTTGACTTCATACGTTGGTATGAAAATTCAGTTAGCCTGCATTTAGATTTAAATTAAAAACACAAAATTCAAGAGTCTTCTTCGGGAGTAAATAAAAAGGTTTAACATATATTCTCCTCAAGAATAAGTTTAAACGGCCTTAAAGAATATTTTTTTGTGCACTAACCATCAAGCAAATGGCCTTAAGGAATTTTGACACATTTTAAAGTTTTATATAAAATGGGATAGGGTGTATATTTATATACATATCTTTCTATGTATGTTCATATACACATTAGTACACCTATATGCCCCATTTTAAGAAGAAAATTTGTGTTGAAGTTATGGATTTTATTTAACTCAATATAATCGATTAAAAGGGTGGAATAAAAGGTTCTTATTTATATTTCCACTTAATGTAATCATTTTGTGTTAAATTCAGTTTAGTTTCAATTTCAATTTTTGACACAATTAATTATATATTTCGAATATAGAATGATTAAATCATCAACTCACCAAAGTGGGTTTTCTTGTGAAGATCGGTTCTAATCTCGAAATATAACAAGTTGAATACATACTTTTGTATGAAAATTTTGATTGCCTTAAATTTGATTTTGAATAAAAGTGGACTTGAATATCTCCACTTAAAGTATAAGTTAATGTATTAAATTGCGACATAGATTCAAATTTTGCAAAGGTATATATTTTTGAAATGACTTCGTGCAATCATCACCTCGCCAAAGTGGGCTCTGTTGATTTGTATTATTTCATTTCACGAATATAAAAAGAATCAAATGTGCCCGTGATTTGCGTAAGAATGCTAAATCGGCCCAAAGGAAGATTACCGTTCTATACCATTTCATGCGCACATGTGGCAATAGACAAGGTGATGATTAGTGAGTTCAATGCATGCAAATTTAATTCGGCCCAAAGGAAGTTTTATTTTTGGCATGTTATTATTGTCATTGTCTGATTGCTACAACAAGATGTCAGTGACTAGTCAATAGATTATCCAAAGATAAATATTGGACTAGTGGGGGATGTCTTGAGATGGGAAAATAGCATTAATTTGAATTTGTTGTTGTATTTAATACTCATATGAACATGTTATAAATTGTTTTCTTGTTCTCCTTTCAGCTAATATTTCTGAAAATTTTTCTGCCAACCTAAAATCAATTCCAGTCCTTAATGGCACTAACTTCAAGGCATGGAAGGAGAATCTTTTGATAATCCTCGGAGTCATGGATCTTGATCTGGCATTAAGGACTCATTGTCCTCCACCACTCACTGATGAGAGTACCTCTGCTGAAAAGAGGGAGTTGGAAGAGTGGAAGAGATCAAATCGCATGTGCCTAATGCTAGTGAGGAAGGCCATTCCAGAATATCTCAGGGGCTCTAGTTCAGAGAAAATTTCCACAGTTAAATGTTTCCTTATTGAGCTTGAAAAGAAGTTTGTCAAGAATGAAAAGGGTGAAATTGGTACACTCTTGACAATTCTAAATTCAATGCGGTATAAGGGTACGAGAAACATTAGGGAGCACATATTGAAGATGTCTAATGTTGCTTCAAGGTTGAAAGCACTTCAGCCAGACCTCTCTGAGGCTCTGCTAGTGCATTTTGTTTTGATATCTCTTCCATCACAGTTCAACCAGTTTAAGATGAGCTACAATCTGAAGGATGAGACTTGGTCTCTGGATGAGCTCATCTCGCACTGTGTCCATGAAGAGAACATGCTTGAGCAAGGAAGACAGAAAGTGCTCATATGATCTCTACCACTAAAATATAAGAAAGGTATGCTGCGAAATTTGGTTTAATTCTAAGTTAATTTCTTTTCATGCAACCTTCGGTACGTATAGACACGTGATGGAAAGATTTTGGTATAACCATTCACATCATTGTGTCTATGCAGGATTGCCTAAGATGCCAAGAGCCAAATGATGGTGAAAGATACATCGATATGGGCAATGGCAAGATGGTTCAAGTAGAGGCACATTAAATTTAGATTATTTCTTTTAAATGCTAGATTGTATTTGAATTTTATGAGACTATTATGTACCGTTTTTAACGGAATTTGGATTTCCATTTCTATTTTTGAACAAATTTGGTTATAAGTGTTCAATTATGAATGGAAAATTTGGTTGTCTCTTAATTCAAAATTAGTTTATTCTAGTTCTTTAAAAGATCATTATAATCTTCATTTATTTGGAAATGTTGCTTCATATATAGAATTCCTGCATTTAAGTACATGTGTTGTAATGAAAGAATTAACAGTTTAGAATTCAGTTATATTTTGATTGCAGCTTATATCCTTAATAAAGTTTCAACAAATGAATCAATTGCATGTTTGGATATGTCCAACTAAAGTAAGGCTTTATAAGCCTAATAAAGTAATAGGACATAATGCTAATGATTTTCTAATTTTATTGAATAGTTTTAAAGTTGATATTATTTTGTATGATTTTACATAATCCCACTATTAAGTTAATTAACAAATTAGGAAATGCACACCTATTTGAGGATGCTGAGTTTGAGGGGGGAAATTTAGTTAGTGACATTACTCTTGAAGAGGATTATATCCACACAGGTGTTGTTGGCATTGTTCGGGATGGTATTCCTGACATTGTTCAAGACACAATAAATTCAAGATTATATCCACACAGGTGTTAAATTCGGTTTATTAAAGGAGGGGGCGGCCTCGTCCGCCCCCAGTCAGGTTGCACGGGGGGGTGGGCGGCGCCCCGCCCCCCCCCCCCCCCCCCCCCCCCCCCGCCGGAGACCGGGGCGCCGGCCTCCCTGCCGGCGCCCGACGACATAGATGGGGGCGGCGGCCGCCGCCGCCCCCCTAGAGAAACCCTAACCCTAATTTAAAAAAAAAAATTTTTGGGGAGGATTGGGCTGGGCCTGTTTTGGGCCTTGTTTGGGTGTTTTTTGGGCCTATTATTGCAAAACAGTTTTTAGCCTTCTTTTGGGCTTATTGCAAAACAGTTTTTTTTTGGGGCTCATAGCTAATTTTGGACCCAATTTTTGGGTCATTTGGACACACATTTGGGGTTGTTTTGGATTTATTTTAACACTAATGAAAGGGGAAATAAGTGGACATATATATATATATATATATTTCCCTAAAGTATAAATTTTTGTTAAAATTCAGTTTGAATTTTAAATTCACTTTTTGGCACGCTTCATCATATATATATCGAAATGATTGTAATTAAATCAAATCCCCACCAAAGTGGGCTTTATCGTGGCGATTACTCTTATTTCGATATATAAAAAGTTACGGACATACTTTGTATGTAAATTTGGTGCCGAAAAAATCTTGAATTTAAATTCATTAAAAATTCACATTTTAATTCAATTTTAGGCGTAATTAATTATATATATATCTCGAAATAATTTTATTTAAAAAGGACAACCCACCAAAGTGGGCTCCATCGTGGCAATTAATTTTATTTCGATATATATATAAGGCTACGTACATGCTTGGCATGAAAATTTATCGCCTAAAGTTTTGAATATAAATTTGTGAAATGAGGAAATAAATGGTTTTGTCTATATATTTCCTTTAGGCCAAATTTTGTGTGTTAAATTTAAGTTCATTCCAATTTTAATTCTTTAGGCAAAATTCACTCATATATACATTTTTTGAAATAATTCCAATTTTTTGTAAAATTCCACCAAAGTGGGTTCTACTATTAAAATTGTTATTATTTTGGAATGTAAACGGATTAGAATACATACTCAGTATGATCAGTTGCCTGGATGAATTTTAAACGGATCGAAAGAGTAAATAAAAGGTTTTCCTGTATATTTACATTTAAGTTCAGTTTCATTTAAATTCAATTTTAGGGCGCAATAAATTATATGTTTCAAAATAATTTTAATTATTACGGGATCCCACCAAAGTGGGCTTTACTGTTAAATTATTATTATTTCGTAACATAAACGATTAAATACATACTTTTGTATGATAGGTTGCCCGATATTGAATTTAATTTGGGATGAAGGAGGAAATAAGACGCTTAAATGTATATTTCTCCTCAAAGATAAAATTTTGTGTTAATTGTGAAAAATAAATTTAAATTCTAAGTTTAAGGCTTAAAACCATATATATATACTTCGGTATATAACAAGTTGATTTCATACCTTGGTATGAAAATTAAGTTTGCCTAAATTTAGATTTAAATTAAAACACAAAATTCAGGTGTTTTCTTCGGGAGCAAATAAAAAGGTTTAACATATATTTCTCCTTAAGAATAAGTTTAAAAGTCCTTAAAGAATTTTTTGTGCACTAACCATCAAGCAAATGGCCTTAAGGAAATTTGACACATTTCAAAGTTATATATAATGGGATAGGGTGTATATTAATATATATATCTTTCTTTGTATGTTCATATACACATTAGTACACCTAAATACCCCATTTATAAGAAGAAAATTTGTGTTGAAATTATGGATTGTATTTAACTAATATAAATGATTAGAAGGGTGGAATAAAAGGTTCTTATATATATTTCCACTTGGTGTAATCATTTTTTGTTAAATTCGGTTTAGTTTCAATTTCAATTTTTGGCACAATTAATTATATATTTCGAATATGAATTGATTGGATCAACTCACCAAAGTGGGTTTTCTTGTGAAGATCAGTTCTAATCTCGAAATATAACTAGTTGAATACATACTTTTGTATGAAAAATTTTTGGTTGCCTTAAATTTGATTTTGAAGAAAAGTGGACTTGAATATCTCCACTTAAAGTATATTCATGTATTAAATTGCGACTTAGATTCAAATTTTGCAAAGGTATATATTTTTGAAATGATTTCGTGCAATCATCACCTCGCCAAAGTGGGCTCTGTTGATTTGCATTATTTCATTTCATGAATATAAAAAGAATCAAATGTGCCCGTGATTTGCGTAAGAATGCTAAATCGGCCCAAAGGAAGATTACCGTTCTATACCATTTCATGCGCACCTGTGGCAATAGACAAGGTGATGATTAGTGAGTTCAATGCATGCAAATTTAATTCGGCCTAAAGGAAGTTTTATTTTTGGCATGTTATTATTGTCATTGTCTGATTGCTACAACAAGATGTCAGTGACTAGTCAATAGATTATCCAAAGATAAATATTGGACTGGTGGGGGGATGTCTTGAGATGGGAAAATAGCATTAATTTGAATTTGTTGTTGTATTTAATACACATATGAACATGTTATAAATTGTTTTCTTGTTCTCTGTTCGGCTATTATTCCTGAAAATTTCTTCTGCCATTCCAGAATATCTCAGGGGCACTATTTCAGATAAAATTACCACAACTAAAGGATTCCTTTCTGACATTGAAAACAGATTTGTCAAAAGTGAAAGGGGTGAAATTGGTACACTCTTGACAATTCTAAATTCAATGAAGTATAAGGGTACGGGAAACATTAGGGAGCACATACTGAAGGTGTCTAATATTGCTTCAAGGTTGAAAGCACTTCAGCCAGACCTCTCTGAGGCTCTGCTAGTGCATTTTGTTTTGATATCTCTTCCATCACAGTTCAACCAGTTTAAGATGAGCTACAATCTGAAGGATGAGACTTGGTCTCTGGATGAGCTCATCTCGCACTGTGTCCAGGAAGAGAACATGCTTGAGCAAGGAAGACAGAAAGTGCTCATATGATCTCTACCACTAAAATATAAGAAAGGTATGCTGCGAAATTTGGTTTAATTCTAAGTTAATTTCTTTTCATGCAACCTTCGGTACGTATAGACACGTGATGGAAAGCTTTTGGTGTAACCATTCACATCATTGTGTCTATGCAGGATTGCCTAAGATGCCAAAAGCCAAATGATGGTGAAAGATACATCGATATGGGCAATGGCAAGATGGTTCAAGTAGAGGCACATTAAATTTAGATTATTTCTTTTAAGTGCTAGATTGTATTTGAATTTTATGAGACTATTATGTACCGTTTTTAACGGAATTTGGATTTCCATTTCTATTTTGAACAAATTTGGTTATAAGTGTTCAATTTTGAATGGAAAATTTGGTTGTCTCTTAATTCAAAATTAGTTTATTCTAGTTCTTTAAAAGATCATTATAATCTTCATTTATTTGGAAATGTTGCTTTATCTATAGAATTCCTGCATTTAAGTACATGTGTTGTAATGAAAGAATTAACAGTTTAGAATTCAGTTATATTTTGATTGTAGCTTATATCCTTAATAAAGTTTCAACAAATGAATCACTTGCATGTTTGGAGATGTCCAACTAAGGTAAGGCTTTATAAGCCTAATAAAGTAATAGGACATAATGCTAATGATTTTCTAATTTTGTTGAATAGTTTAAAGTTGATATTATTTTGAAAGGTTTTACATAATCCCACTGTTAAGTTAGTTTACGAATTAGGAAATGCACACCTATTTGAGGATGCTGAGTTTGAGGGGGGAAGTTTGGTTAGTGACATTATTCTTGAAGAAGATTAATCTCACAGGTGTTGTTGGCATTGTTCAGGATGGTATTTCTGACATTGTTCAAGACACAATAAATTCAAGATAATGTTGCAATTCCTCCTATTCGGGAAATTGTTCATAAGGACAAACTCTAGCACCCTCAAAGCACTAATTGCCATTCGGGAAATCCATTAAAGAGATGACAAGCTCACTGTTGACATTAGGATGATGGAAGTTCGACTTACATCAAGTCATAAAAGTTCTACATCTCTAAAATGGATTATTGCATTAATTAAGAAAGTCTTTAAATGATACTTTAAATCTTTTTCTCATTGCCATAAGGTTTGAAACCTATTGATTGTAAATAGTTTTTTACAATCAAAAGGAATTCAAAAGGGTATTAAGAAAAGCTTTAAAGCGTATCACTCAGAGACTTTATACAGAAAAGAATGCATTAATTGTAAAGAGTCTTTTATTCAGTTTTCATGAAAGACTCTATAAGGTTTATAATGGCATTAGTAGAGCATTTCAATATCGTTACTGATATATTAAATTTCATTAAGTGATCACCTCGTTTGGTTTTGAGATGATATTTAATGATGTTATCTAAGTTCTGTGGGAGCATGTAATTTATATAATATCTATGTGGTAATGAATGCTAAGTTCTGTGGGAGACAAGTTTAGTCTCATTAATTATCCTGAGAATAATCTTTAGAAGATTTCCTATATCTCACCAATAGGGAGTTAGTTTTATATGCATTTGGTTATTGCATATATTACAGATGTGTTGGGCAGATTGTTAAGTTCAGGAGTTGACCATTTGATATGTGTCTTCCAATATTTATGGAGAGCAAAAGGGTTACATGTTCAAGGATCAGTAGTCAAAAAGGTTTGAGATCATTTTGGTATACTGACTCTGACCATTTATTGGATGCAAAGAATATATGAAAATCTATGTTAGGCGCCATCTACTAGAAGAGATCTAAATGGTCCCTTTTATATAGTCTCTTCTGACATGGCTTTAGATTTCATATCATATTATGTGACATCCAAATCATGAAATATATCTGCATATTTTGTCACCATGCTGCAAATTAGGGATGGTGCTGATACACCACACAGTTTATTTAGTGACAATGAAGTCTGCAGTTTTATATTCCAGCAACAACAGGAACTCGACAAAGTTTAGATATTCAGAGATCAAGTTCCTAGATTGTTGATTAATAGGAGTGTATAATTGTCTAATGAGCACATCGGAACAAACCATGTAATTACGGATCCGTTATAGTAAGGAAATGTCATCCAAAAGGTTTTATGAGCTAGCTACTCATATGGATGTCATTTCATTAAGAACATTCAGTTTTGTGGGAGTTTGTTCTTTTGGGTGCTCATATGATAGACAAAATTAAGTCTTCAGCTTAAGCTTGAGGTTGTTTTCTGATCAGAAATAAAGTTTTTGGTTTCAGTTCGGCTTCACTCCGATTTTGGTTTGTATATGATCTCACTAAGGTTAAGGAGGATCAGTTGGAAATAGACATGTTAGATCACATTACATGTAATTTCCACGCTACACATCCACTTCATAATCCATGTCATTCTTTTGTATTAGCACGGTGACCACTGATGGGTCGAGCTGCAATTGCTGCGGCAAAGATCTCTTTGATCCCTTGCTAATATAATTGATGGACCGGATTGTTCTTAACTCATTAAAGAAATGACAGTAGGTTAAGATCTTATTTGGTTGTATGCACTATGAAATATAATTATAAAGTTTAAGCATATAGCCCAAGTGAGAGATTGTTGGAACTTATCCAACAAGTTGGATCTTAATCCAACGTTGGGCAAATATGCGGTGAATAATTATATAAGTGCTTGCGCTGTCATATTAAGCCCAATATATTAGTGATCTGGTTTTAATTAATTAAATGGGCTAAATGAGTTAAACAGGTTGTGGGGCCTTTATGTGTAGAGACTATTGGGCTTCAACTCGTTGATGGGCCGAGTTGGAAACCCTAGGGCTATGGAGGCTAGCCTATAAATATTAGCGGTCATGGTCCCCGGAATACACGAACAAAGTTGAGCCGTCTTTTCTACGTCCCGTCGCTAGGAGAGAAACCGGGAGAAAGCCCGCAAACCCGCTTTCCTAAACGTTTTGGCCCTCGACTCGTATTCCCGTAACTCAAACCCTGAAACGGATCTCGTATTCGCGATCCTCGCGATGATACGATCCCGTGGGTATGTTTTCGTAATTTTTCGGACACGTTTACTAGTAGGGGCAAATTCGTAATTCCGTTACGAATTTTACTGTCACTAACTACCCTAGCTAAATTACTAATTAACGTAATTACATTTTACCCATCCTAATCACCTACCTACCCATACCCGATGGCTGCCCATGTGTTTCATGGGTAAATCTTTTCCAAACTTAGTCAAAACCTATACCTAACCTCATTAATTAGCCCTAATTAATATCATTGACTAACCTAATAATAAATTAATTAATATTCTTATTTAACCCTCCCCCATCTTCCCCATCTTCCCCATCTTCCCTAAGGCCATACACTCACGCACACACAGCCGGCTCTCTCTCTCTCTCCCGCATCTCTCTTTCACTCTCTCCCTCGTTCTCTCCCCATTCTCCGAACGCCCGCCGTCCGCCTGCCCCGACTCGCCGTCAACGTCGCACACAGGCCCGCCGTCGCTCCTCGAAGCCGTCCGAGCACCGCACAGCTGTCGATCGCCGCCCTAGCCGCCATGAACCACCCCTTACGCCTTCCCTGTCGCCACCGTGCGGCCATCCCCGCTGTCAACCCAACCCAGTGGCCGGTCGATTTCAAGTAGCAAGGCGGAGAGTTCAAGACCGAGGCCACGAGGGAGTTGGGATCTTGATGATGGACAGTGTTTTGCTTGATACATTCTTAGATGCTGTAAGTACAAAAATTATTGCATGTTGAGGTGGATGGATAAGATTTACTGAGATGTTGGGCTTGCATGTTTACCCTACATTTATTGATCCATGTGCTTAAATTAAGTTCTCTTTTTACAGAGTAAGTGGATGGAACTGTTTCCGTCTGTTGTGTCCAAGGCAAAAACACTTCAGATCATTAGTGCTGGGATCTCTGGCCATGGCAATGGCTCCCTTCATTTGATGTATGCAGAGTTGCAATTTCTTTCACCATTGGTGCCTACTCGTGAGGCTCACTTCCTTCGTTATTTCCAACAAAATGCGATAGAGGGGAAGTGGATGATTGTTGATCTGCGCCCTACCTGCCATGCACCCACCTGATCGCCTGAGAGCCGCCCTCCCCCCGCCTGAGAGCCCCCTCTGCTGCTCTGCCCTGTGCCCAGATCTGCGCCCTGCCAGCCCACCGCTGCCCCCATATCGCCATGCGCCACCGTACGCGCATCCCTGTCGAGAACCCACGCCCAAGACCCCTGCCATTGCCCTGTCCCCTTGCCTTGACCATGCTGAAGCACACACACCTCCCCTGCAAGGAAAACGAGGCAAAAAAAAGATGATATGAAAAAAAAAGGGAGATAAATCTCTCCCACTACCGTAACTCATTTCCCCCTCTTTTCTAATTAGCCCCTACTTTCTTTTTCTCATTTCCCTCTTCTCATTTCCCCCTCTCAACTTCTTTATTTACAAAGTACCCCTTCTCTCTTTTCATTCTCTCACTCCCTCTCACTTACGGCTCTCTCCTCGGCGATGAGATTTCACTGAGCTATTCACGTGCCTTGCTAGCTTCCCAATGATGCACCCTGAAGCCGATGTTAATATCGTCGCGTCGTAAGAACCAGTTCTGGCACGCAAGCACCCTTGGAAGATCTAGCTCCAGTCCCGGCTTACTACGACGGTCCCGAAATCCGTAAGTCACAGTAAATTCTAACTTTAGAAATCTAGATAGTGTACTTAATGGAAACACCGCATGCTCAAAGCATGGATCGGTACCTTAGTTATTGGACTTTACACATTGCTCATGACTGACATTCTCTCTTGAGGTTTCTGCCTTGACTTTTCAACAAGCAAAGATCTTTAGAGTATCGTTAACGCGTATGAACATAGGACTTAACATCTAGTCTCAGAACAGTTATTGTCCTGAACAGATTGACATGCTTGACAGAAAGATTGTAACTGGATATGTGCGAACAGTAAATGACTCGTAAAACTGCAAAGAACGGTAACCTGCACAGACACTTGGGGTTTTGGGGTAACTTATAATTGCGGAAGTGCGGGAGCGACTAGTCCAGACTTTGTTGTCACCGTGCGGGTTCTAGCAACCCATAACAGTGCCGGTGACAACCATCACAGATCACAGATCACAGATCACAGATTATTGCACAGTACTCAGAGAATTGGTTCGCCCGGGTAGCACCCGCGGCAAGAGTTGGCCTCTTGGTTGCTCACTGTACTTCCCGTTATAAGTCACGAACTAGAATAGGCACAAGTACTCTCACTATTGCAATTGTCATTGCTAGCGTCATTGCTATCGTCATTACTAGTTATACTTGCTCGGTCACCTTTACTTTACTTGTCACCCTTGCATGCTTGACTTGATGTACTTTACTTATCGCACTTGCATGCTTGTCTGTCCTTACTTTATCCTTACTTTACTTTCAGCACTTGTTTACCATAGTCTGCTCCATATTTGTGCACTCCTCTTTTTCTATTGCTAGAATTGTTGTGACTTATCTTCGGTTCCATTTATGGCACCGGCAGACAAAGATCTGATCGATGAGATTGCCCCAGAGTTCGTGGAGCCTACACTTGACCCTGAAGCTGCAGAGTTTTATTTACTTTACTGTTGGTGTGTGGGTGGTACTGTGTATTTACTTTTCTGCACTTCTTTTCAGAAAGTGTGCTGGTGGTTGTTGTACTTTAATTTGGACTGTAATAACGTCTGTACGCTGGTTTTGAGTATTGTGATACATCTCTGAGTTGTGGCTATGCTGAATTCACTGGTAAACTGCGGAACCTGCAAATATCAAATAAGTAACGGGCCCCCGAGAGCGGGTCGTTACAGTTTGGTGGCCCATGCAGGTCCGTGCAAAATACCTCGTGAACAGTATAGCAAAACCAGGATGTATCGTATACGATACTCAACTAAGCTGACATTTCTATGGATGCAGGTTTGACACTCGAAAGACGGACGGGAACATCTCGGAGAGCCCCAATGGAGTTGACCTACCTGGTCATAATAAAAGCCATTATCAAAAACTAAATAGGGTAAATTAGTTGTATTGGAAAAAAAAATCCTTCTGTGTCGGTGGCACTCATATGAATGATGATCTTCCTTCAATGGACCATGATATCGGTCAATGTGCTTGGCTAAAGTCTGTTGGATCAACCTAGCTAGACTGGGCATAAGTGATCCTGGCTTAGTCACTTCCCTAGCCGTGTCCGCTGGACCGCAAGGACGTGAATCATGATTATGTGACGTCATCGATCTTATTCACTACCAACCTCCCTTTAAGCCTGATAACCTTTCATTTGACATTCTTAGAATCTTTCTATTTCTAGTTTGCTTGAACCCTAGCCACGTTTATTTTAAGGAGGGTAGCATTCGAATTTTTCGATCATCAGACGTTCGAGCTCCTCAGCAGAAGCAGATCGAAGGACGTTCAGAAGTACTCGAGGTTAATACTGGAGATTTTGAGACGAGCCAAACGTAGCGTGCACGTATAGGCTGTTACGTTTTTGAAACTCGTAATTCTTTTCTAACCCTGCTCCCATCTTGTACCCGATTTTTCCACGTGTTGGAATTCCTTCCCACCTACCACCTCCCCTCATTATTGCCTTTGTCCTCATCCTTGCCTCGAGCCCCGTTCCCGCCTACCCTATACTACCTACCCATGACTTTCGGCGCCCCTATTTATTTCCTTTGTCCGCTTCCCCACCTCGATCCCCGTTTCCGCCTAACACCGACGACTTTCGGTGCCCCCTTCTCTTTTTAACCCCTCTTCTCCTTCCTTCCCAAGCCACCCCGTGGTTCCCTTTTCGCTCAGACATCGCCCCTCCTCCTCCCGGCCTCTTCCCCAAGCGAACTCGACCCACCTCACCCGAAGCTCCGCCAGCTTTCGCTCCACTCCATCGGAAGTTCCTGCCATGGATCGTCAACCAGCCGCAGCCCTTGCCGCCATGGACCCGCAACCACCGATGGCCCTCCGACGATATGTTTTGGGATTTTTGGCCTTGGCGACAACCCTCGTCGCCACCCTCGCTACTGACGCTTGGCTGAGATCTTGGGAAGCCGTGATCCTTGGGCTTCTCTTGAGTTCTCTGCCCTGGGTCTCACCCCGGTTGATGTCCCGTTTAGGCTTCCTCTTGCGTCTACTCCTTTTGGTGTGCGGGAAAGCGTGTTTTTGGTTGTTCATTTGTTGGGTGATGTTGGGGGTTGCGAATGTCAAGTATTGGTCTACGGAAGGAGTGATGGCGATGATTATTGGCATGATATTGGCCTTGGGTGTTGAAGTTGGATGTAGGCCTTGTGCTTGGCTCTGGATGAGAGCTTGGATCCTGCCTTATTATGGGATAGTATGGAGATTGACGGAAGGAATGCTAGCAGGGAGTACTGACTTAGGATGTTGGCCTTGTACTTACCTTTGTGCGGTGATTTGGACGTTAGCATGTGGTTGGGCATTATGGAAATTGATGTTGTTGGTACCCGTGGATTAGTCGATGCATGCTATATTATGAACAACATCTGTGGCCAGACCATGTTAGTCACCAGTAGCACGAATAAACTTTATAGTCTTCCGGTTTATGTGGTTTAAATAGCTTGCTACTGGCTTATCACCTCAGGTTCCAAGTTCGAACAGATGTTGTCATCATAATAGCTCTCATTTTCATGCTATTATCTCATGTTAATCTTGGTCTACTTGAGATGGCAGTGTAACTATTGTAATGATACTGGTCACAGGAATAGTTACGGAAGCTATGGTGATGTTAATAGTATATATTTATTAGTAATATCTCTTGTTTTCTTGATGCTATAATATCATATCATATTTCGTTTTATTTACAGCCTGATTTACAAAGATTACCATCTTTTCTATCTTTTATTTGCTTGAGCTTCTTCATAACATCAATTATTTGTTTCAAAAATATTTTTAAAATTCCGAGGACGGAATTATTTTAAGGAGGGTAGAATGTAACGACCAGTAATTTTCAACAGTTCAATTTACGTATGTATACGTATTTTTAAGAATAAATTTTACATTATAAATGTTAGTCAAGAATTTTCTAACAAAACTGACTTTAAAAATTCTTATAAAAATATTTTAGAGTACTAGACTTATCGTATTGTATTTTAGCAATTTCAGATTTCCTCAAATACCCAAAACATTTCTGTTAAAATTCATCTCCCAAAATTACCGTTTTGGCTCGACGAATTTATTTTCTATTCAAACACTTTCAAAACATTTTCAAACTCCTGCAGTAGCATCCTATGATCATTTAGGGCTTCCCACATTAATTTCATAATTTTCGGATATCATTTCAGTAGAGAACCCGCAAACCCGCTTTCCTAAACGTTTTGGCCCTCGACTCGTATTCCCGTAACTCAAACCCTGAAACGGATCTCGTATTCGCGATCCTCGCGATGATACGATCCCGTGGGTATGTTTTCGTAATTTTTCGGACACGTTTACTAGTAGGGGCAAATTCGTAATTCCGTTACGAATTTTACTGTCACTAACTACCCTAGCTAAATTACTAATTAACGTAATTACATTTTACCCATCCTAATCACCTACCTACCCATACCCGATGGCTGCCCATGTGTTTCATGGGTAAATCTTTTCCAAACTTAGTCAAAACCTATACCTAACCTCATTAATTAGCCCTAATTAATATCATTGACTAACCTAATAATAAATTAATTAATATTCTTATTTAACCCTCCCCCATCTTCCCCATCTTCCCCATCTTCCCTAAGGCCATACACTCACGCACACACAGCCGGCTCTCTCTCTCTCTCCCGCATCTCTCTTTCACTCTCTCCCTCGTTCTCTCCCCATTCTCCGAACGCCCGCCGTCCGCCTGCCCCGACTCGCCGTCAACGTCGCACACAGGCCCGCCGTCGCTCCTCGAAGCCGTCCGAGCACCGCACAGCTGTCGATCGCCGCCCTAGCCGCCATGAACCACCCCTTACGCCTTCCCTGTCGCCACCGTGCGGCCATCCCCGCTGTCAACCCAACCCAGTGGCCGGTCGATTTCAAGTAGCAAGGCGGAGAGTTCAAGACCGAGGCCACGAGGGAGTTGGGATCTTGATGATGGACAGTGTTTTGCTTGATACATTCTTAGATGCTGTAAGTACAAAAATTATTGCATGTTGAGGTGGATGGATAAGATTTACTGAGATGTTGGGCTTGCATGTTTACCCTACATTTATTGATCCATGTGCTTAAATTAAGTTCTCTTTTTACAGAGTAAGTGGATGGAACTGTTTCCGTCTGTTGTGTCCAAGGCAAAAACACTTCAGATCATTAGTGCTGGGATCTCTGGCCATGGCAATGGCTCCCTTCATTTGATGTATGCAGAGTTGCAATTTCTTTCACCATTGGTGCCTACTCGTGAGGCTCACTTCCTTCGTTATTTCCAACAAAATGCGATAGAGGGGAAGTGGATGATTGTTGATCTGCGCCCTACCTGCCATGCACCCACCTGATCGCCTGAGAGCCGCCCTCCCCCGCCTGAGAGCCCCCTCTGCTGCTCTGCCCTGTGCCCAGATCTGCGCCCTGCCAGCCCACCGCTGCCCCCATATCGCCATGCGCCACCGTACGCGCATCCCTGTCGAGAACCCACGCCCAAGACCCCTGCCATTGCCCTGTCCCCTTGCCTTGACCATGCTGAAGCACACACACCTCCCCTGCAAGGAAAACGAGGCAAAAAAAAGATGATATGAAAAAAAAAGGGAGATAAATCTCTCCCACTACCGTAACTCATTTCCCCCTCTTTTCTAATTAGCCCCTACTTTCTTTTTCTCATTTCCCTCTTCTCATTTCCCCCTCTCAACTTCTTTATTTACAAAGTACCCCTTCTCTCTTTTCATTCTCTCACTCCCTCTCACTTACGGCTCTCTCCTCGGCGATGAGATTTCACTGAGCTATTCACGTGCCTTGCTAGCTTCCCAATGATGCACCCTGAAGCCGATGTTAATATCGTCGCGTCGTAAGAACCAGTTCTGGCACGCAAGCACCCTTGGAAGATCTAGCTCCAGTCCCGGCTTACTACGACGGTCCCGAAATCCGTAAGTCACAGTAAATTCTAACTTTAGAAATCTAGATAGTGTACTTAATGGAAACACCGCATGCTCAAAGCATGGATCGGTACCTTAGTTATTGGACTTTACACATTGCTCATGACTGACATTCTCTCTTGAGGTTTCTGCCTTGACTTTTCAACAAGCAAAGATCTTTAGAGTATCGTTAACGCGTATGAACATAGGACTTAACATCTAGTCTCAGAACAGTTATTGTCCTGAACAGATTGACATGCTTGACAGAAAGATTGTAACTGGATATGTGCGAACAGTAAATGACTCGTAAAACTGCAAAGAACGGTAACCTGCACAGACACTTGGGGTTTTGGGGTAACTTATAATTGCGGAAGTGCGGGAGCGACTAGTCCAGACTTTGTTGTCACCGTGCGGGTTCTAGCAACCCATAACAGTGCCGGTGACAACCATCACAGATCACAGATCACAGATCACAGATTATTGCACAGTACTCAGAGAATTGGTTCGCCCGGGTAGCACCCGCGGCAAGAGTTGGCCTCTTGGTTGCTCACTGTACTTCCCGTTATAAGTCACGAACTAGAATAGGCACAAGTACTCTCACTATTGCAATTGTCATTGCTAGCGTCATTGCTATCGTCATTACTAGTTATACTTGCTCGGTCACCTTTACTTTACTTGTCACCCTTGCATGCTTGACTTGATGTACTTTACTTATCGCACTTGCATGCTTGTCTGTCCTTACTTTATCCTTACTTTACTTTCAGCACTTGTTTACCATAGTCTGCTCCATATTTGTGCACTCCTCTTTTTCTATTGCTAGAATTGTTGTGACTTATCTTCGGTTCCATTTATGGCACCGGCAGACAAAGATCTGATCGATGAGATTGCCCCAGAGTTCGTGGAGCCTACACTTGACCCTGAAGCTGCAGAGTTTTATTTACTTTACTGTTGGTGTGTGGGTGGTACTGTGTATTTACTTTTCTGCACTTCTTTTCAGAAAGTGTGCTGGTGGTTGTTGTACTTTAATTTGGACTGTAATAACGTCTGTACGCTGGTTTTGAGTATTGTGATACATCTCTGAGTTGTGGCTATGCTGAATTCACTGGTAAACTGCGGAACCTGCAAATATCAAATAAGTAACGGGCCCCCGAGAGCGGGTCGTTACAGGGAGAAAGCTAAAGGGATTCTCCAAACGGTTGATTCGTGCTATTCTGGAAGATCGTCCGTTGCGTTATCGTCAGGATCTTTCAGATTATTAGCGATGGACTCAGGTACGCTTCCGCTAAATCCGAGTAGGTCAATGATTTAAGATTCCGCATGTTACATATACATCTAGATTATTATTTGCATGGTCTTGCTTAATGATTAATCTAGATCTTTAATTTCTACATCCCAAGCTTAATTGAAGGTAGATCAGAGCTAGGTGAGGCTGTTTTAGCTTGGTGGAAGCTCGAAAGTTGCTCGAAAGCTTGGATTGAGTCCAGGCGAAGTAGGCAACGATGACAGAATTTCCACCGGATCCAGCCGATGCTTCTGCTCCTTCCCCTTCTCTTTGGATGAGGGCGAAGATCGACTCCCATGCTTAACATCGAGGGGACTGGTAGGAAGCCTATTCGGACTTGTGATACTTCGGTATTGCGGCATCTCAGCTGGGAGAGCTACTCGTCACGGTCGGTGATCCCCCAACCTCGGCAAGGGTAAGTCGATTGGCCTGATAACTCGGTACATTTGATAGCTTGACGCGCCCAGCACCCGCAGACCTAATTGCTCGATCGAAGACTAGATCCAATATACGGCACCTAGGTTGGATGTTGGAGGAGCTTGGGGTTGGATCCTCTGTTAGGGGGATGACACGAGCTCAAATGCTCGATTTACGGTAGCCTCGAACACCATGCAGACTCGTCGGAGGGATACCTGGGCTTTGGCGGTTCTGAAGGAAGGAGGTTGGAGCTCGGTGGAGGTAGGATCAGAGCTCAGAGGCATGGCCAAAGGGAGGCCCAAGCTAGGCGAGGCCACTCCCACTTGACTGGAAACTCGACCCTGGTCATGGATCACTTGAGGTCGATCGAAGAGGATCTGATCGACCTAGGTCAGCCACGAACTCGGTCGGACGAGAGGGAAGCTCTGTCGACGAGTCGGTCGGACGGCGCTGTCAGATCTGATCAAGTTCGAGTCTGTAGCATTGCCTCTTGCATGCATCTTGGTGACTTAGACGATGGCAAAGCCCGACATGGGGCAATTCAAGGAGCCCGAAGCTTGCTTCGTCGAAACAAAGACAGTGGCTAACAACAAGGTTGGAGATCCATGCCATGCGAATCTCCGGTAGCTCGGACGAAGCGTGGAGGATTTGGATCGAACTTCAAGGGGACTCAGAAGTTCGGATCGAGCTCCGAAGATGCTAGTAAAATCAGATCGAGCTCGGATCGAGCCTGGGATTTGGTCGAAGCTTGGTTCATTTCCATCGGGACGGGATGCTCTACTTGCTCAGGGGAGATTTGAGCTCGGGACAAGACCGCTCAAGCTTGGTTAGACCTCGGCGGCGCTGGCCCAGTTCGGTCGGATCTCGACGAGGCTGCCCGAGTTTGGCTGGATAAAATTCGAGCTTGGGGCAAGGCTGCTCAAGCTCAGTCGTATCTTGGTGAATCTGGGCATGGTGCCTGTGGTTGATGGGGCAGCTGTGATGCTCGATGCATGAATTTTGCTCAAGGAGTGCCCCGTTATCCCTGAGGAAGAGACGAGGCTCAAGGAGAAATTAAAAATTACAGAGGAAAAATTTTATCTTGCCGAGAAAGATAATGCAAAGGTAATTAACGAGTCATTTGCAAAGAGCAGCCAGGAGCATGCAGGTGAAGCTGATGACGAATTGCCAAAGAGTGAGAAGAAGAGTTCTTGGGAACATTTGATGTCGTCTCCTAATGGCCCGTTTCTTTGGTTGAAAGTGGGTTTTGAGAATCTTGGAGGGGTGTTGAATCTTTGCAGAGAGAAAAGAAGAGTTTTGTGTTTCTTTTGTTGGAAGTGGGTTTGGAAAGTGGGATTGGGATGTGTATGCGGGTCCCACACAAGAATCTTGTGTTTCTTTGGTTGAATGTGGGATTGGGAATGTTGGAAGAAGTTAGTTGAGATTGGGATGATGATAAACAAGGTGAGATTACCCCCTTGATAGGGAATGCATAGGAAACACATGATAGAAGAGGGTGAGAAGAGATAACCCAATGTCCCAGCTGCAAGGCATATACATTCCCAGATTCATCAGATATACCATGGTGCCACAGCACTGCATACATATATATATCAAGCAGGGAATGCATAGGAAACAGTAGAAAAAAGAGGGTGAGAAGAGATAAGCCAATGTCACAGCTGCAAGGCATATAAATTCCCAGATTCATCAGATATACCATGGTGCCACAGCACTGCATACATATATTATATCAAGTAGGGAATGCATAGGAAACACTAGATAGAAGAGATAACCCAATGTCACAGCTGCAAGGCATATAAATTCCCAGATTCATCAGATATACCATGGTGCAACAGCAATGCATACATATATTATATCAAGTAGGGAATGCATAGGAAACAGTAGATAAAAGAGGGTGAGAAGAGATAACCCAATGTCACAGCTGCAAGGCATATAAATTCCCAGATTCATCAGTTATACCATGGTGCCACAGCAATGCATACATATATAAATCAAGCAGGGAATGCATAGGAAACACTAGATAAAAGAGGGTGAGAAGAGAGAACCCAAGCAGCCAACTGCATGGCATATAAATTCCCAGATTCATCAGATAACCCAATGACCCTGAAGCAAGGCATATATATAAATCTAGTAGGGAATGCATAGAAACCACTTGATAAAAGAGGGTGAGAAGAGATAACCCAATGAAGATACACCATGGAGCAACTGCAAGGCATATATATAGCATGGAGGCAACTGCAAGGCATATATATACAGATACCATACAGATACCACGATAAACTACGCCTGGCATCAAAGGTACCTAATACTTCAGTCTACTGCTTCCCCAAGGTCCAAACAAAATACATCAACGCCCCACCATACTCCATCCTTCCCAACTAACACCCAAAATACATCCAACATAATCCCCTTAATCTTCCATAATTGTTACGACCAAAATAAGCATAGTCCAGACCCACTGTACACCCAAAATACCACCACCACCATCCACCTTCCATCCATGGCACCTATGAAACTCCAACCTACGGGTTCACGGACCTACACTGGAGTCATATCCAGCATCCCTTAAATCACTTTTAATCTCAGCAATTTTGTCCTCCATCATCATCTTCTTTGCATCTGCAGGCACTGCCAAAAATCTCTTCGCTGCCAATTCATCCTTGCTGAAGTGGGTATACAACATAAGTAGTACGTCTCTAGGATACTCCTGAAAAGCATATACACTATCTGCAAGCTCCTTCATCCAGTTATGTTGTGTGCGCATTATCGCTTGCGCGACCAATGCAACATTGTCTGAAATGTTCTGAAATACTTCAGTCACATCCCTCACGGGCCGCCTTCGATTTTTCTTTTTGCCCACCGATGGTGGGGTAGGATGTCCTGACCCAGCTGATCTACAATCATTTGCTGACGCACTGGGGGGGATGTCATGTGGTGCATCATCGCTAGGAGATGTAATATGAGTGGAGCCCTCTCCATCTCCTTCATCAACCTGGCCGCCGAAGTTATCGTACACCGACTTCTTGAAATCCCCCTTCGCAGCGTCATCCCCTATGATCATCACCAGTGCATCATACCAAGGTAAAGGTTTGTTGACATAGTCTCGCTTCCGATAGTTTGCCTGCACAAATATAAGATCATTTATGATCATGTTTAATATTTTCTGAAATTATTATACACTGAGGAAACCTATACTGTATGTATAAGTAAATACCGATGCCCATGTCGCATATGTAACTGGATCCATTGTTATCATCTTCGTCTCTTCACACCAACCAGCGCCACTCAAGCCCATGCACTCTTGGACATCTTTAAGACGGGTCCGTAGTGCTTTCATGTGATTGCGTACATTCCCACTTGTATACGTTGTACCATACAAGGAATTGATATACGCAGCAGCAAGAGTGAAAGCAGTCCCTTTGAAGGTCTTATCGACCTTATTGCCATTCATAGCCTGTTCTGCTAGGAACGGAATAAGGGAAGCATCATGCTCAGCCGTCCACACTACGTTCTGTCGGTTAGAAGATGCAGGACCCTTGCCTTTTTTCCTTGGGCTATCCACAGATACATCCCCCTCTTCGCTTCGCCGGCTTGACTTTCTAGATGAGTCGCTTCCGGCAGTTTGTTCATTCCCACTTTGGGTCGACTGCATCCTTCCACTAGGGGTCAAAGGACGTGCAGCAGCAGTTTGAGCTACATGGCTTCCCACTGATATCATTTCCCCCGCTTGAAGTAGATGCATGTATCCTGAGTCAGCCTGAGGGGAAATCGACATAGGCATGGGCAGTTGAATGCCAAACTGGTGATATTGATGATATGGCACATGTTGGGTAACTCCTGGGTAGGTAGGAGCTGGAAATTGTGCAGGATTCAACCTCCTCGGAATAGGGCGGCCCAGAAGTGGATCTAGCCGTGGATCGACCTCTCCCCACTGAGGAATATAGGAAGGGTCATAGTATTGTGGCACTGGAGCACGACCCTCTCGCCTTGGGTCGCTGCCTTGACCCGCATTTGGTGACCCATCCATACCTGCCACATGTATTATAAGTTAATAACCATGATATAGAAGGGATATTGTCTTCAACCAACCAACACATGATGCATAAAATGTCATAATCAGCATATGTAGCATAATTAAGTTAATAACCATGCTATAGTAAGGAAATTATCTTCAACCAACCAACCCATGATGCAACAAATGTCATAATCATCATATGTTACATAATGAGACACACTCTAGTCATACGAAATAGGATCAGCCTAACTGTTATTTAACGGAGAAGCTCATAGGCCCTGCTCCCCCGTGTTCCCATTATTATGTATGTTACAGTAGTCCACCCACATTTCCCAAGCTATATGATCCCTACGCCTTTTCCATTCATCCCTCTGTTCGGTTTGTTCACGAACACGCAATTGCTGGGAAAGATCCATAACGGCGTCACCATGATCATCAATGTCATCCCCATCATCGTCACCTTCATCACCATCTTCTTCATTAAGCTGCGGGTCATGAGGATCTGCTATTTGGACGTAGTTATGAAGTACGGTGCAAGCAAGGACGGTATCAACCTGACTTCTGAATGGGTAGTGCGGCTTTGAAGTCAAAATTTTGAACTTGTTCTTGAGTATACCAAATGTCGACTCAATCTTTGTTCTTAAGGAAGAATGGCGCAGGTTGAAGAGCTCTCTGTGATTACGAGGGACGCGATCAGTATGGTCCTTGAGATGGTATCTAACTCCCCTATAAGGCGATATGAAACCTGGCATAGTCGTATACCCAGCATCGCAAAGGTAATATTTACCTACATTCAAAAATAAAAAACCAATTTATTTTCCAACGTTATCGTATGGCCGTATATAAATTAAATGTGTAATAGTATGCCTAATACCTTCATAAACTCGAAGCCCCATGGGGGGAGGTATAGACAAGGCATCCTTCAGGACCGTAAAATCGTTGGCTGATCCTTCCCACCCGACCAGTACGTACGTGAATCTTTTATTTGGTGTAACTGCTGCTAGCACATTTTGCGTCACCCCTTTACGCCCTCTAAAGCGGGGTACAAGCTTCACTGGGAGCATGGCATCTATATGCGTCCCATCAATGATACCAATGCAATCCTATAAGGTCAGAAATAATGAGGATTGTTATATCAACATAACCAAAAATTATTAATATACTGCCACATATAACTACTTTCACACATACCTTAAAATAAGGAAACCAATTCTGATTACTGACTATCTCTGGTGGCGTCTCATTAGGAGCTTGCTTCATGTACATATCCCGTAGTGAACACACTCCAGCCATAACTTTGTTAAAGTATCGGCTAACTGTCCCCCCTCCCCTGATAAAATCCACTTGCATTACTCTATTCTTTGACTTGTGCCCTACAATGTGAAGGAACATGGCCACCTGCTCCTCTACGGAGACATGTATAGTGTCATTGAGAAGCCCACTATTTCGCATTAATGATGCAAGATTCATGAACGCATGTACTCGCATTCGTAAGTAGCTTAAACAACTACTATCAGACCCATGCAAAATTCTCCTCATGTGGGCTTTCCTATGCAGATCCCGCATAGCTGATGGCTCTCTAGGTATAGGGTTGGCCCTATCAACGTGGTAGAGTTGTAAAGCTAAGATGACAAACATAATAGCAGACGCGGCAGCGGTACACGTATCAATCCCCAGACTGTCTCCTTCTCTATCCATGGCCACCTTATTTGCATCAAACATATCTTACCTCATAAGTGATTACTTACATATGATTTGAACATGGAGTAGTGCAGCGGATAATGATGCAAACTAACAGAAATTAACATCTTTTCCCCGTAATAACCTTAAGCTGTTAAAATAAAACAATATAAAACATATACAACGTGTTCCATGTTTCTTTCATAAACTTTGGTTTGGAAAGTGGGCTTGGCCCAATATTCACAGGTCCAATCTTGCACTGTTTGACATTTCTGTATGCTAGAATGAATGCTTTAGCCCTCAGAAATTATTTTAATTCATGTTACACTCTGGTTGCAACTCCATTGTTGATCCAAATACATTCCCCAATTAATTTTTCCCTTTTTTTGGAAAATCACAGGCTTTCTTTTCATTTGTGTCCGAACCTTAATGTAGCCCTGGAATCATATAACTTTGGTTCTTTTCATTTGGAATCATATAACATCTCACCTCACTGCGGATTACCATCATAAATTAAAAAACAAATGGGGAATAATTTGAGCCAACATGCATGCCATCCAGAGCTATCTTTGGGGTCACATTGCGTCATCGCTATCATATCACCTTTTCATCATCGGGCTTTACTATAACAAAGGGCCTTTTTCACACATTCTTTAATATCGTCACATTTTAATAATTTAGATATGATTTGTCTCTCGGATAAACTGACATGCAAGCTCCCACTGTTAGGCTTTTCTTACCCCAAAATCCTCTCGTTTGTTTCATTCAACCCACATTTTAAGGGGCTGTTTCTTTAGTAATATTGATTGCCATTTCTAACACCAAATTATGTAAAATGGGAGGATATGCACTTGGATTAAGATTTTACTCCACAGTAAAATATTATATACCCCTCAGGTTAAAAAATGATTTTACTCCGTCAATTACAATGGTATTAGGTAGTTGCTCCATCATTTAAACCCCACAGTGTCCCTATCCTTCCTACAAATGATGGAACCCTCCAGCCTTCAACCATAAAATTGGGGCAAGCATGCCAAGCAACAATTTATTCATCATTGGGGATAATGTAAACCAAAAAATAAACCATAACAATGAACTTCATCTCCCAGATTCTCCAAAATCATGCACAGAAGGCATCAAACCAACGAAGTAGGGAAGAAGCACATGCAATCCACGGGACAGCAATTTTTTTTGCAAAAGATGCAGAGCAGTAGCAAAGAAGGCATCACATTATACCTGATCTTGCAAAGACAGCAAGAATAATTGCACAAACCCGAATCAGCGGCAAACCCCAAACCACGCGCTGCCTTCACCGTTCTCAGTGGCACCCCCGAGGCATATCCACTGAAGGATTCACCATCGGCAACCACGTTTTGCAGCTTCCTTGCAACAAAAATTGTTCTTCATCAGCTCTGGTCAGAAGAAAAAAACCTAAGAAATTGTTTAAAACACTCTTACATCTATACCTCAACCGTAAAAATTGAAGCTTTTACCTCAAAACCCTAGATCGGAGCAGATCCCACTTCAGCACAGAACTAGGGTTTCATGGGGGACCTAGGGTTTGAGCGCGAAGCCAACAGACAAGGCGAGAGAGGTGATCACAAGCGCGAAGGGGGCCCACAACGCTGGATTCTTCCCACAATCATAGCCAAACGCGAGGATTGTGCAGAGCTGATCTTGGCTGCCACGGCGGAGCGAGAGCGCTGCGCTTTCTCGATGGCGAAAGGAACAAGCGAGCGGATTTTGGGGTTAGAAATGCCCAACAGTGCAAGACAGGACCCGTGAATAGTGGGCCAAGCCCACTTTCAAGTCCAAAGTTTACGAAAGAAACAGCCCCTAAGGGCATGTTCTTTTGTGCGAAAGTGAGGAGAGAATCCGGAAAAAAAACACTGTTTATACACTATTTACAAACTTTTCATTGGAATCCAAATCTGTGTTTTATTAGTGTGTTCTTTTGGCAAATTTCTCTCTCAAGATTCTAGGCTGAGGTGGCAGTGAAATGAGGATTCTCAAGAGTCTTTTGTTTTCATCTCAAAAGGCCAGGATTACAAAGGATTCCAGCCTTTGTGTGGACCCCAGTTCAATTGTTCTCCAATCAAAGAACATCACTTTGATTTTTAACTTTTTTCTTGCTTTCACGTGTTGAGCTGCATTGAAATGGCGGGCCCTATATTGTATGCACATAACATTTCACAATTTCCTAACCATTTAATTATTTTAAGCATTAATTAGTTTGTATACTAAATAATTAATTTAGCTTTGCGTATTTAGTTTAGGTTTAAATAGCGAAAATTAAATTTGAGTGGACCCCTGATGCGATCATTACGTACGAGAGGAGGCCGAAGGAGAAATTGCTATGCGCACCGACTATTTGGGCGAAGTTTCTTTATGCACAATAAGTTTTGCTAGTTTTGCTGTATGCACCATGCCTAAACATTATATAAGTGAGGGCGCGGGCTAGGGTTAGGATATGCTTGATTTGTGAAGAAACTCTTTAGGCATCATTGAGAAGATTTTTAGGCTTTGATCCGACATCCAAAGCTAGGAGATAGGGTTTCGTCTCGAAGGAAACTCAACCTATTTGTAGTTCTTCGCATTTCATATCTATAAAAATCCTCTTTTTACATTTTCCACTTTAAAATATATCGATTTGATTGATTCGATCCCCGGATCGTATCAAATTGGTATCAGAGCTTCTACGATCCATGAGTGATTTACTACAACAACTTCGGGCCATGAGAAGGGAAGCCGCGCAGACAAGCCGCGATCTCCAAGAGTTGAAGGAAGCCGTGTCGTCGATCCCGGCGATGATGAAGATGTTACAAGCCCTAACGACCAAGAAAGAGGAGAGCGGCGCCTCAGATCTTTCAGATCCAGATCTGAAATTCTCAGATCTAAAATTCTCAGATTCAGATCTGAAAGTCTCAGATCCATATCTTCAAGTCTCAGATCCATATCTTACAGATCCAGATCTGAAAGTCTCAGATCTGAAATTCTCAGATCCAGATCTGAAAGTCTCAGATCTGAAATTCTCAGATCCAGATTTTTCAGATCCAGATCTGAAATTCCCAGATCTGAAATTCTCAGATCCAGATCTGAAAGTCCCTGATCTGAAATTCTCAGATCCAGATCTGAAATTCTCAGATCCAGATCTGAAATTTTCAGATACAGATCTGAAAGTCTCAGATCCAGATCTGAAATTCTCAGATCTGAAATTTTCAGATCCAGATCTGAAAGTCTGAGATCTGAAATTCTCAGATCCAGATCTTTCAGATCCAGATCTGAAATTCCCAGATCTGAAATTCTCAGATCCAGATCTGAAATTCCCTGATATGAAATTCTCAGATCCAGATCTGAAATTTTCAGATCCAGATCTGAAATTTTCAGATCCAGATCTGAAATTCTCAAATCCAGATCTGAAAGTCTCAGATCTGAAATTTTCAGATCCAGATCTTCAAGTTTTCAGATCTGAACCTTTCAGATCTGGATTTCTTCAGAACGACAGTGAAAGCGGTGGAGATCATTTTTATCCTTTTGATCCAGGAGGAGGCTTGCGCGCACTTGGAGTAGGGCCTCCGCGGACTTCATGCACCACCTTGAGGACAAGGTGGCTCTTTTAGGGGCGGAGTAATGATGCGATCATTACGTACGAGAGGAGGCCGAAGGAGAAATTGCTATGCGCACCGACTATTTGGGCGAAGTTTCTTTATGCACAATAAGTTTTGCTAGTTTTGCTGTATGCACCATGCCTAAACATTATATAAGTGAGGGCGTGGGCTAGGGTTAGGATATGCTTGATTTGTGAAGAAACTCTTTAGGCATCATTGAGAAGGTTTTTAGGCTTTGATCCGACATCCAAAGCTAGGAGATAGGGTTTCGTCTCGAAGGAAACTCAACCTATTTGTAGTTCTTCGCATTTCATATCTATAAAAATCCTCTTTTTACATTTTCCACTTTAAAATATATCGATTTGATTGATTCGATCCTCTTTTTACACCACTTTCCAACATACAACTTTCAACAACCAAAAGAACACACTACACGGAATGGGACCCACCTCAACTTTCCAACTCCACAATCCAACCCCACTTTTCAACAAAAGAACACACTACACACCAATTTCTCTCTCATCAGATTCCTAACTTCTCAACTTTCCCAAATATACTTTCAAGCAAAAGAACATGCCCTAAACCGAGCAGGAAGAATCCCCTTTTGGTATTCATTGATAATGATTCTTATGGCGAGGTCATATACCGAATTAATGCTAGTAGCCGTCTTAGCGACTTGGTTACAGATATGCAAACTCCATTGTGATTAGCAAAAGATTCGGAGGAAATGAACAAAAGCTCATCGCCTTCTTTAGATCGATGAACAGTTGGTGTGGTTGACGTCAAGGATGTAACCTCTTTTCCATGGATGGCGTCAATTGTTGATAGAAAAATCCACCGAACAATAGATTTATATCGATGAGATCAAGATTACAATGATCTTGTGCGATGACGATGATTGAAGGAAGTTTTGTGAAGCTTTTGCCTTCATTGTGAGGATGATGATCGAAGCTATAGAGGCACTGTCGGAGATATCTCCTGGATGATGAGCTTTAATCTGAGCTATGGAGTCCAGATCAAGCTTTCCTCAATCTGATGATGAGTTCGCCGGTGATTTGGACGACGACGATTAAGGTAACCGAGCTTAAGCCGAGCCCACATATCCTTGTCGAGTTATCCTTTGATGGCAGAGACATATTTACATGTCTGAAACATGAACAACTCATCAGGGGGGTCGGGCTTGGGTCCGACCAGTACCCCCTCCGATGCTTAAATTAGCGGGTTATTTAGTACCGACCCCCTGTGTTTTCTCCGAAATTAGCAACACCCCCCTATGGTTTCAATAATTAGTAAGACCCCCCTATTGTATCCAATTTGGACTCCCCCGCCTATAGGAAGACCCCCCTTAAACAGGGGGAGGGGGATCCAAACTTGGGTGCCATAGTGGGGTCTTACTAATTATTGAAACCATAGGGGGGTGTTGCTAATTTCGGAGAAAACACAGGGGGTCGGTACTAAATAACCCTAAATTAGCCTCTGGGACCAATATAATATTTAGCATAATAAAGTATTGAGTTTTTTGAGTTACCTCTCCATCATCCTCTCTTGTAGAGTCTCTCCTTTTATAGGATTTGAAGGAGTATATGATGATTGATGATGGCCCTTCGTCTTCTAAATAGTTGGCCATTATGTAGGATACCAACAGTTTAGCCATTCATGTAGAAGCTCAATGGTTTGGTCATTGATGTAGAATGCTAAGAGTTAGTTAGATGAATAAAGATGACATTTGGTATGGATATTTAAGAATGACATTGAATGGAATAACTTCATAGAAGAAGTATAATAGTTCATGACGAATAATGTGAATTTATACACGTAACAGGTAGTGATTCGTTAACCCGCAAATAAACGGGCTATCCGCGAGGTACATGTCAAATATAACAAATTCATCCGATAATTACTCTAAGCGGCCCCTAACTCAGGCTACCATTTCTCCCCACATGCTTGCAATTAAAAAAATGAAAAAATTAAGCTTAGATTAGAGCCTATATATCAAAAAATGGGAGTTACTTTGCAAGCATTCCTTTTTTTCTCAATGCACATGCCGCTTAATTTTTTAAAATTTCATTTTAAACCCAGCCCCCCCCCCCCCCCCCCCAAAAAAAAAAAAACAAAAAAAAACCCCAAACCCCAAACACACTCACACTCACACTTACACAAAAATTACTCTGGGAACATATCAAATTACTCACCTCACATATCCTCTCAAAAAAATTACTTAGTGCACATACATACCTCACCGACACATCACACTTTCTTTTCTTTTTCTTAAAAATATTTTGCTCTTCTTCTCTCTTCTTCTTCTTCTTATCTTTATCTTTATCTATAGTTCTTTAGCTTAGGACACATACCACTTGCAGAAATCAATTAAAGAAACAAGTTACAATTAACTAATTTCACATAACTAATTCCACTTACATTTATAGTTACAAGTTTGCTATTGTCTCACATATCGCCCAACCCCCATTCCCCCCAAAAACCTGCCTCGCTCCGCCTGCTCTCCTCCCCTATCCTGAGCAACCCTCCCCCCGCTACATGACCTCCTCCGACATCCCCATCCTCCGACCCTCCTCCCCAGTACCACTTTGGCCGCCCTCCTCCCTCATCCCCCCATCCATCCTCCTCCTCTACAGACTCCTCCCTCTGACCCCATCCTCCCGTCCTCTGCCCGACCCAACCCATCCTCCCCCTCTACCCCTGTAATGCCCCTCTCCCTAGGATACCAGAAAGTACGAATCCGTCCCAGGTATTTCCAGAGCAGCGAGTGTTACAGATAGTGAGTGGGTGAGTGAGTGAGTGTGATAGAGAAAAAGGTAGTACAAAAAGTATGCAAATCACTGCGCACATGCTGGGAAGTACAAATAATGCTCCAACACAGAAAGTAAAAGACAATAAAGTAAAAAGTCCAACATTCTTTTATTATTATACAAAAGTACATTTATATACATCATCTCAGCTCCCACGGACAAAGTGGGAAACAAAAGAAAATATCAGGAAAACCACAGAGGACAAAGATGTCCATGCCCGGTACAACTCACTCTTTAGACTACCCCTGAGAATCAATTGTACAATACTGCCCATCTGTGGGCACCATCTCAGCGTCAACTCATGGCCAAATCCAGCTATGTCTGCTCTGCTCCTAAACCTGGAAAAATAATTGGGACATGTCAACGCATGACCCAGTAGGATAATCTAATTATGCTAGGTAGGGTCAGTCTCAGAACTGTTCTACTTAATAAGGTCTGGTCACTGACTATAAATAAGTCTACTACAACTCATAACAAAATAAATACACAAACAAGTACTGAAAATAGAAACAACTGAATTAATGTGCATAAAAGTACACTATCTCCGTCAATGATGAAAAGTAAGAGCTGCTGAATTAAAAGAGCATAAAGTAAGGACATACAATCACATATATGCATATGACGATTATGGAATGATTAGGAATGCAATTGCAACACCTAATGGATCCCATCTATGCCAATGTGCCTATAAGTGCACAACTCCAACAATGGCATCACATATGGATTCAAGAGGCTGCCCCGTAGATTTCCCATGTCTCATACAGTGGCACTTTGCTCCAAGCGAGTTGCGCCATCCGTGTCATAATTTCCATATGTCACATTTCATAAATCACATTTCTCGTTCATTTCCTTTCATATCTCATAACAAGTGTCATTTGCCACATTCATCTAAACTTTTTTTTTCATATCATAATAGAGTAATTCCTTCATAAAGAAATATCTTTAAAAGAGTTTAACAAGTGGTACAATGGCATGTCATAGTTAACATGGATATTTGCGTATTGACAAAACATGATTATATCAACATTAACAAAGAATTTAATGAAACATCCAATCAATATTAAGGGCTCTCTTTTATTGCAAATGGAAACATGGAAACAACATGAGCATGCCATACTATAGCATCCATATCACATACATAAACACCTTACACATAACATGAACAGATTCAGAATATATTTTTATTCTGGTTGTGGAAAGAACAGTTTATAGCAGTTATTTATAGTCAGAATCTGGTTTAGGTCTTAACTTGAAAGTTGTAGGTAATTAAATGAGGATTTCAAAGTGTACAAGAAAAAATTATTTGGACAATTGTGGAGTGAATTATGGGTTGAACAATGCAGAGTGACAGAATCTGCTTAAAATGATATACAGCTAAAGATCACCTGTTAATCTCAAGTTCTATTGTGAATTTATTAAAAGTTTGTAAATGAAAGTTGTAGATAAAACAACTTATATTTTCATATATCAAATATCATGATTTTAAAGCAAGTAGGCTAATTATTACAGCCTAAACTCCATAAGTTACAGAAATTGTTTTTTTAGACAGTATCAGTGAGCCTTAAACATATGTCATTTGTGATATCTTATTGTCATAATTTCAGTGAGGCTAAAATCTGAAAAGTGTAGATACTGAAGTTGTCTTTCCAAATTGACTAAAATCACCCTTATCGGATTTCTACAATGAGAGTTCTATCCTTTTTGGTAATAGGGTGTAGATTCTAGCAGAATCTTATACTACTTCATAGATTAATGGTTCAATCGAAATATAAATAGAATTTGGCCAAGATTAACAAACGAAAGTTGGAGCTAAGTGGGTTAGCTTCCAAATTGTACTTTTGCAATAATTTAGTCGTTATAAAAAATAGGGAAAAATCATAAAAGTACTCAAAATATTACGCATACAAATACGTTTAAATATATGTATATTATACTCGTATTTATGAACACAGTGTATGACAACCCATCCCCATCCCCATCCCCATCCAATTTTCCCCTCAACCAGCCCCGCCAAACAACCTTACGCCTCCCCCTCCCCCTCCGCCCTAGCCACCTCCCTCTTATCCAGAACTAATCAACTAATTAACTAATACACTTTGAGCGAATAAAAAAGGGTTTAAAAGATAATTTGGTAGTGATGTGCACAATGAGTAAAAGTTAAGTGGTATACGAAGTGATGGATATAATGGAGGAATGTGCTGCTAAGCAAAATTGTGGAAACGTTTTAATAAATCAATGTATATGTTCTGAGCAAAAACAGAATTTTTCAAAATAATAAAGTATGCACACTGAGTAAAAAGTTAAGTGGTGTGCACTCAGCAAAATGGTGTGTCCACAGAGTAATTCCCAAAAACTTTACTTTCTGCAGGCGGCAAAAATGGAAAGATCGGGGAGCCGTTGATGGGAATCTGGGAAGCATGTACTGTTAGTCTGTTAGCATGAAAGTCAGAGAACTACTTGTAAATAAATAAATGTAATTAGAAAAAGAAAAAGGTCTCACCTTTATCTTATTAGACCCGTTAGTCTCACCGGTCCCCCCTAGGTGCACTTCCGCTTTGGCATCCCTTTTGAATGATTGATATTTAGGGCCTATTTCTTTTCTGGAATGTGGATGTGAAAGTGGGAAAAAAATCACTGTAGCATACCATATTCATTAACTATTCACCATTCTCACGTCCACTTTCTTGTTTGTCCATTTCGTTCGTCAAAAACTTCAGACTGAAAAAAGTCTGACGTGGATCCCTGCTGGCGCCTCGTTGGCGAGAAAGGTTCGTTGGCGCAACCTTTCTCGCCTACAAAATCCACGGAAAATTCGCGGATTTCAGCCCGAGAATGTGAGAAAGCTTCAAGTGTGCCCCGCTTTTTCTCGCTCCTATCTCGGGGCTAATCGCAGCCGGCGCTTTTTTTTTAATTTTTAATGCCTTCGGAGGCATTGTGCATGAGGAGTGCACAGTGCCTCCGATAAAATTTTGTCGTATCGGTGGCACTGTGCACTCCTCAACACAGAGCCTCCGATCTGTTTAATAATTAATTTAGTTTTAATTAAATAGTTAGTTATTTAGGTTAGTTTAATGATTAGTTAGTTTAATAATTAATTAAATTAAATAGGTTAGTTTATAACTAAATTAGATTTAATTATTTCTACTATTTTTATTAACCTCCATTAAATAAATTAATAATTAAAATCAACATTTATTAATAACATAAAACTTATTCAAATTAATTAAATTAGGATAATTATAAGTAATTTATTATTTCAACCCCGTGGACATACATCAAACTTTCACATGAAACTTTCAAAACCAAAGAAACACAAGAAAACTATGTGAGCCCCATATAAAATTCTCAAAACAACTTTCCAACCAACTTTCTAACAAAAAAGACAAAACCAAACTTTCCTCACCTTAAGATTCCACAACCACTCGACTTTCCACAATCCCATTCTCAACAAAAGAAACATGTCGTTACTCGTGGGGTGAGAATAGGACTCGAAAGTGATAAACGTCATACGTGGTGGTAGGGTCTTGAGACGCCTGATAACAAGGTACGTGGCTGGTGGGTGAACGGTGGGTCCCACTCATCTGCCGCCCACTCGCAGCCGTTGGATTTTGTACGCGGTCGTTTCTGACTGAATAAATAGACGATTGAATTGAGCTCCAGTGCTCACTGGTTGAATGCAGGTTGCCTCGGTTGAGGCCCGGGTTCGATTTCAACTGCTCTTATCATCTTTTAATTTCTTTATTTTCCTGTTTTATGGCTCCGATGGATACCTTGACTTCTCTGTGTTTGGGGTTAAGCGATCAGTGGGGGTGTGCCCGTGTTCCACGACCCATGTTTCCTGCTTTCCGATGGATTAAAAAAACAGACGATTGAATTCGAGAATTGCTAAGGGCCTGTTTCTTTGCTTGAGATTGGGATAAAACGTGGGCCAAATATATTGTAGGGGGGCCTATTCATCAACTGTTTATAATTTTCAAGGGCCCTTTCCGCTGCTTGTGTTCCTTTCGTCGACAATTTTCCGTCGAAAAAGTTCTTCGCTGGCTCCGACGTGGCTCCTCGTTGGCACCAACTTTCTCACAATCGTAATCCATAGAAAATCTGCAAATTACGCTCGATATTCTTATTATTTGGGCCCACTCGTTCTCTCTCCTTCCTCCCCGCCAATTGCAGCTCACCTTTTTGATTTTTTATAAAAAATTTCTGCTCGGCCCGCTGAGAAATGAACAGTAAGACCGAATTTTATATCAGGGAGGAATGCACAATACATTCGAGATTTTTTGTCTTATTATGTTCTTAATTATATGGTTTAATTAATTATGTTGGTTTAATTAATTAGGTTACTTTTAATTAATTAGGCTAGTTTAAAAATAATATTGTATATTTTATATTTGCTACTAATATTTATTATTTCAATTAAAATAAAATTATAATTAAAATTGTCAGTTCACTAAAAAATAATTTAAATTACTTAAATTAGTATAATTACAAGTAATATATTATTTCAACCCCGTGGACCACACATCAAACTTTCGAATGAAACTTTCAAAACTAAAGAAACATTAGAAAGTTTTGTAGTACCCATATAAAACTCTCAAACTTACTTTTAGGGATGGCAGTAATGGCCTGACCCGCCCGGCCCGACCTAACCCGACCCGATTTTGACCCGGCCCGACCCGCCCCGCAGCCGGGTTGGGGCAAGCTTGGGCTTTGTATGCGCCCCGGCCCGTCCCAGTAAACTATAGAGGTTTTAAAAAACCTTACTATTTTGAAGCGGATCATGCAGTCAGTGAATGACCCATAACTCATATTCTATTCCATGGTTCTCTTAATTGGACCAATTCCCAATTCCAAATTACCAAATAAATCAAAATTCTTCCAATTCACAAATAAATTTTTATTTGGGATTCATATGGATGGCACTAATGACCTGACCCAATCGGCCCGCCCCGCCCCGGCCCGCGACCCGCCCCGCCCCGGCCTGTAGATGGGTCGGGGCAAGCTTTGGTAATTAAATACCCGCCCCGCCCCGCCCCGCAATATTGCCATTCCTACTAACTTTCCACACCACTTTCAAGCAAAAATAAACACAAAACTTTACTTTTCTTAGTCCAAGATTCCACACCCCCATCGACTTTCCAAAATCACACCTTCAAGTTGTGGAACATGCCCTAAATGCATCGCACATAGCGCGGTGCATGATGTTTTTTTGTTTTTTTTGGAAAAATTCAAATCAGATGTCACGTCCTTGACTCTGATTTGATTTTTTGTTAAAAAAAGCAAAAAGGACCGTGCATTTAGCAGAGGCCTTGAATTTAGGTGCCGCCCAAATTGACCGCCAAGATTTATGGCAGATAGCCCAAGTAAACATAGTCAATCTTGGTGACGTGGACCATGATGGACGCTACTTCCATCTCGGTTGGAACTTGACCTGGATCTTAATGGGCTGGATTGTACAGGGTCAAGGTGTATTGGGGCCCTCAAATGGCCCAATGGGTCACGCAGATAAAAATTAATTAATAACCATATTTAGAATCAAAGTAATCTCCCAAGGCTAGTTGAAGCATATGTCCTCCTTTTAGAGCACTCCCAATGGAGGGCTGGACAGTTTAGCCCCAGCAGGAACAGAATTTGTGCCATGTCAGATTCAGCCCATGTTCCCTCTTAATGGAGGGCTGAATCGGGGCTGAATCAGCAACAATCAGACGTTTGATTTTCAAGACTCATACGTCTGATCGATCAGACATCTGATTCTTTTGAATCAATGCCAAGTCAGCAGCTTAACATGGTCTGAACGAGGCTTAATATATTCGGCAACTCTTCTGCCCTCGCTCTCCACTTTTATACAAAAACCTTCCCACGTAGGATTCAGACCCCCATTAAGCCCCCGTTCAGCCCTCCATTGGGAGTGCTCATATAGGAAATCACGAGTTGAAGTCTATCTATCAATGGGTTGAAGAATATTGTTCTTTTTGTTGAGTGGTGGGACCACAAAGAAGAAAAAAGTCTTGATCAAACGGTCCAAATCACGTTGGACCATCACATGCTCCTATGCGCGGAGGAGCCATCCCGATCCCAACATGGGAGTTAGGTATGAGTCGTACGACACGTGTCTATCGGGTTTAATTGGCACATGTCGGGTCAACAACATGGCGATCCAATTGAGAAGCGGTCTCATGATCCGATTAGGTTCGGATCATGCTATATTTGGAGAAACCCATGCCCGACGCAAACGTCCCATGTATTTTCTAACATGGAATTGATTTGTGCACCCACTGCTCTACTCCGTGCACATACCACTTATTTACGAGTTTGCCACATGTACATACCCAAATATTTTGCTCTTTTACCCCAACTACCCACCGTTTTACTCCACCCGCCACCTCTCCCACCGATGACGATGACGAGGAAGCAGTGGTTACCGCCCTCTTTTACCCCTAACATCCCCTCCTATCCACTCATCCCCAGCCCCCTCTGCCACCCACCCCTCCACCCCAACCCCAGGCCCCACCCCCGTTGCCCGCCCCCTCCACCACCTTCCTAGACTCCTCCACCCCAACCCCAACCCATCCTTCGACGGACCCAGCCACCCTATCTATCTTCGCCCACCTCGTCCCATCCCCCTGTTATCACCCATCCATCTCGTCCGACATCCCTAACACCCCCCTCATCTGACATCCCCACCCCTTCCCGCCCTCTCAACCGCCACCCCTCTGTCGTTCTCCTCATCCGCGTCAGGGAGAGGGGGGCTTGGGGAGACCCCGGCGAGATCGGACGACAACAAAGGTAATTAGACGACGTAGTTTCTCTTCGGAGACACCCCAAGGAGCCCTAGGGGGTTTTCCCCAAAAAGGTGGTAATTGGTTTGTGTCCCTCAGTAATTTCAGTGGCAAATTTGTAAATAAGTGGTATGAGATCAGAATGAATGGCAAACATGTAAATAAGTGGTATGTGATAGGAACTAATGGCGAACTTGTAAATACGTTGTATGTGATCGGGATTAAAATGGTGGGTGCGCAAATCAATTCTCAAATTGTCGTTGGTGGAATATTTTTCTCCAACCGGTTGCTCTGGGGCTAGGGTTTTAGCTCAATTTGTTTTTCAGAGGAGGAAGAAGATTGAAGAGTCCTTGCTTTCGATTCCAGATGGCGGACGACGATTATAATGACATGGACATGGGGTAATCATCTCTTTTTATCCCATCCCTCTCGATGATTCATTCTCTACTTTATTTCAATTTTGTCTGCCATGCTTTTTTGATCGGTGTATAGATTTTCTAGGATTAATTTTTCAGAATATACTGAGATGAACCGTGATTAAACACCCCTGCTTGCAACATGAAGTGTATTATGAAGAGGTTTCTTTTTTCTGGATAAATTGATTTAACTAGGGTTTTTGTGGAGGAACCTCCCCTTCAGGCGGCTCTTCCTCCTCCGGGCGCCTCCTCCTCCTCCGGGCGCCTCCTTGGCCTCCCCATTATCTGCAAATTCACTCAAAGGAAGAGAAAAAATAGGAACAAAATTTAGAACAAAGGAAAAGAGAAAAGTTCTCAAGTGAGACTGGATTAATTCCGAGATTTTCGACAATTACAACTCCCTCCGATTTCCCTCTTTATTCCTTCGCAAATTCCCTCGCAGCGTTCTAACAGAATTCTGTTACCCTCCGATAATCACTCTCCTCTGTTGCTTGGTCCTAAATCAGCTGAGGGAAAGAAAAGAGACAGCTATTTACTCGCTCTGGGCCCACCCATATCAAGGGATCATCTTAATCCAATTAATCAGCTTCAACGGTCAGGATTAGATCCCTGCCGTACGGTTAAGATTTCCCCCGCCCCTGATCCGACGGTCTCCTCCGTTCCAATGGCTAGCTTCTTCAAACTCCAGCTCGCGGCACCCTCCAGGTCCAAGCTTGAAGACGATAGCTCAGTGATCACCTCCATTGGTTCCGACGAGGGTCTTACATTACCTCCCCCATTTTTCGACCTTGCCTCAAGGTCGAAGGTTGGAAAGCGTTTCACCAAATCCCAGTAGCTCACCCACGTTGTGTCTTCAGCATCCCTCTGCTTCCATTTGACCAATACTTGTGAGATTAGTGCATTTTTCAGTCGGATTGTCCGACGGTCTAAAATTGTTTCCGGTTCATCCACCACTTCTTCCAAATAGCACATCTGGACATTTTGGACTTCCACACCTGTTCCCAGCTTCTCCTTGAGTTGCGACACATGGAATACGGGGTGGATCCTGGAGTTTGCAGGCATCTCCAGTTTATAGGTTACAGGACCAACCTTCTCAATTATCTGGTACGGGCCATAGTACTTAGGTGACAATTTATGGGGTTTCCTCATTGCTGCCGTGATTTGCCTGTAAGGTTGGAGTCGAAGGTAAACCCAATCACCCACTTTCAGCACCCTCTCAGTTCTCCTCTTGTCTGCATATTTCTTCATGCGGCTTTGGGCTCTTCTCAAATTGTCCTTTAGGAACTGAAGTGTGACCTCTCTGGAGAACAGTTCTTCCTCCACTCCTTGCACCTTCGCAGTATGAGGGACATAGCTCAATAGTGTGGGTGGTTTCCTCCCGTATATTGCTTCAAAAGGGGTCATCTGGGAAGGAGCCTTCCATGTGGTGTTAAACCAGTATTCAGCTAATGGCAACCATTTCAACCACTCTTTTGGCTTATGACTGCAAAACCATCTGAGATAGCACTCCAACTGCCTATTAGTGACTGCAAAACATTTGAGTCGTCTTTCTTCTCAAACATGATGCCCAACTCATTTGTGCCTCCCAAATGTCTCAAAATCCACGTCATCACATTTCAATGCTTTTTACCCGAATTTGACATGTATTTACAAACTACACTAACTGCTTGGGCTATGACTAGCCTTGTGCATATCATGACATACATTAAGTATCCAACTGTATTTGCATGCGGTACTGCTTTCATCTTCTCAATTTCCTTCACCGTCTTTGGACATTACTTTTTGCTCAAAACAAAATGAGAAGTAAGTGGTGTGGAGACCGGTTTTGCATCATTCATACCATATCTCTCTACCACTTTAGAGACATACCTCTTTTGTGATAACAACTTTCCGGTGTCTCCATCTCTTCTTATTTCCATGCCCAAAATCTTTGTGGCCGCCCCAAGGTCCTTCTTGTCGAACTCTTGCTCAACTTAGACTTGAGCTCAACCACCATTGACATGTGTTTACATGCAATTAGCTTATCATCCACATAGAGAAGTAACATGATAGGAGAATCATCATCAAAGACCTTATAGTAAATGCAACAATCATACTCACTCATGGAGTATCCGATATGTAATATGAAGGGGTCGAAACGTTTGTTCCATTGTCTTGTTGATTGCTTGAGCCCATATAGATGCTTCTTCAACTGATAAACCAAATTTTCTTTATCCACTTCTTTGAACCCTTCCAACTGTGACATGTAAATTGCAAGGTTTTAGGTCTCGGTTTCGGTCTCGGTTTCGGTCTTCCGAAAATTTAGGTTTCGGTATCGGTATCGTCCGTTTCGGTGGTTTCGAACGTAAGTTTCGGTTTGTCCGTATCGACAGTTTCAAATATTTGTGTTACATTTGGAATCTTCATCGAAACTTTAGTTGCTACTCGCATTATACATTTTGCTATTTGGGTTAATTTTTTGAACTAACCGTTGAAATATTTTTTTGAACTAGACCATGCAGGAAGAAAGGGGGAAATACATGCTAGCTAAATAACAGCTACAGCTGCCAGCCTGCTACTCACCTTACACATTTTGCAAAACATGTTATTTATTTACAAGTTTCCCATTAAATTGTAAAAGACAATGGCTAACTTGTAAATAAATGAACTATGTTTGGTAAAGTGTGTAATGTGAGTAGTAGCCCTCCAGAGTACACCCACGTGAGCCCACGTTCAACTCCCTAAACCTAAAGTTCCCCTCCCTCTCCCTTTTTGGTGGCGGGCGAAAAAGCTTCTGAAATTTTTTGGAGCTGCCGGAGGAAAACTCAGGTAAGTTTCACACCTCTTCTTCTTCTTCTTCTTCTTCTTCTTCTTCTTCCTCTTCTTTTTCTTCTTTTTTTTGAATGATGTTGCCTTTTTGTGTTGCTGGAGAATGTTCCTCTCTTTCTCTCTCCTCTTTCTCTTTCTCTTCTTTCTCTTCCTCTTCAACTTTTTTTCTTTTTTAAAATCTTTTGTAAGTTCAGTTTCGGCTGAAACTGTTCAAATTTCGGCCAGTTTCGGCCGAAACTGCCCGATTTCGGCCAGTTTCGGCCGAAACTGTCCGATACCAAGATTTATATGGAAGTTTCGGATCGGTCCCCTCCGAGACCGATCCGAAACGGCCGAAATAGAGTGGTTTCGGCCGAAACCTAAAACCATGGTAAATTGTTTTCTCCAACTCACTATGAAGGAAAGTTGTCTTCACATCAAGTAGTTAAAGTTTCATGTTGAACTTTATCATCATAGACGAGAGTATCTTAATAGAAGTGTGCTTCACCACCGGGAGGATATCTCATCATGGCCTATCCAACCTTTTTTGAGTTCCCATTTGCCACCAACCTTGCTTTAAAAGTTGGTTTGTCTTGTTCATGCAAAGATTCATTCACCATATAGATCCACTTGCAAGTCACCGGTTTACGGTCCTTTTGGTTAGACACCAACTCTCACACAGAATTCTGGTGGAGAGATTTCATCTCCTCCACCATTGCCTCCAACCATTCTTCTCTTTTATATGAATCCATAGCATCTTGATATGAGCCAGCTCACCACCACTAATGGCAAGAGCATATCGAGCATCTTCTGCTTGCTTCCATCCGAGCCATTAGGTGGCTTTATGGTTCTTTTTCCCTTCCTTGAGCAATGTTATATGGCTCTTCTTGAGGGATCTCTTGCTCCGGACTATGACTTGAACTCTACTCTTCCCATTGTGAAGTTTGAGTTTTTCACTAATCATCGAATTCAAATGAGATTTCTTGTACTGATTTCTTGCCTTTGCAATCACCATCTTGTTGATTTTCAAGATCCCTTGATAGCATAGAAGCCTCATCAAACACAACATTCATGCTACACAATTTCTTCTTATTAACTAGATCCCAAAGCTTATACCTATTCACTTCCTTTTCAAAACCAAGGAAAATGCATTTATGTGATTTGGCATCAAGCTTTGACATTTCATCATGCGGAACATGTTTGTATGCCGGGCATCCAACTACCTTTTAGAAGAGTGTAATCTACTTCCTTGCCACTCCACAACTCTTCGGCCACATTGAGGTTAAGAACTTTTGAAGGCGATCTATTCATTACATAGTAAGTATAGTTAATGGCCTCCGCCTAAAAAGACTTTGCAACCCCACATGAAGCCTCATGCATCTACCCCTCTCCATGAGAGTTCTATTCATCCTCTCGGCCATGCTATTTTGTTGATGATTCTTTACTATGGTGAAATCCCTTTTGATCCCTTTGCAAAATTGTAGAAACTTTCTAGCTCGGTATTCTCCTCCATTGTTGGTTCTCAAATACTTTATCTTTATTCCCTTTTGGTTTTCAACCTCCATCTTCCACTCGTTGAACCTGGAGAAGACATCAGACTTATTCTTCATGAAATAACCTCAAACTTTCTTTGAGAAATCATCAATAAATGTCACAAAATAAGAAGCTCCACCTTTTAACATAACCGGGCTTGGCCTCCACACATCAGAGTGTATGTAGTCATGAATGCCTTTGCTTTGGCATTCTTTCTTTGTGGTATTGAAGGACACATTCCTTTGTTTGCCTGCCAAACAAAGTTTGCATAGATCGAGCTTGCATGTCTTCATTCCCTTCAATAAATTTTGCTTGTGAAGTTTGCATATGACATTCTCGCTCATGTGTCTTAACCGTAAATGTCACAACATACATTCATCACAATCAGATTTCTCCATTGTAGGGATCGACGCTCAAACCAAAATGGTGTCTCCCACGAGCTTGTAAAGATTGTTGCCAACTCTTGTACCTTTCATTTGTACCAAGACACCTTAAGACACCTTAAGAGTAGCATCCTTTCCATTGAAAGTGCATCTCTTAGCCTCAAGCATGTCCAAAGTAATTAGGTTCCTGAGTGCCTGTACATGTCTAACTCCTTCTAATGTACGGATCACACCATCATGCATCTGGATTTTTATGGTCATCAACCCAATTGTCTCACACGGTGTATTATTTTCCATCAAAACCGAACCACCATCGTAGGCCTCTTAAGTGTCAAACAATTTACGATTTGGACACATGATAAGAGCTATCGGAATCTAAAATCCATACGCGAGAAGAGGAGTTAACTTGAGAGATGGAGATGTGATCTACTTCAATTTCGGAAGCCACACTAGCCGAATCCTTATTCTTCGACTTCTTTCCTTCCTTTTGCGCTAGCCACGCTTTGCAATCTCTCTTGAAGTGCCATTTATCCTTGCAATAGACGTATGCAACATCTTTCTTGCTTCTTGACTTGGACCAATAGTTGTACATCTTGCCTTTGATTCTTTCTTTGATTCTTCCTCTTATCACTCGATTCCCCTTTGACTAGGAGACCTTCCACATTGGAATCACTATTGGATAATCTTTTCCTTGCGGCATTCGAGATTTTATCTTCGGCCATCTCTTCAAACTAAAGAGTCTCTTTCCCATACAATAGAGTAGTAACAAAGTGATAATAAGAGTCCAGAAGAGAACTCAACAACAAAAGTGACTTGTCTTCATCATCAAACTTCACATCCAACCTCAAGAGATCGCAAATCATCCTATTGAGGATGTTCATGTGTTCCAACACACCCTTGTCTTCTTCCATCTTTAACCCATAGAGTTGCTTCTTTAAGTGTAGCTTGTTTGATAAAGACTTTCCCATGTAAAACTTTTCAAGCTTCTCACATAGATCTTTTGTCGTTTCCTCTTCACTAATATTGTATAACACATCATCAAAGAGATACAATTGTATTATGCTCACCGTCCTTTCATCTAGATCGGCACATTCATCATCTTTGATTTTTTCCGGCTTCTTTATCTTCCACAACAAAGCAACATTGAGTTCTTGTTGTATAAGAACATTTTTACCCTTATTTGCCATAACCTGAAGTTGATACGACCATCAAACTTTGTCATCTCAAACTTGATCCTTCCGGAAGTGGAAGTTCCCTTAGAGGCCATTTGTCAACCACATTGTTTGCGCCAAATTTTTCGCAACTCAAAATCCAGAAATTGCCGAAATTTCTTCACCCAAAATGCTCCAAATGAGTAGAAATAAGGATAACAATTGAACCCAAGCTCTGACACCAATTGTGAGGACCTCGGGCTCCTTTGAGGTTGGCTCCGGATTGATGAGATCAACTCGGATGAATGGACTCGGGCAATCTTGAACTTGACAAACCATAAGATCGGCAAGACCACCACAAGATCAATTCGTGGATCTTCACCAATGAACCAAGCACAACAATATGCAAGACAGAAGAGAAAGAACAAACTAAAGCCTACACAAGAATGGAAGAGTAATTACCAAGCTTTATTAGAAGTCACCAAGGCACCATAAATGGATTTAAGCCCAAATCCTCAACCCCTTGCTTCTCCTTCTCCAAATCCCTCACTCTTACCAAGCCCATTTTGTTTAGGTTATTCTCCTCTTTGCAAGATCTCTCTCTTGAAGTGAAAATTCCTAAACAAAGAGATTATTTATATGGTCTACCTAAGGGTTATAAGCAATGTACAAGTATACCCCCAATAAATACACATTTACAACTAGAGTTTATGAGCCAACTCTAACACAATCCCGCACCCTGCATGGATTTATTCGGGTCGGCCGGGTCGATCCAGATTCTTCCTGACACGGTTAGACCTCTATCCATATCCGGTTAAGAAGACTAGGTTCGGGTCGGATCGGGTTTGGTTCATTTTAACACCTATATAGGTTACTTATTTTTAGGCTAATGACTGCATTTTAAAGTTCAAAATAAGCAACAACAAGCATTTGTTGATTAAAGAAAGATGCAAATTAGTGTTATTTGATATAAACAAAAAAAGAAAAAGAAAAAGAAAAAAGAAACACATCATAGAATTAAGTTTCATCATCATATAACTTTCCCCCAATGAAATCATTTGTTCCTTTTGAGCATGGTTTTAGTTATCGACCGAAACCCTAGGGTTTAGGCCATTTCGTTTCGGTCTTGGAGTTAACCGAGACCGGAACGACTAGTGGTTCTCGGTTTTGGTTCGAACCCTAGGGTTCCGGTCAGTTTCGACCGATTTTGACCGAAACCGCCCGTAAACCTAGGGGTTGGATTGAAAACGATGACGAAAATGATTCAAAACTGCAGAAGTATACGAAGAAGAGACGAAAAAGGAAAAAAATGCAGAAAAAGGAAGAAAAAGAAAAAAAAGGAAGAAGACGAAGATTTAACTCACCGCATCGATCCTACTGTCTCACCGCCTCGACCTGTGGACTAACACGTCGCCTTGACGAACTCTCCCGCCTCGTCGCCCCGCCTCACTGTCCTGCCTCGCCGATCTACCGAGAGAGATAGAGAAAGAGAAAGACATGGAGACGATTGCTGCGGAAAGGGAGGGATATTTTGTAATGACAAACTTGTAAATAAGTTGTATGTACACAGAGTAAAACGGTGGATGCGCAAAGCAACTCTCCAATTCATTTTTTAATGGCAAACTTGTAAATAAGTGGTATGTGCCCAGATTAAAACGGTGGGTGTGCAAAGCAACACCTTGGCTTGTTTGTTTTGTAAGGGCAAACATGTAATGGAAGTGATGGCTGATGATAATTTTGGAATGGCAAACTTGAGATTTGTTTTGTAATGTCAAACTTGTAAATAAATAAATAAATATACAAATTTATAAATACATATTAGTTATACAAATTTGACAAGTATTTGATAGTATATGATTAATACTCTAGGTTTTTAAGTATTTGATAGTATTTGATAGGGGTTTAAGTATTTAAAATTACAGATATGTACAGAACAAAACTCATCTCCGAAACATCCGAAATGGACGAAACCAATACCGAAACCTAAATATCCGAGAGACCAAAACCGAGACCGAAACCGCGACCTCAAACCTTGCTTTTGAGAACTCATGATACCCATCGAATTGTTCCTCCACTTGTATAGGTTAAATGTTACCGCAACATTCGTTTCTATTACATCCTGCAGCTTGCCTCTTTCTTGTTTCAAACTTGTTATGTGCATTTGTGACAAACTTGTTATGTGCATTTGTGACGTCTTTTTGATATCATTAAATGTTAACAAAAAGAGCAAAAGAAAAAAGAAACACAACATAGAATTAAGTACCATCCTCCTATGACTTTTCAACAACGAAATCATTTGTTCCTTTTGAGAACGCATGATACCCATGGAATTGTTCTGCCACTTCTTTAAGTTAAATGTTTCCGCAACATTCTTTTCTATTACATCCCGCAGGTTTCCTCTTTCTTGTTTCAAACTTGTTATGTACATTTGTGACGTCTTTTTGATATATTTAAGTGTTTGAATATATAGGAAGAGCAACAGACTATTACCCATGAACTTAAAAAAGCCTTTGAGATATTACCAAGTATAGATACTAAATTAAGTTATTTTTAGCACATCTTGACGCTTTACGTATTGTCTAGCTTTGACAGGCTCTTTTTCATATGATTAAGATGCATTTTCCTAAGTCATAAAGAGAATAACTGAATATTATATGAAGTTTTTTACTCGTGCAAAATGTGGAAAAAATCAACGGCTAAGAATTTTCATAAAATATGTTAATTTGGTTCCTCTTGATGCACAGATAAAGCATATAGAGATCATTTGAATTTTCATTTATAGGTAGTTTAAAACTTTAAATGTACTAGGCCACATCCAATGGAATGTATTTTCGATTTGGGTTGTTAATTTGTAAATTTGAGGTGATATGAACATAATAAACTTTTTAAATGTGCTCGAAGGTCTTGGTTCATAGAACATGTTTTCTAAGAGTAGAAAGAAGTAAACCAAAGCCAAAACTTTAATGGTTAAAATCAGATTCTAATATGACGGACTCCAATTCAAACAGACTAATACACACATATGATTGCTTGCACATATGCAGCTTGTTTTATATTCATCTACTTGAACTCTCCCATGTGTCCATCATGTAATTTATTAGCTCTTTAGAGGATATTAATCCGGTCATGGTATGTCCTTTTTTTTATTTTTAAAATTTTAAGTTTTACACAGCTTGAGTTTTTCCAATACATGTGTCACATCTTGGGCAATTGTTTGTGTTCTATAGTTGTGATCTGCTAGATGTGAATACATGATTCACTTTTGTATTGTTTGTTCTTTTTAGTAACTTTTGAAATAACGTCTAGTTTATTGATTGAATTATTTAGAAGTTATGTTACAGATCAGAGAGGTAGGATTATGTGTTCACCTTTGTATTGTCGGTTCATTTAGTATTTGTTGAAATAACTTCTAGTTTGTTGTATTGATTTAGAAGTTAAATAGTACATTAAAAATCTGTTAGGCAGGGTGTAGCATGTGTTCTGTTAATTGAGAGTTTGACTTATAATTTATCGGGTGGATTTATAGCGGGCCAACAGGGGCCATGCTCCCCCAGGGGAAGTTTAGAGGTTTTGTTGTATATGTATGTCTTACGATAATTACCTTTTTAATGGAGGAAAATTAACGACTCCTAATTATAAAGAGGGGACAAATAAGCATATTGCACTTTCTAAATTAGATAAGTTTCCATGACTATTTCCTAATTAAAAAGAGGCAAGAGTAATCTTCTTTTAATTATCAATTGAATTCTTTTTAGACCTTCCATAATAATTTATTGTCTTCCCTCAACCCTTTCAATTAATATTAACTAATTTAGACATATATTGGCCAAAAAGCGTTGTACTAACTTATCTTCGCACTTATCATAACAATATCTAAGCGCTTATCATATCAAAACGAATTCCAATATTTTTGTGAATACTAATAGTATTGTTGATTCATATTTTTCTCTTTTTGTTGTTTTATGCATATTACAGTTAATGACATAAATAATCTCTAGAAATTAGTATTCCTTCAATCTCCTAGTATACAATATGAATCTTTATTGGTGCAAAAATTAAAGTATATATTTGTTTTGGTCAATAGCCAGGAAATTGGAAATCATTTTTTGCATTTTTTGTTTTCTTCACTGTTGCTCTTAACATTCATTCTAGTTAATGTTATGCCCATCTTATTTATGATTTTGACTGCACCCTTGAGCAATGGAGAAAGTGTCCCGTTGACATGTCTACTACACAGGCATGCTGAATTGGTAGAGTCATTGCTAAAAATGTCCTGTCATTGATAAAGTCTTTGTGCAGTGGGATACACTTATAATATTGGTTTCAAAATTTTTTGGATCCATGCCTTTTGTTTTCCATCTATTGCTCTCTCCTTTATTTATGACATGCACATATTACTATTTAACATCCCCATGTTGAAGTGGTTGTTTATTTTAGTGGTTTGGCACACCAACTCAGCATGCCCATGTGGTGGAAATGGTCTGCTGAATAGTACCTCTGAGCGATGAAAATTTTGTCAAAATGTTAGCAAATGCTGCTTTAGTGTTTAGTCAGCTGATGGTCTTACTGATTTTAATTTTTTTCCTGTACAGATATGAGGATGAACCACCGGAGCCTGAAATTGAGGTCTGAACTAGCATGACTCTTTCATTATTTCCCACAACATCTCCATGCATGCGCACCTGGACATACATAGCATACATGCGTATGTACATGCCTATAATTGGGCTCGGGTGTTAATGTTTACTCCTACATATGGGTTGATTTTCTCCCACCAAACCCACCAATATGAGTACTCTTCGCACTTGTAATATGTAGTGTTGCTGTACAGGGAGAAGCTGCAGCTCTATTTGCAGTAGATATGCTATTTCTTTTGCTTGTTTTAATGTAGTTAAGAGCTGCCACTGTATTTCGGAAGCAATTGTTATGGGGAGAGATACATCCAAATTGACTGTGGCCTTTCCGATCAATTGGAGCTACTAGAAATAATGCCATGCAAAGCTCTTGTTGCAGTTGCATGCTACAACCGCCAAGTCGCAAAGCGAACATCATGATTAGCTGCACTTGCAGTTTGACTGTGTTTCCATTTATAGGTTCCCTTTGATAGGACCAAACAAAGTAGTTTTTTCGCACTGTATCTCTAGCTACAATCAATAGGTTCCCTTTTAATAGGATCGGACAAAATTGTTTTTATTGCACCATATCTCCAGCTACAAGCATGTGTTTCTTTACTGAAACATGTTTATGTTGTTACGTGCAGGAAGGAGCAGAGGAAGATGCAGATAATAACAATGAAGACTTGCCTGATGATATGGTTGGAGGAGAAGCTGAAGACAAGGATCAGGAACCAGTTGAACGGCCACGGAGAACATCAAAGTACATGACTAAGTACGAGCGTGCTAGGATTTTGGGCACACGGGCGCTCCAGATTAGGTATTTCATAACAACTGTTTTTCATGTTAGAATTACCCAGTTTTCACTTTTTGCTCGATATCCACTATCTTGAACTCCTCACTGTGTAGTATGAATGCGCCAGTAATGGTGGAGCTTGAAGGAGAGTCTGACCCCCTTGAGGTAAATAGTGCAGACTTTACTGATTGGCAGAAGTTTCTGTGAATGTTTTCATATGTAGCTCAACTTCAGCTTGCATGAGAACGTGCCCATCAATTTTTTATGGAAAAGGGATTACATAAATAAGCCAACTTTCGGCTTTTAGGATAACAAGTCCCTTGGTATTTTTCGTTGAAACTATTTTTTAGGTTTTTGAACCTATCAGATTATCATAATTAGGCTTTACAAAATGCAAACCATTCCCATAGATTTTGAAGGTTCATATAAACCAGTTTTAATGAAGTGAGAAATGGGTATCGTGTCTAATGAGGAAGTTTTCTCATACGCCATATTATACACATACCCGTTTTAAAGTAAATCTATGAAATCAATGTGTGCATAACGAGATAAAACATCCTTACTCAACGTTTGAGTTTTCACTTTCATATTAACCTAAAAGGGATTAATGGAAAACAGTTGGCACATGTAAAAAATGATGGTGGGGATGAAAAAGCAAAAAATAAGTGCAACTCTTGTGCTTGCCTTTCCTTGGCTCGGTTAAAAGGAACGTGTCACATCAGTGCCCTTCATCGTCACTTGTTTTTTCATTAATCTCATTATATAAAATGATATATTTGCGGTTAGATATTCCCCAAGTAGACCCGACCACGGTTCGGTTCGAACCGTGGAACCGGACCGAAACCGAGCCGATTTGGAACCGAGCCGGAACCGGTCGGCCGGTTCTTGGAACCGGAACCGGAACCGGGCCAAGTTGGTTCGGTTCCGGTTCACACTTCTACAGAACTGAACCGGCGGTTCCGGTTCCCAAGTTCCTCGGTTCGGTTCTCCGGTTCCTGCTCCTTTCATTGGGCGTGTGGTCATGCTCTAGGCCATTGAGGACCAAAACACAGGCATGGCCTTAGGGCGGTTCACATCACTATAGATGATTTGGGGCTTAACACAACGTGAACAATATGATTGCACACAACCATTGGTGGTGAATGCAAACCCAGGTAATTGCTCCCCAAAATACTCAACCAAGTAGCTCTTCTACACGAGAGAAGATGGAATCATGCTGCAATTCATGTGATAAACAATTTAATTATTTTGTAAGATGCATATTATTTCATTTTTCAATCCCTATGTACAAGTTAAAAGAATGTTACTGTATTTCAACGTATTCTATGAACAGTATTCTATGAACAAAAAATATATGGAAACCGGTCCCGAACCGGAACCGGAACCGGAACCGGACTCAAACCGGAACCGGCCGGGAACCGGAACCGGAACCGAACCGTCCCTAAAGCAGTTCAATTCCGGTTTCGGGTTCGGCCGGAACCGGTGGTTCGGAACCGGAACCGAACCGCAGTCAGGTCTATCCCCAAGCAAGTTTTGAGTATATAGTGCATTTTTATTATATTTGTTCTACAATTTAACATTTTATCTAAATATTTTGTACTATTAAATTCCCAAGACAGGTTTAGTTTGTTGCCTACTATTGTTTTTGTTTATTTTTATGATTACCATAAACATATTTAAATGGATTGCATCAACTGGATTATTGTACCTCAATTTTTATGAAACTATAGCTGGCAAGCTTAGCAATTCAACATGCACAGTTTTGATTATTAGATGCTTATCTGGCTTGCTTGGCATTAACCCATTCTAAATTGACCAATATTAGATTGCAATGAAGGAGCTACGTGCGCGTAAGATACCATTCACCATCCGACGTTATTTGCCCGATGGGAGGTGAATGTCTTAAATCAATTTTCTAGTAGATATCTTCTTAACGCCTAATAGTTCACTTGTGAAAGTAAACCTTTTTTCCATGAATCTGATGCTAATTGTCCTTGGATGGTACTACAGCTACGAGGATTGGGGAGTTGATGAGTTGATAGTGGAGGATTCGTGGAAGAGGCAAGTTGGCGGGGATTAAGAAAAAAATCATACGCATATGTGCTGTTGAACGTCTTAACCCCCCACCCGAACTCGCGTGCTGCTGTTCTTAGTGCTATATGTAGCTAGACTGTCTCTGCTTGCTGTAGCAGTGACCTCTTAATAGTCACCAGCTTATTGCATGTGTACTCTATGAACCGTGAAAACCATGGGGAATCTACCGGCAATTGGACTGTTATACTATGGTGACCTTTTCTGCGTGGTGGATGCTATTTTATTATGTATGGCGATGTGCATTATTGAAGCTTTTCTGTGTGGTGGATCTCTATCTGTTTTTGGCTTCTTGCCATAACAATGATAATGATTCAATGGCTTGAAAATTGTTAGAACCTGTCTTAATGTCTGAAAACTTTATCAATGGTTGTCATGATGTTTTCTCAGGCTGTGTTGATGGGAAATGATTGCATTGCTTATTGATCTTGCAAGTTCTTGCAGCAAAGAATCCATCTTCTTATTTTACTTTCTAATTTTAATGTCGCCCTAATTTTTTTCCTTGATTGCCAAGTTTGTGATTACGAGTTGAAAATTTCTATTTGACACACATACCATTTATTAACAAGTTAGCCATTGAAAACAAGCTTTTTGTTATGAGTGGGGGAGACTTATGGTCTCTCCCCTTCTTTATCCACAATTACACCACGCTACATAGTAGTGTGGTGGACCTTTCATATACTTGAGACCTTTTGTCTCCCCTCTTGAATATAATGAATGAATAAAATGGGAATATGACTATGTCTATGGTTATTCATCTTCAACACGTTATCATGCGCGAATGTCTCTAAAAATTCTTCTCTACAAAGAATTTTTTTCTAGCGAAGGAATCTAATATTTGTTGGCTGATCGTCGCGAGGAGTTCGATCGTTGTAGCCACTGTTTTTCCTACGTTCTCGAGGATCAGGATTATTTTCTGCGGTTTTTTCGCTCTCCGATCTTCCCTAGATCTAACAGATCTAGAGGTAAATACTAAAACTCCTAGATCTAAACATAGTTTATATATATTTATTATGTTTAGATCAAATTATATGGACCAATTTCATAACCAATCAATACTAAAAAAACCAATCATCCACCGCCTGAAGCGGTTCTCTTTCCCGGCTTCATCCCCAAAACCCCTCCTGAAGGGGGGTCCTTGATCCGGTACACCACCGCTGTGTTTCTTTTTGTCATGCACGTAGTGAGATAGAAATCTGAGCCTCTCTAGCAGCAGTTAGCTTAAAATGTTTGAGGACAGAGCCCTGACCTTTGGATTTTTGTTCTCTCGGTTTGGTTTCTATTGTTCATCCCTTTTCTCTAGAGTTGAATTATCGGAAGAAAAAAATTCAATGGTTACACAATTTTGTGTGTGTTCTCAGTAGAAATGTATCTTACATATATACCATGAAACCAGCGGATTAAAGTTAGCCTAAAAAGCTACAAAAAAATCGTGTACTTCAAGGGGGAGAAAGGGTACTTCAATTGCAAACCCAAAAATAAGAAAAAGCTCATAAAGTTGTAAATCAGAGCTCGGTACCATCTCTCTGCGCAAACCCCCTCTGTCGGGGGGTCCTTGCTTCAGGAAACCCCCCCAAGGGGGGCTCGTCGGAGCCCCACCCCCCTAAAGGGCTGTCTCACAATGACGGCAACCTCCCTGAAGGGGGTGACCTCTTTTTCTTTTAAGACTGGATCTAATCCTAAACCTTAGGGTTATGGTTAAGGTAATATAATGCTACACTTAAATATGGGCTAGTGGCCCATTAACCCTTTTATTAAAAATAATAATAATAATAATGTCTGGCTGTTTGGCCTGAAGCCCGCAACAAGTCTAATGGCTTTTAATAATTATAATTTTTTAGATGTTGGGCCTGAAGCCCACAGCATGCCTAAGAGGCTTCAGGCCCATAGGCTTTTAATAAATAAATGGGTTATATCATAATTCTGATTAATATATATATTTAAATCAGAAAAATCAATTAAATCTGGATAAATATCAGAAAATACCAGAAAATTACTGGAAAATTCTGAAAATTTCTGGATAATTGATGTGTGGCATTAATATATTACTTTTGGGATGATTTTTGTTAATAAAATTAATTATCGGTCCATATTCTGATAATTTCAACATCTTGCAATTAATAAATATTGGATTAAATTTATTATTTCACGATTTAATAATTACAAGGATCCTGAGACTGCTTTGTCGTTAGTTACCAAACCTAACGGGTAATGACATTTCCCAGTGGTCCAAGTAACTATTAAACGTAAATTTAAAATATTTATCCAATAAAATTGCCTGCGATGTTGAATAAAATGAATTGTTTATGCCTGTGATGTTGCATATTATTTTTATATAAACTGCCTGGAATGTTGGTAAAACTATGTTGTGGTTTTTGGATCGACCGTTATCAGTCACCACTATTTATTTTCCTCGCATTTTTTTCTTTGTGAGTGAAAATGTAGTGAGGAACTAAATGTAAAAGTCAAAGCCCGGAGATGCTTCACCTGAAGACGGAGGAAAATTGCTAATGCTGGGACACCCAACGGTTTCCAATTTGTAATTTTAATTTTCTCGTACTTCGAAATGTATAATGGGACTTTGGACTTTTATTATTTTTTTGTGGTGACCTGCCGATCCCCATAACTAGTTTAGTTTTACAACTATGCTTGTCTTTGTTTTTTTAAAATAATTAATTCATGCTTAGATAAATTGCTAAGATTGCAAGCGTCGATTTTAATGTTCTCGATGCGGCTGGAAAAAATTATTTGAGCTGGCTGCTGAACCTGAAGTTCCACCTGCGCTCACAGGGCATAAGTCACACAATTCAACCTCCAGCTACGACTGTGACAACTGATGAAGGGACTTCTATTGATAGAGTCTCCGATATAGAGAAGGTGAAAGCCATTAACTATATCAGGAGACATATTGATCGGACCCTGAAGGCCGAATATATGACAGTAGAATACCCTCATGAACCGTGGACAACACTTGAGGACAGATACAAACATCAGAAAGATGTTATCCTCCCTCGTGCCTGTTATGAGTGGGAAAATCTCCGACCTCAGGACTTCAAGTCCATGGCTGAGTATAACTCAGCTCTCCATAACATCACCTCACGCCTGAAGTTGTATGGTGAACAAGTCTCGAAAACCCGCATGTTTGAGAAAACAAATACATCCTTCCATGAAATGGATGTTATTCTCATACAACAATATCGTGAACGGAAGTTCACGAGGTACTCTGATTTACTCTCCTGCCTTCTTATGGCAGAACAGAACAGAGACCTCCTACTGGCCACTCATAACCTACGCCCTGCTGGCTCTGTTCCTCTCCCTGAAGCTCACACATTTTCTTCCCAGAAGATGAAGAACAAACACAAGGGCAGATTCAACAAGGGGAAAATTGCGAAGAAGCAGATCAGAGCTCCTCCGCAGAACAACAATAATGAGGGGAACAAAAAATAAAACGTGGAAGAGGAATACATCTGACCAGACGTCTACTCCCAAGAAAACTTGGGATGACAAATGCCACAGATGTGGCATGACTGGACATTGGTCCAGGGTCTGTCGTACTCCACGCCACCTCCAAGATTTGTATTTTATGGCAAGCCTGAAGCTTTCCTCTGAAACAAATCTGGTGGATATACAGCCTCCAACTCGGTTCAACACCGAGGATTTCGAGAATAACGACGTCCTTGACTAAAGCTAATTTAGTCATATTTTCAGCCATTATCATTAATATTTTGATTATGTCCTTCTTTATCTTAATCGAATGTAGTTTTACTTTTCAATAAAACTTTTTACATTCTTTCTTAGAGATAGAGATGAATTGTGACTGCCTAATGGATAGTGCATCCACACACAAGATCCTTCTTGATAGATGCTATTTTAATAGCATCTTAATTATTATGGTCCCATCACTACAATTTCGGGACTAAATAATTGTAACGGCCGGTATTTTTCTAGGCGTATTATTATTGTATGTCCGTATTTCCATCCGGATATTTTTGTGCGCGAATTCTTTTGTGCGTCGATGCGAGCGCGTATCCGCTTTTCGTTTTACCGTACCAACATTAATCGACTATCAAATTTTAACAAATTACCTTAACCTAATTATCTCGCTAATTACAAAATTACTAATCACCTTTTAACTTTCACTAATTACTTTATGTATTTTAATAATTACATTTTTTTCTTAACGACTTAATTACTTAAATTAAAAGGCTAATCAGATTTTAATTAATTAACCTACATTGAACTCCACCGACTGGGGGCAGTTCAGATCCAACAGGCCTCATCAAAATTTCTCCCCACCCCCAGCTACTTCCATCATGCTGCCCCCTACTGTTATTATAACAGTAACCCAACAATAGCAGAGGAAACGCCAACAGTCATCATCTTCTTCCTCCTGCAAAACAAATCCCTGCAGACAAATTGCAACACCACCATCCCCATACAGCCCAAAATCAAAACAGAAACCCAAATTCCCAAATCCAGAAGCCAAACCCATTTCAGATCCTTACGCAAATCAACTCTTCCCTGCAAATTTCTCAAACCAAATTTCTCTTTTCATTCACCAAATCCAAAACTTATATTATGCTTCATTACAAAATCAAAAGCAGAAATCAAGGAGTAGAGATCTGAAATCATTTCAGATGCAAAACCACAAAGAAATCAACATTCAAATCTGAAATTATTTCAGATTCAAAACAACACAAACCCAAACTTCTTCTTCCATTCTTCTTCCTCCTTCCTCCTCCACCCCTCTCACCCTCGACCCACGCACGCGCGCGCCGCCGCCCAGGCCGCCGGACAGCTGCCGCGCGCGCCGCCCAGCAAGCCGCCGCCGCCGCCTGCGCCGGATTCCGCCGCCGCCGTCCGCCCAGAACCGCCGGCCCCGTTCTCCTCCTCCCCGTCGTAGCCTACAAGGTGAGCCTCCTCCCCTTTTGTTTTTGCGTGTGATGCCCTCTCGGTTGGTTGCCTGCAAACATTGGAACAAAAAAAAAGATGAAAGGAGATGAAACGAAAGAGTCAGAGAGGAGAGAAGGGGAACCTGTGGGTCAAATGAGACTAATGAAAACTTATTGAATGAATAAAGGGTGATAGGCATTCATTTGACAGCCTATCTTTATTAATAATAGGAAAGAGTGAATGATGGTTGCCAGGTTGAGTAAAGAAAGGGTTTTAATAAGGTGAAGTTTCAGCCTTGTAAAAAGTAATAAGAAAGAAAGAGAATGAGTAAAGGAGATGTGATGACCTGAGTATTAAGAGATTTCAGGGCATGTGACAGGTTTATTAAAAAGAAATAGAGAGAGAATTATAAGAGAGAGACTAAAATAATAGTAAATTTTAACATGATGCTCTTTACCCATGGTCAAATTTAGTAGGTGGAGTAATAAATACTATGTTAAGCCATGTAATTAGATTAGTGGGTTAATTAGCTTAATTGATTACTTAGTTTTTAATATTAGTTTGTTCGTATTATTTTAATTCGGCATGTTAACATTGTAAATGATGTTAGGGTAATAAAACAAGAATAAAATAAGACGCGTCATGTTGTTGTAACAATATAAATATCACCCTAGCCGGAGAACCTGATAAAATTAACCGAACCCACTTTAGAGACTAACTTAATAATGTATTTGTTTCACGAAATATCTAATTCGGTGAATTGTTTAACTAAAACAGAGAACCAGTCGTTTTATAGCGTAACGCTCGTCCAGACGAACCTACGACAACCGATATCAGCGGAAACAGGCAAGTGATACTTGCCAGTAATTATTTAGGCCGTGTTTTAGGCCAATTTGTAAAATTGTGTAAAAGAGACTAGGCGGTGAAATGATAGTCGCCTAGACGCCCTATTTGATCTAGTTTGACAACGAAACTAGATCCGACACTTTTTACCTGTTTCCATTCATGCTGCCATGTCACGTTTACTTTCAATTAACTGTACGCACTTTAACTGCTCATCCCATGTCATGTCATGTCATGTGTTCTTCGTGATTGCGTAGCACACGCTACAATAATTGTAACTATTGAGGCTAGGCACCTGCTTTTGCGGGCACAACCCTATGCCATATTGAAAAACACTTCCTGGCTCGTGATCCAGAAGCGAGCACAGTGTTGTTGGGAAACCAACGCTCGATACACGTGGAGGGGTAGGGTTAAGCGATCACTTGAGTGTAGAAGTGCGCCCGTACAGCCACTTCAGCCAAAAGGCGTAAACCCTGTGCACATCGTGAATACAAGTTAATCGTGAAATCATGAAATAGTGATTTGTAGCTTTCTGCTACGACGTGCTTAATTATTTTCATCTTGTTAATTTAATTGTTGCACTCTTTAAATGTCATGCCATATCATCATTGTAGAACTGCTAGTTGCATTATTTTATTTGTATCCTTGCACAAAAGTTCTCCGCTTCCTTTGGGAGACTTTTGCTGACATGTGCCCTTTTCTCTTTGGGTGTCACATGTCAGGATTTGAGACAGAGCAGGTTGTTGAGGACGAGCAGTTCGTTGACGCTGAGTTCGAGGTCCCTGCTGAGACCGAGTTCGAGGACACTGGTGACCAGTCCTAGACTCGTTTGGAGTCTCCCCTTAGTTGTTACCTTTGCTTAGTTGCTGTTAGGTTTCGGTGCGTAGCACCTATCTCTCTTTGTTTTGTTTGGCCATGCTTTAGGCCTTGTTCAGACTCGTACTTTTGTGACTTTTCTGTGATGTTGTAATATTTGTTGGATGTTGTTGGTGGATATTTTCTTATCTGCTTTATTATTATTGTTGTTTCATCGCAAATGCAAGGACCTGCTACTTTTCGAAATTTTTACAGACGCTTATCAGACTGCAGCTTCACAGCTCCACGTCTGAGCGGACCTCCTCACGTCTCGCCTTCCATATTAGGGAAGCGGGGCGTGACAGGTTTTAGTGGTGGCCCATGCAGGTCCACTCTTTGCATCTGCGAAATATCGGAACAACAATGATGATAACAACATCCATTTAAATATTCATAACATTCGAGTCATGATTAAGTCTAATCTGAACATTTCCTTGTCTTAGATGGCCGGTAGACGCGTTACCCGAGGAGCTGGTAGTGGATCTGGAGCTGGTGGTGGAGCAGGACGTGTTGCGGATGACGATAGAGAACCCACCACGAGGGAGATGATGCGGATGATGCAGCAGATGATGCACGTTCAGCAGGGCATGCTTCAGAATGCCCCTCGCTTCGAGCCGGGAGCGAAGCAGTTTCGAGAGCTGGGCCCGTCATATTTCACTGGGTCAGAAGGATCATTAGCTGCGGATGAATGGATGAAGAACACCGAGGATAACCTGCATCTCTCGAAGGTTAACCCGGCTGGATGGGTTGACTTAGTGAAGAAGCAACTGAAGGACAATGCCCGCAGTTGGTGGGAGTCAGAAGAGCAGCTGTTGGCGAAGCCTATCCCCTGGGCCACTTTTAAGACGAGATTTAATGATGAGTATTTCCCTCGAGCTGCCAAGAGGGAGCTGATGCAGCAGTTTATCAATCTGAAGCAAGGGAATCTGACGGTGGACCAGTACCACCAAGAGTTCATGAAACTGAGTCGCTTTGCGCCGAAGATGGTAGAGACTGATGAGGATCGAGCTCAGAAATTCTTACAAGGTTTATCTTTGGAGCTGCAGAGTCTGATTTCCTCTTCGGACTTAGACTCCTACCAGAAGTTGCTGATAGCTGCCAAGAGGCAGGAGCTGATTGCCAATCAGAAGAGAGGACAGTATTCAGGTGCTGGGAAGAGGCCTATGGAGCAGGCTAGAGCTGTGGTTAGGCCTGGGTTCAAGCCTAATCAGTCTGTGCAGTTTAAGAGGCCAGGTGGGCCTACTCCGAAGTTGTGCCATTTTTGTGGCAAGGCTGGTCATGTGAAGGAGCAGTGTAGGAGATTCTTGGGCCAGTGCTTAGTTTGTGGTGACGCTACACATGCATTGAAGGACTGTCCGAGAACTAAGCAACTGTGGAAGGCACCAGATGGAGTTCGGCAGCAAAGAGCTCCAGTGGCTGCTGGACGTGGAGCGCCTCTCATTCCCCAGAAGCAGGCTTTTCAGCAAGCCGTTCAGCCTAAGAGACAAGCCTTCACGATGACTGCATTGGAGGCGGAGACTGAGGACGGAGTTATTGCAGGTAACTTCTATACTAGTCTTCCTTATTTATGCATTGTATTTGATTAGTTATATCCATGTTAATTTAGTTACATATTACTCTTAGGTGTCATCTTAGTTTCATCTCACCCGGCCTTGACCCTGTTCGATTCTGGAGCTTCCATGTGCATCCTATCTCGAAAGTTCGTAGTCGAACACTCGATACCCACCTATACACTTCCCAAGTGTTGGAACATTACGACTGGGAATGGTGTAGTGAAGGTTGCACTGGGATGTAAACCGTGCCCGTTGGTGATTAGTGGACATGAACTATATGCTAATTTCATCGTCCATGACCTATCCAACTTTGATGCTATTCTTGGCATTGACTGGTTAGGAGCTTTTTATGCCACGATCGACTGTCACCGGAAGAAAGTGGTGTTCGAAATTCCCGACCATCCAGTGTTTGAGTTTGTCGGTGGAGGACGTTCGCTTGGACCTGTCAAGTTCCGAGCCCAGCCTTACCGATTGATCATTGCATCTATGATTGTTGAACCAGAGAAGCCTGCAGTAGTGAGAGATTTCGAAGACGTCTTCCCTGAAGACATTTCTGGACTGCCGCCCGATCGAGCGTTGGAGTTCGGCATCGATCTTATGCCAGGAGCTCAACCAATTTCGAAGGCGCCATACCGTATGGCTCCTGCAGAATTAGAAGAGTTGAGGAAGCAGTTGGATGAGCTACTACAGAAGGGTTTCATTCATCCCAGCGTATCTCCCTGGGGTGCACCCGTCTTGCTAGTGAAGAAGAAAGATGGCTCGAGAAGAATGTGTATTGATTATCGGGAGTTGAATCAGATCACAATAAAGAACAAGTACCCGCTGCCTCGCATTGATGATATCTTCGATCAGCTTGGTGGATCGAGGGTTTTTTCGAAGTTAGATCTCCGGAGCGGATACCATCAAGTCAGAGTCAAGAAGGAAGATGTACTCAAGACCGCTTTTCGGACTAAGTACGGGCATTATGAGTTCGTTGTCATGCCGTTCGGTGTGACCAATGCTCCTGCTGTGTTCATGAATCTCATGAACCTTATCTTTTACGACTTCCTCGACAAGTTCGTGGTGATTTTCATAGACGACATCTTGGTGTACTCGAAAAGCGAGGAAGAGCATGCAGAACATCTGAAGATAGTGTTGGAGACGCTCCGTCACCATAGACTGTATGCCAAGTACAGCAAATGCGAATTCTGGCTAGATAGAATTGCATTTCTTGGGCATGTAGTATCGGGAGCTGGAATCTCGGTGGATCCGGAGAAGGTCAAAGCAGTTAGTGAATGGCCTACACCTCGATCGGCATCGGACATCAGGAGTTTCCTTGGAATGGCTGGATACTACCGCAGATTTATCAAGGATTTCTCGAGGATAGCTGAGCCGATGACGAGATTGACAAGGAAGGATGTTAAGTTCAGTTGGTCAGACTCGTGTGAGCAAGCTTTTTCTACTTTGAAGGAGAGACTGACTACTGCACCAGTCTTAGCTATTCCAGACAGAAGCGGAGGCTTCGAAATTTTCTGCGACGCATCAGGCAAGGGACTTGGATGTGTTCTGCACCAGCACAATCATGTGGTCACATATGCTTCGCGACAATTGAAAGTCCATGAGAAGAATTATCCGACTCACGACTTGGAGTTAGCCGCTGTCATCTTTGCACTAAAGATCTGGCGACATTTCTTACTGAGTGAGAAGGTGAAAATCTTCACTGATCACAAAAGTTTGAAATATATATTCACCCAGAAGGAGTTGAATATGAGACAGCGTAGATGGTTGGAATTGATGGCAGACTACGACATCGATCTTCAGTATCATCCTGGGAAGGTGAATGTCGTACCGGATGCTTTGAGTCGACTGCCTGAAGTGATGATTCTCACAGCTCAGTGGAGATTGCAACAGGATTTGCGAAGGATGAACGTTGAAGCTGTTCTACCTGGAGTCACATCGTCGTTGATGAACATGCAGATTCAATCGACGATTGTGGATCGAATCAAGACTGCTCAAGATGGAGATGCTAAGTTGAAGAAGATCAGAGAACAAGTCGAAGCAGGACTTCGGACAGATTTTCTGATTCACGCGGATGGATCTTTGAGATATGGTAGTAGGATCTGCGTACCTGCCGGAGATATCAGAGAGGAGTTGATGAATGAGGCTCATAGTTCGCCTTATTCTATTCATCCTGGAGGTACTAAGATGTACAAGGATCTTCGACAGAATTTCTGGTGGCATGGGATGAAAAGAAGTGTGGCACGGAGTGTTGTCAAGTGCCTCGTGTGTCAGCAAGTGAAGGCTGAACACCATCGCATTGCTGGATTACTACAACCCCTGCCGATTCCCGAGTGGAAGTGGCAGCACATCACGATGGACTTCGTGACTGGCTTACCTCGGAGCACCAAGCAGAACGACGCGATCTGGGTCATCGTGGATCGATTGACCAAGTCCGCGCACTTTATACCTTTCCGAGTTGGGCAATCCATGGAGATATTAGCAAGGAAGTATATGGAGGTAATGACCTAACTCATGCCTTATTAATTTCCTTCTAGTACTAGTCGTGATGTGAATTATGTCGTGTAGGAAATCGTGCGCTTGCATGGAGTCCCTGTGAGCATCGTATCAGATCGTGATACGAGATTCACATCTCAGTTCTGGAAGAGTCTGCAGACCAATCTGGGTACCAGTCTGAAGTTCAGTACTGCGTATCACCCGCAGACGGATGGACAGTCGGAGCGCACTATTCAGATCTTGGAAGATATGCTGAGAGCTTTCATGTTGGACCTCAAGGGTTCATGGGAGGATCATCTACACCTGGTGGAGTTTTCCTACAACAATAGCTATCAGGCGAGCATTGGCATGGCGCCATATGCTGCTCTCTACGGGAGAAAATGTCGATCGCCACTGAGTTGGGATGACGTCGGTGATAGAGAGCTCTTGGGGCCAGAGATGATAGTAGAAGCAGTTGATGTTGTGCGAGATATCAGGGACAAGCTTCGGATCGCTCAGGACCGTTATAAGCATTGGGCTGATGCTAAACGGCGTCCTTTGGAGTTTCAGCCGGGAGATCATGTGTTCATGAAGATCTCACCAAATCGAGGAGTGATTCGATTTGGAAAGAGAGGCAAGCTTAGTCCGAGATTTATTGGACCTTTCGATGTGCTGGAGCGAGTTGGAGAGGTAGCATATCGCTTAGCTTTGCCACCGTCCTTGGTGGGAGTGCATGACGTCTTTCATGTGTCCCAGCTCCGTCGTTATATCAGCGACCCTTCGCATGCTGTAGACTACTCAGAGATCACAGTTCGACCAGATCTGACGTACGAACAGCAACCAGTGGAGATCTTAGATCGACGTCAGAAAGTTTTCAGGACCAAGACTGTTGATCTAGTCAGGGTGATGTGGCGTCGCGACTCGCCAGGAGAGTCAACCTGGGAGCGGGAAGATGAGATACGGGAGCGTTACCCATATTTGTTCCCTACTCTTTAGTGGATAAGAATTCCGAGGACGGAATTTTCTTAAGGTGGGTAGAATGTAACGGCCGGTATTTTTCTAGGCGTATTATTATTGTATGTCCGTATTTCCATCCGGATATTTTTGTGCGCGAATTCTTTTGTGCGTCGATGCGAGCGCGTATCCGCTTTTCGTTTTACCGTACCAACATTAATCGACTATCAAATTTTAACAAATTACCTTAACCTAATTATCTCGCTAATTACAAAATTACTAATCACCTTTTAACTTTCACTAATTACTTTATGTATTTTAATAATTACATTTTTTTCTTAACGACTTAATTACTTAAATTAAAAGGCTAATCAGATTTTAATTAATTAACCTACATTGAACTCCACCGACTGGGGGCAGTTCAGATCCAACAGGCCTCATCAAAATTTCTCCCCACCCCCAGCTACTTCCATCATGCTGCCCCCTACTGTTATTATAACAGTAACCCAACAATAGCAGAGGAAACGCCAACAGTCATCATCTTCTTCCTCCTGCAAAACAAATCCCTGCAGACAAATTGCAACACCACCATCCCCATACAGCCCAAAATCAAAACAGAAACCCAAATTCCCAAATCCAGAAGCCAAACCCATTTCAGATCCTTACGCAAATCAACTCTTCCCTGCAAATTTCTCAAACCAAATTTCTCTTTTCATTCACCAAATCCAAAACTTATATTATGCTTCATTACAAAATCAAAAGCAGAAATCAAGGAGTAGAGATCTGAAATCATTTCAGATGCAAAACCACAAAGAAATCAACATTCAAATCTGAAATTATTTCAGATTCAAAACAACACAAACCCAAACTTCTTCTTCCATTCTTCTTCCTCCTTCCTCCTCCACCCCTCTCACCCTCGACCCACGCACGCGCGCGCCGCCGCCCAGGCCGCCGGACAGCTGCCGCGCGCGCCGCCCAGCAAGCCGCCGCCGCCGCCTGCGCCGGATTCCGCCGCCGCCGTCCGCCCAGAACCGCCGGCCCCGTTCTCCTCCTCCCCGTCGTAGCCTACAAGGTGAGCCTCCTCCCCTTTTGTTTTTGCGTGTGATGCCCTCTCGGTTGGTTGCCTGCAAACATTGGAACAAAAAAAAAGATGAAAGGAGATGAAACGAAAGAGTCAGAGAGGAGAGAAGGGGAACCTGTGGGTCAAATGAGACTAATGAAAACTTATTGAATGAATAAAGGGTGATAGGCATTCATTTGACAGCCTATCTTTATTAATAATAGGAAAGAGTGAATGATGGTTGCCAGGTTGAGTAAAGAAAGGGTTTTAATAAGGTGAAGTTTCAGCCTTGTAAAAAGTAATAAGAAAGAAAGAGAATGAGTAAAGGAGATGTGATGACCTGAGTATTAAGAGATTTCAGGGCATGTGACAGGTTTATTAAAAAGAAATAGAGAGAGAATTATAAGAGAGAGACTAAAATAATAGTAAATTTTAACATGATGCTCTTTACCCATGGTCAAATTTAGTAGGTGGAGTAATAAATACTATGTTAAGCCATGTAATTAGATTAGTGGGTTAATTAGCTTAATTGATTACTTAGTTTTTAATATTAGTTTGTTCGTATTATTTTAATTCGGCATGTTAACATTGTAAATGATGTTAGGGTAATAAAACAAGAATAAAATAAGACGCGTCATGTTGTTGTAACAATATAAATATCACCCTAGCCGGAGAACCTGATAAAATTAACCGAACCCACTTTAGAGACTAACTTAATAATGTATTTGTTTCACGAAATATCTAATTCGGTGAATTGTTTAACTAAAACAGAGAACCAGTCGTTTTATAGCGTAACGCTCGTCCAGACGAACCTACGACAACCGATATCAGCGGAAACAGGCAAGTGATACTTGCCAGTAATTATTTAGGCCGTGTTTTAGGCCAATTTGTAAAATTGTGTAAAAGAGACTAGGCGGTGAAATGATAGTCGCCTAGACGCCCTATTTGATCTAGTTTGACAACGAAACTAGATCCGACACTTTTTACCTGTTTCCATTCATGCTGCCATGTCACGTTTACTTTCAATTAACTGTACGCACTTTAACTGCTCATCCCATGTCATGTCATGTCATGTGTTCTTCGTGATTGCGTAGCACACGCTACAATAATTGTAACTATTGAGGCTAGGCACCTGCTTTTGCGGGCACAACCCTATGCCATATTGAAAAACACTTCCTGGCTCGTGATCCAGAAGCGAGCACAGTGTTGTTGGGAAACCAACGCTCGATACACGTGGAGGGGTAGGGTTAAGCGATCACTTGAGTGTAGAAGTGCGCCCGTACAGCCACTTCAGCCAAAAGGCGTAAACCCTGTGCACATCGTGAATACAAGTTAATCGTGAAATCATGAAATAGTGATTTGTAGCTTTCTGCTACGACGTGCTTAATTATTTTCATCTTGTTAATTTAATTGTTGCACTCTTTAAATGTCATGCCATATCATCATTGTAGAACTGCTAGTTGCATTATTTTATTTGTATCCTTGCACAAAAGTTCTCCGCTTCCTTTGGGAGACTTTTGCTGACATGTGCCCTTTTCTCTTTGGGTGTCACATGTCAGGATTTGAGACAGAGCAGGTTGTTGAGGACGAGCAGTTCGTTGACGCTGAGTTCGAGGTCCCTGCTGAGACCGAGTTCGAGGACACCTGTGACCAGTCCTAGACTCGTTTGGAGTCTCCCCTTAGTTGTTACCTTTGCTTAGTTGCTGTTAGGTTTCGGTGCGTAGCACCTATCTCTCTTTGTTTTGTTTGGCCATGCTTTAGGCCTTGTTCAGACTCGTACTTTTGTGACTTTTCTGTGATGTTGTAATATTTGTTGGATGTTGTTGGTGGATATTTTCTTATCTGCTTTATTATTATTGTTGTTTCATCGCAAATGCAAGGACCTGCTACTTTTCGAAATTTTTACAGACGCTTATCAGACTGCAGCTTCACAGCTCCACGTCTGAGCGGACCTCCTCACGTCTCGCCTTCCATATTAGGGAAGCGGGGCGTGACAATAATATAATAGAAGGATCAGGTGAAGCAATTTTATTGCTCCCAAACCAAACACAAATTATAATAAAAGATGTTTTATTTTCTCCATAATCAAACAAAAATCTATTAAGTTTCAAGGACATCCGTTTAAACGGATATTACTTGGAAACTGATGATTTCAATAGTGTTGAATAATTGTATGTTATTCGTCATAAGGATGGTATTGAAACCATCCTAGAACGTTTTATAGGACTCCTGTCGAGCCTTTATCAAACATACATCCAACCTATAGAAGCTAATCTGATATAGCACCAGCAGTGTTCTACATCACCAGAATTCAGTCTCTGGCAATTATAGACTAGGTCACTCAGGATCGGTAATGATGTACCGCATCATAACCCACTCCCGTGGACATAAATTGAGGAACATGAAGATTCTTCAAAATGGTGATTTTCCTTGTCCCCCTGTTATAAGGGTAAAACTAATCAGGAGACCGTCCCACCTGAAAGTGGGGTTTTGAATCTCCTAGCTTCTTGGAGAAAATACAAGGAGACATTTGTGGGCCAATTCACCCATCAAGTTCTCCATTTCGATACTTTATGGTACTGATAGATGCATCTTCATAAAATTATTTTCCATACCAGGCTCACAAAACAAAAGCCTGAAGCTTCTGAGACCATTTCTTGGGACACTAAGTCTTTGCCTCAATATGATCCGCGTACTAGTCTCTGTGAAGATGAGGTCCTGAAGATTATTCACATTCATAGTACTTTTACTACCGGACAAATTTACTGATAACCAGAAGATTATCAGATCACACGTCCCTGCTGCCAATACGCTAGCTATGATTGACATCCCTAAAGATGAGTGCAATCCACCTGCAGCAGAATCAGTCGTACCTCAAATAAAAAGAGGACGACCACCTGGCTCCAATGATAAATTCCCTCGTACGAGGAATATACCTGGAGAAATAAAAAATATCCCACCACAGGATGCTGAGCTTGGACCAGTAACCTCTCCCCTTCTTCAGTCCCCCAAAGAGGACAATACATGAGAAATATAATAAAAATTCGTACGTACTGGGGAGGTGCTGGACAGAAAAAGCAATGTCATCATCGACGACTTCGCGTTCAATATTGTTATTCACGTCGCTAAAGGCGATGATGATATCGATCCACTATCTCTAGCTAAAAACAAACACAGAGATGATTGGCCAAAGTGGAACGAAGCAATAGGAGTAAAGCTGGACTCACTTTTGAAACGCAAAGTCTTTGGACTAATAGTCCAAACACCAAGAGGTGTAAAACCTATGGGATACACATTGGTATCCGTAAGGAAAATAAATGAGAATAATCAGATCGTATGCTACAAAGCACTACTTGTAGCTTAGGGATTTTCCCAACGACCGGGGATGGATTATGAATATACATATTCCCTGGTTATGCATACGATCACATTCCGATTGATAATAAGCTTAACATCATGGAAGGCCAAAAAAAAATGCAGCTCATGGATGTTGTGACTGCATATTTATATGGCAATATAGATAAAGATGTCTATATGAAACTTCCAGATGGTTCAAAATACCAACAAAAATAAAAGATAGACATCGGGACGTCTATTCTGTTAAGCTACTAAGATCATTATATGATCTTAAACAATCTGTGAAAAATGTGGCATAACAGACTGAGTGAATTCCTTGTTCAACAATGTTTCACCAATAATGAAGTCTGACCGTGTATTTTCATTAAAACCACAGGAACAGGATTCGTATTAATAACCGTCTAAGTAGACTACTTAAACTTCATCGGATCTCCTGCAGAGATTGATGATATATCTGCAAGCCTCAAACTAAAGTTTGAAACGAAAGACCTAGGCAAGACTAAATATAGTATTGGCTTACGGATAGAAAACCTCGGCGGAGGAATCCTGTTAAACCAACCCACATACATATGGAAATTACTTAAAAATTTCCGTATGGATAAGTACAATCCTCTAAGTACACCAATGGTCGTTAGATCTTTGGATATACATAAAGACCCCTTCCGGCCGCTGGAAAAGGGGGAGGAAACATTAGGTCCTGAAGCACCTTACCTTAGTGCCATTGGAGCACTACTATATCTGGCAAATTGCAAGCGTCTCGACATAGCGTTCGTAGTCTTCCTACTAGCCAGATATAGTTCAGCGCCCACAGCGCCACTAAAACGGAGTAAAGCAGCTTCTGCGCTACCTCCACGGGTCAGTTGACCTGGGATTATATATCCCGAAAGGTGGATCTTCCAATTTGATTGGTTTTGCAGATGCATGTTACAGGTATGATCCACACACCGAGAAACCATAGGCTGGTTTTGTGTTCACCTTCGGTGGTACGACCATCGCCTAGAAATCTGTGAAGCAGACCACCACAGCAGTCTCATCCAACCACTTCGAGCTCCTGGCGATCTATGAAGCTATCAGAGAATGTATCTGGCTTTGTTCAATCATTCATCACATTCTAGTGACGACCGGCCTGAAGACGGCCGACCTTGAGCAAACCATATTATTTGAAAATAATGCAGCTTGTATATCTCAACTACAAGCAGGTTAAATTAAGGACGACAGGGCGAAGCACATCTCTCCCAAGTTCTTCTGGACGCACTAGTTACAGGAGCAGAAACAGATTGAAGTACGTCAGATTCAGTCTTGTAATAATTTAGCTGATCTGTTTACTAAGGCATTGCCTAGATGTACTTTTAGAAAAGCTTGTAAGGGATGTGACAGCTAAGAAACGTACAAACCTGAAGTACGGATCAGAGGAAGTAACCTGTGGGTTGTACTCTTTTTCCTCAAGACTGTTGGTTTTTTCACTGGGGTTTTCCACAGCCAAGGTTTTAATAAGGCAAACACGTTTACTCTGGATCTAGAAGTATCCACCCCATTAGCATCACGAATCCTGAAGTATTCATATGCTAGGTCAAAGGTAATGGATGGATAAGGGGGAGTGTTATGAGTGAGGGAGACTTATCGTCTCACCCCTCCTTTATCCAACATTACACCCCACTACATAGTAGTGTGGCGGACCTTTCATATACTTGAGACCTTTGGTCTCCCCTCTTGAATATAATGAATGAATAAAATGGGACTATGGCTATGGCTATGGTTGTTCATCTCCAACACTTTTACTGTTTTTTAAAATTTCCTTTTAATCCTTCACTCTTCTCGGCTCTAATTTTTCATCTCTTTTCCCACCTTTTACCTGTCTTCACTACATACGCTTCATCATCTTCTCTTTCATCAGATTCATCGAGTTCATCAATGTCATAACTGTAAACCCACCACAACCACCTCTAATCGGCGTCGTTGCTACCGCTTTTTCTTCCCATTCATCTTTATCTTCACCATCATCTTTAACAATAAAATATCTACAAACACATTTGACGTAGGTGGAGTTGGGTGGGTAGAGGAGACGGATGACGACGGGAGCAACTTGGTGAGGTGGGTGATGTATGCTTTTCTTAGAGAGATGGAGAAAGAGGTAAATTGTATTGTCTAAGAATAAAAGGGTGAATGTTGCATTGTAAAAAATCATGGATATGTGTGCAAAGAATAAAGGGTTAATTGCATAAAAATATCCTCATTTTGGGCCATTTTTAAATACCGTAAGGTTCATTTTGTGACAAATTGATACACTGTAGCGGAAAATGGGCTGATGGTGTTAAATTGGACTGTTTTGCCCCTCCTCTCATCTCTCATCTCTCTCTCTCTGCCCCGAATCTCTCTACCAACTCTCTCTCTCTCTCTCTAGAGATTCTCTACTGATTCTATCTCCTCTATCTCCCTCTACAGATTCTCTCTTTATTTCTCTCTCTACACTGAATCTCTCTCTACCGAATCTCTCTCTCCCCCCATTCTCTCTCTTTATCAGGTGGGATATGTGCATGGTGTGGGTTAGTGGGTGTGTGTGCGTTTGTGCGTGGGATGGGTTGTGTGTGCATTGGGGTGTGTGTGCATGGGGTGTGTGCACGTAGGTGGGTGGGTTGTGTGCGTGGTTGTGGGTTCTTGGGAGTGGGTGTGTGTGCTTGGGCGGGTGGGCATGCGGGTGGGCGTGGGGTGGGTGGGTGGGTGGGTGCGTGGGGTGTGTGTGTGCATGGGGGGTGTGTGCTTGGGGTGGGGGTGTGTTCATGGGTGGGTGGGTGTGTTCATGGGTGGGGGGTGCGTGTGTGCGCGTGGGGTGGGGGGTGGTGTGTGGGTGGGTGGTGTGTGTGTGAAGGGTGTGTGCCCATGCAAACACCAACACCCCATGCACATACCCACCTACCAATGCACACACCCCCCATGCACACAACCCACCACACCCATGCACACACCCCCCATGCAAGCACACACACCCCACCCACACACCCGCATGCAAGCATCACAAACACACACACACACACACATGCAAGCACCCACACACACACACATGCAAGCACACACCCCCATTCATTCATCGACCCACCCAAGTACACACCTGCCCCATGACATAACCCACCCCACCCATGCACACACCCACCCCACGCACACACCCCATGCACACACACCCACTCCAAGCACACGCTCACCCCGCACGCGCGCACACACCCCAATGCACACACACCCACTCTAAGCACACACACCCTGCGTGCACCCCCCCAATGCACACACACACACACACACATGCACACAACCCTCCCCATGCACATACACACACCCACTCCACATGCACACACACACCCATGCACCCACCCACCCCAATGCGTGCACGTGCACACCATGCACACACACACACACACACACAGCCATTCCAAGGATACACCCCACGCGCGTGCACACACACCCCATGCGCGCACACACGCACACACTCATGCACCCACCCACACGCACACACACCAGAGAGAGAGAGAGAGAGAGAGAGAGAGAGAGAGAGAGAGATAGAGAGAGAGAATATGTAGAGAGAGAGAGAATGGGAGGAGAGAGAGAATCTGTAGAGAGAAAGAGAGAATCTGTAGAGAGAGAGAGACAGAATCGGTAGAGAGAGATGGCTGGAATGAGGAGCGGTGCATTTTCGTCCAAATTTATTGTTTTTTGGACGGAAAATAAAAAAAGGTATCAACTTGAAACTGGAGCCAAACGTTTGGGTATATATTTTAACCAAAGTAAACTTCAGGATATTTACTTTTGTTGTGAAGGGAAAAGTAGAGTAATAGGTGCAAGGGGTTAAGAGCCCCCTACCCTCATATTTATAGCTTTCAATAATGGGCCGGATACCCAATGGGCATCATGGGCCTATTCATAACACTTCCCCTTATCCAACCAACATTGAATAAGAGGTGGATTCTTCAGGATTCGAGTTAGGATAACTGCCTTGTTAAATAAAGAGCAGTTAATCCATAACTTCCCCTGTTTTAGGGATGTGTCTAGGGGTGGATACTTTAGGATCCAGAGTCAACGAGGTTGCCTCGTCAAAACCTTGACTACGGAAAACCTTGTGGAAAAAACCAGTAGCCAAACGAAAAGAGTGCAACTCTGCAGTTGACTCCCCCGCATCTGACCAAGCTTCAGGCTTGCAGATTTCCTATGAATCTATACATCAGTCTCATATGTATCTATATGTTCATAGTCCTCTCATCCTGACCCAGTTTACATTTCTTCACTCTCCTCATCCCAATCCCATATACAAGTTTCTCAAAGATACTGGTAGGCAGGGATTTGGTAAGCAAATCCGCCAAGTTATTACATGATTGGATCTCCTGTACCTCAATCTGCTTTTGCTTCTAAAGGTTGTGCGTCCAGAAGAACTTGGGGGAGATATGCTTCGTCTTGTCGCCTTTGATGTAGCCGTCCTGTAGCTGGGCTATACATGCTGCATTGTCTTCATGGAGTGGAGTAGGCGCAAGGACGCCGGTCATCAGGCTGGTGGAGGTGAGAATGTGCTGGATCACAGAGCGTAGCCAGAAACTCTCCTTACTTGCTTCATGGATCGCTAGAAGTTCTGAGTGAGTGGATGAGACGGTTGTCATGGTCTGCTTTACAGATCTCCAGGATATGGCAGTGCTGCCATAGGTAAACATGTATCCGATCTGAGACTTCTATGTATAAGGATCGGACATGTAACATGCATCAGCATAACCAACTAAAACCAGTTGATGCCCCTTTTCTGTAGAATAGACCTAAGTCTATGGACCCTTGGAGGTAGCGCAGATGATGCTTAACTCCGGCCCAGTGCCGCTGTGTAGGTGCATCATTATAACTGGATAGTAAGTTGATTGCAAATGCTATGTCAGGGCGAGTGCAGTTAACCAGGTAAAGGAGTGCACCGATAGCACTTAGATAAGGCGCTTCAGGGCCTAGTACTTCCTCCCCCTCTTAACAGCAGCCGGAAGGGGTCTCTATACACATCCAATGATCTGACGACCATTGGGGTGCTGTCCGAGGTGGGGGTGGCACTTATCCATTTGGAACTTTTTCAACAAGTTCGATGTGTAAGTTGACTGATGTAACAAGATCCCATCGTTAAGATGCTCTATTTGAAGACCTAAACATAATTTTGACTTTTCGAGGTCTTTCAGCTCGAAAGTTTCTGTCAAGCTTCTAGAAATCTCGGCAATCTCTTTAGGAGATCCGATGAGGTTCAAGTCGTCCACATAGACGGATATAATGACAAATCATGTTGCCTTTGCTCTTATAAAGATGCAAGGACAGACTGGGTCATTTGTAAATCCTTGTTTTGCAAGGAAGTCGCTCAGTCTGTTAAACCACATCCTTCCAGATTGTTTTAGACCATACAATGAACTTTACAGTTTCACTGAGTAGATGTCACGTTGTCTCTCTTTTAGTGTTGCAGGCAAAGAATAACCGTCAGGCAATCCCATATAGATGTCTCGGTTTAAGTTTCCATATAGGTATGCAGTCACGACGTCCATAAGCTGCATATGTAAACCCTCTTGGGCTGTTAAGCCAAAGAGGAATCGGAAGGTGATCACGTCCATGACCGAGGAGTATGTGGCTTCAAAATCCACCCCTGGACGTTGGGTAAAACCCTGTGCTACAAGCCTTGCTTTGTAGCGAACGATCTCATTTTGTTTATTTCGTTTTCTAACAAATACCCATTTATAACCCACGGGTTTTACACCTTTTGGTGTCTGGACTATAGGTCCGAAGACCTTGCGTTTTGTGAGTGAATCCAACTCCACTCCTATTGCCGCTTTCCACTTTGTCCAATCATCTTTGCTTTGACATTCTGTCAGAGAGCGTGGTTCAATATCATCGTCGCAGTACGCGACGTTGATGGCAATATTATACGCAAATGTGTCATCTATGATTGTGCTCTTTCTGTCCAAGTGCTCCCCAGTTCGTACATAGTGTATAGAAACTTCATTTTCTCCCGGTTTTTCATCTGTTTAAGAGTTTGGGAGAGATGGGGTAGCAGGGCTGATAGTAGCATCCTGTGGTGATATTGTTTTACCATTGCCAAGGGTCCTACTCTTTCGAGGGACTTGGTCCCTGGATCCCGGTGGTCGTCCTCTCTTTTTAAGAGGTCCAACCATTTCTGCTGCAGGCGGATTGCATCCATGTTGCGATATGTCAATCCTAGCTGGAGTGTTAGCAGCAGGGATGTGTGATCTGACAATCTTCTGGTTGTAAGTAAATTTGTCCGGCAAGAGATGGACAGTGTTTTGGATATGGAGAATCTTCAGGTCCTCCTCCTCGCACTGGCCTGTGGGCGGATCAAAGTGACATAGTGTCTTTGTATCCCAAGTGATACAGTCTGAAGCTTCGGGCTTCTTTGTTTGTGAGCAGTCTTAGAAATGATGTTTCATCAAATTCAGTCTTTTAGACGTGCCTTGAAAATGTCTCCCGTAAGGGGTTCTAGGAATCTTATTATGGAGGGGGTGTCAAAACCAACATAAATGCATATGCGACGTTGTGGACCCATCTTTGTCCTTTGTAGTGGTGCTATTGGGACGTATACTGCACAACCAAATATTCTCAAGTGTGAGATAATTGGTGGGGCTCCAAGTGCTAGTTGCATTGGAGAAGATGACTGAACTCCAGAAGGTCTTAATTTTATTAAAGATGCAGCATGCAAAATTGCATGGCCCCATGCATTCACTGGCAGCTGAGATTGAAGTAATAATGGACGAGCAATCCATTGCAGTCTATTAATTAGAGATTCTGCTAACCCGTTTTGAGTGTGAACATGCGCTACAGGATGTTCGACTTCAATGCCCGGTGCTTGGCAATAGTCTATGAAGACTTGTGATGTAAACTCCCCCGCATTGTCCAGACGAAGTTTCTTTATCTAGTAGTCGAGGAAGTGGGCCCGCAACCTGATTATCTGAGCTAAAAGCTTAGACAGTGCTAGGTTACGGGTGGACAGTAGACACACATGTGACCACTTAGTAGATGCGTCTATCAGGACCATAAAGCACCTGAACGGACCACTTGATGGGTGTATATGCCCACAAATATCTCCGTGTATTCTTTCCAGAAAGATTGGAGGCTCCAGGTCCACTTTCAGTGGAGAGGGTCTCGTAATTAGTTTACTCTTGTAACAGGGTAGACATGAGAATTTACCTTTTTGAAAAATCTTCAGGTTCTTCAAATCTATACCACTTGAGATTTTTATGATGCGATACATCATAACAGATTCATGGTGTCCCAGTCTACTATGCCAGAGTTGGAATTCTGGTATTTAGGGGCACTGCAGGTGCTCCGCCATTAATGTTTCTGGAGTTTGAATACTTGTTTGGTAGAGTCCCGAGGGGAGTCCCTTGAAACGTTCCACAATGGTTTTTGAACCATTTGTAAGAGACGTTACAAGCAAGTATTCCCTTTCATTTTCCTCGACCGTCTCTAAGTGATACCCGTTTAAACGGATATCTTTAAAGCTTAGGAGGTTTCGGATAGATTTAGGGGAGTATAACGCATTTCTAAGTGTGATTAGTGTGTTACCGGTGAGCAATATGATTTCTTCCCCTGATCCTTCGATTATATTAGCTGGTCCTGAGATTGTTCTCAGTGGACCAGACTAGCTACCTATGCTCGTAAAGTAGTCTATGTTTTGAAGGATCTAGTCCGTTGATGCACTGTCCACTAGACAAATTGATTCCATATCTATATTAAGAAAGACGTTTAAGCAGTAAATAATATGAAAAGAAGAAATCTACGTTCATTTAAAATGCTAAAAAAGGTTCGACTTGGAATGAAAACTAGATACGATGCATAAAAAGGGAAGATACATTGCTAGCAAATAAAAATTATTTATATGGTCCATAACTAGAGAGTGTCGTCTCCCATGAAATCTTCTGGAGTCCATGTGGTCTTTGGCAACGATGCGCTCTCTATCAGGTTTGTCTCAGCGCGAGGCTTGAGATTTGCCTGATAGAGGTCCTGTAGGTGTTTCTGGGTGCGGCAGATTCTGGACCAGTGGCCCGTCATTCCGCATTTGGAGCACTCTTTCTTGGGAGTACCACCTTTGGACGTCCACTTTTGCTTCTTTTCCACGAACTTCTGGTTCTGAGGAGGAGCTTGCGGAGTGGCCTTCTTCCGCTTCTTTTGTTCTTTCCATTTCTGGAATTTAGCTTTCTTGTCCATCTTCTTCTTCTGGGAAGACTGGAAGTGTGCCTCTGCAGGAGGTGGCAGTGGAGCGGAGCCAGGAGGGCGCAGGTTGTGAGTGGCAACCAACAAATCTTCGTTCTGTTCAGCCATTTTCTCAGTCACAGTCTCACCACACTTCAGGCGTGAGGTGATACGGAAAAGTGCTGAGTTGTGCTCCGCTACGGATTTGTAAACCTGTATGCGGAGGTGAGTCCATTCGTACTGTGCACAGGGGAGTATGACATCCCTCTGATGCCTGTACCTCTCCCCAAGTGCGTCCCACAGTTCGTAAGGATCCTCTACAGTAAGAAACTCGTCCTTCAGGGTCGAGTCTAAATGTTTCCTGATATAGATATGGTTTTCGCCTTTAATATATCAGAAACTTCTTCTGTATGAGGTGCTTCTTTAGAAGCATCCTTTTCAGCTGTGGCAGTACTTGTCGTTGCCTTCTCAGTAGGTGTCAGACTGAACCCATGAGCTCGCAGATGGAACTTCAGGTCCAACTACCAACTCAAGTAGTTCGACCCATTGGCCTTCAGGACCGAAAAATCGACATTCGCAAGTCTGGCCATTAAACGAACTAGCAATATAAAAATAGCATGGATTATTAAACTGTGTAAAATAGACATCCACGCATGCGATTTTACATCGTTTTAAATGGCACGGGTTATTGAAAAATAAACATCCACACATGTTTTTTAACATTTTCATAACGTGAATTATTTAAGAAAATAAACATCCACGCATGCTTTTTAACATTTTCATTTTAACATTAAAATAGCATGAAATAGTTGACATCCACGTATTTAATGTATAAGCAATGAAAATAAATTAGGACTATAGGGATCAGCCAGCCGACACCAACAGAAAAAGAAAGTCCGAAATTACATCAAAAAGTGCATGAAAAAGTAAATACAACTTGGGAACTTCAAAGAGAAGCCCCTTACTTCTTTGTGCAGACGCCTTCAGCTCCTTTTGGTGTCATTCGGCTTCTTTTTACATGTATAACCTCACTTACAAATTTCTCTCAAAAAGAAAAAATTGCAGAAAAGTAAAGGTGTCGGAAACCTGGCTGATCCCTAAAAACATAGCCTAATAGCACATCCACGCAGATAATATATTACGAATATACAACCACGCAGATAATCATTTCACAGGCATGTAAAGATTAATAAATAATCTAAATAGTGTGTGACGTGCTAAAAATTATTTTGAAAAACTTTTTACCTTGATCCATATCATTTATATTTTATTTTTCCGCTTTAACCCTTATTTTAAAATTTCTTTAATTATTTTGGGCTTTTGGGGCCAAAAATAAAAAAGGAAAAAGAAAAATTATGTGTAAATGAGCTAATTTTCAGGCTTTTGGGCCATGAAAACAACCCATTAGGGTTAATTGGGCATCCCCTAAAAAATAGGCCCGTTAGGGGCTAGGGTTTTGGAAAAACCCTAGGGGGGCCCGCGGCGGGCCGCGGCTGCAGGCCGCGGCGTTTGTGCCGCCGGCGGCGCTGGTAAAGCGCCGCCGTTCCGCCCTTTTGGGCGTGCGGTATATGGATCAGGGGGGTTGAAAAAACAGATTTTTCAGACATTTAGATCTTTTAAAAAAACGATTTTTATTGTTTTTAGACATGCAGATCTAAATAAAAATGTGATTTTTACCGTGGTTTCAAACTTTTTGACCTTAAATCATGCAGATCTACGGGAAACACAAGTTTAGATCTTAAAAGTTTTGAGATTTACCTCTAGATTCGACAAGTGAATATAGACGACGGTTGGTGAATAATGCCATTTTCACTCCCCCTTAAGAATATTACGATCTTCTTAAAACCGAGCGGTTGATGGATCTACTTCCTCGAGCGTCGTCGCCTTTTCCAACGAGCGAGATCGTGCTGATAACGTGTTGTGAAGAGAAAAGTAGAGTAATATGTGTAAGGAGTTAAGAGCACACATACCCTCATATTTATAGCTTTCAATGATAGGCCGGGTATCCAATGAGTGTCATGAGCCTATTCATAACAACTTTAAAATAGTTCAAACGAAAGTATATTTTTATACAATTTAACTCAGAATAAATTGCTGTGCATTTAGGATTTCCCGTCCAGAAGCTGACACAATCGTGACGTAAAGTCAATAAATTAGGGGCCCACCCAAAATAGCCCCGCTGTTAGCCACCGGCCACAATTAAACATAACAAAAACAATACAATTTGGCCGCTCTAAGAGTGACTCAGTCCGGGGGAGGAGCAGAAAGAACTGAGAGAAGAGCAGAAGCAGGCGATCCATCTCTTGAGGTGAGATCTTCACCTTTTATTTGTTTCATACTTCGGCGTATACAATTGAATGTAACCCCAGATCGAAAGCTCAATTGTTGTTGCATAATTTCAAAGAAATCAGATCTGGGTCATCTATTTTCTTGAAGAATATTGAGGGTTTTCAAAAGCTTCGTCTATCCTTAATTCTTCATATATGTGGTTTGTAAGTTCTATGTAGCACCACACGCACAATTGGGTCACGGCAGCAAAATCCACCGAGTGATGTTTTAAACTTTGCATCAAAGCCTGCGGCATGTAGGGTTTTGATGGATTGAGGGGCGTCTGTGATTGCTTATTCTTTAATAATATTTTTTAGATCGGTATTGGGGCTTTGGATTTAAAAGGGTAGGTAGCTGAAATTAAGGAACTGAATTGGAGTTTACATTGAATTTTGAAGATTTGATGGTCTCACGGAATTCGGAAGCAAGCTAGTGGCATATAAGTGATCTTTTCTCTTAATATATTTGTCCTAATTATAAGATTAAGCATCGTAAGCATGCCTCACATAAGCATGGTGCGCATGTGATGACTAAGATTGTTTTGCCTCGTTCGGGAACGTGAAGTATATGGGTATCAACATTCTTGTATCGGTGAAATAGTAGAGCTTGCTATATTCAGACAAGTTATGTTCCTTACTTAAAAATCATGACGGGAATGAATCTAGCGTTAGCAAGTTCAGGCTAGGGTCATGCCTCAAGTCTTATTGAGCCGCAACGTAGTGTTATGCTTGTAATTGATGTATTTCTTCTTCTATTTTTGAGATTTCAGAGCAATGTAAATAAGGGCTGCTTCATGAGCAAATCAATTGATGTTGATTGTTAGGAACAGTGACGGATACATGAATTGAATTTAGAGGGGGCACACTTTTTTTAGCCGGAAATAATTTTTGTTTATTTTATTTATTGTAAAATTGTAGCACGAAAAATTTCATTGACTAATCGCATCCTTAGACAAGATGGTTGTAACGACTTACAATTTACAATTGCACTTGACGATGTCTCGTGTTTTGAAAACATTGTAGAGCAAGGAGACGTCAATTCATCAAATTTGTCCAAAATCTTAAACGGAATAGACGCTCAGGAAAAGAAAATTCCAGGCAGCATTAAATTGCCCATACATGCAAATAATAGAAAACCCCAAGAAATGAAAAAAATCAAATTTTTTGGAAAGAGATTCATATAAATTTCGAAAAACTTTAACATTCTACAAGTTAAAGGGATTCACATAACGTTCTATATACTATAACTACCTCAAGAATACTACCAAAAAATAACTACCTTTAGAACACCGATTTGTTAGTCCAATGACTGATTCGAAACCAAAGAGCAGATTGAAAGTTTTGACGAACTGTCGTTCTTTGCAAAACCTAGGAAAAAATATCATAATTAATGGGGGCAAAAATTTTTGTAATTTAAGATTCTGAGATTCTGAGAACTAGCCACCAAATAATAATTAATAAAACTATCAAAAAATAATAATAAAACCACCAAAAAATAATAACTAGCTAACAACCTTAAGATTCTAAGAACTCCGCCATGTTTTGTTCGCCTGATGGCTGATGCAAAACCTAGGCAAAAAACATTTGCAAAACATGTGCCGCCCTGTATTGTTCCTTTGCAAAACATTTGCAAAAATAAAAATCTGAGGGCTGACACCGCCCTATTCTGTTTCCTTGCAACAAAAAATACAAACCATATTTAATTAAGGGGCAAAACAAGTCGCATTCTATGTCCATTTGCAAAACTTACGCAAAATTAAATACAAACCCCATTGCCCTGTGATCCCACGCAAAACCTAGGCCAAATGAAATACGAACCGCCTTTAATTAAGGGGGCATGTTCGGTTCCCTTCAAAAACTAGGCAAAATAAAAAACAAAAAAAGTCAATTGAAGGACCTGAGAATTGAGAATTGAACCCTGGTTGCCAGCTCGGCTTCAAGTGGTCTTACCACCAAGCTAACTTCCTAATTGTACTTTTATTTGACAATTATATATAAATACCATTGTTCTCATGATAATTTTTTAATAAAAGGATATAAAGTAATTTTTTCAAAATTTCTGGGGGGCACGTGCCCCCTGGCCCCCATGTGGGTCCGTCCCTGGTTAGGAAGCTAGTTGTTGGACAAAAGCAAAGGTGGAATACTGATCTATGTACGTGTTAAAGAACTAGTTAGGACAACATGTCTTTGTTTTCTCTGGACATTTGTAGGACATTTGGGGGTGATTTCTTCGTAGAATGTGATACAATCATGGAAGAATATCACACTATTGAGACTTATGTACTTCATTATCAGGCAGAACAACTAATGACTTCCTTAAATGATCAATTGGTGTCTATGTGAATCACCTTGTGACAAGATAGTGTTAGGATCCCTGAATACTGAGCAATACACTAGATGTTGCAATTAAAATGCTAATTAAAAATAATTAAGCAAATGCGAAAATATAATTGCAACACAAACAATTAAGAGACACATACAGTCACAAACACAAGATGTATCCTGATTCAGCTACGCCTTCTCCAGTCACATTCTCGTCACCTGAGCTGTGGATTTCTAAAAACAAATAGAATTTTAGATCTACTCTAACAAATACAGCTAAGTCATCGAGAGTAATCATCAACAAAGATAACAAAATACTTAAAAATCAAATTTATATTTGTAGGATCCCTGAACACTACGCAATGCACGAGAGGGGAGTGAATAATGTAGTGGTAATTAAAAATGCTGATTAAAAAATAATTAAGCAAATGCAGAACAATACTTGCAGCACAATAACAAAGAGAAATACGCTAATGCAAATACAAACTCAAAAGGCGTATCCTGGTTCGGATCCCTACTCACCGATCCTACTACAGTCCCACTCGTTCCACACTCGTAACTCGAGCTGTGGATTTTCACTATGCTCCCTAAGCGGAGCACCAAGATTCATATAAGAGTACAATCGCTAATCGGGACACCAAGGAGTAACCCTCCAAGTTTACAAAGGAGTAACCGTCATAAGTTACAAAGAAGTAACCCTTCTAAGTTGGAGTAACCCTTCATTAGGCTCTTACAACCCGAGAGCTATGTTAAAAACGAAATGTAAATAAATTACACGCTTATGTCTTGAATAGATTTACCTATGTGAAGATTGATGGCATGAAGTGTGAAAAACCAATGGGCTGAAGATGAGCTGATTGCACTGGGAAGCTCTCTCTTTGATCAAAGATCAATGCATAATAATACTTTGCTTGACTGAAAGAAAGAATGCGAGAAAGAAAGAGAGAAATATTGCTCTTGGATTTGGCTCACAAAAATAATTTCTTTTTGCGTTAATTGGTGCCAAAACTCCCTCACAATCGGGCTTAAATAGCTTCTCAAAACCGCACTAAAACCGAGAAAATAGACTCAGCAAAAATCACTCTAATGGCTATAAACGGACATAAAATCCGAGTCATAGACATTTGAAGAAGGGTTTCCAGATAGCTGATTAACTGTTCAGACATCTGTGAACATATCTGACGGCTGACAGAGAGTTGGTCAAGAACAAAATTAGAAGACCAACTCACAACAACCAGACGTTTAGAGAACAATAATCAGACGTATGCGACACTGTTCAGACGTCTGATCATCCTACATCAAACGGCTGGGCTAAAGTGGGGAGGAGAGAGAGAGCTTCCGAAAAATAATCTACACTATAATCAAACGTCTGAAGTTAACCAGTCAGACTGATACACTGTTCAGACGTCTGACCAATGAGCTTCAGTCGTCTGAAAACAAGCTGTGTCTCTGAAGGAATAAAAACAAACACGCCAGACTTCTAGGGGTCTTCCAACCGTCTGGTCCTAGTCCAAAAACATTATAAAGAGTCCTTTGGCCAAGGAACATATTGAGATGGATTCTAGGAAGATCATATGGTTCATTAAGATGGAAAATGATGCAAGTGTGTGTGTGCGCGCATCTATTCATGACTACAAATATTCTATAAAAGAAAAAGCATAAAGAAAGTATAAAATTACACTTGAATAATATTGTATTCATGCAAAGCTTTTGCCCCATAGCATTGACACCATCATCCCATCACCTAGTACTTTGTCTCCTCATCAAGATAATCAATAATAAATCTGAGACTAAAACATGTAGAGTCACTAGCAACTACATAATGTGGTGATCATCATCAAAACTATGTTGGGCTTAATGGCCAATATCCAACAATATTCAATTAAACATGATACTCAAACATCAAAGTGAACAATTTTGATAAGATGGCTAGTAGCTTATTAATTTGAAAGGGAAAAGATATACGTTGGTTTTTTCTAACTGCCGTGGCTCATAAACTAGACCAGACAACTTAGTAAATTTAGGAGCAAGAGATTTTGAACTCTATAAAAACTGATGTCTAATCCGAAAATGATTGGTAAATGGTAGTAACACTTGAACAAACAGCTAGTGTGGGTTCTATATTTAAATGATACAATCATCCATACTCACGCATTGTGCCAATCTTCTTCCTTCCAAGTTCCTATAAAACATAGTAATCAGAAAAAAGATCATTGGGCAATTCATTGAATGGGTTAGCTAGCTTAAAAAAAATAGATAACTGAAAACGTGGACAAATACATGATTGAGGACAAGGATAAAATGGTGCGATATTAATGGTCTTGACACCCGTAAATGTGGGTGTGGAGCCATTATCCAATATCACAATTTGAGTCTGTGACGTAGAACAAAAAGATGATAAAATAGCCCACTTTTTTGTCATATTATTAGGCCTGAATCTATGATTCAAGTTCTTGAATGGATGCAGAGAGACATACAGTGTGATTACCTATCCGGCTAGAGCTGTGGAAAAGGAAGATGATAACATCTAGGCTTTATAAAACTTCTGAAATAGTTGATACTAAGCCTACTCATCTAATATGCCAACACTCCTTGATGTAGAAGAGTACTCCAGTTAAGAGGCACATGTGTTGATCTAATCTATTGTTCCCCATGTAACTTCCAACATATGCACTTTAAGTGTCATTTCTTGTTGTAATGGCAAACTTTTTCTATACACCTCTACCACCATCATACATATCACGAGCCCTAACTCGACCAACACTCATCGGCCTTTTCCACGACATCCCTTACCTGAATAGCCTCCTTCATGGCATCCGTGACCTCTTATATTATCTCCATTGGAGTATCAAGAGACGAGTGCTGATCAATCAGATACATTAGCAGACATCTATGGGCGCTCTGAAAAAATTTGCTGCAACGTATGAAACGATTCTGGTAAGGACCTCACTGATGAACTACCTCTAATCTGTGAATATGTTGAATATGTTGTCTGATCGTAAATTTCTAAAAAAGTTAATACTGTTAGCTACTCTTTTTACTCCTGCATCGAACATCCAATGCGATCAAAAATATTATATTTAACTTCTGATAATCTTATAGATGTCTGCATAATCTAATAATGTATGCATAATGCGGTGACAGTGGCTTCTCCTACTCATACCTTTAGAACTCTTGAGAAACAACATATACTATAGATAGATTGCTTTTTCAGAGAACTCCAGGAAGTGCCTTGTCTTCTTTGTTTTTTCACTATGCATCACAGAATGAGATATCTCCCTCCATTGAGTCTGGCATCTGATTATGATTTGGCTACCATCGTGGTCATACTTCTTCTATTTTACGGAGCTTTGTGCTGGTGGTTTACCTGACAGGTGCTTATACTTTCCTCTACCATGAAGATTAAGTGTAACAACCTATTTTCACGACAAGTAATTCTTGCAATCTAGTTTCCATTTAATGAGCTTAAAATAAATTAGTTCTGGTACAACACTGACTTCTCACTTCTTTTATCTTTATCATGATGGCTTCTTCAAACAACTAGATCTCAAAGCTATCTAAATTGTCCAAACCTATGATCATCCTCTCTCGAGATCCCATTCTCACATACAATCAACTACAAGCTATGATCATCCATTGGGATCTAACAAACTCATCCGTTAACCATTGGGATCTAACAAACTCATCCGTTAACGGTTTATGACCCTCCTTAGAGATCAATAACAACCAATTATTAAGAACATTTCATAAACATACATCAAATATAGATTTTTACCATAGTTTTTTGGTTAACGGATTATTTTATTTTGTAAATGTCAAATAGCAGAGGATATGAAGAGTAGTAGTAGACATCTTAGTCATCACTACAACTGAGGAAGGTGAGGAGGACAAACAGTTCTTGACAGAATCATGGGTGGTTGGAGATGATCAGAAAGTTATGGTGAGGACTGAAGTTGGTCAGAGAGATGCAAATGATATCAGGGTTAGCTGGAGATAAGGTAGTAGAAGTCGTAGGTGATCAGAGATGGTGTGGGAATTGTCATATGTCATCAGAGATGTGTGGATCTTGCCGAAAATATGTTAGAGAGGGTATGGTGTGGGAATTGTCATATGTCATCAGAGATGTGTGGATCTTGCCGAAAATATGTTAGAGAGGTTGACGTGGTTTGCAATGTGTGTTGATTTGGGTCGGCGAGGGTTTGCATGTGTCAATTTGAGGCGGTGAGGTCTGTATCTGAGTTGATTTGGGCCAATGAGGTATAGATCTGCATCGATGTAGGTTGGCAAGGTTGGGGTGTTAAAAAATATGGTCAGATAGAGTGGGATGCTGTACATTTTGGTTGATGATGTTGTCTGATAGATCGATATGGTTACTAGAGTGTTTGTTGAGGCTATGATGATTGGAGACGGTGAAGACGACAAGATCTGAAGTTGAAGGTGATGATCGATAGCTTCCAAAAATGGTCTGCGAAGAAGAGATGATCTCATGCAGCTGACTAAGTAATTAAAGGAAGACAATGACATTGAAGGGTGATTATAGGTAGATCTAGGGTTTTATTAAGGTTGGATCAGATTAGGCTTTAATACCATGTAAAAGCAGAGAAGATGAATTTGAGAGTTAGTTAAAACCTCTCTCCACCAGTACTTACTTGTATATAGTGTGTACATGTTATATATAAGACCATGCTATTATATATTTGACACTCTCAACTGATTCAAATAAAAATTCAAGCATTAATGGTCAATGTGGCCATGCTTGCTCCATCATCAGCCAGTCTGTTGGTGCACCCATTGGTAGAATCCAAGTAAATTTTCCTATGAACTTTTTTCTGCTTTTCTTGCATGTATGATTTAGCAATGACTTCTAACATCTGCCTTGCAGCACCTTAGATCAGTAATATCAAATTTATTCCGCATATTAAACTTTATTTTTCATCTAATGGAGACCTGAATTCAAATTATAGTTTCTATGCTTCCGGTACATCATTTAGAAGTCTATGGTTGGGCTGTTACTTAATGGTGTCAGACTGACTGACTTGCATTTTTCTCCTCGTAGGTGTCATCATGCGCATGGAACTTGATACAAATGGAAAGCTGCAAGCGAACGTGCATTATGTGAACAGTCCTGTCCCTTGTGTGGTTGAAGAAAATTTTGGAGGTTGCTACCATGACCATGATGATTTTGCTCTTGCACTGGTTCTTCAGGATCAGGTGGGGTTTCTTCAAGATCTTAAATCTACTCTCCTTAATTGTATGTGATTTGACATTTAGAGCAACTTTCAAGCATAAATTTTAATAAAATAGAAATAATTTGATACCTTCTTACTTTACAGTAATACAAATATGACAGTTATGTCATGACATAATTAGATAACGGTAGCCTCAAAAACATAGGATATACACATATATGTTAGACATGGCAACCTAAGGGCATACTATTTATTATATGCATTTATGTTGATATGGGCTTTGGCTACTTTTAGAAGCTTTTGGTGCCAAATCCTTCCCATTCAAATTCAATATTACACCTTCAAAAATGTTGGATCTCACAAGGAAGCAGCCGTGTAAGCTTTCAGACCAAGCTAACCAATTTTCATAGATCGGTAGCCAGCTGGCAGGATATTATTGGCAACCTAGAGACCACACCAACAGAACCACTTCTGAGCTAACTTCACTTCAATCACTTCCCTGAACTCAACTCAATATCGATAACATCAGATCAATCTCCAAAGAATAGCAAGATACTTCAAAAGCAAAAGTTTAGCTTAATGAGATTATAACAAGAGGTTCTTGCATTTTTTTCCACACTTAGAGAATGCAGAAGAATTGTATCACAAACATCGACAACAGAGATAGAGTTTTGTAGAGAAGCTTGAACAAATCAAGGTATAACTTTTGCATTATTTAAAAGAAATATCTTTAGAAGGATTTTGCTTTAGAAGGATTTTGCTTTAGAAGGATTTTGTAGCTTAATAGAGGATATCCAATTCTCAAATCAGATTCCATGTGAAGTCATCCTTAGTGGTTAGTATAGCTTGAGTCCCTACTGATAAGGACAATTTATCCAAGGCTATTATAAGGGTTGTGTTCCACATTGTTTCGAGTAATTATAGTGGTGGTATGGTAAAGAAATTAGAGTGTGGGTTTTGTTCCTCATCAGTTAAAATAATCGATAATGGATGGATATGTGATTAAATATGTTAGGAGTCATGAAGATTAATCCTTTTGAATCAATATTAATTTCTACTTTATTAGCTACATTCATCTAAAAATGTGGGTCTAGTTTCTTCTGATGGGCCTATTTGCTCCTACACACTAGTATCTGAAGTATCTGAACTCATGGTTAGATAGGCCTATGTCAAGGATACTTGTTTGATTGCTTTCGAGATTCAATTTACGCATGTAATTGTTTGGGTTTGAGGTGGAGTCTCTGCATCTCACCGTTTACTCCGAAACTTTATTGGCATATGGTATTTAAGGCTTGAGGTGTGCCGTTTACTTCGAGACCTTACCATTTTATTTGAGTCTCTGTTTGCATATAGTTGTTTGGGCTTGAGGTGAAATCCCCACACATCGTCGTCGTTACATGTGTTATCGTACTTTGACCGTACTTTGACCGTAGCTACGGTTTGATTTGTTACATGGTGAGGCTTGGTACATTTGCAAAGAATACATGTTTTCACATGTTGGCTCTGGATGCAACTTGTTCGTCAAGCCGTTTTGATGACATACTATCTCTTTTCGGTTAGGTTCAAGCAGATACGAGTCAAAATGGAGACTTCTAAGGGTGTATGTCTGTAATGACCCATATTTTTTAATATAAATTTTACTACTGTCTTTTTAATACTTTTTCTTTCCTTTTTTCCATTGTTTTTTCTCTTTGGCCCATCGGCCCATGTTACTTTTAATTCTTTCTTTCTTTCTTTTTAACAAGACACATCTCAGCCCACTATACCGGCCCACTTCCCCCTTAATTTATCATCTCTCTCTCTTCTCACCCACTCTCATTTTCACCCGCGACCTGATCTCAGCCTCCACCTCATTTTCTCTTGCGGGCGATCGCAAGCCGTCAGGCACAAACCCTAATCGAAAGCCACCGCTCCTCTCCTTGGGTTCAACAATCCTAACCGTATCAACACAGCGAGCCGCCGCCTCTCGGCAAAACCTTAACCGCCATCCCTTTCGAAATCCAAATTCGAGAGGTTTTGTCCATAGATTTTGGTTTTAAAGATTGATTCGAACTCTGTCCATACGTTTTCTCTTTCTATAAATATGTGATTGATTTTAGGGTTTATTTTCATATACGAAAATCCTCTTCCTCTAAATTTCTGATTTCAAACTGGGGTTTTCTAATCGCTTTCGAGCTTCGATTTTGGGGCTTTTGGTCTCTTGGATTTCTTGGCCATTGTGGTAGATTTTATCTTCTTGAAGCTTTTAGTTTATGTTTTCTTTTTTTAATTCCTGCGATGCAAAGAGCTTGTTCGATGGTTGTTTCTCGATTTGATGGAGATGATTCATTTGAGTTAGGGGATTCTTTTTCACTGATGAGATTCTTAGCATCCCTAGTGTTTCACGGCAACTCTGTCGTCGTCTCTGCTACTGGGTCTCTGTTGGTTCCCTTTCTCTATCGTTCTGAATGAGAGTTGCTGTCGGGGGGTGTTTTGGGTTCCTATTGTCGCCGGAGTTGTTGGCTGCCGTCGTTCCTTTTCGTGGGTTTCGGCTCTGCGAGACTTGGGCCGTTGACCGTGGCTGTTGTTTTGGTGGGCCATTGTCCGGTTGGCTGTGCCCTGTCTTATTGTTTGGGTCCTGTCTTATTCTTTCCTTTGCAATGACATTTGAGTTGACCTGTTAAGCATGCGTTTGTGTATGTATCCATGCTAAATGACAAAACTACCCATTTGGCTAGTAAACTATCAATTATTGGGATGCTGAGTGATGTGAATTTGATTCAAAGTATATTTTCTCTTTTTATTGTTTTTCACTAATTTTCAAATTTATGGGTTGACAACTTTAACTGTTTTAGATTGATTCCTTAACTGAAAGTACCAGATTTAATAAGTAAATTACTTTCGGATGCCTGGGCACCGATGCTTGAAACAACTGAATTGTTACTCATCGTGCATGTATGGACTAGAACCATGTAATTGTATTACTTAACTGCATTGTTAAGACCTTGTACACATTGGTACTGTAATCGATTGATTAGTCATTTGACATTTACAGTTCATAACCTTGAACCAACATCTAGAATAATATACACTTAGCTCATTGTCCAAGGGTGCAGATATGAAAATGGTTAATGTATTCGATTTTCCACTTTCCTTACAGAAGTGGGGTATACAACAAAGTATTCGTTTTTCCTCCTTTTATGAAACAAGGGGTCATGTGCAATTTTCCTCTTTCTTAGGGAATGAGGGGTTACTATATTCATTTTCCACCATTCACACTAATAGTGGGGTTACATCACCTGTTAATGTACATCACTCTTTTGGACACGAGTCGCGGCCTAGAATGGTTAGGTAAACTTAAACCAATGGTTAGTTACATTTTTCAGTTCAGTAGATCATATCCTTGTTCAGTAATATTGAGATTTTTTTTGTTTGATATATAAACTGTTAGCTTGATTTAGATGTATTCTTTAATTCTGTTATATATTTTCTTCTTCGGTTTAGTAGGTGATTTCTCAGCATTTAACATTAGCCTTTTGGACCGTGCATAAAGCTTCTAGAGTGCTCGTACATGTATGATTTTAATTTTGGTATTATTTTTTACTGTCCTATTCTGTTTTCACTGGTACCCAGCAGGATCTGCATATTAATTGTAAAATTGTGATAGCTCTTGGAAACGAGTCGTTACAAGTGGTGGCCCATGCAGGTCCGCGCTGACCACCTCGTGAGCAGTATAGGTCGAGTAGAACATACTGTAAATCATACTCGTATTTATTTGCAGTATTTTGATAAGCAGAATGACGAAGACACAAACATCGTGCACGTTCTTCAGCAAACAACTCTATCGTTATTAAAAAGGACATGACGAGGAACTTAGACGATGTAAGTGGATCTGGCACCGTCAATAAGAATACCGACAACTTTGACAACGACAATGTTAACATCAACCCCAATCTCAATGACCCTGTCGACAATGGTAATGGCAGTAACCACAACGTTGACCGCCATGAAAATGTCGAAAATGGCGGTGGTAATCATGACGATAACAACCAACCCAATGACAACGTTGACAAGGGAATGCTAGCAACGACGACAACAACATTGAACAACATGCAGCGACGATCCAGATTTCAGACCGGACCCTGCGGGAGATGATCCAGGCGCTACAAAAGTAGCGTAGGCGGGAAGGCGTACGACGATTCTGATCACTGCGTCCGCCAATCTTTAAAGAATTGAAGGACCTCCTTGCATTAGAAGAATGTCTACGCTGCACTGTCGACATGCTGAAAGTGGCACGGCTTGCGTCGGACTCATGTGTGGACATGGCAAAGCTACAATTGACTCAAGACGCCAGAGTATGGTGGGATTCAGAAGAAGACTGACTTTTACAACCGATCGCATGGAGCACTTTCAAGGAGAGCTTCAATGCTTGGTATGACCTCCTTGCAAAAGAAGAATGGCTACGCTAGGCTGTCGACAGTTGAAAGCGACACAGATCGTGACAGACTCATGGGTGGACATGGCGAAGCTACAATTCACTCAAGACGCTAGAGCATGGTGGGATTCAGAAAAAGACCGACTTTTACAACCGATCGCATGGATCACTTTAAAGGAGAGCTTCAATGCCCAGTATTTCTCGTTGGAGGCAAAGAGGGAACTACAAGCACAATTTATGAATCTGAGGCAAGGCTTCATGACAGTGGAACAATACAACGCCGAGTATTCTAGGCTCAACTGGTTTGCAAAGAATATGTTGTCCGATCTCTTGGACCGAGCTCGGTGTTTTCAGGAAGGTTTAAACATCAAAATTCAGGAACAGTTGGTTAGATTGAAGCTAAAGACCCATCCAGAAGTACTATCCGCAGCTCGAGACTACGAATACGTGCAACAAAAGAGAAAGTAAGAACGAAAGATGCTTACCCCTTAGACACAACAAGAATCACCAGCAGTTGTAGGAGAGCAGAATCGACGCCCTCCAACAAACGCTCGCCGTAGTGAACAGAAGAAGCCTGCTCTACAGATGACGCAAACCACGCAATTCAAGAAGACCGGGATTCCAACCAACACGCAACGACCTGTAGTGTACTATTATTGTCAACTACCTGGACACGTGAAGGACGGCCATCGCTACAACAAGTTATGCCTGTTTTGTGACGCATCCGAGCACTCCCATGTGGATTGTCCTAAGAAGGTTGAAAATGCAACTACTAGTGCTGGTCAGCAAGATCAGTATCCACCACCCCAGCCTCAGAGGCGCCAAACTTACATTTTGATAGCAACAAAGACAGATGCCCCTTCCTCTTAGGAGATGTTATCAGTTATCTTAGGATAAGGTTTTCTTATTGCGAATGTTATTAGTATCTTGCATTTTTGAAATTCCGAGGACGGAATTTATTGCAAGTGGTAGAATGTAATAACCTATATTTTTAAATATAAATTTTACTACTTTCTTTTTAATATTTTTTCATTCCTTTTCCCCCTTGTTTTTCTCTCTTTAGCCCATCGACCCATGTTTCTTTTAATTCTTTAGTTCTTTTTAACTCCACACATCCCTTCCCACTATACTGGTCCACTTCCCCTCTTAATTTATCAAATCTCTCTATCCTTGCCCACCCCTATTTTCACATGCGACCCGATCTCAGCCTCCCCCTTATTTTCTCTCGCAGGCGATCGCGAGTCGTCAAGCACAAACCCTAATCGAAAGCCACCGCTCCTTTCATTGGGTTCAAAAACCCTGACCACATCAACACATCGAGCCATCTCCTTCTCTTGGGAAAACCCTAGTCGCCGCCCCCTTTCGAAATCCAAATCCAAGAGGATTTCTCCCTAGATTTCGGTTTTAAGACCGGTTCGAACTCTTTCCATGCGTTTTCTCTTCTCTATAAATATGTGATGGATTTTAGGGTTTATTTTCATATACGAAAATCCTCTTCATCTTCCTTTAAATTTCTAATTTTGAATTGGGGTTTTCTAATCGCTTTCGAGCTTGGATTTTGGGGCTTTTGGTCTCTTGATTTCTTGGCCATTGAGGTAGATTCTATCTTCTTCAAGCTTTCGATTTATGTTTTCTTTTTTTAATTCCTGCGATGCAAAGAGCTTGTTGATGGTTGTTTCCCGATTTGCTGGAGATGATGATTCATTTGAGTTATGTGATTCTTTTTACCTATGAGATTCTCGGCATCCTGATAGGAACCAAAAGCAAATCTGAAAATTTTTAGTAATAAACTGAAAATAAAAGAGATAGATGATTACAATTGTAGGGGTAATCACTCTCCCAAGACGTCATTGATAGGAGACGTCTGCATCCTCCCCTAGAACGAGGAACCTTCTCCTCAATATATCAAAATCACTCTTAAATTCCATCTGCTAGGGCCGGCCGATATTCCCCCCTATTTATAATAATTCTCCTAATTGCACATTACCCAAAAGCCCCTACAATAATAAATTATCAAAAAATACCCAAATAGGCCGGATCTATCATTACTCTGCCCCCGAAAAACCACTTTGTCATCAAGGTGTTGCATGAAGTCCACAGTGCGCTTTTTCAAGTGTTGGAGCATGTCTCTTCGCCTTACCTAGATCAAAACGCCACCCACGAGTTCCGTCATCCTTGAAATGTTGCTGCTTGAGTGGGAGAGTGTCCGCGGCCAAGTCTTCTACGCCTGGTTTTTTTCGTTCTGAAGTTGGACTCCAAACGGGCCCGGAATCGTCAAAATACGGAACCGTGCAGAAAAACAGCAGAAATTCGTCCAAAAATCCTCCAAAAAGATGAAGCCGCACTATTCCTCGGTTACAGGACCGTCCAAAAATCCTCCAAAAAGATGAAGCCGACGGCTCGAGCCGGCTTTCCCCCTCGGCTCGGCTGGATTGGGTCGCCCCTGTAGTGGAGGCGGCTCGCTGGCGGCGCCAATGTTTTCCGGCAATTTCACCGGTGGTTGCTGGTGAATCTTGGTCCATTGGTTTCTTCGTGGCGGGGCGCAGCCGTTGGCGGCGGCGGTGGGGCAAGACCTCAGAGGCGTCACCAGCATCACTCAAAAGCCGACGCGGTTGGCCGTCGGGGCTTCTTCCAAGATGCACAGACCCCCAGCGGGCTCGTCGGGACCGGCGAGGCCCTCCAGGGGGTCGTCGTAGTTGCGGCGCCCTCTTGTGGGGTCGTCGTGGTCTTCTGGGGACTCGTCGTGGTCGCGGAGACCATCTGCGGGCTCGCCGAGATCAGATCTGGTTCGTCGTCCTCCGTCGGCGTCAGATCTAAGGTGATGGCGTCTGTTGGCTTCAGATTTGCGCAGTTTTTCTTCGTCAACTTCAAATCTGAAAGTTTCACAGCCTTTCTTGCCTCATTCACCGCTTCCTCAGCATCTTCTTCCTCAAGAGCTTCCCTCAACTCCTAAAAGAGTTTCATCGATTTCTTTTCTTTTTTTTCTTCCAAAGCCGTTAACTTTGACCACGTCGCGATTTGTTGCTTCATCTCTTGATTCAATTGCTTCAGCTGTTGTTTCGATTGCAAGGCTTGTTGGACTAATTGCATAATAGCCTCCAATTCCTCCTTCATGGATCTCATCTCTTCTCTCGAGATCGAACCGCTCTGATACCAAATTGATATGAACCAAAAGCAAATCTGAAATTTATTAGTAATATACTGAAAATAAAAGAGATAGATGATTACAGTTGTAGAGGTAATCGCCCTCTCAAGACGCCGATTGATAGGAGACGTCCGCACCCTCTGGTAGCACGAGGAACATTCTCCTCAATATTTCAAAATCACTCTCAAAATCCACCTGCTAGGGCCGATCGGCCTTCCTCATATTTATAATAATTCACCTAATTGCACAATTACCCAAAAGCTGCTACAATAATAAAATATCAAAATACCCAAATAGGCCGGATCTATCACATCACTAGTGTTTCACGGCGACTCAGTCGTCGTCTTTGCTATTGGGTCTCTGTTTTGCGTCATTCTGAAGGAGAGTTGGCCGCCGGGGGTGTTTTGGGTTCCTATTGTCGCTGGAGTTGTTGGCTGTCGTCGTTCCTTTTTGTGGGTTTTGCCGCTCTGCGAGACTTCTCTTGGGCCGTTGATCGTGGCTATTGTTTCGGTGGGCCGTTGTTTGGACCGGTTGGCTGGGCCATGTCTTATTACTTGAGAGTTCACGGTTTATTGTTTGTGCCATGTCTTATTCTTTCCTTTGCAATGACATTTGGGTTGATCTGTTAAGCATGCATTGTGTTTGTTTCCATGCTAAATGACAAAACTACCCCTAGGCTGGTAAACTATCAATTATTGGAATGCTGAGCAATGTGAATCAGATTCAAAGTATATTTGTTCTTTTTATTATTTTTCACTAATTTTCAGATTTATGTGTTGACAACTTTAACTGTTTTACATTGATTCCTTTAATTGAAGGCATCCCAATTTTCAGATTTCTCATCTTCAGACTCCACTTTTGCGTCGTGAGGAGTCCCTTCACGAATTCTTTCATGTTCTCCTTCACATTCTCCAAAGATTTCACCTTTCGTCCTAGATCTGGATTGTGGTCCAGATCTGAATTCTTTGCCGTCTAGGATTTGGAAATCGTTGCCGAAATTGTTGCGTTAGGGCTTGAATGAAGGCATCTAACTTCGCATCCTACCTTGCCTCCATCCTCGCCTCCGACGCTATGAGCCTCGTCTCAAGCCCAAGTTCGAGGGAGACCATTAATGATTCTAGCTTTTCCATAGATTTATTCAACTCTTCCACTTTGGCATCAAGTTTTTCCTTCGAAGTTTCGATCTGTTTCGTTGTCGCCGCTGCCATTGATACCCAGATCAATGCTCTGATACCAATTTGTTGTATTCGGATGGGAAAAAGGTAGGTTTTTATTGATTTTCGAATAAAGATAATTAGATAGGTGGCCTCAATTCGAGAGGAGGCTGCGCTCCTAGTTTTAGATTTGGATCAAAGCCTAAATCTTCAAGAACTAGGGTTCTAATCAACTTCTAGAAGATTTCTTTCACAATGATCCACTTAAAATTTTCTAAGCCTAGTCGTCGCCTACTTCTAATCACTGTTTTCCTAGAATTACAGAAATTACCAAACTGTCCCAAAAATCTAAAATTACTAAATTACCCCGGATCAGCATTGATCAGCCCCTTGCTTTGTCGCAACTCCCTCGAATCTCCTCCTTTGGCGTGTCCATATCGCATCAGATTCCTTACCGGGTCCCTTTTTCCTCTTTGGCTTAGCCAACCGTCTCCACGTTTCCGTCTTTCCTACCGCAATCCAATGCCGTCACTTCCCTTGCTTCCCAGCACCGCTTTCCTCCCTCGAATGACCTTCTTCCCATATGTGACCTCCCACTCCTCCCGCTCGATTCCCCCTTGCCTCCCGCTCAATCCCCTCTTGCATCCCACTTTCCCAGCACCACCGTTTTTCCACTTTCCCAGCACCATCGTTTGGGAAAAAGAAACATTTACTAAGGTGTGGAAAGAAACTCTTATAAAAAAGAATTAACTCCCACTTCACCTGATAGACCTTTATGAACAACTGTAACCTTCGTTTAAGTTTTATATGTCGCGAACCGGAGTCGTTATGGGATGCATTTAAGCACATGCATATTAAGTTTGAGCCATTTGAAATGTCTTTGCTGCTTGACTTTAGTTCGGTTGGCAATTTGAAAGTTAGTGATAGTAGTGGTAAATTTAGCCCCTCAAAGTTGCTATGAAATTCCTTTCCACACACTGTTGTACTAGTTCAGTTCCCTCAAGCAAATCCAGTTCTAACTTTAAACAGATAGGAACCGCTAGGGTTTTGATGGAAGAAATTAGGATTTTTGGTGAAAATGTGGGATTATTAGTGGAAAGATAAGATTTTAGGGTTTAATATAGAGTTGATTTGGGAAAAAGATGGGATTATTATTGGTATACACTGAAAATAGAAGGAAATACAAGATAGATCTAAGTTCTTTCGAGAGGAATGCGCTCTCACTCGGACACATTTGAGAGGTGGACAAGTGGACCGTTGTCCCAAGCTTTTATTCTAGACGAAGTTGCAATCTCCAACAAAATGGAATTCCTCCACAAGTTTTTCTCAAGATTCAACACACCTTAATCCACCTAGCCCCATATAAATACTAAACTGAAAGTACAAAATTGTAGAAACAACTCTAAAGCTGAAAATTACAAAAAGACCTCCCCTAAAAATGAAAATTACGAAAACGCCCCAAAGACTTTAAAATTCTAGATTTGCCCTTTTTAATAGAATGTGGTCTCATCGTTACTCCACCTCCATAGAATCAGGTGGTCCTCAAGGTGGTGCATGAAGTCCACGGCTACGCTAACCTGAGTGAGGATGATTGCCCCCTGGGTTGAAGCATTGAATGCCACCACCACCATCGTTGTTGCTCTTGGAATGGATGTCGCCATCATATGGGCCTCCTTTGGTTTCCCATATGCCTTGCATGTCTCCAGCACCATAGTAGGGACATCCAAGGTCTCCATCGTCTTCTGCGAAGCCCGAAAGGAAGCTATGGTAATCACCAAAGTTCCTCATGGATCCGCGTCTTGAAGATAGACGACTGTCTCGAATGGGTCCCCGTCAACTCCCGAGGCCCCATGGGACCTTGATTCGATGTCCAGGGTCCTCGGGCTGCAGGCCAAGGCCTGCAGCTTATTGTCCTAGGCCTATAGGTCCCTGTTTGGGGCCTGCTGGGCCCCCGACCTGCTGTCCAGGGCTTGCAGGGCCCAGCCGGCCCTGCAGTTGCTCGGTACATCTCTGCATGGGCCGCCAGGGCCCTGCAGGGGTTTAGTCGAGCCCTGCAGTAGCTCACAAGCCCTGCAAGGGCAGCCTGTGGGCCATGGTAAGGGAGGGAGGGCGCGTCGCCCCCCGTCTAGTTGTCCGGCGTATCCTCGCTTTGATTTGCATAGGAGTCATCGTTATCGTCTAGATCTGAAGCTAGATCATCTTTTTGAAGGACCTTTGCAAAATGGATGATTTTCCCTTACTATCGTCTAAAGGCGCTGCCTTTGGCCTCCGATTTGCGTCGCTGACTTCATATTACTTCAGATCTGGCATTGTGGTCTCCTTCCGAAGGCGGAAGATCTCGTCTATCTCCGTCCACCTCTTCTTTATTTCCGTTCTGCACTTTGAAAAGCTTTCTTCGATGAATTTCTTCAGATCCTCCTCCTTGCCATCAAAAGCTTCGACCTTTTTTGTTGCTGTCGCCATGGATCGTAATGCCCTGATACCAAATTGATAGGATCCACTAGGGTTTTGATGGAAGAAATTAGTGTTTTTGGTGGAAAGGCAAGATTTTTAGTGGAAAATTAGGATTTTTATGGTTTAATAGAGATGATTTGGGGAAAAGATGAGATTTTTATTGATATAAATTAAAAATACAAGAAAATACAAGATATATTTGAGTTCTTTCGGGAGGAACTCACTCTTCGTTGGCCATGTTCGAGAGGTTGACCGCTCTTCCAAGCTTCTATTCGAGACAAAGCTGCAATCTCTAACAAAAGGGAGTTCCTCCCCAAGTTCTTTTCAAGATTCAACACACCTTTTCTAATCCCCCTAGCATCATATAACTACTAACTTAAAATACAAAAATTACAGAAATAACCCTAAAGCTGAAAATTACAAAAAAGACCCCCAAAAACTGAAAATTACAAAAACTTTCCTAAGACTCCAAAAAAGACCGATAGTTTGGCTGTTTTGTGAGTACTTGATATATCGGCAAGAAACATTAATAAGTGCTTGATTTTTGGTCTTGTAGGAACTTAAGTGAAGTAGTTCAATTTGAATGGGATGTATCTTCCTTCTGAATGATCTGACATTGAATTTGAATGGGATGGATCTTCCTTCTGAATGATCTGACATTGAATTTGAATGGGAAGAAGATTGGCCCCAAATCCCTCAGAAGTAGCCCAGCATATCTATATCTATGTATGACGGGAAGTTTAATACATTCTCAGTGTTGAGTTCATACATAGTTATAATAAGCATGTGGTGGCCTGGTGATCCAAACTATTTTATGCTGTTTTTATGCTGAACTTCCTAAAATCAGTATGGATTTGGAATCAAAATGTTTGGAATCTTCTATACTAAATGCGTTCTAATTCGCTAAAATATTTAGTTTTGAAATCATATGCTGCATAGGCTAGAAGCTTTCGCACCATTTATCTTTTCTCCAAATAGATTTATGATGTTGCAGCATCCAACACCAATCAGATGGCTCCAAGTGTGTAAAACTCAATCTGACCAACAATTTTACCCTAGGAATCGTGAAGAGAACCTGTATATGAAACATATATCCAAAGGAAAAAAACTTGTATTGCCCTGGTGGCATGGCTTACTGTATTTTTTATTTAAAATTTAAATAAAGGTTTAAAACAGATAAAAATTAATTTGACGCAAATAAAAATCTTAACTTTCTTTTAATTCCTATTTTCTAATGGCCTTAGTAGGCTATTTTGTTGTTTGACATCAGTAAGATTTCTGATATCTGTAATTTTATGGCCATCGACATGAAATTATTTTGATTGGATTTTGTTTAATGTCATTTGAGGTTTTGATATTCCGTGACAAACTCATTGAAAAAACAAATACTGGATTTCATTCTACATGTTTGCTCCCGGGAAAAGAAAGAAAACAAAAGCGTGGACAAGGAATTTCTTAGAGGGCTTGCATTATTAATGCTTTATAACACATTCTATGTAGGAAACTGTCTACCAGTCACTGCAGAGAAACAGCCAGATTGATGTGCGTAGAGCTTCTTCGAGTACTAATTCTCAAGCCAATCAAGATCATGGTCCTAGCAGTGAAGCAAGAAATCAGTTGGAAACCCTGAGTATCGATCCACAGATAGCAAGTGATGAAGCATTAGCTAGAGAGCTACAAGAGATGGAGAATCAATTTGCTGGTACTTCTCTTGGTGAAAGTACTGGGACAGAAACTGGTAAAGATGATGATTACAAGGCATATTCAGACTTTTGAAGACCTCTTTATTTATGTAATGAAGTTTGCATAGCCATTCTTGTTGATGCCTTAAATCTGATTCTACTTTGATTTGATTTGATTTCTAGAGAGGGAAGTGGAACTGCTCCTATCATTATTGTTTGGCTTGATATGAACCACTGTGCGTGTTTGTGCACGCCTTTTGGGTGGGGGTGGGGGGATGGAGGGAGGGAGCCCCCATGTTATTTATTGTCAGGTGTTGTGCGGTGGGGTTTGGGGCTCACATTTTTTTATTTTCTTCTCTTTTTTCCTGGAGCACGATGGTGGTTTTTTTAATTTTTTGAACTTATTGTATTTTCCTTTTTTTCGTGTCTCTGGGTCTCTGGGTCGGTTGATTATATATATATACTAGTCATAACCCGTGCCCGCGGGCACGGTTCATTTAAGATTTTCCTGCAAAATTTTTGTTCTCCCCAAAAATTATTTCTCCCTCCCAAATTCAAACGAACAAAAATGTAGCTTCGGCACGGGCGTCCTCGGGCACGATTCATTTAAGATATCCGATCAAAATCTTTGTTCTCCCCAAGAATTATTCCCCCCGTCAAAATTTAAACGAACAAAAATTTAGCGGGCGCCTTCGGGCGCTAGTCATCGCACACATTTTAATAACCAAAGTGCATTAGCGTTGATCAACAAATTCGGTGCCGGCTGCTAGTCACCGCACACATTATGCTAATCAAAGTGCATTAGCGTAGAACAACAAATCTGGCACAAAACAACAAATTAGCGCAAAAAATCGGTGCCAGTGGGCACGGTTCATTTAAGATATGCCCCCACGAAATCTTTGTTTCCCAAAAAATAATTAAAATTTAAAAGAGCAACAAATTAGAGTAAAAATACTTAACGGCGCCGGTGCCTTTTGCGCGGAACAACAAATTCGGTGCAGGCCCATTCGTCACGGAATTCGGCGCGGAACAACAAATTAGCGTAGAACAACAAATTCGGCTCGAAACAACAAATCAGCGTAAGAAAATTTAGCGGACGCCTCATCTTGAAACATGTTCACTGGCTGCTTTCAAAGGTGGACCAACTTTCAAAGCTGGACCAAGTTTCAAAGCCCACATTCATGATTTCAAAGCTCTCATCATTTCAAAGCTGGACCAAATTTCAAGGCTGGACCAAATTTCAAGGCTCCCATTCATGGTTTCAAAGCTTCATCTCAACCTTCCATTTCATAAGATCAAATCCCAGCCACTCTTTATCTTGTCCTAGTCAACACTGGAATTCAAAAAACACTGTCAAATGTATAATAGATATCCAAATTCTCTTATCCAATTTCTCATGTCCAAATTATCTTATCAATTTCTCTTGATAACATCCGTCTTTTATATAATAGATATCCCTTATCCAATTTCTCTTGTCCAATATCTCTTATCCAATTTCTCTTGATAACATCTCTCGTTTGTAATATAGATATCTCTTATCCAATTTCTCTTGATAACATCACTCTTATCAAATTTCTATTGTCCAATATCTCGTATTCAATTTCTCTTGATAACATCCCTCTTTTAAAATATAGATATCTCTTATCCAATTTATCTTGTCCAATATCTCTAATCCAATTTCTCTTGATAACATCCCTCTTTTATAATATAGATATCTCTTATCCAATTTCTCATGTCCAATATCTCTTATCCAATTTCTCTTGATAACATCCCTCTTTTATAATATAGATATCTCTTATCCAATTTCTCTTGATAACATCCCTCTCTTATAATATAGATATCTCTTATCCAATTTCTCTTGTCCAATATCTCTTATCCAATTTCTCTTGATAACATCCCTCTTTTATAATATAGATATCTCTTATCCAATTTCTCTTTTCCAATATCTCTTATCCAATTTCTCTTGATAACATCCCTCTTTTATAATATAGATATCTCTTATCCAATTTCTCTATTCCAATATCTCTTATCCAATTTCTCTTGATAACATCCCTCTTTTATAATATTGATATCTCTTATCCAATTTCTCTTTTCCAATATCTCTTATCCAATTTCTCTTGATAACATCACTCTTTTATAATATAGATATCTCTTATTCAATTTCTCTTGATAACATCCCTCTCTTATAATATAGATATCTCTTATCCAATGTCTCTTGTCCAATATCTCTTATCCAATTTCTCTTGATAACATCTCTCTTTTATAATATAGATATCTCTTATCCAATTTCTCTTTTCCAATATCTCTTATCCAATTTCTCTTGATAACATCCCTCTTTTATAATATTGATATCTCTTATCCAATTTCGCTTTTCCAATATCTCTTATCCAATTTCTCTTGATAACATCCCTCTTTTATAATATAGATATCTCTTATCCAATTTCTCTTTTCCAATATCTCTTATCCAATTTCTCTTGATAACATCCCTCTATTATAATATAGATATCTCTTATCCAATTTCTCTTGATAACATCCCTCTATTATAATATAGATATCTCTTATCCAATTTCTCTTGTCCAATATCTCTTATCCAATTTCTCTTGATAACAACCCGCTTTTATAATATAGATATCTATTATCCAATTTCTCTTTTCCAATATCTCTTATCCAATTTCTCTTGATAACATCCCTCTTTTATAATATTGATATCTCTTATCCAATTTCGCTTTTCCAATATCTCTTATCCAATTTCTCTTGATAACATCCCTCTTTTATAATATAGATATCTCTTATCCAATTTCTCTTTTCCAATATCTCTTATCCAATTTCTCTTGATAACATCCCTCTATTATAATATAGATATCTCTTATCCAATTTCTCTTGATAACATCCCTCTATTATAATATAGATATCTTTTATCCAATTTCTCTTGTCCAATATCTCTTATCCAATTTCTCTTGATAACAACCCGCTTTTATAATATAGATATCTATTATCCAATTTCTCTTTTCCAATATCTCTTATCCAATTTCTCTTGATAACATCCCTCTTTTATAATATAGATATCTCTTATCCAATTTCTCTTGATAACATCCATCTCTTATAGTATAGATATCTCTTATCCAATTTCTCTTGTCCAATATCTCTTATCCAATTTCTCTTAATAACATCCCTCTTTTATAATATAGATATCTCTTATCCAATTTCTCATGTCCAATATCTCTTATCCAATTTCTCATGTCCAATATCTCTTATCCAATTTCTCTTGATAACATCCCTCTTTTATAATATATATATATATATATATATATATGGCAATCTTCGGGTGCGAAAAAACCCGTGCGAAAGCCGTGCGAAAACATTTTTTTATATTTTTTGAAATTTTTTTTCAAATTTTTTTATGCGTAATCCATACAATTATATACCCCAGGAAAAATAATGGGTGAACCTGTTGGGGATTAGAGCACTCATCCACCCGTTACAAATTTAACGGTCTCAAAACGTGCGAATTTGAGGAAATGCCTTGATCGAAGACCAAATGCCATTATTTCTCAACCTTTATTTTTTGAGGGGGGTATAACAACATATAATGAAGGTGGGAAAAAGAATTTTTGAATTTTTTTTCAAAAAAAAGATAAAAACATTTTCGCACCGGGCGAAATGTTCTCATTTGAAGATTTACCTATATATATATCTATCTATACAAATGAGCACTTTGTCCTAATGAGACAAAGTGTGGACCCCACCTTTGCCCCATGTGGCATCCCACATCTTTCCCCAACAAAAATAGCCACCATCTTCCTCTTAATTACAAGCGTGCCACTTCCTTTAATAAAACCCAAAAATCCACCCCTCAAACATATTAAATTGCGTTTTCCCCACACAATTTCCATACACACTCTTTTTTCTCTTTGCCCCTTGCTTCCCTCCGATTTTTGTCTAGCCCCCATGCACTAGGTGCACGGGTATTTTCTAGTGTATATATAGAATAATGGAAAACATATGGCATATATAGGTAAGCCACATATGTCACCCCTTTGAAAGTCCATCTTTCCATTTAATTGGGACGATGTGAACCGTTGATTTTGTTTTTTATAGTCTAAAACACCAAAATACTAAATATCGGATGAAACCTGGATGAAACCTGCTTGTTCATCTACCTGTCACAAAAAGTTCTACTTATGCAAAACCGTTAAATTTATGATGATTGGATGAATAGACAAAACTCATTGGGTTCGCTCGATATTTGGTGTTGTGAGATTTTAGAATATAAAGAACAAAATGAATGGTTCTAATCGTCTGAAAAAATAAGGGAGGATAGACTTTTTAAGGCACGTATGTGGCTAAGGCACGTATATCATATGTTTCCTAGTATTCTCATGTGTGTGTGAAAAATGTAAATGTGTGCTGACATCACATGAAAATTTCTTGTGTTGTCAGCATTTTGGGGCTCAAATTTTTTTATGCAATGTGTTGTACAACTTCTTGGCTACCTTCCTACCAATTTTCAAGTGAATCCAACTCTTTTTGAGCCTCCATTCATGCATTTCAAAAAGATAGCTAAAATTCTGAAACTGTCGGCGTAATTTTTTTGAAATGCATGGATGGAGGCTCAAAAAGTGTTGGATTCATTTGAAAATTGGTGAGGAGATAGCCACCACATTGCAAAAAAAATTTTAAAAATGTTTTTGGACCCTCAAATTGTTGTCAGCACAGGTAATCCAAACCTGTGCTGACAATATTGCTCTATATTGTGTGTGGTGGGCAACTCGCCAATGAGGAATTTCCTCCTTAGCTAGCTCACGTCCAACCAATTCCTCTCATTTTTTGAAAGTTTTTAGTTATTGTACACCTTCTAAAACTCCAAATATGAGTGAATCATAGGGATATTTGACACTTGATTCACTCGTTGCAAAATATTTTATTGTTCTGAAATCATTGAGCTTACAATGAGCGGATGAACAAGCAAAATTTCTTAGATTCACTTGAAAAGTGATGATTTGGGGTTTTAGAACATGAGGATCAAGATAAACAGTTAGGATCGAAGGAAAAATAGAGGGGTGTGGGTTTCACGCTACCAATGATGAAATTTTCCTCCTTGTATATATGATACCTATATACACATACACATAAGAGGCTTAGTATCATATGTTATATGATACCCATTACTCATTTCCTACCAAGGAGAATTTTCCTCAGTGTGTAGCTGATTTCCATTTTCCACACATGAGAATAAAATATATGAGCATTAATTTCTTACACATAATGCTCACCAACCTTAACCTTAGACGAGAATAAAGTATAAGATCATTCGGTGTAGGAAATTTCCCCCGCCATCTCTATAAACTTCAATTTCTACTTTTTTTCCCAATACCATTCATGGTCATCTACACATCATGGATGATCAACAAGTCAAAAATTAAATAAATCTAATACTATTTGACCATTGATCCTATTGTTATAAATTCAACAGTTTAAGAAGAGTAGAACTTTTTGAGTTTAAGAAGAGTAGAACTTCTTGTAATGAGCCGATCAATTGTCAGATTATCCTAGGGTTTACACGTATTTGAGGTTTCTTGGGTTTTAAAATGTGTACAACAACCTAAACAATTTTTTTTTTTTGTGAAAAACAAAGGGAAATGTGTAGTATTTAATAGGCGGTGTAGGAAATTTCATACACCTAATGCTTACCTACCTTAACGTGTGTTTTTTTTGTTGGGGGAGGGGGGAGCACGGTGCGGGGTTTGGGGGGGGTTCAAATATTCTCTTAAACTTATTTTTATTTGCCTGATGACAAACAAATGGATGTTAAATTTACACAATTGCCTATCTGTATTTCTGTATGTTCAGTGCAGATTGTCTAATTTTTCTGATGGTTGAATTGTCCTTCTCTGCTGTTTCAAGATATGGCCAGTACAGGATCTTCTACAGGAAATGGAGAAAGGAATTCTGCTGACACATCAGATCAGGTAACATTTACGTGCTGTCTTTTGCAAATTCATTGTTTTGTGCCATCTGCCATTTATACATAATATGATGTCTTGTTGCTGTCACAGGTTGCAAGAGAAGATGATGTTGATCCAGATAATATGACTTATGAGGTACCTATATAATAAGCAAACTTCATGCAGTTGAAACCTTTGTTAAACTCTGGAAGAAAAATATATTTTATGGTCTTCTAGCTTTGAATACGTCCAAATCTTTGATTGGTTTCAAAATTTAATTTTCTTAGGGATTAAATTGGTTCCTAGATTTTCTATGCAGAGAAGTTGGTTATTCAGTATTAAGTTATATGCATGAACATCTTCGGTTTTGATACTTGTACTGCTTATATCTCAGTTACATTATATTGCCTAATGTTTTTTGTTGATGAAGGGGGTAAGGTATGCAGAATAAAGAAATAACAATAAAAACAGACAAACATCTAAGCTAACTTCATATGCTTTGAATTGACTTTCCAAAAGTGATGCATTTCCTCCTGAATAATTTTAGTCTTGTTACATCCCCATGATAGTGTATCTGCTCTCGGAAAAGTCATGCATGGAAGAAAATAATCAAATTGGTGGCTCTGTTAGGAGAGAATGCCTTGTTGTGTGTTGGATTATTTGACAAAAGAATATCTTCAAAGCCTCCATGCATGTGGTTAAAAGATGTGAAAAAGCTCATTGGTTGCAACTTTCCACAGCAATACTAACAGTTCACTTTCACAAATCTGAACCAATCTCGAATCTCTTCTTTTGTTGTGATCCGAGAGATATTCCCACAGTAGTTCTTATAATGCTATACCATGTTGTTTTACATAATTTTATATAATCTAGTTGATGCTTTATGTTCTCTTTTAAAATTGTTATGCCCCCAGTGGAGAGTATATCTGTTTTAGAATATCAAAGTTGGGATTATGAAAAACTAATATTTCTTGAGAAAGTCCTAAACAACTTTCTAGATTAGAGCTTTCCAACCATGAAAGGTGTAATCCATTTCTGTCCAAACAAGCTGTACATTAGTGTGAATAACCATGCGGGCTTTAGAGGATCAACAAGGGAAGTGATTTGCCAGATACAAAGTTCCTACTTTTTTTCTGTGTATGCACACATAATATCATGTCATTTGATAACTATAACGTATGGAAAGGGAAGAATATATGCATTGTGCCTCATTTTGTGATTTTGTATTGATGCAATGAGCTTGCCTTGAGGTAATCAAATCTTTATCATGGCCCACTTGTTAGTGTCAATTAGCTTTATTGCTTGTCGCATATCTACCATCAGTTTGATGCTGTATGCAATTTCCTTTACACTTCACCTGTTTCGACACCAAAGTTGGCGCTGGTTGCTAGAGAAGTGAACTATACCTGACCAGAAGATGTCATCTAGTTTTCAATCCTTCAAGATTTCCAAATCCGAGATCTGATGTGACTATGATGATGGAATGTCTTAAATGCCTTCAACTACTACCTACATTTGGCTTGCCAGTTTCATCCTTGTTGGGCTCCTGTACAATAAATATGCCCAAAGGATCAAGGTTTTTTAAAAGATCTTAAATGATCAGTCAATTGTTGTTTACATTGCTCTGTCCCTCTGTTTCTGTTAAGGGAAGGCCCACTTACTTGGTCCCAAATGACATGGATACTCCTTATCAAGCTCAACAAACAACGCGGGCCACACACAATTTTGGCCCAAGATCTCATGATGACTGGATCATACAAAATGGGATAGATGCTGTACGACCCGGTTTTCGGGAGACATTACAATTTTCAAGAATTGCAGGTCATGTTGGTTATTAGTGAAAGCAAAATAAGCAAAATAAAAATTTACCGTACATGAACGAGTAGTCTCGAAAACTCTGCACAGAAGGTAAACTTAGGACTCAGAAACTCTGCACAGCTCAATTAGATGGAATTGAACCTAGGACTCTGAAGCCTCCTACTATACCTAAAAAGTTACCACTAGATTAAAAGCAGATTATAACTAATCCAAGCAAACGGCTTATGTACAAAACAAGAATGTAAAGGTACAAGACAAGTAAAAGTAAGATACGGAACAAGGTGCAACATGTTATGAACATATTAAATAATTAAAAGACCAGTAAGGTAAACTTAGGACTCAGAAACTCTGCACAGCTCAAATAGATGGAAGCTGAACCTAGGACTCTGAAGCCTCCTACTATCCCGAAAAAAGTTACCACTAGATTAAAAGTAGATTATAACTAATCCAAGCAAATGGCGTAAGTATAAAACAAGAATGTAAAGGTACAAGACAAGTAAAAGTAAGATACGGAACAAGGTGCAGCATGTTATGAACATATTAAATAATTAAAAGACCAGTAAGGTAAACTACCGAACTAAAATGTAACAAACTAAAGAAAAGACATGTACACGAGTCTTGAAATTATTACACTTTATTGTAAGTATTTCTGTCATGTGAATGTGAAGTTATATCAAACCTAGGCTGTGACTCTAATGCGATCTGGATCCTCTAATGCAATCTGGATCTGATTTTAGGGATAAAAATAGGATTTTTGATGGAAAGATTGGATTTTTATGGGAAAGATTGGATTTTTAGGATGAAAATAGAGGATTGGGGCAAAAGACATGAATTTTTTTAATAAAAACTGAAATATAAAGATAAAGTTAGCCACGTTCGAGAACAGCTCTCCTAGCTATGATTCGAGATAAAGTCTAACTCTTCCACTAGATCTAAGGGACCTACCATATTCTCTCAATTCAACACAATATTCAACATCCCTTACATCCACACCTCTCTCTATATTTATAATAAGAGTCCTAATTAGCCATTGTCCCAAAACTACTAAAATACACCCGACCTAGAGTTTTCACAAAAAATAACAGATTTGTCCCTAAACCCTCAAAATTATGAAAATCATTATGTCAAAAAATTACATATTTTTCATTGTCATCGAGTCGCAACATTACTCTGCCTCCAAAGGATCACCTTGTTCTCCAGATAGTGCATGAAATCCATGTGCATGCTAAGTATGCTCGTCCCCTCCTGGATTAAAGCTCAGAATGCCCTCAACGCTGTCGTCGGGTCATCCAAAGTCACCACCATCTTTCGTCAAGCCTAGATGGAAGCCATGACGATCGCCAAAGCCACCAGAAGGTTCATCGCGCCTGAAGCCCAGCCTCCGAGGCCTGGAAAGGCCACTATCTGTAAACCAAGGCCCACAGGCCCCGTTGAAGGATGTCTGGAGCTTGTTGGGCCCGATCCGGCCTACTCGTCAACGGGCTTGGCGTGGGCGGCCCGCCAAGGGGCCGCCTGTTAGGGTTTCTATCATGTATAACAAGTTTATACACAGCGAAAAAAATAGAAGACTACCAAGATCCATGCGTTTCAAATTGATTCGATCTGATTTCTAACCTTTGTTGACGATTCAAATGTATCGGACTGCATGTGCTGCTCTACGAACGACCATCATCTATCAGTATCCACATGCGAACGTCACAAACAGGAATTGCGATGGTGCTAGCTCCTTCTCCGCAACTAGGGTTTCTCTCTCGCTCTTCGCTTTTCTCAAAAAACGGGAGATAGATTGAATGCGTAATTAACTGAAAATCCTATGTATATCATATATAGAGTCCCATGCTAACCCTTTAACGCGTTTCAGTTACGTCGAGATATCTCTTTGAGATAATATCTTATCCGTTAACTCTTTAACGCGTTTTAGTTACGCAGAGATATCTTATGGATAATATCTTATCAAAATACAATATCTAACATTTAAGATATATCCTTATTACGAATTTCAAATCAGATTCGAATTCTCGTTTAAAACCATATACCATCTATTACGCTCTATGTACGGCCCAATAGGCTCATATCAAATTGGTAGTGTGCCTAATCCCATTAAAAGCTCACAAGTCATAATTGGTACCTAGCAAGACATTATAACTACCCAATTACTATGTATATCGTTAGTCCGATATTAACATATCTAATAGAACATGTCATAATCCTTTTGTCACACGATATCTTATTTGAACATAAGTCATGGACAGTGTCATACTTATATTGTTCAAATATTCAATTTCTCGATTATTAAGTAGACTAATAATATCAAATGACATTCATTTGAGCAAGACCATGCATTTCTCAGTCATACTTATCGAGTGGCACATTAGATATCTCTCTCATAAGAGAGGGACAAATTTCTTCTTGCTCATTCACTTTCCTCTGCATAATTCACACCATGTTCAATCATAACCTTTATGATTATCTGATTAAAGATAACGTTTGGTTATGTCAAAATATGATGTTCCTCATGTATGAAACTGTGATGATATCATGTCTAAGGATTCTATGACATAACTATTATGTGATTATTTATGACACTAATCTATGTAATGATCTCATAGCGAGTCTATCGAGTACCTTGTTCTACAATAAGTATATATAAGTTTGATTTGTATCACCATACGTATAATTATCTCATAATTATCAACCAAACTCATACTAGTCTTAATTTATCATTATAACTTTAACGATGAATGACTAGTGATGCTTAGAATAACGTAAAACAGCTATTCAAACATTATTATAATGAAACATGCAAGCAATATAACAATAACATTAAGAGAACCCACTAACACCGCCCTGGGTTGGGTGGCCTGCCAGGAGGTCGGGAGCCTCCTGGCGGCACTTGGGGGTCATCAGTACTCCTACCTTGGTCCTTCCTCGTCTTCTGCCCCCCAAGATTGTTTGGGAGGGTTTGATCCCTTTGCGTGTGATCATTCGCTGATTTGACGTGATCCACCGCTGATTTGTTGAGGTTCCTCGTTAAAGGTAGCATCTTTCTCATTTTCATTGGCCAAAGGTGTCACCTTTAGCCCTAGATATGTGCAGTTGGCTTCGCCTTTCTTCAGATCTAGATTCAAGCAGGCTTGGTAAAAGATCTCTGAAATTTTCTTCGATAGTTGGCGTTTCTCCACCTTAAAGATTTACTTCACCATGGCTTTCATCTCCTCTTTGAACCGTGAAAAGCTTTCAACGATAAATTTCTTCAGATCCGCCACTTCGCCATCGAATTCTGCATCTAAAGCTTCGATCTTTTTCGCCGTCGCCACTATTGGTGCCAAGATCGGTGCTCTGATACCAATTTGATGCGATCCGGATTTGATTTTAGGGACAAAAATATGATTTTTTTTTTGGAAAGATTGGATTTTTATGAGAAAGATGTGATTTTTAAGGATAAAAAGAGGGGATTTAGGGAGAAAGACTGGATTTTTATTGATAAAAACTGAAATACAAAGATAAAGTTAGTCGCGTTCGAGAGGTGAACTGCTAGCGTAGCTTTGGTTTGAGATAAAGCCTAACTTTCCCACTAGATCTAAGGGATCTATCATATTCTCTCTCAATTCAACACAATATTCAACTATCCCCCCACATCCTCCGCCTCTCTTTATTTATAATAAGACTCTTAATTTGCAGTCGTCCCAAAATTACTAAAATACCCTTGACATAGGGTTTTCACATAAAATTACAGATCTACTCCTGAACCCTCAAAATTATAAAAATGCCCATTGTGCCAAAAAAATTACAGATCTGCCATTGTACTCGAGTCGTATCAGACTCTACTGGATATTACGATATGCAACCCGAAAACCACCTTATACCACAGGAAGCTGCCACCGGCTGAGTCCAAGAATTGAAAATAGGAACGAACGCAGGATCCATCCGACATAACAGGTCTCATTCGTGACTGACCGGGACAGAACAAGAAACAGGAAAGGGATCTTCCCATTTAATGGCCAAAAGCATGGCTCTAATCGGTCATGCACTCTCTCAAACATGAGTTACCTCAAAACCTCATCTGTTCAATGTAATGTCATTTTATTATTTTGTGTGGTGTCAAGTGTAGTATGTCAGGGGACTGTAACTACTGATGTATTGTTTTATGTTGTAAGTTGGTGTCAGGAATTGTATCATTGAGTATTAAGATGTGGTGATTACTATAGCACGCATTGTATGTATTGTTAATGAGACAAAGTCCCTTAAAAGTCCACGTATAGCATCATTGTAAATATGCGTAGTAAGGGATATTATCTCAAGATTCATGGATCTAGCATTTCAAGAGTCACGTTTCAGCTTTCAACACGTCTAACATGAGAAAGAGAACAATTATGAGTTCAATGTATGTAACAGTTCAAGCATAGCCCCACCTAACTACGCATTTAATTGATGTTAGGTAAAGTTATCTTGATCATTGCATGCTCTAAAGTAATTTTACAATTGGTTCTGGTAACTGTGTCAGTCTTGTTCTCAACCAACGTTTACTAGCACGAGTTTTCAGCCAATAATCCAATCTGATGTAATTTCTATTTCTACGCATAAGCATATCAACATAAATCTGAAAATTTATTGTAAAACTGAAGGTTTAATACTTGCAGAAAAAACATAAATTTTCTTTTTTTATTTTAAAACTGAAATAACTGTATGGGAAAATATTTTTCATGGCGCATCAGATTTGGGCATATATACATATTTGGGTCAAGGAGAACAACCAAACTTAAATAGAAGTGGGACTGGAGTAATGTCCACAGGGTGAAAACAGGGGAGTAGAGCCATTGGCGGGCCTAACTGTAATGGTCCGAAATTTTAGAGATTATTGGGGGAATTTTCTGTAATTTCTTAAATTTATTTTTAAAGTTTTTTTTATTCTTTTCTAATATTCTTTTTGCTTTTTCTTTGGCCCATGTTCTTCTTCTCACTTCAGCCCGCAAGCTCCATTGACCGCAACAGAATACTTCTCTTCTCATTTAAATTTCTTCTCCCTTTCCTTTAAACAAAACCCAAAGACACAAGCCCAAGGCCCCAAAACAAATTCCCAAGCCTAAATCCATCATTTTGCTCGCCTCCTCTCTTCACCAAACAAACGGAAACCAAAGCACCAAGCATCACATCTAAATGTTTTATCCAAGCACCAAGTTAAGTGTCATGTCCTTATCCAAGCGCTAAGCCCGCGCACTATATACCTATCATAACATCGTGCCTAAGCGTCATATCCTAGCGTCATTCAACCGCCTTCCGAATGGCATGTCCAAGCACCATACCAATGTATCATGTCCAAAGCTTCTTGTTCAAAATGACATGTACAAGCAAGAGTTCGATGATCGTCGTATATCCAAATAACATGCTCAAATGTTACTACCTTGATTATTGCAGGAAGTTCCATCTGCCCTGCAAGAAGGTTTTGAACTAATTGAATTTTATGTAATATTTGAATTAGACTCGAAGGAAGACGAGTGGTAGTATCACCTAAAAAGTTTGAGCAGCCTAACTCGGTAAAAATCCTATGTCACAGCTTCACAAAATCTATATATGTCTAACTTCAAGACATGCCTGAGTAAAGCCGATCTTGATAAGAAAATGCATGCTTTCCATGTGCAATTACTAAAAAACATTCCTTTCAAATCTATTTGAATCACTCTCATTTTACTTTATATTTTATATTACTTGAGATTATATTTCGTATCTCATGTTTTTTATCTAAGCGTCGAAAGCAAGGAAGATGTTTCGCCAGATACTTATCCTTATCGGGCTTTTTATCTCAGTTTCGGAGCTACCGAAACAGAACCAGCAAAATGTTCCAGTTTTGGTGAAATCGGCTGAAACTGGCCAAAATGGTAGCATTCCGGCAAAAACCCAAGTAAAAAATAATGAAAGATATAGAAGAGGAAGAACCAGAAATGAAGATGAAGATGAAGATGCTCCAAACCAATAAAAACATAAAAAAGAACACGAAAAATAAGAGGAAGAGAAAGAGGAAGGAGAGATAGAGAAACATACCTCTCTCGTTGTGGCAGCCGCCTCATGTTGCCTCACGCAGCTGATCCCCCTCCCGCCGCCTCTCGCAAATGACCCGCCCTTTCAATCAGGGTTGGCTCCCACAAAATGCAGCCGCCCTTTCAATCAGGGTTGGCTCCGTTACGAGACTATGAGAGCCATGTAAGTTACATTACAAATTTAACATTGGTAAAACTTTTATTTACAAGTTTGCCACATCATTTATTTACAAGTTTGACACTATTTGTTAAATGGATCGACAAACTTTTAAATAAAAGGAATCAACATGTATTGATACACATGCTAAGTATTTGAAAGTATATACAGACGAAACCGAACTCATCGAAACGGGCAAAACCCGACCGAAACCTAAAATTTCTGGAAGACCGAGACCGAGACCGAGACCTCAAATCTTGACTGGAACGGTCGAATGTGGGATCTTCATCCTGAATTCGACTCACTAACGTCCTTACTGGTTATGATATGTGAATTATAGAATATTCAGAGGACATGGCCATCCAACCTATGAAGGTTCATCTGCCCACAATGGCATTAGTTTGTATAAAGTACGTCATTCACGATTTTGGTTCAATAAAGTGTGTAATGAACACCTACGTCATTCACGATTTTGGTTCAATAAAGTGTGTAATGAACACCAAGACCAAGGTATATCATCAAGTGCTGGAAAAATTCAATGACTATTGTGAATGCGGTCAACTAAGTTTTGAAGATAAGCTTGGTGAAATAGTGAATGGATTTGAGACTGAAATTGAGGGGCGAAATCCTAAGCTGATCAGTAAAGATAGCTTGTTATTCTTGTTATGCTGATACAAGATACAAGTAAACCTTTTACATGATTAGGAATTATTGTTCTTTGCTATGATATGTATGCCACTTCTTCCAATCATAAATTGCTGTGTCTGACACAAACATATGGGCATGACGTGTCCATCCTTGTCTACACTTATGAATATGTATATTGTCATTCACCTTAAAAATATGTATCGCATGAACTATGATGTTACCTCTTCTTACAAAATGTAATATTTTATAGGTCATTCTACAAAAAATAAGTGCCTTCTTATATGAATATAAATCCAATGTATATACTTGTGAGAGTCAAATATTCATGTATTGCTGAAGAAATATACAATTATAGATGTTTCTTCACGTCTAGAGATTAGACACTTGCAATGTCTATCACCCCATGTTCTTGTGGGAGTGCGACACTCATGTTTGTGTTTCCTAATAATATGTTTTCGCTGCCAATTTGACGAGGTTGGTGTCTTCTATGATAGGACAAAAATCAATTCTATTGCAAAAAGTATTGTTTAGGTTGTTTAGAACTTGATCGATCCCATCATGCTGTAATACCATGGTGAGATTATTTTAAAGCAATATGGGGTCCTATTGTGTGTCAAACTTAAAGACATAATCTGGGCTGTGATGATGCAGAGTATGTCTTCACAAGGTTCACTCACTGTGGACCCCTGATCCATTTCCAAACTAATTAACATGGTGTCAAAGCTCAAATTTATTCTTCGGCATCAATTCCGTTTGGATTCATCATTCTCATTGCCTGATCATCACCCGCTCTTGCTCGGGTTCATCATTCGATATTTGATTCTGCTCGGGTTCTCGTTCCTGCTCGGTTCTTTCTTTTCCTAACTCTCAAGGTAAATTCACCTTAAGTTTGGAAGTGTGTGCTAACAAAACTATTCCCATATCGAAAACATTAGGAAAAAGTGAATAAAGTAATTTGAATGTTTGGCATGTACTAAACAATTCAAAATTTTGGGTCAGAGTTTTTCAGCTCGCATTATGACTCACCAATTTGCCTAAACATGGGTCCTTGATCTTGAATTTGTAGCATTGTTTACATGGTATCGAGCAGGTTAATATCGAAACTCTTGGTCATTGGTTTGACGTAAGTTTTGTTTTTGTTTTTGTTTTGTTTGGTTTGGGGCGCGGGAAGAGAGAGGAGGGGGGGGGGGGGGGGGGGGATGTTTGATATATGTTATGTAGACACTTGTGTACAACTAGTACCCAGCGCATGTGCATCTTGTATATTTCTTATTATCCAAGATTTTCTTTTATATATAAAGGTAATTGCCATACATCAACGGTTTACAATTTTCCTCCAATCAACAAGTATATTTTGATTGCCTTTTTTATGTGAGAAATGACTTGTCAAATCAAATTCCTTAGTATCTGTTTGATTTGTTTTTAATTACATATGTGTATGCTGTATGTTATATTACTTCTTGTTTCACATCCATTTTTATTGTAGGAGCTGCAATCATTAAGCGAAGCCATAGGTGCTGAAAGCAGAGGTTTACCCGATGAGCTTATATCCTACTTGCCTTCCTCTACTTACAAGACAGGACTATTCTCCAAAAAAGACAAACATGATGAGTATGTCTGCCAATTAATTTTTTATTAACTCAGATTTATATGTTATGTTCTGAAACAGCTGGTTGATGGTACTGCTGCAGTCTCGTTTGAAATCAGGGCATTATCATCATATGGTTATTCAAATGTCTCAAATGCAAGCGAACAGTAGGGAAGAAAAAAAATTGATTTGTGTTGCAGCATTCTCATTTAGAATCACATGCTGGCATGATGCCCATACGTTAGCCATATACCTCAAAGGACATCTAAAATTTAGGATTGGTGAATGAATGACATTTTGAGTTGTAAACAAGTCATATTTACAATACATTTGGCTGTCACATAACTTGCATATTTTGTGATTAGATGCATATCTGCAAAGCGGTTAATTGTGGAGAAACAAGACTTCATAAAAATTTCTTAATATGTAGTATTATAGTTGCAAGTATAGCTGATGCGAGAATTGCCATCTACACCGTCAGTAACACATGTGGTTTGCATTCTTCCTCAGGACTGATGGCATGACAATTGATGTAGATAATGAAATATACTTCTCATATAATTTCTATTTCCGTAGTCGTAACTATAAAGAAACGAACACCGTAATAATAACATCACATGTCAAGTATTAAAAAACAGTAGTCCCTACCATACATAATCTGTGTGTACAACCAAAGGGCGTTTAACCAAATACTAGATTAAATGATGTTTTGCCTTTATCTCTAAACTTATATTACAATGGACTAGACACTATCGTAGCCAGTTTACTGATTTTACCTGTTATGTTATGCCAGATTTTCAGTCAAGGGAAGAGGAAAAGAAACTCCTGATAAAATTCACTTTACCCAATTTTTCATGGCATTTGATGATCAATTTCTATCGATAATCAAGTATCTGACTACTCAATGTAAAAGAATTAGTTCCGTAAAAAGGAAGAGATGATTATATCAAGCAAACAATTAAGGCTAAGATTGTGGTCGCTAATATAAAAGTTCAACAGAAGATGTTGAGATTAAATTGCTAAATTTGAGGCAAAACCTCAAAATGAAATTACATTCTGAAATCCGTAGGGGGAATTTTCTTCTATGATGACTGAGAAATCCACTCTTCACTCCCAAATGAGTGGCACGTATCGATCCGCTGACCTAAAACGTAGGTATTGTTTATGGATCTAGGGGTGAAAGCTATTATTTCATTGAAAGTAATATTTTTAACAACTCAATTCAACAGCAAACAATATGCAAGTTGATGTCTTTTGTTATAGGACATTTAGATGGCGTGAATGGTTGTGATCTTTTGAACCAGAAAGTATACTTTTTGGCTATCATTGGAGGAAATTTCCACCGAAGCAGCTGCTGACACCTGCTAATACATTCCGTATTTCAAAAGAGAAAACCTACTCATAAATTTATCTAGTGAGCTAGGTTATGTTAAGTATTCCTTCTCAGCATTCGGTGACTTAATGAATGGAAAATTTGTCTTAGTTCTTTTAGTAGTGATTCTTGGTTTCTAGTTGAAATTATCGCAAGGGTAGCCATCCAAAACCTTCTTTGGTAGAATCGCAAGGGTAGCCATCCAAAACCTTCTTTAGTTCTACCAAATATGAAACAATAATACTAAGCTGAATCAAACTTATATATATATATGAAATCTTATACCCCGTAAAAATGGGACATACACGGATCTGTTCTTCCTGGATCCCCTTTGCCTTGATCAATAACTTCAGTTGAATCTTTGAAAACTATTTTAAAGATTTAAGGGGCAGGAACCTAGTTGCATAAGCTAGACCAAGCTAGGAAGGATGGGGAGGAATTATTTAAAAAATAAAAAATGCAGTCCCAACAAAGCAAAGAATTTGCTACGCAGAGAATCGTTCTTTCTAATCTCTAATTTCATAGGAAGCTTGTCATTGATGAAACTTATCATATGGTTCTGATACGATGTGGGGGGGGGGGGTGTGGCGGCTAATCAGCGGCGTATTCGAGGGAAGCCTAAATCAATGTTGGTTCTGTAATTCTGGGCACCAGGGGCAAAAATGTAATTTGAGGGGTCTAGTGGCATATCTGTAAATTTAGAAAAATCAGTCTTATAAATGTATGTGGGCTGGTTAATTGGGATTTATGCTGAAATTAGTGAGAATTGATAGAGAATATGAGTAGAAGCCTAGTTTAGTGGGCGAGTTAAGGCTTCCTCTCGAATTAAAAGGCTATGAGAGTGGTCATCCTCTCGAAAGAGGCCAATTATCTTGTTATTCCACTTCATAATCAATAAATCCCTATTTTTATCCCTCAAATCCCTAGAAAATCCTGTCAAATTGGTATCAAAGTATAGATTCTGATGGCAGCGAGAAAGGTGGACGCTTTGGAAGAGAAGTTTGAAAGTGAGATGGATGTTCTCAAGAGAACAATGGAGGAACAACATCAATCAATGGAGGCACGACATCAAGTGACGGAGGGTCAAAATTGAGCTATGGAGGAGTGGCTTTCATCGATTGAATTCATGATGAAGCACATCTGGAAGAAGATGAACCACCCTTTGCCCTAGAAGGAGAAGACGAAGCCATACCTGAACGAAGACAAAGTCAACGGCATAGATCCAGGGCAAAAGGCGGCGGCGTTGGACATGGACAAGGGAAAAATCATCTCTTTTGAGTAGGAAGGACGGTTCAGCATCAAATTTGATCAACGACTATGATTACAACACAGATCTAGGGCAACAAGCATCATCTTTGAGCAAGAGAAGGTGAAAAGTCGTTAACTTTATGAAACATCTGCATCTCGACGGCGATGATCTGTGTGGAAGGTGGAAACCATCCACCAAACCCATTGGGGGCAGCGGTTGAAATCAAAGGAAGGTTCGACTGACCTTGGGCGGACCGCCCATGCCATAGTCGACCTGGGGTGGGGCGCCAAGGCCCTGGTCGGCCCTGGTCGGGACGTCTTGTGGCCTGCGACCCTAGGAGGGCCGTCTAAGGCCCGGCGACCCATGAGCAACCTTTCAGGGGGGCCTGTGGGCCCGTAAGCACATGATATGGGTCCATCGAAGCCCGGTGATATTTTCGACTTGTAACATCATTTTGGGGTCTTCAGCGACGTTCGTGGCCACTATTGAGGCTTCGAGGAGGGTGGTGTAGATCTTGGGTGGCCCGACGACAGCGGAGGAGGCCCACAAGGCTTCGACTAGTCCATAAGAGGCCCACATGGGGGCATCTACTTATGTGACAGTAGAGGGGGGTTTGAGGGAGTACGACAACAACCTACATGAGGCTGGTATCCTTTTGAGGGCGACGACGGCATGAGAGGTTTCTAGGGTTTCGATGAGGATGGAGGAGACATGTGGTTTTGATGACATATGGGAAGACGACGGTGCAGTTGCAAGAGTTTAAAGTGGATGTTTTGGAGGCCCCGCAGCTCAACAAGACGCCTATCAGCAGGTTCACGGGCAGCCTAATCAGAGCGGAACAGGGACACTTCGACGATGACAACAAGATCTGAAAGCTGAAGATGCCTTCAACGATGTCAACAAGATCTGAAAGCAGAAGTGGCATGTTTTGAGGGGAAGAACCCTTACGGATGGTCTACTAGGCAGAAAGATACTCTGTCGTAAGCGGCTTGACAAAGGAAGAGAAGTTGATGGCTGTTGGTATATGTTTGGAGAGACATGCATTGTTCTGGTGCTAGTGGAGGAAGCAGAGGTAACCTATGTGCTCATAGGAAGAGTTCAAGGACTGTCTACTCAACCGATTTCATGACACTCGGGGAGGAAATTTAAATGAGTAGCTCTTTGCACTCAAGCAAGAGGGCATCAACAGATAATATCGGAAGAGGTTCAAGATGCTATCGTTCCGGGTGAGGGAGATATCTGAGGCGACGTTGGATGGAATTTTATGAAGGGGTTTAAGGCAAACATTAGAGCAGAGCTTCATATACTGAGGCCGAGGGGAATTGGAGAGGCGATGTAGATGGCCCAAATGGTGAAAGACAGGAACACTGCTGAGTGGGTTGTCAAGGGTGCACTGAGTGGGGCCACAACCTGCACTCATGTTACAATGGAGATACAGAAGTCTTAGCCAGGAGGGTGCAGATGATCCATGAGAAGAACAACGAGCATCAACCCGACAGCAGGCTCAAGCATGTCACAAAGGCAGAGATCCAAGACAGATGCGTCAATGGTTTATGCTTTTGATGTGACCTAAGATTTGGGCCAGGACATCGTTGTCGAGATCGTGCTCTTCATGTTTTGATCGTCGAGGATGAAGAAGGATAAAACAGCTGAGAAGGAAGAATCAAGAGGGGATGAGCACCCAATTTGGAGTAGTATACCCATGAATTTCATGTCAGCACCTTGAGGACAATGGTGTTCTTTGGTATCATAGTAATGATACGACTCGGGGTGCGACAAAAGTAAGGGAAGGCTGAATCAGTAGCAGTTTTGTAATTCCAGGCACCAGAGTCTAGGACAGATTTGTAAACCTAGTGAAATCAGTCTTATAATTATATGGAGGCTGGGTAAGTAGGGTTTATGCTGAAATTGGTGAGAATTGATTGAGAATAGGAGTAGAACTCTAGTTTAGTGGGGGAATTAAGCCTTCCTCTTGAATTAAAGCCTAGGAGAGCAGTCTTTCCCTCAAAAGAGGCCAATTATCTTGTCATTCCACTTCATAATCAACAAAACCCCTATTTTTATCCCTCAAATCCCTAAAAATCCGACCAAGTTCTTTCTGCAAAACTGTCTAACAATCAAATGAAATACCATTACGTTACAAAATTGAGTTCATGGAGAAAAAAACTTAATTTAGTTTAATTTCATTTTCTGAACTATAGGTCTGGGTAATACTTCAAAAGAGTATATATAAGTAACTTAATTCAAAAAAAAGTTTTTTAAAGAAAATCCAATTGTCTACACAGCACTAGAGCACACCACTAGAGCTGACTGATAATATCATCATCATCATCATCATCATCATCATCATCATAGCCGTCATCCCAAAAAAATCGGCTTCATGGACTCGCTAGAAATTGAGCTGACTGATAATGTGCTTTGGTCATCCCCCACATCATAATTTTCTATGCAAACATGTGTTACTTTTTATGTTCCATATTGAAGCACAATCACCAATCTTCTAGCAAGGAATTATGCACAAACAACTATCGTTCTATAGTGATTATATTATAGATCTTTTTAACTGAGTGTAAAATGCATATCATGGATCTCTAGATGGCCTGACAAAATCTGGTTATATCTGCTGGCCATTTTCATAATTTGATTCCGAGAACCATGCAAAAAGATGTTGCACATAATGTTACTTATCTCAGTCTATGACTATCCCTGACTTGTATGTCTGTTGCATGCAGATGTGTTATATGTTGTATGGCTTACAAAAATCGCGACAAACTAATCACTTTGCCATGCCAACATCAATACCATAAAGATTGTATTACTCGTTGGTTGAAAATCAACAAGGTACTAGCATTGTAGCTCTTATATTGTTCTCCACTATGGATATCAGCTTTTGAATTTGGTTTCTCTCCGAAATTATGATGCATTTTTTCATGCCTATTTTTTTGTGTATTCAATTTCACCATAAAGGATTGTCATAGAAAAGTGATAACCTTTTGGACCAATCAACTTAGAAAGAAAGTGATTCAACATGCCCAAAAACAAAATATCATAAACTATACCTACTTGAAACCTAAACTGTTCAAGATGTGCTCAGTTTATTCAAAAGATTAAGATGTTAGGTTGCAGTGCTGCATATAAATCAAAGCAAACTACACATGCTATTGAAGGGTTCTTTCACGTAAAGTCCTTATCGTTTTAAGTCATGTAAGTTAAAACCCTAACATTACAAAGTGCTCCATTTTTGTACCATCTGTTAATTTACCATCGAGATCTGTTGATTTATGTACAAATTTGCCTTTTGTCAATTAAAAAAAACATTCTTCTCCTTTTAATCTTTTTCATCATCTTTCTTCAATCGTCTACTCTTCTTTTCTTTCTCTCCGCCTTCTTTTACCAGTCTTCTCGATTTTGAGATTTCTGTTTTTGAAATTTTTTGTAGGGTTCTAAGAAGAAGAAGAAAGGAAGTAAATTTTGGGTTTTCTTTGTAAGGGATTAAGAAGAAGAAGAAAAGAGGTGGTAAATTTGCCAAATTTTTGGGGTTAGTTAAAGGGAAATCCCTCTCTTTGAATCTCCTTTGATTTCACTCTCTCAATCTCGATTCTTCCCCATGATTTCACAAAATAAGGAGAAGAGGAAGTGGGCAGTGGAAAATTTGTCTTTTTAATGCCATTCTTAAAAATTGATGAAAAGCTAATCAGATGTACGGGGTAAATGATAGTGTATTGAACATAAAAGAACCCCAAATGTTGGGGTATACTAGTGCATTTTGCCCTTTTTTGCCATATTGGCTGTCATTTTTGTCTAAAAGCTTAATGTAATGAGTTAGATAGTTGATTGCATTTCATTAAGCATCCAACACAACGGAAAAGTATCTCTTATTCAACATTACTATGCATTTGAACTAGAGTATATCCAACAATCCAGTTTTTAATGGACTGATGGCATTCAAACCTAAAGTTTTAGCATTCATTATGTTCCTGAGTTCTGTTCCAATGTTTGTAACGTGTCCCTTTGTTGGAATATTCTAGATTTACCTTTCTGGTGACTGATCTGCATCGGTGCTACTTGATTTACATTTGAACTAGGATGCTTTTGACTAAAAACTGGCATTTGATAGATAATATTTGGCATGGACCAGAATTTCTAGGATACTTCATTTTCAGATCCCTGAGCTTTGTTTTCTATATTCCTCTTAACATATCACTCCCATATAAAAACTAGACTGAGATTGGAGGGACTCCAACAAAGCACATAAGCGTTCAACAAATCAAATCGCAACAAAATGTATTAAGCAATAACAACATGGTCAAACCTCATTCCATTGGGATGTAAACAGACCTGGATCATCCAAACCAAATCTGCATCAGTATCCTTCGGGGTAAGAAGATTGAAAAACAATATCCGTTTGGGGTATGGATACTAAAATTAGAATTTTCCATTTTTCTCAGCTAAGATCCATACGGATACGGGTACATGATAATACATTATACCTATGACTCATTCGTATTTAGTTACCCTTATTTGCCCATTACATTAACCCAGATGATATGATAGATTGGCTATTTTTTTTCTTTCATGTGTTTCATCAGTATTCCTACATTCGATGTATATCATGTATATGGAACATGATCATTATCCATATCCGGTTCATATCCCGTATCTTCTTTACAGATAAAGATACGAGATTTCCTTTCTGCAAATTTTTCATATCCAAATTGTTTTTTATAAATGGTTCCGGATATGGATATGGTAAAACAGTATCGAAACAATTTACATCCTTACATTCTAAAGTTACTTTTTCTCAAAATGATCGGAGGACTCGCAGCATTGGTGCCGACATAAAATGACATGTTTCACCAGTGATTTGTTATATGTTTCATATGCTCAGGTCCTAGATACTTACCTTCTTGGTTATCATATTTCCATTTATTTTGCAAAAAAGTGGAACGGATCTGTAGATGTATCTTATCATCTTATGTTTTTGTATCAGGCGTGCCCAGTGTGCACCGAGGAGGTCTTCGGGTCATAAGCTGATGTGGTGCGAGGTTGTTATTGTGCGGTCTATTGAACAAAGAATGTAGCGTATATGTTCATGTAAGGATGTACTACTCAATAAAGAGAAGGATAGCATCTTGGACAGTCGTCAGGTCTGTATAGGTAAGAGATATGCCGATGAGTTCTTGCAGAAGTATGTGAGTTAACAGACCTGGAAGTGCTTGTATGTTGCAAGATCCGGCCTCATTCCTGCATGAGATACTTGTTGCAATCAGTAATAATGTTCTGTTGACGAATATTTCTCTCTGAGTATGCTACCAGTGCTCATATCACGATCAACATGTAGACGAATTTAGGATGGATCAACGACCAAACACATATCCCTAACGCACGCCTGACAAAGATTAATTTTGTTGGTTTCCTCAGTTTGTGGAGTGCTAAAGTCTGAACCAAATCGAATAAAGAAGCTTCAGCCTGCCATGCGTGTTGTTTTTTGGTTGGGCAATCTAGCAGCCAAAGTGAGGATGCTACACGCATCCTCGTATGTGGTTGTGCTCTACTTGTTCAGTCCTTTTGCTAGCTAATCTATAAGCTATTGATATGGACCTATTCTTTCATGCAATTGCAGGCAGTAGTCATAGTGGAGCATCCAAATTGCTGCGTTGATTGATCGTTCATTCAACCGACTCTCTCGCTGATCTTGTCTTCATGCATGTGCACTATACCTGTGCGGCACTAGTAGAGGAGTGGGGTTTTCACGGACCGGGAAGTAGAGGTGGCAAAATGAGCCCGGTCCGGTCCGAATCTGACCTTCTTATCCGGGTATGAGTACGGGCCAATTCGGATCAAGTAGGATCAGGATTGACCCGACCCGGATAAAAATCCGGGCCGGGTATGAGTTTGACATGTCAACCCGGATGACCCGAATTCGACCAGGTTTACTATATATATATATATAATAATTTAAATAATAATTTCAACAAACAATTGCAAGGGGAGTTGTGCTTATACGGTTTGAATTGTTGTCTACTTCTTTGAGAGGTCGTGAATTCAATTCCCTTTACATACAACTTTTTAGTTAGTCCATGTTGTCATCAGTGAGGTTTAAGCGACGAGTTACTGGCAATTATGCAACACTTAATAAATTGACGATGCCTCTTAATAAATAGCCGGACATCGAAAAAGGAGCAGTTGCGTGTAATTCAAATCTTAACCCGACGGGTGAACCCAAAACCGACCTGGTTATTTTTCGGATCATCCGAACCCGACCCGACTTCAATCCGGATCGGGTTAGGGTTCCCCACCCGACCCGTTTGCCACTTCTACCTAGAAGCATCTAGCTACTTTCCTATGGACCTAATTTGATTGAGATATTCACAGTGCATATACAATGTAAAATGAAACGAAACTTCAGTTTCTAAAAAGTTGGGTTTGAAAATTTTCAATGTGGTTTGTACCAGAGTAGTATATGTTTAGATTCGTTATAGGATGGTTCAAACCAAAGCATGTATGGTTCAAATCAAAATATAATTTTTCTTCTTCTTGTTGTTATCATTGTTCTCTCAAATAAATAAGTTCATTAATTTGCAAAAAGATTGTGTTAAAATTAAAATAAGAAAGTACAATATCTACAAAATTTAAACACACACGTGTACTGAAATTAGTGTAATTCAAGGCTTCAAGCCATGGAAAGGGTAATTCAAGCCATGAAAAGGGTGATTCAAACTATTAATCAGCACTTCAAACTATAGACTAATTTTGATTTGAAAATTTTTTGAAGTATTTTCAGCCCCATCGTAAGGATTAAATTAGGAAAGATAATACGGTAGATGTTTTGTTGCAACCATGACTTACAACTTATTCATATACATGGCTCATACTGCATGAGTGAGTAAATGGTAAAAATATGTGCAAACAATATGCGTAAATAATTGTCAATGCAATATGCAGAAAGAATCATCAATACAAATTTTATTCTATAGTTTAGTCATAATAATCATAATTGAATTAGGAATCCTAAGTTAGTTTCTTATTGAGAAAGCTTTATCAAATTATAATATTGAAGAGTTCAATCATATTAAACATAAAACTTACAAATTACGATTAATATTTTTTAGGCACGTATATTAATCTTAAAACAATAAAATGAACATAAATTTGCCTCTTTAAACAACCAACATCCACGTGGGGGGTTCATTCATATATGCTTCCAAGGACTCCAAGATGGGCTTATTTTATGCATTAAAAATGTTTCTTAAAGAGCCAACTCAGTTAAACATAATCAAAGCTCAAACATTAACCCCTCCTTAATTAAAACCGCGTGCTCCCCTTTGGACCATCACTCTGCGCTTGCGCCACGTGTGTACCGACTCAGAGGCTAGGATCCACGCCCCTCCCCAAATATCCACCGTCCGTTTCTTAGATCGGGCAAAGCTTTTTTAAAAAAAAATAAAAACTTTCCGGAAAAAAATAAAAACTAGTGGCCGGCGAATGGCCAGCGGTTGGACCAAGCGAAGGAAATGGTGTGGGGCCCACAGCCATTTTGAGATATTCGCCGTGCGATGGGGGACCGTACCAAAAGAGGTCCCAGAAATTATTCATGAAATATCTTCCCTCCTTGGGTCCCGCCTAATTTTTATTTTGCTTCTTAATTAAAACACAATTATTACGGTGTGGTTAATTGTCTGTTGGTTGCCTAAAGTGGGGGCAGAGAACAAAGATAAAGTAATCCGCGTGCAAAGAATAAACGAGACCTGTTGTGAATGGAAATAACCAGAGTCGGTTAGGATTGCGGGTATCTTAGGGATACGTTCATATCTATGTATTTGATGTATCTACTCTCCTACCATGCCTATAAATAAAGGGCTGGGGGTTCCTCCCCCAGTAGTTGATTCATAACACGTTATCAGCACGAGCCTCTAAATTTTTTCCTTTCCACAAATTTTTTTTCTGTTCGTTGCGAAGGCGAAGGCGAAGGCGAGACGGGAGATCCACGAGCGCGGTGCAAGGCTTCCTCCATCGAAGGTCGTCATCCGCGTAGGGCTTCGAGCAACCGTCGCTATATCTGGAGGACGGATATAGATGTAAAAATACTAAAAACGATACTTTTAATCATACGTATGATTGCCCCTCCACTAGATCTCGCAAGATCGTCATGGGGATTCATCGTCGCCTTGAAAACGACGGATTATTCATCCCAAAAATCAAATTTTTTTAGGGTTTATGGTTTTTTTTTACCAAAACCCCAAATCAACCCCGCCGGCGGCTTCGCCGCCCCCCCCCCCCCCCCCCTCGCCGCCACGTCACCCCCCCTTGCAGGGGGGGCGGCGGCGGCCCCCTCTGCCGCCGCCCTCCCCTGCAGGGGGGGCGGCCGCCGCCGATGCCGCGCCCCCCTGCAGGGGGGCAGCGGCCCCCGCCGCGCCCCCCCTGCAGGGGGGGGCGGCAGCCCCGCGGCCGCGCTCCCCCCCCTGCAGGGGGGCCGCGGCCCCTCCACCGCGCCCCCCCTGCAGGAGGGCAGCGGCGGCGCGCCTCCCCCCTTGCCTGCGAAACCCTAGAACAGAACAAAAAAAAAACGCAAAAGCTGTGGGCCTGAAGCCCACAGCAGATCTGTGGGCTTCAGGCCCACAGATTTCACAAAAAAAAAACAGATCTGTGGGCCTGAAGCCCACAACAGATCTGTGGGCTTCAGGCCCACAGATTTTCAAAAAAAAAGGCTTATGGGCCTGAAGCCCATAGGTCTACTGCGGGCTTTACGCCCGCAGGCCAGTTCATTTGAAAAAAAAAAATTGGGGGGGAGGCAAAGGGCTATAAACTTGCCTTAAAAGGCAACTTATTAGCCTAAAAATTAATTTAAAAAGGGGATTTAAGTGCAAAATATTCGTGAAAAATCACGGTAAATTACGGGACAAATATCGGGCAGGCGAGGACTTTTTGGGGATTCTTGGGGAGGGGGGCTTTTGGGATGATGAGGGAAACCTTTCCCTCTGACAAAGAAAATGTTTATTTTGGGCTCTTAATCAATTTAATTGATTAAACCCATTTACTTTACAACCTTTGCATTGTAATGATTTTTTCTGCAAAAATCATATTTACATGCTTTGCATCTCTGGTATATTCTGTTGGATATTATATGCGTGGTTGTGCATTGTATTTAAAACTTAATAATTAGGAAGATCCTACGACCGCTCTGCCGTTAGGAACCTAACCTAACGGTGTATGACGTTGCCCAGTGGTCCAATAATTATTAAGTGTTTAAATTATTTATCCATCTCTGCGAATATTAAATGCCTGTGATGCCTGTGATGAAAATGTCTGATGAAAATGTTGATGAGCACAATATTTCTGCATGAATTGCTAAATGTGGTTTTTGGATCGGCCGTTTAGTCCCACAGTTTATTTCCCGCACTTTTCTTTTATTTTTGAGAGAAATTGTAGTGAGGAATTTATGTAAATGTCAAAGAAAGAAGACCAACTTCCATGGAGACGGAGGCCACGCTTGAAGATGGAGATACCATATGGGACCCACGGGGTTTCCAAAGTTGTATTTTCATTTTCGTTAAGCTGCAAATTTGTATAATTTGGACTGTGGACTTTTTTGGACTCTTTCTTGTGGGACTGGCCGATCCACACATTTAGCTTTTCGTTAAATATTGCATCCGCATGAAAATGTTTTCTCTGATTAATTATTAATTCATGCATATTTGTGCTCTGCTAGATAAATGGCTAATATTGCAAGCGTTAATTTCGAAGTACTGGAAGCATCAGGTAGAAACTATCTAAGCTGGTAGCTAGATGTAAAGTTTCACCTGCGCGCAAAGTCCCTCATCGCTGTTGTGACTGAAAAAGAAAATGTTAGCGATATAGAGAAGGCACAAGCCATCTATATTCACCGCCATGTAGACAAGACCTTAAAGGCTGAATACCTTACGGTCACAGTTCCATTTGAGCTATGGACTGCCCTTGAGGACATGAATAAACATCAGAAAGATGTTATACTCCCAAGGGCACGATATGAGTGGGAGAACCTGAGACTACAGGACTTTAAGTCCATTGCTGAGTACAACTCAGCACTTTTTAGCATCACCTCACGCCTGAAGTTGTGTGGTGAGAAAGTCTCAGAAAATCGCATGCTGGAAAAGACGTATACGTCCTTCCATGAAAAAGATGCGATACTCATGCAGCAATACCGTGAACGCAAGTTCACCAAGTATTCCGAGCTGCTGTCATGTTTACTCATGGCCGAGCAAAACAGAGAGCTTCTTCTCTCCACTCACAATATACGCTCCCCGGCACTGCCCCCCCACCAGAAGCTCACTATTCCTCTTCCTTCAAAAAGAAGAGAGATAATAAAAGAAAAGAAAGACCACAAAAGGGGGGGGGTCAATAGAAAAATGCCAAGGGCCATGTACAGCAGCAGTGAAATAATGAAAGTAAGCGGAAGTTCACGTGGCACAGAAATGACAAAAATTATGCACCCCCACCCAAGAGGGAATGGGAAGACCAGTGCCATAATTGTGGCATAAAAAGCCACTGGTCCAGAGTATGCCGAACTCCGCAGCATCTCCAGGGTTTGTATAAAGAGAACAAGAAAAATAAAGCTGAAACAAACCTGATGACCTCTGATGCTCCAGTCAAGTTTTCAGCTGACAATTTCGAAAATGATAACTTGCTTGATTAGCCTTTATTTTTATCTTAGCAATTTGTTTTGATAATAATTTATGAGAGCATTTTAATTATGAAATTTGTTCTGAATGAAAATGTTTAGTAGACAATAAATGAAAATGTTTATCTGAATATTCATGTGCCTAACGATTCATCTTTCAATAGATGAAACTGCTCTCATAAATAATTAGTAGACAATAAACATATACGATATCTTTCAATACAAAGCCCAATATCAGGGCTATATTGAAGATCCAGGGACTGCAACACTGTTGCCCCCAAACGACACAAAAATAAAGGATGCACTAATCCCTCCGAATTCCAAAAGAGACTTTCTAAGTTTCAAGGACATCCGGTTCAACGGATTCCACTTGGAAACAGCAAATGTAAATGAAAAAAAATTACCGTATGCAACGTCTCAAGAAAAAGGAGTAAAATCCACACTTGAACGTTTTGAGAGCCTTATAGGCCTCCACCATACGAAGATTCGGAGAAAGGAAGCAGAATTAAACGGAGCACCTGAAGTGCCCGACATCAGCCGAGTTTTTACTCCGGCATGATGGACTTGGCCACCCTGGATTTGTGATGATGCATCGCATCTTATCCTATGGGTATGACTTGAAGAACCAGAAGATTCTTCAGAAGGGAAAAAATCCCTCGCATCCCTTACTATAAGGGAAAACTAATTGCAAGGCCATCTACACGATAAGTTGAAAAAGAATCTACACGCTTCCTCAAAAAGAATACAAGGAGATAGATGTGGATAAAATCCACCACCCCTTGTGGGCTATTTCAGTATTTCACTGTACTGATAAATGCATCCTCAGAATATTCGTACGCGTGTCTACTACAGACCCGCAACTTAGCTTTTCCAAAGCTATTGGCACAAAAATAAAAATGTTGCGGGCACATTTCCCAGACAATAAAATGTTGTAAATAAGTCTGGTTAATGTTGGGAAATATACCTCCCAGTCTTTTCAAGAGTACTGCCAATTAACGGGAATTGAAAATGAACATACAAGTGCCGCATGTTCATACCCAAAATGGGTCGGCAGAGTCACTGAAAAGTAGACTCCAATTGACTGAACGTCCATTAACTCCCGATTGCCTATGGATGCTTGGGGACATGCAAACTCTGCATGCTGCATCGTAAATGAAAATAAGACCCTCTGGAGGTCAGAGTCTCCAATGCAATTTGCATATGGAATGCCATCGAACATTTCTCATCTGAGAATCTTCGGTCGCGCAGTCTTAAATCCCCATTGCACCACCAAAGAGGACCAAAACGGTACTCAACGTCGCCTAGGTATCCATGCAGGGTTTGACTCACCCTCACTTATAAGATACCTAGAACCCCAAACGGGGGACGCATTTAAGGCACATCTTGAAGACTGTGATTTCGATGAGACGAGTTTCCCAAAAAAAATATGCCCAGATACTAGAAAATCTGGCGCGAAGAAAATTATAACTTGGGATACAAAAAGTTTGACCCACTATGATCCGGTAACAATACAATATGTAGAAGAGATCCCGAAGATCCTCCACATACAGAACACTGTCTACCAATTACCGGAATCATTTATTGACAACCAGAAGATTGTCAGATCACACATCCCTGCTGCAAAAACTCCAGCTAGGATTGACATCCCCGAGAATGGATGCAATCCACCAGCAGCAGAAGTGGCTGATCCTCAACAGAAAAGAGGCAGACCACCAGGCTCCTAGGACAAGAAACTCCTGGAGACCTTAAGACAATACTACCACAGGACAATGAGCTCCTGTCCACACCATCACCCTTCCCGGAATCCACTGCAGAGGAATTGCCGGGAAAAAGTGAAATTAAGTAAATGTTGTACGTACTAGGGAGGTGTTGGACAGATAGAACATAAATTGTTGACAATGTATTCATGTATCATATTGCCATATACATCGCAATGACGATGATGTTTATAAATTATCGTTCCACACTCCGTTGCTAGAAGGCAAACGTAGAGATTGGCCAAAAATGTGGAACGTGGCAATAAAAGATGAGCTGGACTCACTTATGAAACGTTAAATGTTCAGACCTGAAGTCCTGACACCAAAAGGTGTCAAACCTGTGGATAAAACAAAGTATTGCACACATAAGAAAAATAAATACAAAATCGTATGCTATAAGGTACAACCTATAGCCCGAGGAAAATTTCTCTGAAACTATGGATCGAAAAAACTCAAATGAGCATGTCTCATAAATGATGCATCAGTCTCCCTAAGTTATCAAAAGCGAATACCTTACGATTTGGCGAAGGAAAATTATGAATATGCTGTTATTGGATGTTGTGACAGCATATCTTCGTGGATATCTGGTAAAGATAATTTCCACATTTCCTTAAAAATGCCTGAATAGACTTCGGGACGTCTATTCAAATGAAGAAATATAAGTATAACAAATAAATGTACAACCAAGAGAATCACTTGACAAGTCAATGATTCCTACTGAAGGTTGTCTTTGCATCTGTGCAAAGAACAGGATTAGAGATCATAGTTGGAGACAACTAAAATCTCATCGGATCTCCTGAAGAGAAAACCGAACTACATGTACAAGCCTGACTTTTGAACATAAAATAAAAAGACCTAGACAAATATAAAGTCATGGCTCATAGAATCCTGTTACAAAAGCCCAGAAGTGCGTTGGAGAAATTAAAAGGACCATTGTCATCCAAAGTACACCTACGGTGGTACACTTACTGGATGTACAAAAAGAACCCTTCCGATCGCTGGAAGAGGGGGCGGATATAACTGGTCCCAAAGTCCCTTAACTAAGTGCAATCAGGCACTCCTGGCTAACTGCATGCGTCCCGATATATCAATTGCAGTAAACTCATCAGCCAGAGATAGTTGGCACCTACAAAGGGCCATTAGACCGGAGTTAAGCCTTCTGCGCTTCCTCCAAGGGTCGAAATATTTGGACTTACAAAATGAAGTAGCATCCTCCAATGTTTATGCGAATGCAGGTTACAGGTCCGGTCCCTATACTGAGAAATCACAGAACAGGTACCAACAGTGGGATGACCATCTACTGCAAATATGCAAAGCAACTTATGAAGGCAATATCATCCTATCATTCCGAGATCCTCACCATTCCAGGATCACACCAATGGTGTATTTGAGGGCGCCTGGTGGTACATCACATCCCAGTGACGACTGGGATAGAGGCTGGTTCTGTGGAGCTGACCATATAGTCTGAAGACCACATCAGAGGCGATGAAACTTAGCACACCTCTCCAGAGTTTCTGGATTCAGCAGTTGCTTGATGGTGATAAAATTCGTAATCTGTGTACATTTTCGGAATATTGTAAATAGGAGTGATGAGATAATCCTACGAGATCTGAAAGCCTAAGAGCTTTTACAGATCAGTGGGAGTTGACAGAATTTGTACTCTTTTTCCTTAGCTATGGTTTTTCCCACTGGGTTTTCCACAGCCAAAGGTTTTAACGAGGCAAATCACATCAACTCTGGATCCTGAAGTATCCACCCCTCTGTGACGCTCAGAATCCAGAAGTATTCATGAGCAGAGTCACTTGTACAAATCAGGGGGAGTTAAAGAGCGTTTGCACTCTTTTTCCTTAACTATGGTTTTTCCCACTGGGTTTTCCATATCTAAAGGTTTTAACGAGGCAAACCTCACCAACTCAGGATCCTGAAGTATCCACCCCATGTGAGACTCTTATTACGCTCAGAATCCCGAAGTACTCTTGAGTGGAGTCCACACCTATGGCTGGATAAGGGGGAGTGTTGTGAATGGAAATAACCAGAGTCGGTTAGGATTGCAGGTATCTTAGAGATACGCCCATATCTATGTATTCGATGTATCTACTCTCCTACCATGCCTATAAATAAAGGGCTGGGGGTTCCTCCCCCAGTAGTTGATTCATAACAAGGCCAATATTTTATCTTTTCTTTATGTATATTACATTTGAGGGATTTTTTGTATTGTCACTGGGACAATGTTATGCTGCTTATGTAAAAAGAGGCTGATAGAAGAAAGGCTAGCATTTAATTTTGGTAAAACCAAAAAACCTCAACATATGGATCGCTGACGTGACTAGATTCAATGAGATCTGACCACATGGATTGATGGCGCAGCAAAAATCCCATTCATTCAGTACAACATAAATTAGCACAGCTAGATCCCACCCAAAATTTTCAATCACCACATGCTCCCAAGAAAATTTCAACACTTCGCACTCGCATTAACTCTCACTCTTCAAAACCAATTTCTCTCTCTCACCCATCTTACCCATGCGGCAAAAAAACCCCCGAGTTTTCACCGCGCTGAAGTCGCCCGCTAAATTTTTGTTCTTTTAAATCGTGAAGTGGAATATTATATGTCCCAAAATTTTAGAGGGGGGAATAATTTTTGGGAAACAAAGATTTTAAATGAACCGTGCCGTGCACTTGGTGCACGGAGCAAAAACAACCCCAAACGAACATGACAGCGGTCTACGCGCGAAACCGGGAAGGATCGAAAAACATGGGTGTGAGTGTCGGCAGTGTCGGCAACGTGGGTGTGAGTGTCGGCAGATCTATTAAATTAAACAAAATAAACAATTTATCGTAAAACAATTTAGCGCAACAACAAAGTAGCATAAAAATATCCTGAGGTTTGTTGTTCTGCGCCAGCGCGCTGAAAGCGCCCGCGCCGAAGGCGCCCGCTAATTTTTTTTACGCTAATATGTTGTTTCGCATCGAAGGTGCGCGCGCCAAATTTGTTGTTTCGCGTCAAATCCGTCCGCGCCGAACGGGCCCGTGCCGCTAAATATTTTTACGCTAATTTATTGTTCTGTTAAATTTTGGATGTGAAAATTTTTTTTCGGGAAACAAAGATTTTGCGGGGGAATCTTAAATGAACCGTGCCAAGTTCTATTCTATAAAGGATGCAGATTTTGAATTTTATCCTACTAGGACAAAGCTTTGTCCTACGCGGCAAGTTTGTCCTAGGTGGCAATGACAATTTTAGGGGGACTTAAATTTTGGGGGAAAATTTTTGGGGGGAAACTTGAAATTTTGGGAGAAAACTTGAAATTTAGGGGAACTTGAAATTTGTGGGGAGAAAAACTCGGACATTAAATAAACCGTGCCATATGGGCACGGGTAATGACTAGTAATGAAATAAAAGGATAAATAGCCGGAAACTGTATTCATCTTGTGTTCGAACTGATGTATTTATCTGAATTTTTTTTGAGAACATATTCGTTTATCATGAATAGTAACAGCAATCTGTGTTCACTCATCTTCGCACAAGTTGAGGGTGATTGTCATCCCATCTCAATTTCAGCTGTATCTTAATTGCTTAAAAGTGTTGTTTAAAGTGAGAAGCTTTTCTTGTTTTGATCCATTTAATTCTAAGATTTTCAATTTTTATTGCGTGATAAATTAAGATAAAAAATGTGAAGTCTGAAAATTTATCAGTTATCGCTGCAATAAACCATGGACGGCTGAACCAGCACTTAGACGGAAGATGAAAATAAAGTATAATATTTTGATGTTAGTAGAATTTCAAATCATAAATCTATTATACAAAATAACAAATTAAATATTAACCAACTATTTAGTGTTAACCGCAACTAATTAAATGGGGGGGGGGGGGCTTGCCACGTGGAAATCCTATTTAAAATTGCTTTTCAAATTATTATCCACATAAGATAAGGTTTGGACTGGATTAATGCATTAACACGTGTTTTAAAATGAAATCCCGCTGGAATAACAAATTCGTGTATGTCGACAAAGAGATTAGCGGGGGCACCTGAGAGGAATTATAGAACGGACGGTGGCAATTTGGTCAATTTGGTCCTGGTAAATTAAATAAAGAGTGTTGTTATTTGCACTACGCTGTTTTATGGATACACCACAAAATTTTCATTTCCAATTTTAATCCCAACAAATCTAATTTCACCACACAGGCTTCTCCTCTCACAGGCACAACACATTCCCTCTCCTCCTCTCTCCATCACTGTCTTCTTCCCTCTAAGAACTCGACAGAACCAAGTTTTCGCAGCCCACACCCAAGCTTCCGACAACTCTCCGGCGAGCTCCCCCAACAACCCGAACCCCAGCAAACTCCGGACACCACCACCCATCAGCCTCCCTCCGACCTCCCTCCGACCAACAAGATCTCATCCCTCACCTGCTTCTCCTCCTTCCTCTCGCCAGCTCCCCAACACCGCCATCAACCTCCTTCCAGCCTCCAAGGCCGCCACCGGCCCTGTCATCTCTCCCCACAACGTCAGCGCCGCCTCCGGCAGCCCCACAAATAACCCGCCTCCCTTACTCTCTCCCCGACTCCAGTCTTCCCTCCATCGTCGTAGCACCCCACCACCGCCATCAACTCGACCCCGCCACACAACTCCGTCGACCCCACAACCTCGCATGCGGCGCCTCAAGCCCTTCACCCCGTCACCGTTCACCGTCACTCTACACCCCGAACATCTCCGGCAAACCCCTTCAGCCCATCGCCGCCATCTACACTCCGACACACACCTACATCCGACTCTCCCCTTCCGTCAAGCACCCCGCCAATCTCCTTCCTCCTCTTGAACCAACGCCAGTGCCTCCTCCATTCAATAGCAGCTCCGATCCATGCCACGAACGACTCCGGCGATCACCATCAGCCCTCCGTCGCCACGAACGACTCCGGCGATCACCCTCCCAAACAAACACATTAGTTACTTTATTAATTTTAACAGTATATAATAATTTTAAGATGGGGTGTTGTGTGATGAAATTAGATATCTTAGGGTTAAAATTGGAAATGAAAAAAATTTGTGGTGTATCCATAAAACGGTACAGTGCAAATAACAGCACTCTTAAATAAATCCAACCATTTTCTTTTTATATGTATAAATTAACCACGCGCTGCCATTTGTATTTATATCCAAATCCCATTCCTTTTCTCACACACTCGTTCTTCATTAACAAAACAGAATTAAAGCGGGGGAAGATCTCATTTTTTTCGGTATCTTCTTCGCTCGGTCGTTCATGGTGTATTGTCGAGGGTTTTAGGGTGGCGTTTGATGGGTGCTGGGGTGTCAAGCGCGCTGTATGGGCCGGAGGTGGAGGGTGGGGCCCAAGAGATGTGTCTGGGGGACCTGCCGGAGAGCTGCGTGGCGGAGGTGATGCTCCACCTGGATCCGGCGGAGATCTGCCGGCTGGCCAGGCTGAGCAGGGCGTTCCGGGGGGCAGCCATCGCCGATTTCGTCTGGGAGACGAAGCTTCCTGTCAATTACAAGTATTTGATCGATAAAGCTCTGGGGGAGCGCGCTCCCGAAGGGTCTACGCTTATGAAGAAGGAGATCTACGCCCAGCTCTGCCGGATGAATCCGTTCGATGGCGGAACTAAGGTGAGAAAATTCGGAATTGCGGGGAATGATCGGATTGTTATTTTGGTTGTTTTGTCGATTAGGGATTTTGATTTGGTGGATTTTCAGGAATTCTGGATGGAAAAGAAAAGCGGTGGGATTTCCATGTCCATTTCGTGTAAAGCATTAGCGATCACGGGGATCGATGATAGGAGATACTGGAATTTTATCCCGACTGAGGAATCTAGGTAATAATTATTTCCCTTTTAGGTTCATATTTTGGCTCAGAGTTAACTTTTTCCCCCATTATGGGTCATTATGCTTAGATAAATAAGTAAATATTATGTGATTGATATCGTGTTTTGGTTCTGATTGATTGAGATCTTGTCCCTTTGTTATACTCTTACCACGAGCTTGAAATTTCTGAATTGTTTAGTGATTTTAGATACGGTGATGGTGCTTCTTGCCTCAGATTACATGTTATTGTTAACTTGTAGGTGTGTGATCTGACGACTGTGCCTCAGATTCTCCTCACACTATTCAGGTGTGATATTGATTGCCTAATTTCTTATCCGTTCTCTCCTGATGGAGGTATAGGACATACAGTTATTTGTCCACCACTCAGAACTACAGACGACACGAAGGTTCATTGAATATCGAGGGGTCGGATATGCTTATAGATTTGTAGATGCGCTACTTCCTTTTTAGGATCATGTGAACTCTTCAACCATGATCTTAAGGTTTCTCTTGCTACTTCTATGGGTACATAATCTCTGGAAATTTTCTGACTCATGCATGAGAAATTCTCTGTATATTATAGTTATATATCCTTTCGTTCGCCAATGTTTCTAGTTTGTGTTAGGTTTATATGGGTAGAGTTGAATTGGATCTGCTCATTTTGTTTAAACAAGTAATAATCTAAGTAGATATCTCACCTCTTTATATGTTTAATGAAAACTGAGGAGCATGGGCAAGAATGATTTATTCATTTCCCGATGAAGATATTGATGTAGGTTATTCTTCTTCACATGTTCTTAATTATTCTCTCAGTTCATCTGCTTTCTTTTTCACAGTTCCTTACTTCTGAAGCATCGCAACTCCTTGCCATCCGGTTACCTTTGGCCTTGTCAACTTAATTTGTTCAGTTCCTTGTTTGTAGCTTGCACATACATCATCAGATATGTGATTTTCAACATTGAAGGACCAATTTCCAGTGCTGGTCTGGGCCATCCATTTCTTTATACTCTTTCTTCCAACTATTCTGCTTCCATGACCAAATAAGGGATTTGTTAACAGCGAGTAACACTCTCATCCCTTTATATATGCCGTTAATTCTCACCCAATCAGGTGAGTCCTCAAAGTGGGCTTTGAACAATTGTCAAAATTACGCAAGCATAGACATACCTTTTCATTGTCTATTGTTGACTGGGTGACATTAACATTGTTTCTTTTATTAGCTCGTCATTAATCATTTATGTTGAAATTAGTAATTTACTAGTGTAGCCAGAAGGTCATGATATGGTATATTGTGATGTTGAAGCCAATCACCTTGAAGGATATTTAGGATTGTTGCATGTCCAATGCTTCTACACATCTAGTTTTTCAAGTTAGATGTTATAGTGGAATCGATCATTCTCAATCTAGGTCATAAACGGCCTTCCAAAATACTTATTATTACACAAATCACGGTTGTAATATCATATCATTGGGCTCTGTAGCTTGTTATCACAACATTTGAGAATGGTTACTTAAAAAGTTTATATTCCAACTTTATTTTTAGTAAGGTATCATGTTTAGATTCTATAGATGATTATTGTGAGCTCAAATGACAAATAACTGACATCCAACCTAACTTCTTGCTTGCAGGTTCCACACAGTTGCGTACCTGCAGCAGGTCTGGTGGCTGGAGGTGGCCGGAGAAATAGACTTCTGCTTCCCACCTGGTGCATACAGCCTATACTTCCGCCTGCATCTTGGCCGAGCCTCGAAGCGGCTAGGTCGACGGATTTGTAACCAGGAGCATGTCCATGGTTGGGCCGTTAAGCCTGTGAGGTTTCAGCTATGGACATCGGATGGTCAGCATGCTAAATCCGAGTGGCATTTGGAAGAACATGGGTGCTGGAACAGGTACCATGTAGGCGATTTTGTTGTGAGGAGGTCTGACGTGCCGACTAAGGTCAAGTTTTTGATGACCCAGATCGATTGCACTCATACCAAAGGGGGTCTTTGTATCGACTCTGTGTTAATACACCCCAAGGGATTTAAACAAGATAAGGCTATTCGCTCCCATGGGTAGGTTTTGCAGTAGTGATAGTCGAAAGATAAAATCACAAGCAGAAGATAGGGTTTTTTAGTTTTTTTGTTTCTTCTACCTGAATGTGCTTGTTGATGTTGGTTTCAGGCGAGTCTCCGGTTGCCTTTTTTAGAAATGATATGAACGGGATTTGAATTCTGTTTTTGAGGGGGGAACACAGGCAATAGCAAAAACCATCGAGCAGATGAAATGGGGAGCATCCGTAGTTGATTTTAATGTTTGCTGAGGATGAATTGTTTCCGCTGGTGGGTCACGATCCGAACCTAGGGAAATAAAGAGCGACCGTGACTGATTTGTTGTCTGGGGGTGATGTGGGGGCAAGTTTGTTCTTGGTGTGTTGCGGTCGAGGACCAGTAAACAGGGAATCGATGCGTGTTATTGATGCCGAGGGTTCCACGTTTGTTTCGATGAAGTTGTTAGATGCTGGTTCAATGCATTTTCCTCTGTAATATGTATGCATTTTGTTGTTACATGCAAGGTTTGTGGTAAATGAATTTCTGTGATGATTTGTAGCGTTTGTTTAAATGCAAGAGGGTGCCACTGCTGTTTATTTTGCAAATAATGTCTTTTTATTGTGAAGGCTTGCATTATCTTTTAAAAAAAGGGAGTTACTATGCGCACTGACCGAAATTGCTCCTCCAACAGACCACTTTACACACACCTCTCAAACTAATTTAAAAATCATTTTATCGCTTTACACACAACAATGTATTTTAGGTTCTTAGGTTCAATGTTGTTTTTGATTATGATCAACATTATATTTTGTGCTAATCACTCTACATGTTTTAGTCTCAAATTTATTACTGATTATCTTGATGCAGTCACGACATTGAATGATGGGATGATGTTTTCAAGGCCTCGAAACAAAAGCTTTGCATGAAGACAATTGTACTTCAAGTCTATTTTATGTTTTCTTCATGTATTTTGCATTTGATTTTCTATTCTTTCTTGAGATCAAAAAGGAAGATTTTCCTAGCCACACACGATATTCACTAAGCTCCAATCTTGGTGGTCATATGAAGTTGTATTCATCTTCAACCTCAAAATGTAAGTAAAACCACAAGGGTGGTTGGTAAGTGGTAAGTTGTATTTGTTGTTGTGCTTGTCAAAAGCCCTCACTTGTTTGAGGTCCACTCTGTAAAGACGCTATTTGATTGTACAAGCCCTCTTGTAGGAGAAGAGGCACAGTCATAAGACGCCTTCATTTTTTAGGCCAAGTTGTTCTTGCTTGAGAGTTAGTTAGAAGAAGATCCAAGCGGTGCTTGGGACTAAATGTAGCCCACTGAAGGGTGAACCATGATAAAATAACATGTGTTTACGATTGTCTTGTGTCACTACTACTCTCATTGCTCTTTTTTTGATCCATCGGAAAGCAGGAAACCTGTATCGTGGAACACAAGTACACTCGTCCCTGACCGCTTAACCCAGAACATAGAGAAGCCATGGGCATCCATCGGAGCCCTAAAGCATGAAAATAAAGAAATTAAACGGGGATATGGGGTAGTGGAAATCAAACCCAGGCCTCCACCGAGGCAGCCGAGTGATTCAACCACTATGGTGAGCACCTGAGCTCTTCATTGCTATTTACTTGCAATTGTTATTATCTGTTTTCACCATGCACTGACTCTTGGTTGCATGTAATTGAGTAGTTGACTAAGTACCTAGCGAGGTCACACTCGTATGAGTCATATGCAATATTGTAGAAGGGTTTGATAATTTTTGATTAGTACTTACTTTCTGACAATGTTGTTCAACCCATCTTTTAGTATTGTTTGTCGTCTATATGATCCTAATACGTTGTATCAAAGCACATGTGGAACTTGTCATTTTTTTTGGACATTCCATTGTCTCGTGATTTAGCAAAAGCAAGACTCAATATCATTATCCACTACTAGGGTAGAGTATATTGATGTCGGACTAGCATGTGCTCTGATCTTATGGATGAGACCAGTCGTAACTGATTTTGAAATTATGTGTTATATATCTATCATTTACTGTGATAATAAGAGTGCTATTAATCTGACCAAAAACCTTGTTTTACACTCTGGGACAAAACATATAGATATTTGACACAAGTTCATCAATGATCACTGTTACAAGAAATATGTAGAATGAAGATATATTTCTACTGAACAAAAGTGGCAGATATACCTTCAAAGCTCTTACGTTAGATACATTTATCAAATTACGTAGAAACCTTGGCATTGTTTTTGAAGAAGAAATTTAGTTGTGTATTCTATGATTACTAATAAATTTATGATCTCCCTTACATTGTTTCTTTTTTATCATGACAACATGGGGAGAAATGTGGAATGCATATAAAATGTAATTCATACTATGATAATATTCTGTTCTCAACGCGTGGTTAAATGTAATTCATGATATGATAATATTCTATTCTCAACATGTGGTTCTACACACTTCGCAAACACGTGGTTACGTTTGAACTCACACACTCAAGATTTAATATGAATATATGCTTTATTCATTCTTATTCTAATGTGCAAAGATGCAGAGGGGTTCTAAAGAGTTTCATTAACATCATGCATCAATATGTGGGGAGTAAGTACATTTCTTTCAATATTATCATGCTATATTATATATTATTTGTTTGTCATCATCAAAAAGATGGAGAATGTTAGATATTGAGTACCTCACTTATAGTTTTGATGATGATTAAACAAATGATGGGTATTAATCTTGATTAGTAAGTGTGTGTGTTATAAAGAGAAAATTTCATCAAGACCATTGGAGCATGCACAAAGTCATGAAAGAAATGATCGTATCATTGGCACGTGCTCAAAGCATTGAAGACATTTAAATTAGAGCACGAGGTTAATATAAAATGTGGAGGAGACTCACTCAAAGGCAACAAGAGCTCACGATTCTAAGGCATGTAGATAGGGGACGTCAAGCTACTTCAAAACCAAGATGGTATATATTTGAAGTATTTTGTATTTTAGTCCATGTTTTTAGAATTTATATAGGCAGTTGAGATTGAAGCTCCACACACACTTAGAAAACATTTTAAGCCATAAAAATTATTTTGAAAATATTTTTAAATCATTTAGGTAGCGTATCATACTCTCTTTTTGATACAAATTCACGTATCAAACGAGTAGTCGACTATCCATACTATAGGAGTCGACTACCGGAGTTTAGCTGCTTCAAAGTAGTTTCTGACTTTGCCAGTGTAGTCGACTCGTATAGCCTGTTGGAGAAAAATCTAGAAACGCCTTGAGATCAATGCGGAAACCAACCCTAATAAACTGATCAGGGATATTGGGCTAGCAAAAATCTAATCTCAAAGTCCCAACAAAAATTCCCGAATGACCTCGCAATAGAAAGTAGCAAGCGAATCACAGCAACAATTAAATCAAAACGCAGACACAAAAGAATTTACCCTGGTTCGGTTGCAAACAACCTACATCCAGCAATCCAATCCGAGACGATTCCACTAGTAAAGAGATCCAAACAATTAGGGTTACAAAATGCTCCCTCACACGTGAGTAATAACTTGCCAAACGAAGCAAGCCCTCACGAATCCCCTCAAGAGGAAGAAATCAACGGAAAGAGGAGAGAAGGAAATATCTCACCTTTCTATTAAGAACACAAACCCTAAAATCCTCTCCAATCTCCAATGGGTAGCAAGAAGCTCTACAAAACTCAATAGAGTCTTGCAACACCAAAAAGACGGCTTACCCTAATCTGGGAAAACGATGGGTTAAAAACAAAACCAAAAGAAACGGCGCATCCAGGCCGTTAATAGTCGCGTGCGGGCCCAACGAGCTCGGATCGAGTCGACCGTCTGCTCGGTCGAGCTCGATAGACCGATTATATCTGACTCGGTCGACTCGGTCGAGTACGTTAGTAGCCTGAGCGAGCCAAAACTTCACGAGCTCTCTGGATTCTGGAGTCAAAATCACTCGGCCGAGTAGAGATCCTGCTCGACCCGAGTAAGGCCCACTCGGCCGGGTAGACATACTACTTGGCCCGAGTGCGACAGTAAAATCTGCAGGCCAAAACTTCCCAGCTCTTTGTCTTTCTGTGCGACGAACTGCTCGACCGAGCAGCCTGCTGCTCGACCGAGCAGACTGGAAAACCAAAATTGGGATGAGTTTGAATCAGAAAAACAACACTCTACCTTGATTCAAATCTCATCACCACTGACTCCTGCTTCTCCATGCTACGCACTATCACCCTCTCTCTAGGATCATCATCGTCTCGAAAATCGCGCCCTCTGGCGCCACCTAAGCCAATAGAGGAATCAGCTCCAAGCAAACATGGAGCTTGACGGCGGGAACTGGCTTTGTAAACATGTATGCGGGGTTCAAATCAGTCGGGATCTTCTGAAGCTCTATCTCCTTCTTCTCCAACTCTAGAAAAGAATCACGCACCTCAATATGCTTCGTCCTCGAACTGTATGCTTGGTGCTTCGCCAGATGAATGGAACTCTGGCTGTCACAATGCACATGTGACGAACTCTGCGACACCCCCAAATCTCTAAGCAGACTCCTCAGATACTTGGCCTCCTTCACAGCTTCCACCGCTGCAATCAACTCGGCCTCTGTGGTTGATAGCACAACCACAGACTGTAAGACCGACCTCCACGATACCGCGGCAGTGCCCAAACTGAACACATACCCCGTGGTAGATCTCCGACTGTCTCTATCACCTGCGTAGTTGCTATCGCAATAACCTGTCAGCACCTTTCCGTCTCCTCTCACATAGAGGATCCCGACACTCGCTGTGCCTCGCAGATATCTAAGAATCCACTTGACGGCCTGCCAATGCTCATTGCCAGGATTAGCCATTGTAATGCCCATATGTGTGTAATACTTGGATGAATACGTATATGTATTTATGTATATTTGGATGAATACATATATGTATGCATGATTAATTGTTTTGTATTGGGTAATTGAATTGGATGTTGGTAATAAATATTTGTATGTGAGTATATAAATCTTGGTTGATATGGTGTTGGTGATGTATGAATAATACCTGGCTAGGTGAATGTATAATCCTATGGAGTTATGTATGAATATTGGTATAAGAATATTGGTGAATGATTATTGGCTAATATGGTGATGCATGGAGTATTAGTACTAAGTGCTACTAGCGAAGTATTTTGTTATAATTGCTAGTGCTAAGTACTATTTGGGATGGCCTTGTGTATTGGTAGTGACATATTATTAATGATAGTAGCATGTATTATTATTATTAGGTTGTCATTGGTATTGTTGTTGTGGGGGTTAGTGGTGGTATTAGTAGTATTGTTGTTGTTAGTATTATTATGGTTGTAATTATTGGTATTGTTTGATTAGTATTATTATTGGAATGGAGTGGTTGGTATTATTATTATTCTTTGGGCCTTAGCTAATTTTATTAGCTAGTGGGTTGTTGGGCCATGCTTTGGGCTTGAGTTATTAGAGTTAAGAGTGTTGAGGATGACACTCTTGTAATTAAGTTTTAGGAGTGGGTGTGTAGTAGCATGCCATGCGTAGGAATGTCATACTTGTAATCAGAATGGGTTGTGTGTATAGGAGGGATGACAAGAGTGTAGAGAATGGCAAACTTGTAAATCCCTAAGCTTCTAGAAAGGATATTTTTATTTGATGTTTTCTTCATCTTTCTACACCCTTCTACTCATTTCTTTTCTCTTTTTTTCTTTTCATTTTGATGCTTATCCTCTCTCCCTCTCCCTCTCCTATGGCCGAAATTATCTCCAAGCGAAAAAAAGAAGAAGGAAAAGGAGGAGGAAGAAGAAAGAAAGAAAGAAAGAAAGAAAAGAAAGAATGGGAAATTTGAAAGAAATGGAGAAATCAAGAGAAGGATTGGGGTCTTGGTGCTTGAAGAGTGTGATCCATGGGAAATTTCTTGGAATTGGAAGAGAATTTTGGAGTCGCCTAAGAGGTAGGAATCCAATTTCCACTAGCATGCTATTTAGTTGTCATTTGTAGAATTGGTTCATGTTTAATTTTGAGCTTAATACATGATTAATTCCTTGAAGCACTTTTGTCCTTGATGCTGAAAGTTTAATCCTGAAAAGCTGAAACTTTGACAAAGGTCTGGACTTAATTGGCTATTAGGAATGCTCTGAAAATTTTATATGTTGTTTATTTCGTAGTTATGAATAACTTTCATGTTCACAACTTTTTCCAATTCAAACTGAAGGTTAGGTTAAAAATTCAACGTTTACAGCTTGTCTGAAATTCTGTAACACTGGACACATTTTAGTAAAACGAAGCTTAGTACCTGCACACACACTGGAATTGTTTGTTCGTAGTCTCGTTGGAAATTTAACAAGGTTTTCTCCAACTTCATGTGACTGATTATTTTTCGTAATTCTGACTGCAATAGGCCCAAAATCAGCACTCAAGATAGACTCTGAAATCGGTCTGGAAAACAGATTTGGCAGACTTCACCAAATAATTCTCTATAAATCACCTTCCTATTATTTTTGCCTGAAATTTTATTTGTGAATCCATAACTATCATACCTACAAATTCCATTTACATTGCATTGTTATGTTTCATACAAAAATATGGAGTAAACTTCTATTCTATCTGATTATTGTGCAATTCCCAGCAAGCTGAAATGTTAAGAGATGCTATAACTTTGACTTCATGGCAAAATTGTGCTAATGAGAGTAGAGTTGTGTACTCCTCATTTTGTGAGGAAGAATGGTTTCTAATTCACCTTGGCCATGAGTTTGTTTGGAAAATTGTGAGGCTTAATGAAAAAGAGAAAAGAAATGAAAAGGAGAGGAGAATACTAAAGTATTGACTAATGTTATTGGTATAATTCTTGTAACATGAATGTGGGACATTAGTTATTATACATGGTGGGAGGGATGTGGTGGACATGACATGCATTCATGTTGGTGGTAATGTGGTATGCGTTGTGGTGGTATGGTGGGCATGGCACGATGTGCATGACACCTTGTTATGATGTTAATTATGATGTGTTGGAAATGTGAATTATATATATATATATATATATATGAAGGCATGCCATGATGACCATGAACCATGCATGTATAAGGCTATTGTCACATAGCCATGAGAGACTCTCGTGTATCTATAAAGTCTCATTTGTACCTTGGAATGATGTTACAACTCACTTCATTTTTGTAGCACTTATAACTTGCTTTATGTTTCAACTTGGTGCTTGATGTTTATTTGTAGTTTGCCTCATGCTATGTCATGGATGTAAAGTAGTTGCCATTGCATCCTTTAATGCCATGCTCATATGTTTTATAGCATGATTCACTTGCTTATTTCATGTTTCATTTGCACATTGCCATGGTTGCATGTTAAGTAGTCTCATTTTCATAATAGCATACTAGTGGAAGTTGGTAATTCCTACTGGGTCACGCTGTGACGTGTTCCCGTTGATATTTTTCAGGTGATTGGCAGTTGGAGAAGCTTAGTTGGCAGAGTTTGGGATTGGAGCAGTGTGGGTGATTGATTTTGGGTGTGTTGAGTTGTATTTGGGTATGGTTAGGAGGTGTTGCTAATGAGAGGTGTATATTGATGTTATATGTTGCATGTAAATTTGAGTTGTATGTAAATTGTAAAAGAACTTTGTTTCTAATAAATACAATGGATGTTTTAATCTATGTTGTTCTTATGTGTTGGTTTTAGTTTGATGGAACCTTGGAGTTGCATTTAATTATGGAGCATTACGTGTACTGCCCAGCACGTGCATGGTGGACCTGCGTATCTTTGTATCTCTTTCTTGTTCTCCAGTAACACTCGCTTCTTCGGGAGTATCCTGAGAAGCGGGGCGTTACAGCCATATACCTGCTAACCACTCCGACGGCCTGTGCAATATCTGGACGTGTGCAAACCATCGCAAACATCAAGCTTCCTACTGCACTCGCATATGGCACCTGAGACATGTAAGTCTTCTCCTCATCGGTGCTTGGCGACTGACTCGACAGCTGAAAATGAGCTCCCAAAGGTGTTATCACGGGCTTCGTACTATCCATCCCAAACCGGGCTAGTACCTTCTGAATATACCCCTTCTGTGACAATCTAAGCTCATGCTTCTTCCGATCTCGAACAATCTCCATTCCGAGAATCTTCTTGGCGGGCCCCAAATCCTTCCATGTCGAATTCTCGCCCTAGCTTCTCCTTCAGCTTCTTCACCTCCGCCATGCTATTAGAAGCAATTAGCATGTCGTCCAGATAGAGCAACAAGTAAATCCTCAAGCCATTCTCAAGTATGCGAACATACACACATTGATCCTTGATGCTCCTCTCGAAGCCTACTCTCATCATGAAGCTATCGAATCAATTGTACCACTGCCTGGGTGACTGCTTCAACCCGTACAACGATTTCTTCAACCTGCACACCAAGGTCTGTTTCCCTTCAACTCTGAACCCCCCAGGCTGCTGCATATAAATCTCCTCATCGAGGTCTCCATGCAGAAAAGCGGTCTTCACATCTATTTGCTCCAACTCCATGTCCATGCTAGCAACTAGCGCAAATAACACATGAATGGACGTGTGTCGCACAACCGGTGAAAATATTTCGTTGTAGTCTTCACCCTTCCGTTGTGCAAATCCCTTAGCAACCAACCGTGCCTTGTACCTGACATTGTTCCCATCTTGAGCTGAACTTTCCTTGACCTTGAATATCCAATGACAACCAATAGCATGCTTCTCGCTAGGTAACGGCACTAAATCCCAAGTGTCGTTCAGATGAAGAGACTCCATCTCCTTCTCCATAGATCCTTGCCAATGGGCAGCATCACCCGAGACTATGGCTCCACCATATGTCGTTGTCTCCTCGTGCTCAAGGTTGAGTGCATAATACGCCATATCATCGAAAGAATATCTGGCATAATCCCATGAACCTAATCTTTCTGGCGCTTTTTTCACCCTCTTCGATCTCCGCGTTCCATCATCACCTACATAAGTATCAACGCGTACTTGAGATGTACCGGGTGTATGCATATGGTCCTCAGTATGAACCTCATCATCTCCCTCAACTGGAGCATTGACCATCAACTCTTTGCCTGGTCGCTGACTGGCCTGGACCGAAAGACTAACCTTCTCCGGTGAAATCACCTCTGCGGACGTGTCCTCTTTTGAGTGAGAATGCTCTGCCCTGAGCATTGCATCCTCATCAAAAGTGACATGTCGGCTCACTATCGCTTTCTGACCCTCTGGATCCCACAAACGATATCCCTTGACGCCGTGGCCATATCCAAGGAAGACACACTTCTTTGCTCTTGGATCCAACTTGTCGCCCCTCTCGTGTACATATGCCGGGCAACCCACAATACGCAAGTACGAATAATCACCAGCTTCACCACTCCACATCTCCTTGGGGTTCTTGTAGCCAATTGCTACTGAAGGAACTATGTTCACAATGTGCACAGCAGTCGAGAGTATCTCTCTCCAGAATTCCTTCACCAAACTGTCACGCCCCGCTCACCCAAGTACGGGGAGAGTAGCTGACGAGGTCGCCGTAGTATTCAGACTCAGGCTTCGAGCCCTCTTATCTAAATACTACTAGGCATTTTTTTGTGGTTGATTATGAAATAAATTAGCAGGCCACTGCAATAACACTGGAATAGTACACAGAGAAAGAAAAGTGCTCCAACAGAAATAAAAACGCAATACTGAAAAGTAAATACATCAACACTGAAGTACATTACATCACATAAGTCCATGTACATTCATCCATACATCAGCTATACAAAAGGGGTACAAAAATGGTACGACAAAAAGAAACCCCCAGCCAAAAGTACAAAAGCACACACCCGGTACAACGCACCCACTAGTCTAACCCCGGGAAATCTAACTGTACAAAGTCTCCTGAAGGCTTTACCTCGGTAGCACGGGCACCGACCTCTGGCTCCTGAACACCCGAAGACTGCTCGGGACTCGCACCTGTAAACCACGGGATGGGACACGTCAACGCGTGACCCAGTAGGAACTCCTAACTCCTTAGTAGAACCCAGTTTAGAACTGGTCTCCATAACTAACTAACTAACTACAGGTGTCATGTCATCACATATTACGCAGAAATTAAAAACAGAGTACAAGTGCTGAAAGTAAACAACGGTGAACAAAACTGAAGTAATAAACGATTAAATTAACTGAATTAAATTTTTGTTCTGTATTTGGAACCCGGATAAATCATAGGCTGCTAAGGGAGCGGACTTCACCCAGGGTGGGTGAAAAGTGGTACCACTCCAGCGACACGAGCACTGGAGAGACCTCTCGTAACTCCGTACCCGACTGGACAAGGTACCGGAGTGAGAATCATCTCGGTTTTTCTGTCGGACAAACAGAGAAAACCATCAATTACCGTCCAAATGCGTCACGAGCGCACCGGCGGCCTCTCCAACTCTAGTCAACTCCCCCTTCCGGGAATGACGAAGTGAGTGAGAAATCATACTACGTCCGCTCCTTAACACCTACCATTTATCCGTGTTTCCCCCAAACCCACATCTGGAGTCTCACCCATTTCAAGAATGGACCGAGAACACCAATGTCAACTCTCATTCTCACTCACAAGTTTTTCCTTAATAAGCATTTCTTCATTAACATAGCTTCATATAGTGGTCTCAAATACCACTCGTGTTCCAACAAACATGAGAACTCATTTTCAATAATGTTTGCCATAAGAATCTCAACATAATTAATCATCATCATTAAGGCATCTTAAGGCATGTTAATAAAGCTCAACTTAGCATATTCATAATTACTTAAAGCAAGAACACAATTATGAAAGATCCTACTCAAAATCACAACACAAATCTGTCAAAAACGACAGTCCAGAAAGAATGGCTCTATTACCCTAATTGCAGTCAGAATTGGCTCTCGGCCTATCTTCAAAGTTGTAGGAAATTTTCTCTAGTTTTTCGTAGTGTCCTTAATTATATTTTTATGATTTTTCTACTATTTTTTATGAATTTTACAAGTTACTGTTCTGCTGCAACAAAAATTCCAGCAACTAACATTTCCAACTAAACTTGTTTTCTAACATATTGGGTGCCATAAGTAACATAATAAAACCATCATAATGCTAAGTTTACTTCCTTTTCAAGCCATCAATATATGTCTACTTAATTAAGACTATGTTACAAACATCCTATTCTCTAATTGAAGCTAATGTTAAGACTAATATTCTTAAACACAAATCAACACAATTTAGCATGTTTAGCATAAAGCTTCTACTCCCAAATTTTTAACACGGAACTAGTTCTAACATATCAAAATGATAGAAATACTACCTTTAAACATGCACTTGCAAACTTATTCAAAAATAAGAATTTGATCCCAAAAATTATTTTCATGCAACTAACATACTAACAAATTTCCATACAACTAACATATTAACAAATCATGTTAAAATAATTCTTTAGAATTCTATGTTAGTAATTAAAGCAATCATCATAGGATAGAACTAAACTTGCTAACATAAAAATCCTATCATCAAATTCTTACATGGCTTCCAATACAAAAATTGTGTAACTTACTATCTTAATTAAGAAACCATTCCTAAAACTAAGATCTACCTAAGGAATTAGGAGCTCTACCTTGTAAAAGTCCTCCAAATAAATCTTGGGCCCTTCTTAATCCTTGATGAAAGAGCTCCTAGCTTCTTCTCCAAGCTCCAATTTTGGTCTCCAATTTGTTGGATTTTTGGCTAATTTTTGGGCTAATTTGGTGTTAGAATGAGAAGGGAAATGGGGGGTGATTATTGGTAGTGGAGTGGGAGGAGGGAATGGTGGTGATGGGAGGAGGAAATGGTGGCAAGGGAGGGGGAGGAAATTTTGGCCAGAATTTTTGGAGGAGAGGGGGAGAGAAATGAGGTTTTTTTCTCTCTTGGTTTTTGTTTTTCATGCCTAGTTTTTAGGAATCCCTAAAATCCTCTCCACTATTCATCTAGTCAAGATTAAGCCAAGTGTTAAAGCTCTCTTCATGCAAGAAGACACATAATGAGGTGTGTTGGCATGGTGAGAAAATTTGGCTTTTTGTATTTTTGAGAAAATAAGAATACATGTAGAAATACTACATTCTCTCCAAATACAAGTATTTCTCCAAATACTCTCATTTACTAAATTCAATTAATGAGTTTAAAATCTTTTAAAAATAATTCTTACACCAAATAATTAAAAGAAAAAATATGGGCATACTTCCCAAAAATATACGGACGCATCTACGTCAAAAATACGTACAAATACACGTTAGGGTCATTACACAAACCGGCTGAGTGCCTCAAACACCGCACTCTCTCCAACAATGCTCTATTCATCCGCTCCACCACACCATTCGATTGCGGATCATCGGGTGTGCTAAAGTGACTGCGGATCCCATAGAGTTTGCAGAAATTTCTAAACTCCCTCGAGGTAAACTCACCTCCATTGTCAGATCTGAGCACCTTCACGTGCCTTCCGGTTTGCTTCTCCACCATGGTCTTCCACTCTCTAAACATGTCAAAAGTTTGATCTTTTGACTTCATTAGATACATCCAAACTTTACGAGAGTAATCATCAATAAACAAGACAAAATACTTAGCTCCCCCTCTTGACGACTCTGGGCACGGTCCCCACACATCGGTGTGTACATAGTCAAGCGGTCCTTTGCTAGTAGTCTTCCCCGTGTTAAACTACAGCTTTCTCTTCTTACCGTACACACAGGATTCGCAGAGTTCTACACTCTCATTCGAGGCTTCAATCAACTTCCTTCTTCGGAGTACATCAAGCGTTTTGTCACATGGATGACCCAAACGATAATGCCACAACTTGGCCGAATCTTCGGAGGATGCGCTCGTAGTGCTTACGTCTGCTTCACCTTCAACTGTGGTACCTTGAAGGGCATATATGTTTCCAACCTTCCTTCCCTTCATCACAACCATGGCTCCTTTCGAAACACGAAGTTGGTCCTTTTCGAAGACCGACTTACATCCGGCATTGTCCAACAAGCCTATGGAGATTAGGCTCTTCCGCAAATCCGGGACATGCCTCACATCGGCAAGTGTACGCACTATGCCATCATGCATCTTTATCCGAATGGTTCTAATACCCGCAGTTTTACACACTATATTGTTCCACGTGAGGATCGAGCCTCCATCTTGCTTGGAACGGTATGTCGCGAACCAACTCCTATGAGGAGTCATATGATACGAGCATCCACTGTCCATGAGCCATGCCATATTGGCATCACCTGCAATCCCCGCGGCAAAAATCTCGGTATCTCTACCTTCATCATGAACCTGCTCACCATCAATCCCCAAAGATGCCGAACCAGAATCCTTCTCGGTTTCCTTCCCTTTCTTCCTATTCTTGATAGGGCAATGATTCAAATAATGACCCTTCTTGTGACAATTATAGCATGTGATGTTCGCAAATCTGTCCTGCAAGTGTCTTGGCTTGGAGTGGTCATTATTCTTCCTGAAGCCTCCTTTCCTTTCATGTCGACCCCTCACATGCAATGCCTCCTCACAGTTACTCACATAATCTCTACCTTGAATCTTGCCACATAGTTGCTCCATGTGAAGCGTCGCCTTCACCTCTTCCACGGTGACAGTAGTCCGGTTGTAAATCATCGACCGAAAAAACTGATTATACTCTTCAGGCATGAACATAACAAGATAACCGCTTGTTGCTCATCTTCAATCTTCACATCCATACCACACAACTCTAGCACAATCCTGTTCAATTCATCCATGTGATCCTTCACCGCTGAGCCAGACTTCATCTTGAGAGTATACAGCTGCTGAAGAAAATATAGGCGACTCGTAAAAGACTTCTTCATATAGAGTCCCTCAAGCTTCTTCCACATATCAGATGTCGTCACCTCATCCAGGACTTCCCTCATAACATTATCTGATAATGACAACTGAATTGCGATGTACGCCTTCCTCTCCATCTCTACCCTAGCGGATGCAGTCGCCTCCTTATCGATATTCGAGACATCGAATATGATCTGGTAACACCCCGCCTGCATAAGAACATTCTTCACCTTCGTCTGCTAAATCCGAAAATCATTTCGGCCGATGAACTTCTCAATGTTCAATGTTGCCAAAGACACCATCTTTCCTTCGCCACTAACTTCCTTTGCAATAAAACCACAAGCTCTGATATCACTTGTTGGGGAAAAATCCAGAAACGCCTTGAGATCAATGCAGAAACCAACCCTAATAAACTGATCAGGAATATTGGGCTAGCAAAAATCTAATCTCAAAGTCCCAACAAAAATTCACAAATGACCTTGCAATAGAAAGTAGCAAACAAATCACAACAACAATTAAATCAAAACGTAGACACAAAAGAATTTACCCTGGTTCGGTTGCAAACAACCTACATCCAGCAATCCAATTCGAGACGATTCCACTAGTAGAGAGATCCAAACAATTAGGGTTACAAAACGCTCCCTCACACGTGAGTAATAACTTGCCAAACGGAGCAAGCCCTCACGAATCCACTCAAGAGGAAGAAATCAATGGAAAGAGGAGAGAAGGAAAAATCTCACATTTCTCTCAAGAACACAAACCCTAAAATCCTCTCCAATCTCCAATGGGTAGCAAGAAGCTCTACAAAACTCAATAGAGGCTTGCAACACCAAAAATACGGCTTACCCTAATCTGGGAAAACGATGGGTCAAAAACAAAACCAAACGAAACGGCACATCCAGGCCATTAATAGTCGCACGCGGGCCCAGCAAGCTTGGACCGAGTCGATTGTCTGCTCGATCGAGCTTGGTAAACCGACTATATCTGACTCGGTCGACTCGGTCGAGTAGTAAAGCTACTCGACCCGAGTACGTCAGTAGCTTGAGCGAGCCAAAACTTCATGAGCTCTCTGGATTCTGGAGTCAAAATCACTCGGCCGAGTAGAGATCCTGATCGGCCCGAGTAAGGCCCACTCGGCCGAGCAGACATACTACTCGGCCCGAGTGCGACAGTAAAATCTGCAGGCCAAAACTTCCCAGCTCTCTGTCTTTCTGTGCGACGAACTGCTCGACCGAGCAGCCTGGGAAACCAAAATTGGGATGAGTTTGAATCAGAAAAACAACATAGCCAGAGTAATCGACTGTTGAGGTAGTAGTTGACTCCCTGGAGAACAGGAGTCGACTCTCATGCTCCAGCGGTCCAATTTTAACTATTTCCTTAATCGATGTGATTGTGTCGATTTTAGCCATTGAGGGATGATTTTGTGGATCTGTTTTGTACAAAAATTAGCTTTCTAAATAGAGAGCTTTTACAAGAGTTTTACAAAAATTTTACAAGAATTATTAAGCATTTAAGGCTAAATTTCAAATGTTTTCAAAGATATTCATCTCTCTTGCTTTCTACTATTTTCAAAGGCCATTTTATTTTGATTTTTCTCAAAAGCTTTCAATCTATTTTTGGCCTTCTTGATTTTAATCCCTAGATCTTCTCTATCATTTTTGAGATTGGATCAAGTTGTTTTGATTCTCAAGCATTTTAATTTTCTATTCTTTCTTGAGATAAAAAGGAAAACCTTCCTGGCCACACACGATATTCACTAAAGTTTCAATCTTTGTAGCTATAAGAAGTTTATTCATCTTCAAACTCAAAATGTAAGTGAAACCACAAGGGTGGTTGGTAAGTGGTAAGCTGTACGTGTTGTTGTACTTGTGAAAACCACTCACTTGTTCGATGTCTTCTCGGTAAAGAGGTTATTTGGTTGTAAAAGCCCTCTTGTTGGAGAAGAGGCACGGTTGTAAGAAGCCCTCATTTTTAAAGCAAGGTTGCTCTCACTTGAGAGTTGATTAGTGGAAAATCCAAGCGGTGATTGGAACTAGATGCACCCTACAGGAGGGTGAACTAAGATAAAATTCCAGGTGTTTACGATTGTCTTATGTCACTATTACTCTCATTACTCTTTACTTGTAATTGTTGTTGTTAGTTTTCTATTATGCACTGACTCCTGGTTGCTGGTAATTGAGTAGTTGACTAAGTATCTAGTGTGGTTACACTCGCAGGAGACTTAGGCAATATTGTAGAATGATTTGATAATTTTTAATTAGTACTTAATTTCTGACAATACTATTCAACCACCCTTTTGGTATTACTTGCCATCTACTGGATCCTAACATATTAGTGTCGTATGGAGTCAATGGGTTCATAATAAATCCATGGCATGTGTAGACGGATAAACTTATTAGGAGTAACAAAATCTCATCCCGTAGTTAACTATGGGTCACATATGAATTAAGGCATTAATGTGCAATGGGTTTGCTTGATTTCGTACTCTAGACACGTTAGCTACATAGACTTGATGAAGAAACTTGACGATACAATAAGCTGTTATCGTCAATTTCGAGTCCCGGTTGTAAGAGATTTCAGACTCAAACCAACCAGATAATGACTGTTCCAAAACGGATGGCATAATATGATCATGTTACTGCTAAATTAGGAATCAGGCTATTAGAGTCTCACACGGATGATGACCTCTCATGAAAAGCAAATGAAATAACTTTATGTATATAGATATACATAAGATCGATAATGATAGTTGTGATCAACGTTGAGATGATATAACGCATCACAAAGAATTGCAAGTGTGCGAGATAAATGATCATAAAGAGTTACAAACAATTCAACTCAATAAGAAAGGCTAAACTGTTTGGGAATTAGTTAGTCGACTAATGTGGTAACATTAGTCGACTAAAACATTGATTAGTCGACTAATTATTCTGGTTAGTCGACTAACCAGTGCAAGATGCATATGCGGCTTCCTACCATTAGCTAGTCGACTAACGGCTGCCTGAACATATTAGAGTTTATGAATTGGTACGGAATTTGATTCAAACATTGGATCTAATCTGAACCAAATTTCTAGAGTTTGACTCTAACAAACCTACCTTGTTTTATGGTAAGATTTGGAATCTAATCTAGAGTATTTATTAGAGTAGTACGCCCAATGAACGAGCCATCTTATTGAAAGTGCATTTATGGATAGAGTTGTGATCCAACTCAAATTCTGAATGTGACATAGGTTTGGATGATCCATATCGCTATGTAAATGGATCTTCTCCTCCCCACTTAATGAACAACGAAATAAACACCAAGAGACCCCAATCTTAGAGATCGAAAATCAAGCATCCTAGATCTTTTGTTCGGATATATTCAAACATATACGAGGAAGAATCTCTCACACCAAAATAACATTTTCATTCTCATCCTCTCAAAGCCCCTTGCAAAGTTCGGTTTTGGGGCCATTTCGAGTTCGAGAAGAGCCGGTGGATCATGAAGGAGTTGTCCTTGATGTGATTCATCTAAAGCACTGTGGTAAAGAGCAAGGCTAGGTCTTTATCAAAAGCGACGTTGGATCCGCACGTATCGCTTTAGTATACTCATGAAATTGTATGGACTTTATCTTCTGTATTAATTCATAGTCTTTGTAGCATGATATTGGCTTGGTGTATGCTAGAATATAAAAATTTTGATTTTTCAAGCATTCTGTTGTTTTCTGAAGTGTTCAGTGTATCTAGCATGTTTCATTACATTATGCACTTTTTCCATTTATTGATTAGGAGTTGGAGGTTTATAGGTTGATAGCCATCACAATCTCCATCATAATCTCCATTAACCTATTGTTTCATACGTACAATGTCTTAAGATAGAAGTATGTCGACTCATATACTAGATCTCTGCAACTCCCCGCTCTCCAAGATACCCGGGAAGTACGAATCCGTCCCAAGTATTTCCAGAGTAGCGAGTGTTACAAAGAAAGAGAAATAATGAGAGAGTATAGGAAGAATATGCAGGTCGCTGCGCACATGTTGGGAAGTACAAATAATGTTCCAACACAGAAAACAATAGACAGTAATGTAAAAGTCAAACATTCTTTCATAATTATACAAATTACATTTATATACATCATCTCAACACCCAAGTACAAAAGTGGAAAACAGAAAAGAATCCCAGAAACCCCACAAAGGACAAAGATGTCCACACAATAGTTGGGATATTGAGAGCCACCCTAGTGGATTTTGATGATGTGCACAAAGTGATATATAGACTAATAATTTCATTTCAAGTGTATATAGATTATTATATAGCATTGAAGTCATTGTGAAGCAAATTGAAAGACATCGAGCCACAACAATCAAAGAAACTACATATTGAAGTATACGAAGGCTTTGGAAGAACAAGAGAAGTTGGCTCAAGGTTACATATGAAGCTTAAGAGCTAAAGACGTGTTTGTGTGAGTAATTGCGTAAAAATGTAAAAGGCATTGTATATACACATGAAAATTCATTAAAAATTATTTAAAGTATATTACTCAGTATATTTTCATAATATAATTATTATGAATGAGTTTTGAAGTATTTTTAAGTATATATACTAAGGTATCCCAAAATAGCCGACTATTTCCGACTAATAGCCGACTATTTCCGACAGATATTTCTTCAAAACTATCTGTCAAAATAATAGCCGACTATTTGACAAAATAGCCTACTATCTGGAGCTAATAGCTGGCTATCTGGGAAGATAGCCGACTATCTGGGTCAACTCAGGCCAAATTTGGAAATCTGCCTTGATTTTTGCTAGCCGTTAGCTAGCCGTTAGAGTTGACTCTTGGAGCTGATTTCAAGCTGTTTTGAGCAGATTTTAAGCTTCTATTTGCCTATAAATAAATGAGGATTTCAGAAGTTTTAAGACACATTATTATAATTGAAATATTCTCTCTATTGCTCAAATTTCTCAAGCTTTAATTTCTGTGATTTAAATTCAAGACGCTACTGATTTTAATTCTTTGTGCTAATAATTTCAGATATATTTCAGTTTCATTTTTAGCCTTTTCAATAGTACTTGTCTATTTGATCTCCAAGCTAATAGCTTTCTTTTGAGATTCAAATTGCAAGCCTATTATTTTTAATCTTTGCAATCAAAATTCTTACTCTTTTCAAAGATTAAAATTTCTTGATTATTTGATCTCTAAAAGCCCAAGTGCTCAATTTTTGCAGATCAATTTTTAAGATAATCTTTTGATCAAATTGTGCTTTACTTATATCATTTATTTATCAAAGGGTTTCAAATTTTCTTTAGCCACGTTTCACTCATATATAATATTGGCTATATGAAAATCTTGTACTTCTTTTTATATTTGTTGTAAGTTTTTGAAGAAGTCTTGTGTTGTAATTTCCTATGATTATAAGGAAAACTCGTGTAAGTGGAAATCCTAGTTGAGTATAACTAGGTGCTGGAAATTCCTAGCAAGTGATGCTAGGTGATTGTACAAAGCCCTCTATGTTGTGTTACGACAAGGTTTGCTCTCGTGTAAGGTTTACTGGTTGACACGGAAGGACGCGCACGGAGCACGCCTTCCACTCCCAAGCGTAGGAGTGTCAATGCAATAAAAATAACCGGTGAGTAGCGGGTCGGATCACAGGGACAAGTCGTTCTATATTCACAAAATTTGATCGATAAAGATAGATAATAGCGCGAAACAACCACCTCAATTAACGATGGAAAAGTGAGAAAATCGTGTGGTGAAACTACAATCTTAACCTAAACTGGATAGGGTTAGAGAGCCAAATGGGAAGATAGGATAGCTAGGCGAGGAGAATGGGTTGTGGGTTCACTAATGTTGGTGTTAATTAAGCTCAAATTATCCACATATAACTCAATTAGGCCTCCGGCTATAGCAAGCTTAATCGAAAAGTTTAGCTTTCATGAACACAAAAATTTGCAATAAGGATGGATGCATCATCACGACACTAATCAAATTACAAACATGGATTCATCTCGAATTGTGCCCTTTCGGGTCTTTACCAATGAAATTGTGCCCTAATAATAACCCAACATTAGCAAGATAATAAGCAAGAGACAATTAAAGCTATAATTAACAACCAACATCCATGAATCACAATCCAAGCTATTCAACACTACTCAATCATCATGAAACAAAAGATTGAATTTTCATTCAACAATAACCCAAATTCATTACAAAAGAGAGATGCTAAATTACAAAAGGGGAAAGAGAGACATCACCAAGGATCTCCCTAAGATGAAGCTCTCCTCTCCCTATTTGCTCCTTCTCCATGCTTCTCCAAGCTCCCATGGCCTCCTTCCCCTCCAAATTCCAGCAAAAATCCAAGCTAGGGCCGAAAACCGGCCCCAAACCCCTAAAAATGCGTTACAGCCCAAACGGGTCTACAGAAAGGAGCAATCGGGTCAAAAAAAATCGCACCAAACCCCGCAAAACAGCCCCCCTTAAGCCCCTTTCAGCATTGCGGGTCGGGCACCCCAGCGCCCGACCCGCGGGCGTTGATCGGTGGTTTCTATGGAGATATCTCTTCCTCCCCCGATTGATATTGAATGCCGCGGGGATGAGCTTCAACCCACATCATATTTAACCATCCAGGGAGTTTTCTCACACATTCATCATACTTTTCATTCCTTATTCTATATTGATGATTATGTGTGGATGTCATTTTTTGGAAACGTGTCCCCATCTCTCTCTTACACAACCCGTCTCCTTCCTTATATAGGTACACACTTTGAGGAGATGCGTGGAGTTGTGTACGTGGCCGCCATTGTCACGTTTAGCCAAGGAGCATTGGCGGAAGAAACAAAAGGAGCTATGGAACAATTGCCACCTCTGATGGAAATTTTGGATCAGCCATTTGCTAAGGTGTATTCTTTCCAATAGTGTAAATATATAAATATTTTATTTTAGTACTTTCGTATGCTTTTCTTTTCTTTTTTAGGATCTTTTGCCAAGATGTAGTACTCTCCCAACAGTGATGACAATGTTTATTTTAAGTTGGGGGGAGTGTTAGGATCTTTATGATTGGTAGGATTTTGATTTTTGCTTAAATTTTTTTTTGATATCTCCATCTTGCTCTCATCCAATGATCTTTATTGCATATCTTATTTGGCCTCTTGTTCATATTCCACTAGCTCTTTGTTTAGTCCCTACATGCTTAATGCTATGCAATTTTTTCGGATTATTAGTTTGGCATCAAACTTATGGATATTGATTGGCGTGTTTTAATTTCTTTTCCAATTTGGATTCAAATGCTAATATGCCATGTATGAGACTATTTCATATGTCGTGATGCTCTCTTTGAAACAATTTGGGAAAAGTTTGGTGTAAGCGATTTCATGATTTGGGATGAATAGTGTAGTTTTTGGTTGGATTGGGTTTGGCCAATTGTGTATGCTTTGTTTTCTTCTTAAGGAGTGGGAGATGAGATTGCATCACTCATGTTGCTTATTATTTCATTTGTTCATTCATTCATTTTTCTTTTCTTTTCTTTTTCCTTCCTTTTTTGTATTTTTTTTGAAGTTTATATTTTGCATTCACGCGATAACGCTATGAAATGCAAACACTGCCACCTTTGCATACACGCGATAATGCTATATAGGCAAAGGGATGGAATGGTCTCCTAAATCTCATCTTTGGCATCCTCCTCAATGTTTCGTGGGGCACCGGCTACTCGATTTGATTAGAAAGAAACATTCACTTATATTAGCTCTCTTTTTCATTCCAAACATGAGTTATCAACTTATCCACCCACTCCTTAAGAAGAAAACAAAGCATACACAATTGGCCAAACCCAATCCAAACAAAAACTACACCATTTATCCCAAATCATGAAATCGCTTACACCAAACTTTTTCCAAATTGTTTCAATGAGAGCATCACGACATATGAAATAGTCTCATACATGGCATATTAACATTTGAATCCAAATTGGAAAAAAAATTAAAACACGCCAATCAAATATCCATAAGTTTGATGCCAAACTAATAATCCGAAAAAATTGCATAGCATTAAGCATGTAGGGACTAAACAAAGAGCTAGTGACATATGAACAATGAGGCCAAATAAGATATGCATTAAAGATCATTGGCGAGAGCAAGATGGCGATATCTCAAAAAAAAAATTTAAGAAAAAATCAAAATCCTAACAATCCTAAAGATTCTAACACTCTCCCCCCAACTTAAAATAAACATTGTCATCAATGTTGGGAGAGTACTAGATCTCGGCAAAAGATCCTAGAAAAGAAAAGAAAAGCATACGAAAGTACTAAAATAAAATATTTATATATTTACACTATTGGAAAGAATACACCTTAGCAAATGGCTGATCCAAAATTTCCATCGGAGGTGGCAATTGTTCCAACGCTCCTTTTGTTTCTTCCGCCAATGCTCCTCAGCCAAACGTGGCAATGGCGGCCACGTACACAACCCCAAGCATCTCCTCAAAGTGTGTACCTATATAAGGAAGGAGACGGGTTGTGTAAGAGAGAGATGGGGACACGTTCCCAAAAAATGACATCCACACATAATCATCAATATAGAATAAGGAATGAAAAGTATGATGAATGTGTAAGAAAACTCCCTGGATGGTTGAATATGATGTGGTTTGAAGCTCATCCCCACGGCATTCAATATCAATTGGGGGAGGAAGAGATATCTCCATAGAAACCGTCGAAGTAAAGGGAAGCTCTGGATCCATGATTGTGTGTGGTATAAACTCATCCTCGCTTGCCTCTTCTTCGGGCTAATCAATACAAGAACAATCCTCCTCGCCCACTTTGCTCCCAAGTGCGTGCGCGATCGGCTCCTCTATCTCCACCATGTCAACAACCAATTCTTCAACAACTAATTGACACGGCCCAGCAGAAATAATAGGTGTCGACAAGACAATTTCCTCCACCGACTCAACCAACTCCTCCATGCCAATACTTGGCTCCTCAACTACTACTTGGCATGTGGCACTCAATTCTTCAATTACCGGTGGGGTGAGATCCACACAAACTTCTCATGCGGGGCTTGGTGGACCAAAACTTCATGGCTTAGCTCATTTGGAGTCACAACCAATGTGTGATCTTCCTCCTTGTAGGACTCCAAATAACGCCAAGCCGCATTCTCATCCATGTCCAAAAAGTGGCCGTCGTCCAACAAATCCACAAAATCATGCGTCTCCGGAAGCAATCCTTCCAAGAAGAATCCAAGAAGACGCAACCTGTCAAATCCATACTGTGGACAACCGTACACTAACTCTGAAAATCGCGTCCAAGCCTGAAATAATGTCTCACCGATGCGCTGAGTGAAGTTCACCATTCTTCCGTGCCATGTTTTGGTCTTGTAAGAGGGAAAAAAATTCTTACAAAATTTGTGCTTTAGTACAGGCCAAGATGGACTAAGATGAGGGATATAAACTTTAAACCAATTTAATGCACTACCATCCAACGAATAGGGGAAGAATTTAAGATAAAACTTTTCATCCCACGTGTTCCCATCTCAATGAAGCTTGCAAGTACTCTCAAACTTCTTAATATGTAGGTAGGGGCTCTCCGCATCCTTACCAAGAAATCTCGGTAGGGATTTGGTCACCCGCATGTCAAACCCAAGAGAGTTTGAAGTACTTGCCATGTTTGAAAAAAACAAAAACAATAATAAAAAAGACTCAAAAAGCGTAAAATAAATAAAGATGAACAATAAGTGAAAGATGAAGAATCGAAAAGACTCACACTAAGAGATAGAAGTAGCACTAAAACTTTCAAAATCAATCAAAAAATGCTAATAATAGAAACCGTTGTCCCCGGCAACGGCGCCAATTTGATTGACCACGGGACGTGCACAACCCAAGTAGGATGCACACGCTCACCTCCCAAGAGTAGGAGTGTCAAAGCAATATAATCCCGGTAAGTACGGGGTCGAATCCATAGAGACAATTCGTTTCACATTCACAATCTCGGTTGGTTATGGAATGCTAAAAGTGTTGGTATAACCAACTAAACTAACACATGCGATGAGTGGAAGTGTGGGGTGAGACAATCGAGCCAAGCCCAAGGTAAGTAGGGTGGAGACCAAGGTAGGGAGCTAGTTAAGCAAGGAGAAGTGTGTGGAATGAGATATCATTAGGATTGTGAATTGATTAGCAATCGGTTCATTCCAAATGAATCAACCCTCACATCCATTTCAAGGTATGCGGGGCTATGCACGTATGTAATGCCCTTAAGGCACACCGCTGTTCTACGGCCCCGTCAAGAGTGGTGCATGACTCAATTAAACCTAGGGCACAACCCATTAATCAACACTATTAGCACCCATCTCTAGGTATACTAATCCAATTAAATGCAAGGAATGAGCAATTACTATTCAATCTCACAAACCCTAGCTAACCCCAATTCCACACACAAATGGCTCTAGGCCTTCATAATGAAAATAGAGTAATAATCATGCAAGATGAACACACCAATCTTCATTACAAGCAATAATCAAATAACTATTCAATGGTTCTCACATTCATTCAATAATCATTCAAAAATACATTCAATTCGTTTAGAAACCAAATGCTACAAAAGAGGGGAAGAAATCACCAATAGAAACCCTAGAATCTCAAGCTTTCCCCTTCTCTTGCTCCTCCTCCAAGCTTCCATAGCCTCCAATTTCCTCCAAGCCCTTGCCCTAGCTCTTGGGGAAGAAGAGGGTGCTCGTGGGTAAGAAGAGGGGGTCTAAAACCCCCTAATAGAACAGTAAAACCGAATCAAGCAGCGGCCCGCTGCTGAGAGCGGGCCGCAATCTTGGGCCGGCCGGCCCAAAGGCTTATTTATTTATTTTTTTTGATTTTTTCTTTTCCCAAAAATCCAGAATAGCTTCTTTGCCTCCAATAAATCCTGAAAAATATCCTTAAGCTCCAGAAAATTCTGGAAAAATTCCAGAAAATCTAGAAAAATCCCAGAAGTACCTGAAAAATACGGGGAGCAAAAATTAGTCCATGAAAACCATATTTCATGTATAGAATATGAATAGGCTTCAATATACACAATATCTCGAATACACACGTATCAAAGCCAAAATAGACACAATATACACATAAAATGCCCAGAAATGGGGGGAAAATATGCAATTTATATCCCGAATCATTTACTTCTTATTGATATGATGTAATATTGGCACGAAATATATGTAACAAACATCAGTTGGGGTCAATTTTAGCAAATTAATATTCATGCATCTCAACATAATCCATCCCTTGACAAGAAGAGACATCTTCAATACTGGATTATCATGATGAGTTAGAGGCGCACTGCTTTCTATGATGAAGAGTGGATGAAGCGTCATGTAGAATCATTCATACAACAATGAGAATATCTGAAGAAGAACTCTTGTTTGAAATCACCCAAATTAGGTATTAAAGTTAGCATGAAGAAACGCCGTCTTCTCCAAACTAGATCGAGAAAGAATTCAAACATCACAAGAAGATGTTGTGGTTATCTCAATCAAATTCAAAGGAGTTCATGCCATGAGGATGCTAAAGATACAAGCAGCTCATGTGACATCTTGGTTACTTGCACCTTTGAGCATATGGGCCTTACATGGCATTAAATTAAATCAGCTTCTGCCCAGTTGTTCGGCTTCATTAGAGTCCTCAATGAAGCAGGTGTGGGTATTCAGTTATGCGAAGACTGTCAGTAAAAGGTAGCTAATCCGAATGTTAATGACTAAAAATCATAGATGTGAAGTCACCGTCTACATATAACAACATTGTGTGGGCGAGCATTCTATACAACTCTTAATGAGATCGTGTCTAATCAACATTAATTGATGAAATTTCCAACCACTGGGGAAACAGACCGGGTGAATGGAGACCAAGCAACTGCTTGTAGATGCTAAGTACTGCCCTTTGCAATAGATGTAGATGGCCAGAAAAAAGTTCTTCTTTAGAAGGATTGGATTTGATGGATAAGCTGCAACAACTCGTCCTAAACACATGAAGGTTTGGAGAAGGTCCTCTTTTTGAAGGGATGCTACCATTTTGTCTTGCTCCTTATTGCGCAAAACCCAAAGAGACGTCATTGGTTTCTTAAATAGAAACTTAGATATCTTTACGTGGTCTCCATCAGACACACCTATAATCAATACAATAGTTATGATGCATTAGCTAAAGGTAGAAACAAATACATGTCGATGAGGCAAAAGAAGGAAAAAAATCGGTATAGAAAAGTAAAAGGCTGTGTCAGCTGCGGCATGGTGATTTCTTTATGCTAGATTATCTCCAATGTATAATTTCCTACTTTGCTAACCAATACTGTATCTGTAAAGAAGGTTAATGGAAATGGAAAAAATGTATGGACTTCACTTAATCTAAGCATGCCTAAAAAGTAATATCTCGTGCATAAGGATGGATCAGCTCACCGACAGTGCATTGGAATACAAACTTCGCAGCTTCATCGACGTCTTTTCAGGCGAAAATCAAATCAAGATGCATCTAGACGATGAGGAGAAAACAACATTTATAACCTTATTTAACATTAGAATTTGAGAGAAATTTATAGAGATGTTCATATGAATATATAATTCTCATAAAATGATGAACATACATCAATGTACACCAAAATATAATTTCAATTTTCTGTGTTTAGCAATCAAAATCTATATTTAGACATTTCTTTGTTTGCATACATAACCCTATTTTAACAATGTATCACATATATAATTTAAATATGGATTTTGAGTGAAAAGTAAATTAAAATAGTATCATTTAAAAATTGCATCTTTCGCGTCTAAAGCGTTTAGACGAAAGACTTTGAATGTTATTCATTTGCATTTTAGATATAAAATACAAAATGTGCATAGCACATATTTTGTATTTTCTTATTCACAAAATACTAGCTATGCATTGCTCATCGTAGAAAGTTAAATGTCATGCTTTTTTTATGTGTCCATTTTCTTGTCATCATTCACACATACCAACATATTTTGCAAAAAAAATTAAGTCACAAATAATCTTTTTATACTCTTAATATTATTGTATTATACTGAATAAAGCATCATAATGACTCTATAGAAAGTGAAAAAAATAGAAGAATGACACTGTTTCTACATTCTGACTTTGAAGGGGAATTTTTTGTGCAAAATGTTGTGAAGGGAAAAGTAGGGAAATAGGTGTAGGGGGTTAAGAGCCCCCCTACCCTCTTATTTATAGCTTTCAATGGTGGGCCGGATACCCAATGGGCCTCATGGGCCTATTCATAACACTTCCCCTTATCTAACCAACATTGAATAAGAGGTGGATTCTTCAGGATCCGAGTTAGGATAACTGCCTTGTTAAATAAAGAACATTTAATCCATAACTTCCCCGGTTTTAGGGATGTGTCTAGGGGTGGATGCTTCAGGATCCAGAGTCAACGAGATTGCCTTGTCAAAACCTTGACTACGGAAAACTTTGTGGGAAAAAAACAGTAGCCAAGGGAAAAGAGTACAACTCTGCAGTTGACTCCCCCTCATCTGACCAAGCTTTATGCTTGCAGATTTCCTATGAATCTATACATCAGTCTCCTATGTATCTATGTGTTCATAGTCCTCTCATCCAGACCCAGTTTACATTTCCTCACTCTCCTCATCCCAATCCCATATACAAGTTTCTCAAAGATACTAGTAGGCAGAGATTTGGTAAGAAAATCCGCCAAGTTATTACATGATTGGACCTTCTGTACCTCAATCTACTTTTGCTTCTGAAGGTCGTGCGTCCAGAAGAACTTGGGGGAGATATGCTTTGTCTTGTCGCCTTTGATGTAACCGTCCTGTAGCTGGGCTATACATGCTGCATTGTCTTCATGGAGAGGAGTAGGTGCAAGTACGCCGGTCATCAGGCCGGTGGAGGTGAGAATGTGCTGGATCACATAGCGTAGCCAGAAACTCTCCTTGCTTGCTTCATGGATCGATAGAATTTCTGAGTGAGTGGATGAGACGGTTGTCATGGTCTGCTTTACAGATCTCCAGGATATGCCAGTGTCGCCAGAAGTAAACATGTATCAGGTCTGAGACTTCTCTGCATGAGGATCAGACCTGTATCCTGCATCAGCATAACCAACTAAACCAGTTGATGCCCATTTCCTGTAGAATAGACCTAAGTCTATGGACCCTTGGAGATAGCGCAGAAGATGCTTAACTCCGGTCCAGTGCCGCTGTATAGGTGCAGCACTATATCTGGCTAGTAAGTTGATTGCAAATGCTATGTCAGGGCGAGTGCAATTAGCCAGGTAAAGGAGTGCACCGATAGCACTTAGGGCACTTCAGGGCCTAGTACTTCCCCCCTCTTCCAGCGGCCGGAAGGGGTCTTTGTGCACATCCAATGATCTGACAACCATTGGGGTGCTGAGGAGGTGGCACTTATCCATCTGAAACTTTTTCAATAAGTTCGATGTGTAAGTTGACTGATGTAACAGGATCCCATTGTTAAGATGTTCTATTTGAAGACCTAAACAGAATTTTGACTTTCCGTGGCCTTTCATCTCGAAGGTTTCTGTCAAGCTTCTAGAAGTCTCGGCGATCTCTTCAGGAGATCCGATGAGGTTCAAGTCGTCTACAGAGACGGCTATAATGACAAATCATGTTGCCTTTGCTCTTATGAAGATGCAAGGACAGACTGGGTCATTTGTAAATCCTTGTTTTGTAAGGAAGTCGCTCAGTCTGTTATACCACATCCTTCCGGATTGTTTTAGACCATACAATGATCTTTGCAGTTTCACTGAGTAGATGTCACATTGTCTTTCTTTTAGTGCTGCGAGCAAGGAATAACCATCAAGAAATCTCATATAAATGTCTCGGTCTAAGTTGCCATATAGGTTTGCAGTCACGACGTCCATAAGCTGCATATCTAAACTGTAATGACCCTACTTTTCATATACGCGTATTTGTACGTATTTTTGACATAGATACGTCCGTATATTTTTGGGAAGTATGCCCATATTTTTCTTTTAATTATTTGATGTAGGAATTTATTTTAAAAGATTTTAAACTCATTACTTGAATTTAGTAAATGAGAGTATTTGGAGAAATACATGTATTTGGAGTGTATGAAGTATTTCTTCAAGTATTTTTAATTTCTTAAAATACAAAAATCCACATTTTTATTACCATGACAACACATCCTATTAGGTGTCATGTTTTTAGTTAATTAGAGACACATGGCTTATTAGGTGTAAGAAGGAGAGGGATTTGGGGATTCCTAAAACCTATGCATGAAGAACAAAACCAAGAAAAAGAAAAAGGAAATCTCATTTCACTCTCTCCCTCACTCCCCATTTCTGGCCAAAAATTAGCATGCCCCCTTTCTCTCATTTTTCTTCATCCTCTTCCTTAGAAAATACTTCCAATTAGCTCCCCTCTTCAACCTCTAAAAAGCCCCAAAATTCCTTTTCATTCCAACACCAAAAACTAGCCAAAATAGCCAAAAATCAACCATATGGAGACAAGATTGGAGCTTGAAGAATGAGACTAGGAGCTCAAGTTCTTCAAGGAATAAGAAGGGCCAAAGAATTTTTGGTGGACTTTATAAGGTAGAAATTCCTTTCACCTAGGTAGAATTTAGTTTTAGGACAAGGAGAATTGAATTAACTTTCATGAAACACCTTTGCTCTTTATGCTGAAATTTGATCTAGAAAACTGAAACTTTGACTAAGTTCTGGGGCTAATTGGCTAATGGGAATGCTTTGGAAATTTTATATGTTGGGTATCTCATTGTTATGAACAACTTTCATTCAGATCATTTTGCCAAATTCTAACTGTATGATTTTATAAAAATTCGGATATGCACACTGGTTTTCAATCAAAACTGTTCTGAAATTTCCAGCAGTTTTAGCCTCTGTTAAAACAGGCATATCTCCCAACCTAGATCAAAATAAAATCTGAAATAAATATATTCATCTAGATCTCGAAATCCTACCCTAAAATCATATAAGATATGATATATGTTCAATTCGTAAACTAGGAGAAATGGAGCTTTTGCTGCATCATGTCGAAATTCTGGCAGTTTTGACATCCTGCACTAAAATGGTGATTACCACCTCTTAACTTGATGAAATTAGGTGTTTTAGGACATTTTGGACAACTACTCTTCAAGATACAAAATACCATATTTTTTATTTTACCCAGATCTGACTGTAAATAGGATTAAATCACTGATTAAGTTGATGCAATGTTTCTGTTTTTCTGCAGAATTGCCATCGTTTACTAATTTGAGCACAATAAAGCACACATGTCATATTATTTTCTGAAATTTGGTATGGCAATGCAAAACTGACATATCTACAAGTTTGAAGAAGGGACTAAAAGCTAATTCTGAATGTAGATAGGGTAACCGAGCCGTTCTTTCTGCACTTACAGTTTAGACAGATTCTTATGCTAATTTTTCTTAGTACTTATCATGGCGTAGTTTTGTTTCAAGTTAAGTTGGTTTGTGCTAATCATGTTCTCAATGACATGCTATTGATACATATAATTATGCAGATGTTTCATGAAATATTCGTTATGTTAATAATGTTTAAGTTCAATTTGTTTATGCTTTTGTGCTCACATTCGTATATTCATAACGATGAGTTTGTGATGATATTCCATGCAATTCTTTAATTGAGATGATGATGATGATGATGTGAATATGGTTATACGTTTCATGTATATTATGAGAAATGAGAAAGGGAATGCACAAGGCGATGCATGTCCCAAATATGTGATCAACTGTGGAAAGAAAAGAAATGGAAGATGTTATGTTTCATGAAAATGACTAAGTCCTCTTAAAGGAGGGTGACATGGGGTTTGGGGGAAACACGGGTAAATTAAAGGAGTTAAGGAGCGGACAGATGATATGAATTCTCACCCGCTGTATCACTCCCGGAAGGGCGAGTTGAAAGGGTTGGAGAGGCCGCTGGTGTACCCGTGATGCACCATGACGGTAATTGATGGTTTACTCCGTTTGTCCCACAGAAAAACCGAGCAGGTCTCGCTCTAGTGCCTTGCCCCGTTCGGGCATAGCGTTGCGAGAGGCCCCCTCCGATGCCCGTGTTGCTGGTTGGGGTACCACTTTTTCACCCACCCTAGGTGAAGTTCGCCTCCTTAGCGTCCTACGGTTTACACGGGTTCCAAATATGTGAATCAACAACTTATAGTACTTGTCTCTAATTTATAATTGTTGTTATCTCATGTCTCCTTACTTTTGTTTACTTTAATGCTGCTATCGCATGGTAATATGTTCATATGCTTCCTTTCAATATCTGCATTTCATAATATGGTTTCTATGCATGTTTTGCACGTTCTCATAACTAGGTTCGCATGTTGGAATGTGATTACTTTTATGCACCATGAACCTTACTTGTTAGACCACCCTCCCTAGATGGGTAGACCAATTCTAAAACTGGGTCCTACTAGAGTGTTAGGAATTTCTACTGGGCCACGCGTTGACGTGTCCCCGTTGACTTTCAGGTCATGTGAGTTGGAGATAGCGGCTGGAGCTTTGGAGTTGGTGATCTGTTGTAGTATTGGGTGGTGAGGGGTATGATGAGAGACTTGTACTTTTGGTGTTTTTTCGGGTGGACCTTTGTACTTAGAGTCGTGAAAATGAAGATGTTGGTGTATGTATAAGATGTATCAATGTATCAATAAAATGGAATATTGTACTTTTGTTATTTTCTCAGTGTTTTTATCTGTGATGGAGTTTTACTTGTACTACCCAGCACGTGCGTAGTACCTGCAGCATTCTTTTGTTCTCTTCATTTCTCTCTTTCTACGTAACACTCGTTGATCTAGGAATACTTGGGACAGATTCGTACTTCCCGGGTATCCTGGAGAGCGGGTCGTTACATAAACCCTCTTGGGCTGTTAAGCCACTGAGAAATCGGAAGGTGATCGCGTCCATGACCGGGGAGTATGTGGCTTCAAAATCCACCCTTAGACGTTGGGTGAAACCCTGCGCTACAAGCCTTGATTTGTAGCGAACGATATCATTCTGTTCATTTCGTTTTCTAACAAATACTCATTTATAACCCACAGGTTTTACACCTTTTGTTGTCTGGACTATAGGTTTGAAGACCTTGCGTTTGGTGAGTGAATCCAACTCCACTCCTATTGCCGCTTTCCACTTTGGCCAATCATCTCTGCTTTGACATTCTGTCAGAGAGCATGGTTCAATATCATCGTCGCAGTACGCGACGTTGATGGCAATATTACACGCAAATGTGTCATTTATGGTTGTGCCCTTTCTGTCCCAATGCTCCCCAGTTCGTACATAGTGCATCGAAACTTCATTTTCTCCCGGTTTTTCCTCTGTTTGAGAGTTTGGAAGAGATGGGGTAGCAGGGCTTACAGTAGCATCCTGTGGTGGTATTTATTTATCATTGACAAGTGTCTCTTTCGAGGGACTTGGTCCTTGGATCCCAGTGGTCGCTCTATCTTTTTGAGAGGTCGAACCATTTCTGCTGTAGGCGGCTTGCATCCATTTTGCGGTATGTCAATCCTAACTGGAGTGTTAGCAGCAGGGACGTGTGATCTGACAATCTTATGGTTGTCAGTAAATTTGTCCGGCAAGAGATGGACAGTGTTTTGGATATGGAGAATCTTCAGGATCTCCTCCTCACACTGGCTTGTGGGCGGATCAAAGTGACATAATGTCTTTGTATCCTAAGTGATACAGTCTGAAGCTTCGGGCTTCTTTGTCTGTGCGCCTAGTCTTGGAAATGTTGTTTCATCAAATTCACAGTTTTCTAGACATGCCTTGAAAACGTCTCCCGTAAGAGGTCCTAGGAATCTTATTATGGAGGGGGTGTCAAACCCAACATAAATGCCTAGGCGAAGTTGTGGACACATGTCACGACCATGTCCCCGAGATATGCAGGGAGGCAGGGTACGCGACGAGAACTAAAGACGTATCTGCAGGTCCACTGCACATTGCTGAGAATAGTACATGTAGTATTCAACAAACAACCAACCAACAAACACAAAACAACACAAAGTCACTGAGAAATACTGAAATCCAAACACTGAACAATTTCATCTACATCTCAAACATCTCATTTCCTCAATTCATATAGTACAAGCATCTCTCACCCCAAAAGAAAACCCAAATTACACATAGCTCTCCTCTTACCCCTCACCACCCAATCTAAGCTCCAACTCCCAACAACAGCCCTCCAACCTCAACCTCCAGCTCCATCTGTCATCCCCAGGAACCACACCTGAAAAATTCAATGGGGGCACGTCAACGCGTGACCCAGTAGGAATGCCAACTCCCGCTAGCATGCTATTATAAAAATGCAACTATTCTACATGCATTCATAGCAAGGTGCAAAAGAAGTATGGAATGAGCTAAAGGGAACACATGTATGACATAAAGCATTGAATGCATAACATAATGAAAGTACAACAACAAAAGAGTGCAACAACATAAGTAAAATAAACGCAAACTATAAGAACTACAATAGGTGATGCATATAACAAGGGTATACAACATGGAAGCTACAAGTAAAGAAACCACAAGTAGGCAACATTGACCAAGACTACAATAGTAATGAAAGTATCAATTAGTGATTTGGACCCTAAGTAGTGGGTAGACCTTCTTGGGACTGGACCTCACCCCCAGTTGGGGTGGAACAGGCAAACTCCCCGAGACATGCTCTTACTAAAGGAGCCCAGTTTTCCCCTTATTTCCCCTTCACATTTTCTCCCATTTCCTCATTTCTGCCACTCCCCGCCACTCGGGCAAGAACAGGATGGCCACCAACCACCAGTCCAGCCCCTCATGTTTTCCCCACAACTTAGTGTCCCCCAATTCCCGTGTCACCCTCATTTAAGAGGACTTATTCATTTATCAGCATTTCAATTACAAATTAACGTGTAACAAAAGGAATCACATGACAACCACCAATTCCACCTCCTCTCTAACTTTTCCAACCACAACATTTGCCACATAGTTCTCATTTCCAACACATATGTTTCCAACACGTGTAATCACACAACTTTACCATTGATTGCAACATGAAAATAATTATGCATGAGCCAATAAAACATATGCCAACATCCCTTAATCCAACAGGAAATTAGTTAAACAAAAAGCAATATGACATCCTCTTCTAGCAACATGGAAATGATAGCATGGGACCAATAGCATGAAACTAATAGCAACATGAGCCTAATAGCAACATGAAAATGTTAATAAACATTTCATCCAAAACAGTACAGCTTGCTGAAAATTGCACAACAGTCAGCTTGATTGGCATTTTTCTCTATATTTTTGTATGGAACATAATACTGCAATGTAAATAAAAGTTGTAGGTATGATAGTTTTCGATTCACAGATAAAATTTCAGGTAAAAATAATAGGAAGGTGATTTATAGTAAATTATTTGGTGAAGTCTATCAAATCTGTTTTCCAGACAGATTTCAGAGTATGTCTTGGTTGCTGATTTTGGGCCTATTGCAGTCAGAATTTCGACATATAGGAACCCTGATGAAGTTGGAGGGAAACTTGTTAGCTTTCCAACGAGACTAAATTCATGCAATTCCAGTGTGTGTGCAGGTAATAAGCTTCGTTTTGCTAAACTGTGTACAGGTTGACAGAATTGCAGACATGTTGTAAAGAATGAATTTTTAACATAACTTTCAGTTCGAATTGGAAAAAGTTGTGAACATGAAAGTTGCTCATAACTATGAGATACACATCATATAAAATTTTTAAAGCATTCCTAATAGCCAATTAAGTCCAGAACTTAATCAAAGTTTCAGCTTTAATCAAGAGATGCAATTATTCAACCAAGATGAGATTTTTACTTCTACAAATAACAATCAAATAGTAAATAGCATACTAGTGGAAATTGGATTCCTACCTCAAACTAGAATAAAGAAATCTCCTCCTTCCTTTCTCCTTTCCTTCAATCTTCCTCTTTCCTTGGATTTTCCCTTCCTTTCTCTTCATTCTTCCTTTCTTTATTTCCCCCTCTTTCTTTCTTTTTCCCTCTTTCTTTATTTTTCTCCCCCTTTTTCTTTATTTCTTTTTTTGTTGCCTTGCTAGTTACATGAGTGGGAAGAGAGAAAAACAAATGAAAAATAAAAAGAAAGAAAAGGGAAGAGATGAGTAGAAAGAAGGAGAGAGTTATGTAGAAGTGTGTGGAGTTTGCTTTGCACACACACACACACTCCTAAGCCCACTTTCTAGGCACACACACCAAGCCCTATAAATTGCCCTCCAACTTTGGTCTATAATTACCATGCCATGCTATCCACCACTTCTCCCTTGCACGCACACACCCCTTCTAAACACACATACCCTTGTTTTACTATACACACATCTCTATCTAAGATTACGAAAATGCCACTACCATAACTCTTTCACACTAGTCCCCTTCAAGGGTCACCCCCATACAAGCCAACATACACCCATAGCCATATATTCGTGCTCATTCAAATATCAATACATTCCAATACAATTACACCACATCATTACTAATTACGAGTGTGCTACTTCCGTGCACACTCACTACAACCATGCACACACATATACATATCCTTCAAATATAATAACCACCACCACTACTACTATAGGAGTCTCACCCGATATAAATGCAACCATATATCACACGTCTCATCATCACTGCCACAAACAATAACATCCACTGCTACAAATAGTACAACCACTCCCTCAACCAATAGTGCATCCAATATACACATCACCCACGGATATCATCCACATATAGGCAAATAAATATACACAATATTACATGTAGCACTCCACTATGTACACTATATCGTATACGGCGAAACAGTCCATGACAACCCATCTTTGTCCTTTGTGGTGGTGCTATGGGGACGTATACTGCACAACCACATATTCTCAAGTGTGAGACAATTGGTAGGGCTCCAAGTGCTAGTTGCATTGGAGAAGATGACTGACCTCCAGAAGGTCTTAATTTTATTAAAGATACAGCATGCAAAATTGCATAACCCTATGCATTCACTGGCAGCTGGGATTGAAGTAATAATGGACGAGCAATCCATTGCAGTCTCTTAATTAGAGATTCTGTTAACCCCGTTTCGGGTGTGAACATGCGCTACAGGATGTTCGACTTCAATTCCCTGTGCTTGGCAATAGTCTAGAAAGACTTGTGATGTAAACTCCCCCGCATTGTCCAGACGAAGTTTCTTTATCTGGTAGTCAGGGAAGTGGGCCCGCAACCTGATTATCTGAGCTAAAAGCTTAGACAATGTAAGGTTACGGGCGGACAGTAGACACACATGTGACCACTTAGTAGATGCGTCTATCAGGACCATAAAGTACCTGAACGGACCACTTGATGGGTGTATAAGCCCACAAATGTCTCCGTGGATTCCTTTCAGAAAACTTGGAGACTACAGGTTCACTTTCAGTGAAGAGGGTCTCGTAATCAGTTTACCCTTGTAACAGGGTGGACATGGGAATTTACTTTTTGAAGAATCTTCATCTATACCCCTTGAGCTTTTTATGATGCCGTATATCATAACAGATCCAAGGTGTCTCAGTATACTATGCCAGAGTTGGAATTCTGGTGTTTGGGGGCACTGCAGGTGCTCCGCCATTGATGTTTCTGGAGTTTGTATACTTGTTTGGTAGAGTCCCGAGGGGAGTCCCTTGAAGCGTTCCACAATGGTTTTTGAACTATTTGTAAGAGACGTTACAAGTAAGTATTCCCTTTCATTTTCCTCGACCGTCTCTGAGTGATATCCGTTTAAACGGATATCTTTAAAGCTTATGAGGTTTCGGATAGATTTAGGGGAGTATAATGCATTTCTAAGTGTGATTTGTGTGTTACCAGGGAGCAATATGGTTGCTTTCCCTTGATCATTCGATTATGTTAGTTGGTCCTGAGATTGTTCTCGGTGGACCAGAGTAGCTACTTATGCTCGTGAAGTAGTCTATGTTTTGAATGATCGAGTGCGTCGATACAGTGTCCACTATGCAAATTGATTCCATATCTATATTAAGAAAGACATTTAAGCAGTAAATAATATGAAAAAGAAGAGATCTACTTTCATTTAAGGTGCTCAAACAAATGTTCAACATGGAATAAAAACTAGATCGATGCATAAAAATGGAAGATACATTGATAGCAATTAAAAATTGTTCATGGTCCATAACTAGAGAGTGTCGTCTCCCATGAAATCTTCAGGAGTCCATGTGGTCTCTGGCAACGCTGCGCTCTCTATCAGGTTTGTCTCAGCTCGAGGCTTGAGGCTTCCCTGGTAGATGTCCTGTAGGTGTTTCTGGGTGCGGCAGATTTTGGACCAGTGGCCCGTCATTCCGCATTTGGAGCACTTATCCTTCCAGTCTTTCTTGGGAGTACCACATTTGTACGTCCACTTTTGCTTCTTTTCCACGAACTTCTGGTTCTGATGAGGAGCTTAGGGAGTGGCCTTCTTCCGCTTCTTCTGTTCTTTCTATTTCTGGAATTTAGCCTTCTTGTCCATCTTCTTCTTCTGGGAAGACTGGAAGTGTGCCTCTGCAGGAGGTGGCAGTGGAGCGGAGCCAGGAGGGCGCAGGTTGTGAGTGGCAACCAACAAATCTCTGTTCTGTTCAGCCATTAGCAGGCATGAAAGCAGATCAGAGTACTTCGTGAACTTCCTCTCACGGTATTGTTGCATAAGGATCATGTCCTTCTCGTGGAAAGACGTGAACGTATTTTCCAGCAATATTTTCCCAGTCACAGTCTCACCACACAACTTCAGGCATGAGGTGATACGGAATAGTGCTGAGTTGTACTCCGCTACGGATTTGTAATCCTGTATGCGGAGGTGAGTCCACTCGTACTGTGCATGGGGGAGTATGACATCCCTCTGATGCATGTACCTCTCCTCAAATGCGTCCCACAGTTCGTAAGGATCCTCTACAGTAAGATACTCGTCTTTCAGGGTCGAGTCTAAATGTTTCCTGATATAGATAATGGCTTTTGCCTTTAGTATATTGGAAACTTCTTCTGTATGAGGTGCTTCTTTGGAAGCATCTTTTTTTGCTGTGGCAGTACTTGTTGTTGCCTTCTCAGTGGGTGTCAGACTGAACCCATGAGGTCGTAGATGGAACTTCAAGTCCAACTGCCAACTCAAATTGTTCGACCCATTGGCCTTCAGGACTGAGAAATCGACATTCACAAGTCTGGCCATTAAATGATATAGAAATATAAAAATAGCATGGATTATTAAACTGTAAAAAGTAGACATCCACGCATGTATTTTGCCATTTTCATAACATGAATTATTAAAGAAAATTAACATACATGCATGCTTTTTAACATTTTCGTAACGTGAATTATTAAAGGAAAAATTAACATCCACGCATGCTTTTTAACATTTTCATAACGTGAATTATTAAAGAGAATTAACATCCACGCATTTAATGACAATAACTTAGGACTATGGGGATTAGCCGGCCGACATCAACAGAAAAAGACAGTCCGAAAGTTACATAAAAAGTGCATGAAAAGTAAATACAACTCAGGAACTTCAAAGAGAAGCCCCTTTCTTCTTTGTGCATACGCCTTCAGCTCCTTTTTGGTGTCCTCCGGTCTTCTTTTTACATGTATATCCACACTTACAAATTTCTCTCAAAAATAAAAAATTTGCAGAAAAGTAAAGATGTCGGAAATCTGGCTGATCCCTAAAAACATAGCCTAATAGCACATCCACGCAGATAATATATGAAAAATATACAACCACGCAGATAATCATATCACAGGCATGTAAAGATTAATAAATAATCTAAATAGTGTGTGAAGTGCTAAAAATTATTTTTGAAAAACTTTTTACCTTTTGTTCTATATTTTAATGTTTTATTTTCCGCTTTAACCCTTATTTGAAAAATAAAAATTTCTTTAATTATTTTGGGCTTTTAGGGCCAAAAATAAAAAAGAAAAATTATTGTGTAAATGGGCTAATTTTCAGGCTTTTGGGCCATGAAAACAACCCATTATGGTTAATTGGGTCTTCCCTAAAAATTTGGCCCGTTAAGGGCTAGGGTTTCCGAAAAACCCTAGGAGGGCCCGCGGCGCGCCGCCGCGGCGTTTTGTGCCGCCGGCAGCACTAATAAAGCGCCGCCGTTCCGCCCTATTTGGGCGTGCGGTATATGGATCAAGGGGGAAAACGGATTTTTCAAACATTTAGATCTCTAAAAACGATTTTTATTGTTTTTAGACATGCAGATCTAAATAAAAATGTGATTTTTATCGTGTTTTCAAACCTTTTGATTTTAAATCATGCAGATATACGGGTAACGCAAGTTTAGATCTAAAAAGTTTTGAGATTTACCTCTAAATTCGACAAGGGAATCTAAACGACGGTTGGTGAAGGATGCCTTTTTCGCTCCCCGTTGAGAAGATTACGATCTTCTTAAAACTGAGCGGTTGATGGATCTCCTTTCTCGAGCGTCACCGCCTTTTCCAATGAGCGTGATCGTGCTGATAACGCGTTGTGAAGGGAAAAGTAGGGAAATAGGTGTATGTGGTTAAGAGCCCACCTACCCTCTTATTTATAGCTTTCAATGGTGGGCCGGATGGCCAATGGGCCTCATGAGCCTACGCATAACACAAAAATACTTTTATTTTGTGGATAAAAAAAATTCAATTTTGGAATAGCACGTGCATAGCACGTGGAGAAAATTAGTATAAACCATTCACAAAAAGATAGACAGATGGCGCGTCATCTCTCGCGAAAGCGCGGTGTCGGTGCGACGTGATCGGTTGCCCGTCCCCCGCCCCCTCATATATATTGTCGTATCGCATTTTATTTCTCTCTTTTCATGTTTCTCTCTCTAACATTCTTCGGATGAAAGTTCTCTCTTTCCTAGGGTTTCAGCTATATCTCACTCTCGCCCTTCTCATATCGATGGCCGCCTGAAGGTAAAAGTTCCTTTAATTTGATCTCTTGGAGCGGAATCCGGGATGCAACGGTTGGTTTTGATCGGCGAACCTTGAGCCATAGGTTTTGTTGAATGATTGATTGCGTGAAATTAGGTCGGTATTGGTGATGGCGGGTTGTGCGGATTTCTTGGAATGGCTGGGGCCGGACACTTCGACCTCCGTGCTGACGTTTCTCAACGATCCGGCCGACCTCGTGCGTGTTAGTGCCGTCTCTCGATCTTGGCGACGGTTTGGTGAGGATCAATTTGATTTCATCTCGCAATTCTATTAATTGATTGGTTAATAATACATTTTTTTGGGGGGAAAAGAAATGATCTTCGTTACTATGTGTGTCATTAGATGTATTTTGAGGGAAGTTTTGGTTTTAATATGTTCATCTTGTTAATTTGTGCTGTAAGCTTTGGAGCTTTGTTATGTGAATTCAAATAATTGGATGCATTTTTCATCTGATTAGCCTGTAAAAACGGCCGAGTTTTGGATTAATTGCAATGCATTTGATTGGTATGGTATATGATTTGAGGTTGCCTATGTGGGAAAAGCAATTGAACGAGGAAGGTGATAAGATTTTTGTGCGAATTTGGGTAGAGAGTTAGGGTTTTGATGGGAAAATGTGATTTTTATAAGAAAGATTAGATTTTTAGGGGTTTAAAGAGAAGATTTGGGATAAAATATGGATTTTTATTGGAAAAACTGAAAGTAATGTTGTACAAAGATAAAGGCGAGACCTTTCGAGAGAGTCTCGCTTTCCCAAGCCGCCGATTTGAGAGGGTGCCGCGCTCTTCGAGGAAAAGAGGGATAATCTCACCTCAAAGTTGTCTTCTTCACAGTAATCAAGCCCCTCCCTAATCCTCCTAGCCTCTTATAAATAATAACATGAAAATAAGAAATTACAAAAAAAGACATTCTAAAACTGAAAATTACAAAAATACCTCTAAAAGTCCGAAAATTAGAAGAACACCCTTGAATGGACCATAATGCAAATATATCATTACTTTGTCCCTGAAAAACTATCTTGTCCTCAAGGTGGTGGGTGAATCAATAGGTGTGGAGATGTTCATCTCTTCTGGGATCTTCTCTCTACCACATTGTCTCCCTCATCGTCGTTCACGAACAAAATCTGGAGTTTGTGAACACCACAACGATGCCCCAGGGCAAACTTTTTTATCGCACGTGAAACACAATCCTTTCAGTCTCTTCTCCCTCATCTCTTTCTCAATCATCTTCTTCAGCTGTCAACCCGATTCCGACTTGTCGTGTTTCTCTTTATTGGCCTGATCTATCACTGTTGACGCATTCTGTCCTCCTATTGCCGGTTGGTTGTGGAAAGATGAGCCACCTCCGGTCCCTCCAGATCTCCTCTCCACCGTAAGATGACCATCTATCAACTGCACTAGGTCCATCGTCCGTACCAGTCCTTGAGGCTGATGGATGCAGAGCTTTGCTCGTATGTTGGGCTTGAGCCCCTTCATGAAGCACACTCTCTACGTCTCCTCAGATATGTCTTTGGCCCGTCCGGATAGTGCCTCAAACTTCTTCATATACTCTCATACGGAGCCATCTTGCTTCGGTGCCATCAGCTGCTCCTGTAGGTTCTACCACTGTGTATCCCAAAACATGTCCATCAAACGGTCTTTCAGCTCATCCCATGATCTGATCGGTTCTCTCTGCTCCCTCCCTAAGAACCAAGACAGTGCCTCTCCCTCGAGGCACACCATCGCCGCCTCCAATCTCTGCTCATCTGTCATATACGTCACTGAGAAGAATCTATCCGACCTATAAATCTAGCCATGTGGGTCATCTCCCTCCAATATTGACATCTTCAGCTTTCTCATGTGACTATCTATCACAAAGTTTCCTTGATCTGCTCGCCCACTAGTGTGTGTCGCCACCGCTCCCTGTGTCGCTCCAATTCTCTTTGATGGCCTTCATCTCAGTCTGCATAACCACCCAGTCCTCATCACCCCCCCATTTAGTTTCGGGCTTCATGATCCCAGTCTCTGCCACCATACTCAGGGTACTCCTCGAAGGCTGGAATCGGACGTCGTCGTCCCTCTGCAACATATTAGGGCTGGTGGGTAACCCGAAATCGTTCTCATCATCGCTGGGCTTCCACATGTACTCTGGAGGGTCGTCGGCGTTGTGTCGCAACATCGGAGGACCTCAGGGACCTTGTCGGCCTCCTGGATTCATGTCGAACCTGTCCTGCCTCTGCAGGGGCCCCAACAGGGGCTGTATTGGTGCCTGTGGGGCTGGCGCCCCTGTGCGGCCCACTGCATGGGGACCCACAGGGGCGGCAGCCCCCAGTTTTGGGCTTGGAGGGGCAGGCGCCCCGTTCCTGGGCTCTAGATGGGCAGGTGCCCCTGTCCAGCCCCTTGCAGTGGGTCCAGCAAGGGCGACAACTTCTGTTTTGCTGCTAAATAGGTCCACAGCCCTTGTTTTGTCATCCTAGGGTTTCGGGGGTCGCGACCTTTCATCGTGGGCTCCTCGTCGTCGACGTCGGAAAACATCACATCTTCGTATTCCCGTGTATTTTCCTTTCTCTTCTCCAAAGTCATCACCTTTCACCCAAAATTAGGGTTTCCTCTTTCCTTATGTTGTGTAGCCGTCGTGAGCCCCGAAATTTGTTGTGAGATTTGTGCTAGGGGATGCACCACGCTATCAAATCTTTGCTCCGTCATTACCCTATCTTTATCCGTCGTTGCCCTAATTTTCTCTATGATCCTTTTCAACTCCTTAATCTCGCCGTCAAACTTGTCCTCCAAAGTGTTGCTCTTTTCCTTGGATCTCGTCACCGTTATGGATCGTGAATGCTCTGATACCACTTGATATGATTTTTGTTAGATTTTGGGGTAGAAAGTTAGGTTTTTGATAGAAGTTGGGATTTTTATAAGAAATGTGAGATTTTTAGGGGTTTAGAGAGAATATTTGGGATAAGAGAGTGTTTTTGTTGGAAATAAACTGAAAGTAAATGTGAGATCTTTCGAGAGGGTCTCGCTCTCCCAAGCTGCCGATTCGAGATGGGGCCGTGCTCTCCAAGAAAAAGAGGGATAATCTCACCCCAAAGTTGTCTTCTTCCCAATAATCAAGCCTCCATAATGACCTGAAAATTACAAATTACAAAAAACACCCTCTAAAACTGAAACTTACGAAAATGTCCCAAGAAATCCAAAAATTACAAAAACGCCCCCAATGGGTGCAAATCTATCAGAAGGCTATGGGGGTAACAATACGAAGCTAGGTTGATTATCATATGTACCACACACGTATAACTGTTAGCTGAATATATCTATTGAGAATGTATTCTGCTTATTATATTTTTTAATTAATAACTGGCCCTGGGTAGTCCTTTTCACAGTCTTGTGATATTGCGGCTAAAATTTACATTGGATGGCTGGTATTACAAATGTCTTTTCATGTCTATGAAATGGTGTGCCATGCCTTTCCATATTTCTTTGGTTCGGCATCAGCCTTTACAGAGTTGATATTAGTCGATATATCGCTTGGAAGTTTTGGTCAGTTCTTTTTGGGAGCCTTTACTGCTTTCTTGGATTATACCAAATTGCCCAATCAATTCAGAATCAGAACCTTAATTTGTACGACAACTTGTTGTGGTGCTTTTGTGATTGCATGCGGTTCAACTTGATCTTTGGTTAGGGAGCTTTCTTGACTTTGGTGAATGATAGCAAAGTACCGTTTTGGTGCTTCCATAACCTTACATATATTAAATTGGTCTTCCATTTTTGACTAATAGTCTAATTTTCTTGTCCATATTCATTAATTATATGATCAAATCATAACCTTGAAAGCAGAATCTAACCTAAATATCTTACTTGCAACATAAATACCTTAATTGCATGCATGTTATGAAACTCGGTTTCAATTTTAGTTTCAGGCCCGTTGTGGATAAAAGGTTTTGCCAACTTTTACATTTTGGATTCAAGGTTTTGCCAAATTTTGTTAGTTTTATATATTTTGTTTGGAGTCTTGGTTTTATATGTAAAAATATGGTATTAATCCTATAATTTTAATGCAAATTATCATCTGAAGTTGTTTGCATATGTAGTGCTTAAGAATCATATTATATGAACATGGTGCTAAATGCGAAGTGGAAGTTGATCAATAGAACTTAACTTATAATACTAAAATAGTTAACCCAAATATTAATCCAAACTTATATGAAAATTGCTAATTCAAATATCAAAGTAAATTGAGCAATCAAAGTTACATTAACAATGCACCAAATCATGATATATTAGATTTATGGATTGTATACACCTACAGAAATTAGGGGAAGATGAAGTTATTAATAACCGAGGCAGCAATTTTCCCTATTTCATGTTTATTTTTTAAAATTTATTTCTTTTTTATTTCAACATGTTTTATTCAAAACTTACTATAACTTACCATAACTTGATAGAAACATGTCGATACCAACTACATTTAGTTCATAAATTTAGTGAAACTGAAACTATATTGGACCTGAACTTTATGAACCAACATGAAACAAACGAACCGAGGCGAAATGGGAGAAACCTTATTCCTTCACCATTGGTGGTCCGAGATGTAGTCATTTCAATCAATGAGTGCTAGCAAAGTCTAGGCTATTGTTTAAATTACAGAAGCATTCGTAATTAGATGGAAATATAAAAAAATGATAAAGAAACCTAGAACAAATTAAATTTAGACCGTATCATCTATGAAGCTCAAGGACCGATGTGAGATTTTACAAAATTTAGAATGACTATTAACCTCGAATTTGCATGTTCGTAAGGCATTTAGGTTAATTAGTAGTTGAGACAAGTGTCTCTCTTAATGCTTATGTCCTAAGGCAATGTAACAACCAAAATAGGGGAAAATTAGAGGACAAAAAGATGTTTGAGTTGGAGAAATAGAGATAGAAGGAATCCATTGGATGAGATATGTGGTTCCGTTTCTACTGCATGTAACGTCGCGTGCATCTAACGTCGCGTGCTTCCCTCTGGTAGTTGGAAAATTGAAACAATGAGGAAATGATAAGCATCATGGTAGTGATGATTATTGGGGGTTTAATGGTTTAAACATGGGTTAATGAGTTTTAATGGCAAATCCATGTAACATCATCTTACATGTTTTACATTTTTATTTTAAAAAGGGGTTTGATCACATTAAATGAGCTTATAACTTAAGACCATTTAACTTATGATAGTTAATGAAACTTGATGTAGACATTTTCACCCATCTCTAACCATTGGACCTTAAACCCTAATCCATTGTAGTCAGTGTTGGAAAAGGCATTTCATGGCCCCCCCAATAGCAGCTGCCATGGCAGTTGTAGTCCATGACCATATCGTCTTTGGCAGGGGGTCAAGTGTGAATGTGTGGCATCCTAGCTTCGCAAAAAATCCTGATGACCTTCATACCTTTCATAGCGAGCAAGGTGTCCATGACATGCTTTGTCCACAAAAGCCTGTCCACCAACTTTTTTCCTTCTTTCTATTACTTCTACTTCTTTTTCTGTCTTATGTCTTCTTCATCTTCTTTCCTTCTTTCTCCAGCCATCTTCTTGCAACCTATCGGCTGCAGCCTACAAGCTGCAACTGAATATGAAAGAAGAAGAAATAAAAATGTTTGTGAAAAAATCATTTAAATATTGATTCATTAATAAAATAATAAAAAATAAAAAACACAATGGCCCCTCCATGGCTTTGTACTAGTGGTATGGTCTGTGGCATCCTATTTGTAACTGATTGAAAAAAGCAAATAAGTAGCACCATGAGCTCATGACTATTGGTGAAATGTTTCCTTTCACTTCGTCCGCCCCATTGTCTTCCTTTATTTTTATTCTTTTTTTATTCTTTATAGGGCTGAGGCAAAGGCAGCCTTGCTTGGCTGCTTATGCCTTGTACGATGCATTTAAAGTGGCTACCTTACCTTGATGGGTAGCTTGCTTGTGCTGTCGAACAACGGATGGTTCCTAATTTCTGCACAAGGTTAGCTAAGAGGAGGGCTTGGCATAAATCCTAAGTGCTAGTTGGTGTGTCAAATAACATGCATCATTGGACGTTTGATTAAGCTTGCTCAACTATGGGGTTAGCCTTGACATGTCAAAAAAATAAGAGGGAAGATGATGGAGTTAATTTGTGAATTTTGTTAAACTATTAAGGCATGCATTTGGCTTAAGAGGCAATATAACATATGTCCATAAATCGAAGGATTTTTGGATTATCAAACATCCGTTTTACTTCCATTATATGTTGTGGATATTTAAGTTTTAGAAGACTTCGGCCAACTGCTTTGGAGCTAAGAGATGTCATACAAAGGTCTCAGTTTCGGTTTTGGTCTTTTAGGAATTTTAGGGTTCGGTCTGGTTTCACCGGGTTCGGTCGTTCCGAAGTTTTGTTTCGTCCGTATATTATTTAATACTTGGTATAATAGATAACATGTATTGTAAGATAATATTGACATTTAACATTTAAGATAAATATTATTTTATATATGATAAATTATTTAAATAATTTAAATGTAATGTAAGATAATATTATTTAAATTTAATTAGTTAAATTTAAATTATATTAATGTCAAACTTGTAAATAACTTAATGGTAAACTTGTAAATAAAATGTTCAGTGTGATCGGCAGCGCCCATTGCCGATCTGTTACACATATATTGTATTACAAGTATTTACAAGTTTACCATTTTCTTCGCTAACGGCCTAACAAAGAGAATGACAAGCTTGTAAATACACGTAATATGTTGTGCTAAAATGTAATGTGACTAGCTGCCCATGTTACTAGAGTAACTTGACGTCTTATCGTATGTACAAGTTTGTCATTTCCTGTGTTAAAATTGTAACAAAGAGAACGACAAACTTAAATAAAGGCAATATTTTGAGCATTTATGTATTGCTGAGAAGTGTAAAGTTACACATTTAGCTACATAAGTTACATTTATTTACAAGTATGCCATTCCTTTTGTGAAGCTGTTAACAATGGGAATGTTATAATTGTAAATAAATGTAAACTTTTGAGCATTTTATTATCAATTGTCCAGCACTGAATATATACTTGTCTCAACGATCGATTCGGCCGATTTTTTCGCTGACTTTGTTCTCGCCGATTCGATTTGACCCTAAAAATGAAACCCTACAATCGTCGCTTCTCTTCTCGCAAAAAAAGCTTTAGCTTTTGGCGATTCTCTTTTCTGAAACCGAGTCCTCGGGCGGTTCTCTTTACCAGAGCTAATCGAAGGAGCTGATCAACGGAGCTAATCGACCGAGCCGATTGAAGGAGCGAAGCAACTCGACGGATCGATCTCTTTCTGTGATCGTTAGAGCGAAGCAAATAATCCACCATTTAAGATAAGTTTTTCTTCTATTTTTTGCTTCTTTCTTGAACTCTTAAATATTGAATCAATTTTTTTGCTCAAGAACTCTTTCGTTGTCTTCTTCGTCTATTTCTGTCAAAACCGTAGGATTTCGGCCAGTTTTGATCAGTTTTGACCGGTATCGACAAAAACTGACCGAAACACTTTGGTTTCGGGTGATACCGATTCCACATGGTCGTTTCGGTTTCGTTTACCTCCGAAACCAAAACGATACATGGTACCGAACGATACCTACATCCACTCCTCCTAATGTTCATGTATTGTATTTCATCATTAATAATATTAAAAACATTCCTCTGTGATGACTTACAATACCTATAGTTTGTCATTCACCGGTGGAACTCCAGAGCAATAATACATAAAATGTATACATTGTCATACCTTATGTTTGTTTTCTGGAATACTAGGTATGGGCCACTTCTATTCTGACATGTACATTGTACCACATGTGGGGGCTTTTCTGATTACTCATGGGTAGGATAATCATACATCGTTATAAACATATCATCCGAAAAATCTTTCTCTTGTTCACGTGTATTGATGGTGGTCTACACCATCATATAATTAGAGGGTGTCCAAGTTAAGTGCAATTAGTAGCCTTAAAGAAGTATTAAGATACGCAGGTTAGTATTCATTTCATCAATATTTGCATTCTTTTTTCTGCATTTTAGCCTTAGATCTGTTCAGCGGTTGCATGACGTTTAATAAAATTGCATGGCATTTATTTTTTGGATTGCACTGAGGCCTGAAAGGCTATGTTCAAGATGTGTTCTCTTCTCAGATAGTGAGGTTTCCTTAATAGAAGATACCCATAGAGTTGCTGCCCCTTCCCAAAATTAGTTTGTGGATTCCTTACGCATTACCCCCTCCCTGCTTTGCTCCCACCCCCAACCCCATAAAAAACCCTCTTGCCATTGCTTTGTTTGTGTGCGTGCATGTGTAAGCCATGCATGTGTAAGTCATCAACGTAAAATGGCTAACTAATCAAACTGCACTGTACTAGATTAGTCAGCATTTAATTTTCCCAAAAACATGGAGAAAATTGGGCAGAACAGAACTCACCGGTGCAAGATATTGTTGTGCTTTATTTGATGCTTAGCTAGTAAGAGTCAGCCTAAACCTATATTTTGGATGTTAGAACTCACTGTTTTCTTGAGATATGTTACATTGTGAATGTATTGTGTTTGGCGTCACAGTTTACCATGTCTGCGCTCTCAAGGATGAATACCAGTAGAAGATGGTTCAGTTTTTGGAACCTCTTGTCTGCTTGAGAAAGTATCTTAAATGATTTTTCACATGCATGAATGGTCCCATACCTGGTCCTGCTATAATTTTCTTTTGCTTCTGATACAAAGGGAAATCATGGATGCATTTCCTTTTGCATGTATTAATATCCAACCTAGCAATAGCCTTATCCTTTGTTGTTTCGTCTTCTCTCCTCTACTAATAACTGTACCATTGACATGTAAATACATCGTGCTTCCGTTTTTTTCCATTGACGTGGTAATATAAATTATCTTCTCTGTTTCTTCTGAGGTTTTCTTATCGAAGGAAATCTTGTTCTATAATGCTGTCCTATTTGTGTTGTATACATTGTTTATATTGGTTGATCTATTGGTTGCCTCCCATGGTCATATTTTCGTCATTTAGTGCTTCAAACCAATTTTGAAAGCAAGGAAAAAGATTCTTATGCAGTTTCAGACAAACTATGTCAGTACCTAAATATTATTTCTTTGATTCAGTTCTTTCATCCTCGATTCATAAATAATAATAAATTTCAGTCTCAAGTATGATCATGAAAGTGGTTTGAATTCTATTGCAGTTATCGCAAATAGTTTCTGCAAGAAACTGTGCTTAAGATTGTGCGCGGAGGTATCATACTTTGCACATGTAATTGAAGGAAGCAGTACAAAGGTGAATGTAGAAGCTGGTTCTAGCACAGCCATGGAATGGCAGAGCCTGGAGAGTATACACAGGGCATATTCCTATTTAAGCCACTGCCTTGTTTCACCTACGGGGAATGCAGAGTGTATTGCTGATGCAATTCATGCATCCAGCACTGACAATTATCCCGATGAGAGCATCGAGAATACATTGATTGAAAATGATCGTGTGAATTTGCGGCCTTCTTACTGGTCAAGTCAGGGAGAGAGTGATCCTGGAGTGCCAGAGACACTAACTTATAGACTATGCTCCAAGTTATGCATCATCAATGAAATAAAAGTACAGCCATTTGAAGGTTAGTTTTTTTTATAATTAGCATTGTTGCATGGTTATATTTGTATCTTTTTGAGACGTTCCATTCTTTCGCCAGCATACTTTCAGTATGGCAATCCAATATATTCAGCAAGATCTGTTAGATTTCGGATGGGGCATTCAGTATTACCCCAAAAATCAGAAGAAGATGCCGTGGATGCTGATGCAAAGTCTGTAGATGGTACAAATGATATGTATGTGTGGACATACGTTTCACCAGAATTTCCAATGGTGCAGGTACATTCAGTGATCGCGTTCAAAGATTTTGCTGCTTGGTATCCGTTGATATCTACTTTACCTGTTGCCAATGTGTTATTAGCATTCTCGTATAATTAGACCCTGAGCGGAAGCAACTTCTTCTGCCCATACTTGATCATTGTTCACTCCTAAGTGAAGATACTTTGGCATCTTTGGCAGTAGCACAACTGATGCAGTTTATACATGTGCATGAATATGGTTCTTAACATCATTTTTTGCTGGCTGATCCAAGCCATTTGTTTAGATAAATGTAGAAAAATGCCAAAGTAAATGTCTAAGTAGGCTTTCGATCATGCATGGAAATATAGGATGCTTGTCTTGTCTGACTGACTCTCTGCGTGTTTGAGTCCTTGCTAAATATGGTTATATTGAGCAAGTGCATCAGTTGTTTGACAATATAGCAAGGGCTGGTTATTTGTTCTGAATCCTGTCATGCATGTGTGTCCAGAATCCAGATGCTTCTTAGTAATAATATGCACGGGTTATCAAGCTGAACCCTATTTTTATATGTATGATGCAAATTTTGTTGTAGTTAAGAATGCCATTTAGACATTTTTGTGTAAACATGTACAGTTCTTGCTTGATGTTTAATGCTTAAAATAATTGAAAAACAAAATAATTTAGGAAACCATATAATAGTTATTTCTTTTCATTTGAAGGTATAAGATTTGTCAACTGCAAATAAATGAAACTCCAAGTTCTATGTTAATCAAATGCTTGCAGTTAGTTCCATCTTTCAGCAAAAAGAACTATATTTGGAGTTTAGAGTTAACTGAGAATTTATGAATTCCTGAAGGAGCAGACCCAGATTACATGTCAAACACAAGCAATGTCTATAAAAAAAATACACAGTATCTAACGTGATTAACCCCTCTTACTGCCCCGAGCATGGGCCTGGATGTGCCCCTGCACATGCCAACCCTCACTTAAATCTTATCGACTTGTCGATATGAATATAACTTGGGTTCTTATGAGTATTTTAGTGTTTGAGTCGATTTACTCTTTGAGTCCTTTTATATTTTATTATTTGAGTTCTTTTGAGTTTTTAGGTTGTTTTAGAGTTACTTGTTTGAAGGAAGACTTATATTTTATTTTTTTGTTTATTTAAGTTTTTTTAATGCTATTAGGAATTTAGGAGTCTTAGTGTGAGCTCAGATGGAAGTTTGCTTCTTCTCCTAAGAATATGAGCATGCAACAAACTTCTAGAATTCAGTGATTGAACAAAATTTGAGTTTTGTAAACTCTGCTTGTAATTGAATTTTTTTGCATGAGAGGTGTTAAGAGTGAGAAATCGCCTAATTGAGAGATCTGAAAAAATATTCTTGTGTTTTGTTTCCTAAAATGCAAGCTTCTTCTTTTGTTTTATGTTCATCACATTAGAATCTATACTCATTCGTTAAATTGTGATAGTAGGAAATGAAAATTTTGATAACAGACTCCCACTCTTTATAGCATCAGTATTCATTTGACCTTTTAAAGTTAGATTACGCAAAACTTATTATACTTTTTCTTTGTGAACTTGTATGTATTCAAATAACAATTTGCATGGTAAACTACCATGAAATATGCTCTAAACAATTGAAAATATACAATGCCTCAACGTAGCTTGCAAATGGCTCACATGGCTCCAACATCGAGGTAAAAATCCATCTGAAATCTTCAAAATAGTGAAGTGAAACGAAAATGACTGAAAAATCCCTTAAAAATTCGTAGCAATTTAGAAATTGCACGATAGGAAATTTGGAAAATTTACATGTCCCATTGTAGTAGTGGCGGTTAGGGTTTTGGATTCGGGATTTTTTAGATCTAACCCTAACAGAGAGTAAATTGAAATAAAAAAAATTAGGAAAACCCAGGAATTTCGACTCTAATACCAAATTTGATGTAGTACGAGTGGAATTTGGTGGAATTGGGGAAGGTTGGGAAATTTTTTGGGAAGAATAATGGGGAGATTAGGGTTTACGCTTTCTCATGAAGGAATTTGATTTCTCTTCAAATCAGACATTTCTCATGTTTAAAATTTTTTCTATCAAAATTCTTCTTTTTTTCATTGACTAAAATGAAAAAATTCACATGCTTATATATAAGCTTACAACTCAAAATAAGCTTTTCACTACAACCAATGTGGGACTAAACCAAAAAACAAACTACTAAAAATATCAAATAAAATCCTAACAAATAAAACTAATTAAACAAATAAGATTCATTAAACTTGATCTTCATCATTAATTGTATGGATTCCACTGCTTATTGTGCCCTCTATGACATTTTGTTCAAATCGAAATTAAAACCATATTTCCCATCCACTATTGTTTGTTTTGATGAAAATGAAATGTGATAGCCTCCAGAAGTCAAACCAAGTCATAAACAAAATTACAATTCACAAAACCAACCAATAATTTAATCTTTTAAATTTTCAATTGTATTCAATTCAATCCAATTTGAATTTATATGATAAAATTGACATTTGGTTGCCTTTCTTGGTCCCCTGCGGTGGCACTCGTTGCCCTTCAATCATGCTTTAAGATCGACGCATGATGTTTTTGCAACAATCTCAAAATGAGATTGATGACATGGAGAGGGTGTCACCATATAGTGTTTGCATACACATTAGTCCTTGTTCCCGATGACTAATAATGTAATATAGACCAAGTTACTCAACTCTTCTTATTTTTTGTCATCTTTCATCTTTGTCCCTCTTTTTTCTTCCCCTTCCGTGTCCCCTCTTGTGCTGCTGTAGGCTGCAATAGCATTGCTAAGATGCTGTGGAGAAGCAAATTAGTGATGTAGGTAGCCACATAAGAAGAGGACGGGAGAAGTAAGAAGAGAAAGGAAAGGAGAAAGAAGCAGACAACGGCCATGACGTTGGTGGTCATGGCAACAACATTAGAGCAACAGCTGCAACAAGTTGCAACAGAAATAGGCAAGGAAGGGAAGAAACAAAGAGGAAGAGGAAAGAGGAAGATGAGAGGAAGAAGTGAAGTTTTCGTATTGAAAGAGGGATCCTTAAATGGTAGCTGTGAGCGTTGTCCATCGGCGTATCTTTTGATTTAGGAGGTATGTGGAAAAGAAGGGCGGAGGATTTAGGTTTTTTGAATTGTTTTCATTTTATTTACTAATCCTAACTCATCCTATTGGGTTTGGATCCTACATTGGGTCCAAACATGTATGACTTAATATAAATGGCTACCTGATTGAGGCAGGTGACCCGATTAGTCTTGCTCACCTTTGGTGAAGTAGGTGGTTGGCCCACCCAAGTCAACCATCCAATCCGCACGTGGCAGTCCAGAGGCCCACTTGGTCATTTTAAACAATGATGTCCATGATGAGGAAGGAAAGGATGAGAATAGGGTTGTTAGAGTTATGGGGGAATTTTAAGTTTCTCGTTTGGAGGTAGAAATTCTATTTTATTGTTTTAGAGTGACCGTCAAATATGAATTGTATTTATATTGTATATAAGCTATATAAACAACACAATACCCCACATTGGTCTTGAATGTTTCTGTTTCTATTGACATGGTACCGGAGCAACTCTTTTCTCCTTAAAAATCATAATCCTAATCAAATAAAACATTAAGCTTAAAACTTAACCTTCGTAACATCTTCTCCTTCTCATTTTCTCTATTCTCTTCCCCAACCAAAAAATTAAAAATTTAGAATTTAGAAGTTGATGTGGCGTGCTATAGTAACTGCATTACTGTACCGCTACTATACATGCTTCAATACTAGGGATGGCAATTGTACCCTCGGGTACGGATACATGCGGATATCCGTCGGTTCAGGTACATGTATAGGTAGACTTTTATACCCGTGGCTATGGAAATCGGTACCAGTTTTTTACCCGCGGGTAAAACTGGACAAGTATAGATATTATATATCCATACCCGCAGGTAGGTACCAATACCCGGTCATCTTAATATTAATATGTTATTTTAATAGAGTAAATTACATATAAACCACTATTACATATTTTATAAAAATAATATCTAAACCTATAGTTGTAATTACAAACACTAAAACTATAAAATTAAATAAAACAAAATTAAAACACTACTATTGATTCAATTTTGTCGGGTATATGGATATACATACCCATACCCAGCGGGTACACGGGTATCTACGAATATCCGTATACTCAACATGTATGTGCATGTGAACAAAAATTTACCCATCAACGGGAACGGGTACGGGTACTGGTATGTGTAAATGAGCGAGTACGGATATTGATAGTGCATACCCATATTTGCCCATCCATTTCCCCATCCATATTGAGTACGCCTCCTTGGAGCTATCTTCGTCCCTTAGATTTGCATCCCATAGTTCATTTTTAATCATTTTCATTGGTTTCGTTACAGTTTGGTTGTCATTGATTGTCATAAATCTTATTGTTTGTTGGAAAGCAGTTGTTGCTGGTCGTTGGTTGGTGATGGCTTTGTTGGTTATCTTTGGCGATTTGTTGGTGTAAATTGTTGTAAGACTCGTTCGTTGGTCAAAGGTTGAGTTTTGTTGGTTGTTGTGGTCTTGTTTCATTGGCTATCATCGGTGATCGGTTATAGTAAAACTCGTCTTTACTTGTCATTGGTTAAATGTGGTCTTTTAGTATGGAATCAAAGTTTGTATTTGTTATTGAAGTAATGATGTTGGTACCTATCGTGGTGGATTTCATGGTGAGGAGATTATAGCGAATTTCTTAGTAGACCTTAAACTTGCACCCATTGTAAAAAAATCACAATCATGATTATTGTTGGTTGCCCCATTTGCTACAGGATATAACACGAGTTCTATAGTTAGCCTGACAAAGTAGTCTCAATAACATGGTTTAGCAAATTTAGTAACATTATGAAGTTGAGATAAAACGTGTTATGGTTCATTCTGTTTTGTATCAATGGACACTTGCAGGTTATATTTTGCTAGGTGTGTATATGGATGATATAGTTATTACATTTGATGGCATTAACGGTATACAACAATTGAAAAAGTTTTCTACAATCAAAGTTTCAAACGAAATAAAGAATTTAGATCAACCGCGATATTTCTTTAGGATTGAGGTTGCTTGATCTTCTCATGGTATTTTTTATTTCAAAAAAATATGCACTTGATTTATTAACTGATACAGTGATCATATGATCCAAATACTAGGTCAGATATATCTTTTGCAATAAGTGTTGGTAAGTTTCTTGATTCTTCTTGTACAACTCTTTGGCATGTTTGCATACTACAATATACTCAAGAACAAGAGTTATATAAATACCATAAGAATCTTTATGTTGAGTGCTATGTTGATGTGTGTTGTGTTGAATGTCCAAATGATCGATGATCTACCTGATATGGATCCAATTAGAGTCCAACTTCTTTTTATTTTTACTTATTGCTATTTCATTTTGGATTTTATATAGATATAGAGTTTGAGTCTTTCATTTATTATGAGTCTTATTTATTTTTTGTGAGCTTGTACTCGTGGGGCCCCACCTTTTTGTGTCTTGCACTTGATCCAATGGATTAGGTGTCACCTGCTCTATATTAATCCCTTTTATTTTTTAGGAGTTTTAGTCCCACAACGGTTGGGATACGAGAGTATTGGGCTGTAAGCATATAAAGGCCTTAGGTTCTATTTTTCATCGATGAATGAAGGAATCAATGAAGAAAAATTCACCAAAGCCTGAGAAAGTTTCAACTCCTTGGTGAGAAGCCAATAAACCTTAATTTATTGATTTTTTCAAATCTTCCCCAAATTCTCCATCAAAATCCTTTGATTTCTCTCGTCCTACATTAGCTTTGGTTTCAGAGCCAACGATCACATGTTCTCTCTTTTTGAGTTTCCATATCAAAAAAATCACCAGCAAAGTAAAAAAAATCACCAAAACCATAATCCTAAACTAGCTGCTGCCGCTGCCAAAGAAAACACACTTTGGTCGCCGCCTCACGTGGCCCCGCCACAGCCGCCGACCCCCACGACATTCCAATGCCTTCGTCGACCTCACCCATACCCATCATCGCCATCGCCCGCTTGGAACCATTATCGTCAAAGTTTCGACACTCAAAAGCATTGTCTCCTACGACAGCTGAGGTCATTGACCCCACCAATAACAGTGCAACCTCCAACGACAATCTAGCGATGAAACATCATCAAATTTGTCGGATTAACGTGTTGGCCCAACACCAATCGAGCTGTGACACTACAGTTTGGCTTGATCGAGCTCGCCCCGACTATAAGTCGAGCAGCAAAGCCATGCCATGCTGCTATCGAGATGTTACTGTTCATCGGCTCCAGCCAAGCCGACCCCGAGCTAAGTCGAGCCAGTACATCGACTTGAAGAGGCTTAGCCCAGTCGCGTTGACTAGGTCAATGTCTTGGCCAAGCCGCAGCTCAACAATGAACCGTGATCATTTTAAGGATTTTTTTGTTTAATTTTTGGGATTTTCTATGCAGTTTTGCTATTTTGAAGATTTTGGTTACATCTGAAGTCTAACTCAGCCAAGTCCACATATGCATCCTCCGTATAGGAAGAACAGATCTAAATGATCAGGTATTATGATGATTGCTACGAAGGATATTCTCCTCCAATAAGTTAGATTCGGGAGTACTCTTTTATAGCGTCGATGATGTTATGGATATGACGATTAGGAATACCTTTTTAAATACTTCTTCTCCCAATTTAGTTCACAATTTAGTTTTTCAACGAAATGAAATATACATATGCATATCACAAGTTAAATAGAGAATCACTATCTTGGCATAGACAACTTCTAGTTGCTCATCATCGATGGTTAGTATTCAGAATCACTCTTCGATCTCCGTATTTTTCTAAACATCGATTAATTCCACATGCCTCATCCCATCAATCTTCACGCACGAAAGTAGAGATTTGGTCAGATGAAGAGATACACGAGAGCAACAAAAGAATTCTTTAAATGATCAAACAATGGGGAGGAAACAAAAGAGTACACTCAAGTCAGAGCTCGCGATAAAGATTGATCCAACACTTGATACAAAGTGTGTGTTTGAATATGAGCTTACGTCCTATCCTAACCATGAGATTGAGACAAAATTTGCTTCTGAGCCTGAATTGGAGCACTATTCCGACTTGGAGCCTGAGCTAGTATTGAAGTCACAACAAAAAACCGAGCCCTTGCCAGAGTGAGAACCAAAGCCAGAGCTTGATTCAACACCACAATATAAGACATAACATTATCTTGCTTGAGCCATTTGTTGAGCATGCACCAGAGCTATAGGCAGAAGTTTCATTGGACCGATTGAGCACATCGAGTTTGTTATCACAGATCCTTTACACTAAGCAAACATGTCCTATATGATTTTCTATCTTCCATGAATTGAGAGAAAGAAGATGTCCACTTACCAATTCGTATCATGTTACACTTAAAGAGTTTGTGGATGCATCTTCTCTAATTGCAAGGGGCTATTGATTCTTGATTAGTTGTGTTTCTCTTGTCGTCATTCACCAGGTGGTAAAGTTCTCAAACTACGATATGATTCCAATTGGAGTACAACTTCTTTTTATTTTTTATTGTTATTGTTATTGTTATTTTATTGTAGGTTTTATATAGGTATAGAGTTTGAGTCCTTTAGTTACTAAGAGTCTTTTTTTGAGAGTTTTTATTATTTAGGAGTTTTAATCCCATAGCGGCTGGGATACGAGAGAGTATTGGGTTGTAAGCTTGTAAAAGGCCTTAGCTTGTGTTATTTTTAATCGATGAATGAATGAATGAATCAATGAAGAAAAATTTCTTAAAGCATAAGAAAGGTCCAACTACTTGGTGCAAAGACAAGGAACTCTAATTTATCAATTTTTTCCCAAATCTTCCTCAAATTTGCCTTCTAAATATCTAGATTTCTCTTGTCCTACATCATTACATCTATTTATTGTGTTTTTGCTTGAATTTTTTTGGTATTTTGGTAAACTAAGAAGCTACCAATAGTCGATCAAGTACAAAATCTAAATATAGAACCATGGCCAATGACACATGTGAATATGGTTCAAGTATTTGTTTGGAGAACTTGGTATTTTTAGCATCCTATGCAAACTGCCGCCGAACAAAATCAGGTCTGAATTTTAGCATCTTTATTGTGTGTGTTATATAAAAGTTCGACTGGCCTAAAATTCAGACACGAAATTCAGACTTGATTCTGTTCGGCGGCAATTTGCTATGGTGCATGCACCATAGCAATTTGCCGCCGAACACATGCACCATAGCAATTTGCCGCCGAACACATGCACCATAGCAATTTGCCGCCGAACAAAATCGAGTCTGAATTTTGTGTCTGAATTTTAGTATCTTTATTTTATGTGTGTGTGTGTGATTTTATAAAAGCACGACTGCCTAAAATTCAGACACAATTCAGACTTGATTTTGCTGGCAATTTGTTATGGTGCATTTTTTATCTTTAAGTGTGATAATCAAGCTGTCATCTATATTGCAAACAATCCAGTGTATCATGATAGGACAATATATATATATATTGATTGCTACTTATCTGAGAGAAGATTTTGGATGAGGTGATTGAAACGACACATGCCAAATATCAGATGCTCGGTTGAATTATTCACCAAACCTTTTAGTAGGCCAAGGGTAAAATATGTGTGTACTAAGCTGAGAGCATATGATACATGTGCTCCAGCTTGAGGGTGCGTGTTAAGGTTATATTAAAATTAGGAAAGTTTCTAAGTTAGAAGTATGAATTATAACTTTTTAGTTTGAGTTAAAGAGTCAAATATTAATTGTAATCCTAATAGTATTTGTGTTGAATTTTTAGTAATTTCAACAACATTAGTGCCCCAATTTAGGGTTGAGGGTTTTTGAATAATTCTTCTCCTTTTCTTTTGGCATGAATATTTTGGTAAGTACAACTTCTATGGATTTTTATCGGATGGGATACAGAAAGCATAACTATTATGGAATATGCTAACCGTGAATCCTACTACTTGATGGCTTCTTAGAAATACTTAAATTTCATATCCTAGAAATACTTCATTTGTGAACTCTTGGAAATACTTCAATGTTATATTTTAGAAATATTTCAAATTTTTGGATGGGATGACATTTTAAATACTGAGTTCAGCTTATACCAATGGTTGGAATCTGAATATCAAACAGACCCTTGGAAATACTTCAAGATCCTAGAAGTATTTCAAATTTTTTGGATGAAGTTCGGTGGGATCTCACCAAGGAGACCCTAAAATTAGGGGTGACAGATGGGTTAGGTTGGATTGGATTGGATACGGGTCGGGTCATTTTCGGGTCACCTGGTAGACTCTTGACCTGCTCCTTATCCGTGGTAGTTACAAGTTAGAGTATGCTATCTATATTTGACCCTTATATTTTGTGTTGACTTGACCAGACTATTTACTTTTTGGGTCAGTAGGTCTTTGGGCAGGTCAGATTCGGATCAACCCGAGTTGAACCCTTTATCATACGCTGTTTTGCAATGGAACAGCTACACGGCAGTACTTCCAAGCAGCAAGTTCTTATGAATCAAGTGATTCAATACAAGGTGAACCAACATCTGTAAGATAAAATTAATTAGCAACATATGTTAAATAACGTATTTATGTTTTTGAAGCGAAGCCTATAAGATAAAAATTTACTAGCAACACGTTAACTAACTGGTTCACAAAATCCATTTCATCAGTGAGATAACGATAATGATCAGGGAATGAGAATTGGGATTGTGTATGGAGGAGGTGACATGGGTTTGTGTCATGGAGTTGGGATGATGCTGGCAAATGTGAGCATGTTGACATGGCTTCGATCGTGTTTGTGATGCTTTGATTTTGTTGACAAAGGAATGATCGGGGACTTATGGGAAAGATTAAGGCGAATGACGCATTGAATCATTGGCAAGGCTTCAGATTTGTCAGATGGCTTTTCTGTCGTTGGCGAGAGATGGAATCTTGGCCAGAATTTAGGTTTGGAAAGACAAGTATGGCCAGGCACTCTTGGAGAGGAGAGATTTTTGGGTTGGGTGGTTTGCTCTTATATGACGGTATTTTTGGGTTGCTCTTAAAATTAGGAAAGTTAGACAAGGTCATAACAGGTCATACCAGGTCATAACAGGTCGATATTTTTAGCCTGGAGCTCATCTCACTTAAGACAGGCACACCAGTTAAGTTATATACTGGTCACACCCAAATATGGTCGACCCATTCACATTTGTAGCAGGTTGGTTACGGTTTGGGTTCTCCAGCTCTGGTTTTGATGGCTAGCCCCACCTTAAAATGATGAGTTTATTATTCTATGTACATGGGTTGCTTGACCTTGTGGTGAATATGAAAACTGTAAAATCAGGACTGAAGCATTGCTGAAAATATCTGCTGAAACTGATTATGATTCGGGTGTTAAGTATTTCAATCTAATACTATTTAATGGAAGTATTCATTTTTCTTCTTACTATCTAGTTGCCCTATTCTAATAGTTGAAATTAGAACTGTTTTGGAGGGCAATGTTTCTTTATCGTTCTACTATCTAGTTATATCAGCTTTACAAACTGATTTTCCTCATAGCTGGAACTGTTCATAATAGTTTGTTGTTCTCCAGCTAAATGAGTTGCAATGTTTCAAGCTTCCGCGCCCTGTTATTTGCATTGGTGGAATAGTACAGATCGAGCTTCTGGGTCGGGTTCAGATACAAGAAATGGATCATTTATATTATATATGGTGAGCCTTGAAACTACACTATTTACATCTATAGTTCTGGTCATTCTGCTTAAAATGCTTCTCATGCATCGCGACACATGGGCTTCTCCCAAATATTTCTTAGTGCAACTTAAGATGTATAAGAAACAGCAAAAGGTATGTTCTCATCTCTCTTTTTGTGTCGTGGGGGCATGCGTGATCTGAACCCATGTAGTTAGAATTTACTAAGCCACTGTAAATGGCACTGAAGTGGAACCTGCCTATTCATATTGGAGTGGGGAATGCTTGGACCAATGGGATGTCGGCACCAGTGTGAAGAATACACACACGTGGTGCTTCCTATCTGGTGGATATTAGGGCCTAATTGATGGGTAACAGGGATCATATGGCCTCTATGGTGTTGTGATTACTTGGTTCTCTTCTCCTACCAATAGTGTGGATGCAGTGAGCTGCGGGCGATTGATCCGTTTAGCATCATCGGGACACTGTATAGTACCTAAACCAAGTCCGTTGCTGTAAAATTCCGATTTCATTATGTCCCACAAGACTTTTCTTCCCTTACATGATCCTTAATATTAGTTGAACTGTTTAAGATCATTCAGGTTAAAATAACGTAACAGATCAGAAACATGTTTTGCTATTAAACGCCGAAACTACATCTGGTTCATTTTTGTTTTGCATGTTTGCAGTGTGTGTCATGTTCAAGTGGCTGGACGCCCGCTTTCCCCTGTATTTGAAATCAACATTGATGATGCTTCTGGGATTTCAACCTTGAAATATTTCCCAGAAAATCGGACTAGTGGTGCATCTCTCGAGGCCAGCGAGTCCTTTGGCTGGAATGGTTTTAGTTTTAGGGAGAGGTTCAATCATTTGAGAACCATGAGAAGATGGAACCATCCCATTTTGAACACTTTACTCGGGGTTGCAGACAGTTATTCGGAAGATGATGATACAGAAGGATGACGAAAAGAGTTGCGCTATTTTTTATGTCGTCTTCTTATTTATTTGTTTATCCTTTTTTTTCTTCTTAGTGACAGAATACCTAACATGTATGATTGTTCACAAGTGACAATGCTGAGAACTTGTCCTTCCACGCACTGTCAAGTGTTTATACAAGTGCTGCTTGTTAACCCTCCAGATGTGCTTGCATTTTTCAAAGTTTGTTAGAGTATTTTTTTCCTACATTTGGCGATAGTAGTCTGTTAACCACTGCGTGACTATTTTGTTAGAAAATGTTAATGAGATGATTAGAATTTTACCCGCTCTGAGACTGCATTGCTTTTTTCGTTCTTACTTAAATGAACCCCACTTTCAGAAGTTTTTGGTGCCCAACAAAGCCTGAATGCTTTATTGTATACCTCGGCAATTTTGCATACTACTTATTTAGTAATTAGAATGCTGTGCTAATGACACAATCATTGTTGAAATCCAAGGGGTTGCCCTTTTTTTTCTACAAAAATGCAACTCATTTCACAGTATAAAAATGTCAAAATAGAAATTATTTGTGTCTTGGACTTAAAAGCACGGGCTTTGCTTCGTTTTTTTTTTCACCTTTTAATACTATGGTTCAAATCATGGAGATCGTGCATACTTTAGATCCGCAACCTTCTTGGAATACACAAGGATTCATCCCGTTGAATTCCGAAATAGAATTGTATACAATCAATTGATTATTTTTACAAGCTCAGGCTTCCTTGTTGAACGAAATACAGCAATTTATGTAGTTCTCAAAGTTCACGATTTACCATATAGGATAATGTTAGAAACGACGCCACTCAAAACTGCCACCTCCCCATCGCATCTTAATGCTGAGAGTGGCAACATAATTTCGACACATTCCAACCATTACGACGGTTCAGTGCTACAATATACATACTATATGTTTGTAATTCTCAGAGTCAAACAACACTATATTTTAATTTTTGTTTTATTTCACAAATCAAAGAACCAAGTTTCGGCTGCCTCACCACTGAATTCCACTCTCTGTGAACTCCCGCAAGATGTCCTGATCCCGCAAGATGTCCTGATCCAAATCAGGAAGCTGCAAATTATGTAGCAAGTCCGGTTTCCCACAAAAGCTGCTGCCGCTGCTGGACGAATTGTTGTTGGCGGCTGATTTGAAACTGTTGCTCCTAGTTGGGGCCATCATGCCACCGTTTGCCACGCCTGAATCATTCCTCGCTGGTCCTGCATTCATCCTGGCCGATACGCCTCCACTTCCGCCGACTGCATGACCCACAACTTCGGATGTCACGTTACAATTCGGATTTGGTGCCGTAAGAGGATGTTGCTGTGGCCCCTTGTTGTTCATCATCTCCTGCAGGAGTTGCTGTAGAACATGTTGATCCAAGTGTTGTTGGTTAGTTTGGGAAGCATGTGGATTATTCTTCTGGTTAGGAAAGCCGATGCTTGATTGTGGCTGCTGCTGGTTAGGGGTTGGCGGCCCATTAAACGATGGAGCTTTAGTTAGAAAAGGCATAGACTGTTGCTGGTTAGGATTGTTGAAGGCTGTAGGCTGGCGTGGATTGTTGTTCGGAGTTGACGATGCCCTCAACAGATACTGGTAATTGTTCAATGTAGCTGCGGTCTGCGGAGTAGTATTACTGAAGCGGCCTGCTGTGTTGTTATTGCTCACCTGGCTGCCAATCCCCGGGTGCATTGCCATGATTTTGTTTATTGTGCTCTGATCAGCTGGTAAACTTTGTGAGCTCATCATCTGCTCCACCTCCTGCATCTTTTGTGCTTGGAGCTTAGCTATAGCCTGCCGAGGGTAGCTCTTCAGGCTCTCTGCAAGAGGTTTTCACAGCACAAGATGATTGAAAGACGGGGTCTTGTAACAAAGACTTCAGCGAATCTAATACTGACTTGAGAGCTGTGCTAGAAGAATTTAACAGCAGACAGGTAATAATCTAGTGACAATCCTTAACAATGCCGTTAACAATGCCATGTACCATTAGAGGGGGCGCAAAAACAATAAGAGAGAAAACGGGACAGGAGCTGGCTGCATGAAAAATTCAAGGAGCGGACAAAATATGATTCAACATAAATCAGACCCACCACCCTAGTTTCAGAATAACAAGAAGAGACGTGTCAAGAACCCAGAAAGGCAGACAAATAGCTCTGGAAGGACTAGTTCTTAGTTGAGACATGGCCTTTCCCGCATCAAAAAAACTACTTCGATAGACAACTGACGATTACTACTAATCGGGCAATACATTAAAAACTAATGATGGCTATATTTACTTGATCGGGAGAGGAACAATGTATTTAGCTAATTATATCTCAAAGGTAGAGATGTAACCATCAGTAAATCATGAATAATCCATATTAGTAGTTGATATATATTATTCTGGAAACATGTAAACATCCAAATTAGTTTGGAAAATGTAACCATACATATTATTAGTTGAGACATGGCATTTCCCATATAAATGAACCACTCTGATAGACAACTGATGACTACAACTGATCAGGCAATACATAAAAACCCTACAAAGGCAATATTTGCTTGATTGGAGAGGAACAATGCATTTAGCCATTTATATCTCAAAGGTAGACATCAGCTAACCATAAAGAACAAATTATTCTGGAAACATGTAAACATCCATATTATTAGTTGCTTTATCGTTAATGGTAGTAAAGAGGATACCTATAGGTCCAATCTTGTTCTCCCGGCTAAAATCAATCAAGTCTTTCATGCTATTAACAACTTCTGATATCTGTTGCAAGTACACATAAAGGATTGTCACATGTGAAAAGCCAATAAAGTTCATAATCATATCCAGTTACAAATGTTAGGCGGGGAAAACAGCCACCTCATAATGCTTACCTGCAAACACCTCACATATCTTTTGGAAAACCCCAGGTCATTTAATGAATGGAGCTCCAGGTTTCTCACTAGCTGACGTCCTGCCGTCATGAACCTAAAGGGTCAATGATAATGACAATCTAATTAGTCAAATCTATGGACACAACAAAGCAAGAAATAGAAATGTCCATGTGAAATTAAAGGTATGATGGAAAGCATTCATTGCAGCGAAGAAATCATCTGACAAAAAGACGAAGGCTACTGTTGCGCCTAGGGCAGCCCAGGTCCATCCCAAATTTTTAATGCATTCAGGCCCTAAATGCAGACCAAAAGCCCTTGTGATTATCTCCAAAGCAATGCCTCCAAACGGACTCAAGACCACAGCCCATGAGACCATAGGCCGTCCCAACTCCCAAGAGAGGTCTGCCAACTGGGCACCCCGTTAGACCAGAACCGTCGGGTCAGAGCTATCGTTTCGTTGTCTTATCAGGCCTAAAGTTACAAGTCTACCCTCAATGCTATCCCTATAAATACTCCACTCCCACAATGGAGAGAAGTGAATCTAAATCACTCGATTGAGATTAATTGTTAGCTCACCTGGTTTGCTCATCTACATTTTCATAGCTCTAACGGATTATAAATCGGCTTCCCACTAAACGGTCATAGTCACCTCAGATATTCTCAATTAGCTCATCTAACATAAGCATCGACAGGAATATGATGGGGTCCTCAGTTCCCTTGACGAGCTGTTGAGTGATGCATGTTAGTTGAAGGCGCAATACACCTTTCTTCAAAAACTACTCCATCAAAAACATCATCCCTTGAGAGCTCATCCTCCAAGAAGCCTCATTCTTAAAGGTCAGCTCGCCTACTGATGATCTGAGACAGATCTACGGAGTAGACCCACAAACATCACTTCAGACATGGACCCGCTAGGGCTAACAGGTAACACTGAAGTCCACCTCCGCTGTTCTCCCTCTACCATCAGCACATAATTTCATAGTGAGAAACACTCGGAAATATCTACAAATGGCTAAATAGCACAAACGATAAGCTTATTCCCTCCTTAAGTAATTGGAATCCATTACATTGATTAGAACAAACTGGACATATGGACTGTCCCAAGTGGTTATGTATGTCTTACAAATTCACTCTGATTAAAACAAACTAGACAACCGGCTCCATCAAAAATGAAACTTAGAAACTATGTGGTTTACCAAGTTACCAAACTGAACTAATCCAAACTGAACGAAAGAAAGGAGAATAGACCAAGGATATTCCCTACGGCTATGTGACTAACAGGAATCCAGTACAAGGATTAGAGCCAACTAGACAACTGACATGGACAGTCACAGTTACTTATGCAGGTCTTGTTAAAAATTCACTCTGATTAAAACCAACTAGAGTCGTGATATCATGATATCGAATCTCCTTCCTCTAAAAGGGATGCACTATGTTTCCCACCCATACCATCAAAAGAACAAATAGATGCGATACAATAATAAAAAAGATAAGGGAATCTGAAACCCCTTTCCCCACCTTAAACCCCAAAAAAGGCTCAAAACCCAACCCAAAAAATAGCCACTTTTTGTTTAGATATTAACTGTTAATAAAAGTAGGTTCTCAACAATAATCCTTCTCATAGAGAATTATTGAAATTGCCTAAACATTAGCAAAGTCACAGGTTCAGTATTAGATGGCAAGGTCCAAAAGTTCGAAATTTGAGAAAATCCAAAAAATTCGGAAACTATTCGTCAATAATTCAGTTGGCTTGCCTGTATAGGAAAGGAAATTAAAAAAGCAATTGGAAAACCGATTGGTACTACTTTAGAATGCACCACACAGTGCCAAGTATGAAGAAGCATGCATGTGGTTTAACATCTTTTGTCGAAAATTCAAAAATTGCAAGAAATTCACACTTCAACTCCATGAAAGTTAGTTTGACCAAATAAAGCGTGAATCAGTTTATTTCTTCATCAATTCGCAAAATATTCACAACATTTTCAATACGGTTGCAAAAATTACAATACACCCAGATTTAAATTAAACTGTGTTGGAAGTATTCAACAAGAAAAGCTAACATAGATGTCATGGATCTAATTTTTTTTCCTCTAGATATACATTAATCTTACATAAAGGAGCCGAATGAAACAAAATTTCATGTTTGACTTTGATCAGAGACGTTAAAAATGATAGCATGCACTAATACATCTCTGCCAATTATAGCCCTACCGTGATATAGCAATTCATTGGCAGATGAAGTTATCCCATGAAGAAATTGCAGTGGTGATAATGTCATGTCCTCTGCCACAATTTTTACTCCACGAGTTGATGTATGCATTAGTTATCATAGTTTAAGACTGCCTTAAATGAAACACCGTAAAACCACTAAGGACGCAATACCACCAGATATAATGATTTGGCGACATCAACCAGTTAAAACATGGAAGACGAGTTCATTTGACAGACAGCACGTAACAGCACTCACAGGTTGCAGCTAGCTTGTAGATCTTGAGATGGCACCCCGGCTGTTCCACTTTCATTTACAACAGTTTGATATTTGTGTGCAGCCTGCAACAACTGGTTCACCTGGAAAACGAAAATATTGCACGCTCTGATCAATTGACAATAATAAATTCTTTCTTTGATAATAATTTGGCCAAGATACTTCGTCACAAGGTGGTCAATGGTCAGCAATCAAGGAAACTAAATGAATCAAGTTCTATGCAAAGTTGATTGGCTTCCAGTGCCAAATCAAGAAAATTTATATGAATGATAATTATGCTTTGTGAAACTATTATATTTTGCAATAACTATGAATGCTTGCTTGTCCGACAAGGCTAACATATATCCAAAATACTCAGTGGTTAACAATTTGTATCATATGATATGTATGTAACATATTGTCTGGACATCTTAAATCAGAAAGCTGAAGTAAAACAACACACACATACATGACCATACAGATACAGGGATACATCATGCATCTTTGTTTCCAATAATAAACTGCATGACTGCCAACATAGTGAACACAAGTGTATGTATTAACAGCCCCAATTTCAGAGTGATAAAGATTCTTGCACATCTGGGAATATATTTGGAATGATGGTAGATTTAAGAAGAATGAAAACGATTTGCGCTATTGCATGTTAAGAAAAAGACGGTCTGATTTAGAATATATATATGAATTATGTAAATAAAAAGCATGCCTTGGAAACAAAAGAGACCTTTCTCATGGACATTCATGAATCCATCTATCAGTATGAAGCCATATATCATAAGTGAATAAAAAGGATTTAACGAAAGTTATAAAGATCATGGCAGAGTTATGATGAGTCACAAAACAAGTTGCGGAAAACTATCTTTCCAGACACAACAGGACTATACAAAGTAATTGCAGTAAAACCATCTCCTAGAGGAACTAACAAAAAATATAGAACATAGCAGTTCACAAATGGAACTAGTAAAAGGGCCGATTGATACGCTGTGAACAATGCATCAGGATAAGCTAGAAAAATAGTGAAACTTTTTACAAAACGAGCTAACATCATTTGAGGGCACAAGGAGTGTAAGCAAACAGAATTCGGTAAATTCCATGTTTCAGCATTCCATGTTTCTAAATTCTATTCGGTAAATTCCATGTTTCACTATTCCATTATGTTTCCAAATATTCCATGTTTTCACTATTCCATGTTTCCAAAATTCGGTAACTTTTTACAACACAAACAAAATTCCATGTTTCCAAATATAATGGTAGAATGGTACCATAATACAACAATCTCTCTATTATAGGCATTATGCAAACCATTAAAGATGGGGAAAACAAGATCTTAGAATTAAATTTCGGTAAATTTAATAAAAAGATGCTTCCTGGGTGTTACTCGTTACTTTGGAGGACCTGTCCTATTTTTGACAATCAAAATGCCTCCCCAAATGAAGAAAAGCATGAAAGACAATTAACAGAACCCACCAACCGACTTCAAAACCATTACATCATAAAGAACTCACATGTAATTATGCATCAAACATAAAGATTGTTGAGGGAATGGATGTCCTATGAAAAAGGGTAGGGGCAAAAGGTAAAAATGAAAAAAACAGTAAAAGAAAAAATTTCCAGGAGATTTAGGTCGATGGACGGCACAAAAAGTGAAAAAATGTACGAGCAGTAAAAGGGGGAAAAAGATCCGGGTTCCGTAAGAATTGAAATGATACGAAACGAGAAGGGAGTCATGTTACGCATTCAGATACTTGGGTAATTTGAACCACCTAAGGTAGGTCGAGGAGATCGCTATCAAATGATGAAATATCTGCATGTCCCTAGATACTTTTCATCCAATATGAAAAAACTATAAATAGTCATTGAAACTTTAAAGTTAAATTACACCAATGCCTAAGTAGGTTGCAAAAGGGAGATTGTAAAGGGAAGGGGGAACAAATAATTTAAATTGTTTAGCATCTACTCTATAAAATAACCTGAACTAAAATCCAAATCCCAAAAGAAAAATGTAAACATACCTGCAGTATGCAAGCCCAAGGAAATATAAGCGTCGGTTTTTTAAACTACGAACTGAATCAAGGCAAGAGTCAATACTTTCTCCAACAATTATTATGCCTTCTAGGAAGCTTGAATTTTTTACGACTTTTAATTAAGAAACCAAAAGGAAGCCTTCGAATCTCAATTGCACCACAATGCGGAAACTCTGACCCCCCCCCAAAAAAAAAACAAAAAAAACAAAAAACAAAAAACAAAAAACAAAAACAAAAACAAAACAAAACAAAACAAAACAAAACAAAAAACAAAAAACAAAACAAAAAACAAAAATGAAAAAGGTAATATTTCAAACATTTATAGGATTCAAAAAATTTCTCCTATTTTGTAGGATTTGTATCAAATTTCGGTTTCAATTTTTGTTAACTATTTAATATAATTACTTAACATTATTGTATAAAACGAGTTGGTTTTTGTTCACTGGTGTCTAAAAAATCACTGAAATCTAGTAAAGATTCATCTATCTCTCTCACATGCCCCATCCACCCCCACTTAAACCCCTCTCTCTTGAGTCACATGTCCAGTGACCTGCAAAAAAAGAAAACGAAAAAGAAAAATCATTGACTACACGTGCGCCGTCCCACGTGCCCCCACCCACCCCACTTAAATCCATCTTTCTCGATCTCAAATCTCAGCAATGCCTCCAGGCTTTAGCAACACCAAAAGCCATCTTTCCTCGTTGTCGATGAAACTACCACCAACCTCATCTTCGCCGATTTCATCCGCCATGATAGCCGATAGTCAAGAATCAACTTGTCGGAGCTCCAACAACTTCATCCATATCTTCTTCCATTGATTCAATTCGTCAAAGCACCAGCAACCTCGTCAGATCTCCATAGATTCACTCGTCATGGTTAGTCTTTTCTTTTCAATCAATTATAAGTGATTAGTGTTTTTCTTTTTTCTTTTTCCTTTTTTTCTTTCTTCAACCTCGTTTCATTCAAAACCGAGATGACTAGTCAAATTTAGTGAAACTCGCTGCAACCGAATGAAACCGAGAAATTGATTTAGTTTTGTCTCGGTTCCTTTCAAAACCACGACGTATGGCCGAAACCTCAAACCTTGTTTCAAACATCAACATGAACACATTTTAGCAAAAAAAAGGAACGAGACGACTCAGTGTATGTGTATTAGACCATGCGGACAGGTGCACAGTGCACTCCTTGATTTGCATTGCATATAAAGCAATTGTGAATGTCAAATGCAAAATTTAAAAAAAATTTGGGTTACAATGCCTAATTGATACTGCCTAGAAGTCATAAAGGGAGAACATATAAGAGCAGATGAAATACAGAACAGAAAGAAAGAGAAAAAAAATTAAACTTCAAGTAAGACAGATGTCAGAAGCCAATCCAAACAACCATTTGAGCAAGATTTATTAATTTATCTTCCAGTGAAGTAACAACAATTGACTGGAGACAATTAATTTGTATAATTAGCACGTATGTTGAAAAAAATCCAATCAGACTCACAATTAGTACCTGAGGTGCTATCGCTCTACGAGAGAAAAATTCTTCATGGCTACGAGCGCAAAATTCCCAAGAGAGGATCTACATCATAAAACAGATTTTAGCAAATTAATAAATAATTTGCACAAATTGTAAAGTATAGCCAATGCTTTAGAAACCTTCAAGTCTGGTGTAAAAGTTATTCGAAGTTTGCCCTCACGAACAACACGTAGTTGCTCATAGACACTTTCTTGAACAGCTTTCGCATATTCCAACACCATAATGCCTGAAGCAAGCCTGTATTCATGGGGCATGTCGAGAAACAGAAGCTCATCTATAACCCCCCGGTCAAATTTGATTTGACTAAGCCTAGGCAGTACTTCATATGTAGCCTCTGTCCCAAGTAATAGACATGGAAGCCATTAGTAGAAGTTATTTATCAAAAGTGATTAACAACTATAAAAGTATAAATATGTATCCATCTAGACATGAAAGAAGACTGGAATAAACCTTTTAAAGGGAAAGATGCAAATATGGGAATTCAGATCAAGCACAAGTTTCATAAAAGAAATTAAAAAAGAAAAAAATCCTCTCAAGAAAATCATTCAGTATATGATACAGGAAGTTTTTAAAGAACATATAAACAGAAATGTAAGCAATAAAATGTGATGTAAGCAATAAAATGTGAAGATATTGCATAACATTTAATGAATTTAAGATTATACGAAAATCAGCAATTAGCTGATAAAATATACAATCAATATCTTACATCTCTAAGAGGGGGATGTTCATTTACCTAGATCCTTTACTTTTGGTAACACCTCACACATGCAAATAATATCAATCTACTACACATAAATCATCATCAATATTGAAGACTGACGTTCAAAACTGTAGATGAGTAGATAACTAATTGACTGCCATTTGATCATAACTTGTACTTATATTCTCAAAGCAAGATTCATAAAAGATCATTCTTCTGCTTTAAGGACAATGATGAAAAACGGTGGATATTTAAATGAGTTAAATGATTTTCTGCACATATTTAACACAAAAATCACTTTACCACTGTAAGTAACACACTATTTGCAGAAGTTTACTTTGGGAGCTTTCAAATGAATCTGGAGAAAATTTTCGGAACAATGAATCATTTAATTTCTCATTTTAGGTATTTCAAAATGTTACAGATCAGAAACTTCGAAGTGTATTTCCCAGTTTAGACATCATATGGTTAAGTTTGCATGGGGGTTCAATTCCCTATCCAATCACCTAGGTCTTGCTCATGTTATAACAAAGCTATTTTATTGGCAAGAGTTCCTCAATCTATCTCTTGATGATGTGGCAGCAGATAACTAGCTTTCCCACAGTAGTTCGCTCAATGTCATCTTGATCCCAACATACAAAAAGCAGCCATGAAACTAGCTGTCTTTTGAAAGAAAAATGACAAATTCCAAGTCGAGAAATAATTGAAGCTCCATGTGAGTTCAATGAAAAATCCACATTTTTTGTCCATCAATTAAAACTGAAATCATGCTCTGCAAAATAACTGAGATCACACAATTCTAACTCGCAAAAGAGCACAGCTCTAAATGCACTTGTTAGATACCGAAAGTTTCCTTACCTTACTAGCAAGAAGGCTTTACTATGATCTTAACTAAAAATTTATTTAAAGCTTGTCGACACCACCATAATACAGCAAAACCATCATAGCATTAAGGGAAACATCTCTCTCTCTCTCTCTCTCTCTCTCTCTCTCTCTCTCTCTCTCTCTATCTCTCTCTCTCTCTCTCAGAGAGAGATCAACACATTAACTATCTACAAGGCTAAAACAGACGTTATAGTTTATCCTCGCCTCTATGTTTCTATTTTTTTTCTTCTTTTTTCTTTTCAATTTTGGTATTTAGTGACTGTGTTTAGAGTACGATGTTGGTGTGTCCAATATCTCGAAGTTCTTTTATTGCTTATGTTTCCCTAAAGAAACATCTCAAGCTAACAACTACAATTTAACTCCTATAATATAATGGTGCAATTCCTCCTCCTTTTTCTCAGCCTTTTCCTGTGAAGGCTTTTTTACTTCTGGGGAATGGGGTGATGTGGTACTGCTACGGTTCGTAAAGAGGAAAACACACACAAGTATGAAGTATCAGAAAAATAGACACACACAAGTATCAGAAAAATAGACACACGCAAGTATCAGAAAAATAGAACCACTCCATGGACGTTGGTGGCAATCTATCCCACTGTTAAAATTAAAAAATGCATGTACTAAGTGACTACTAACCAAAGCCCTTTCCAGAATTCAAGCCACAGATATCGCAATGCCATGCATCCTGCACAAGGTAATAAAATATCATAAGTTAACAACAAGAGCATGAGGATACGAAAGACGCACGCGCGCGGGTCTGAAGCAATAGCATCAATAACTCGAAACATGTGAATGTATGCTAGAATTGGTGCATATATATATATATATATATATATATATATATATATATATATATATATATATATATATATATATATATATATATATGAGGAGGGATCAAATGGCCCCCAAAAATAACCACCTATCAAAATTCCTATGCCCCCTATTTTTTCGGAAGATCTGAACCGTTCATCTTGATCTCCACCCTCTAAATACCTGACCCACCAATTTTCAACCCGATCCCATGTGTTTTGCCCGTTCATCCATCCGACCCAAATTAACGGTTTCGCATGAACAGAACTTTTGCGAATGGTTGATGAACGGGCAAAACACATGGGATCGGGTTGAAAATTGGTGGGTCAGGTATTTAGAGGGTGGAGATCAAGATGAACGGTTCGGATCTTCCAAAAAATGGGGGGCATATGAATTTTGATAGGGGGTTATTTTTGGGGGTCATTTTTGGGGTCATTTGATCCCTCCTATATATATATATATATATATATATGGGATTAATGTAGAGCAGGTGGCACCTGATCAGGTGCAAGACACAAAGGGGTGGGCCCCAACGAGTACAAGCCCATGTGGGGGCTTGTACTCTCCACCTTTTTTGTGTCTTGCCACCTGATACATTGGATCAGGTGGCAGCTTTTCTACATTAAATCATATATATATATATATATATATATATATATATATATATATATATATATATATATATATATAATCACATGCATACAAACAAATCATCATACACTGAACAGAAAATAATTAAGTATAAATGTAGGCAAGAGATGCAAGTGAACACGGTGGAGAGAGCAACATGAAAAACTAACCATAGCTGCTTGAGGAAAAGCGCCGAGAGCCTGGCTACCAACATTTTCATACAGTGACAAACACCACCTTTTCTTAGCTTTTGGAGCAAAATACTCCGCTACAAACTTTCTCCAGTACAAAATAGAATTATCCTGCAGTAAACAGGGGAAAAAAGAACAATAAATTAGCCAAATTAGTTTGCCAACAATACCATAATGCACATAGAAACTATCAAAACTCACGAGCGGTCGATGGCGTTGGTGATACATGTACTGCATAAGCCGTCGGGCACACAATCCACTATCGGAAACATGTCTCACAGGGGGTGGCACCGGTTGTACCGGCAGGTGACTTGGCCTCATATGCTGGGACATCAGCGGGGCTTGCTGAATATGTGGCAGCGACTGCAAAATCTGCTGCTGTTGATGTTGCCGCTGCTGTACAAGCCGCTGCTGCTGAATAATTGCATTCAGTTGTGGATTTTGATGCCCCTGCATCTGCAAAGACTCCTGCCTCTGAAGCAACTGATGGAACACCTGCTGTTGCAAAACATCTTCTTGCCTCAGATCCAACCTTGGTTTCTTTTGGGCATGGACAGAACTTATTCCTGGCTCCTGTTTTATTGGATACGATGTATTGCTAGTTACCCCTTGCTTCATCTGCTCCTGGTGAGGACTCCGCTGAACAATTGATGAGCCATCCATCACCGAGGAGCCAGAGATGTTGTTAGATGAAAAAGACATGGGCGAGGTAGGAAGACGCATGTAGGATTCATTATTGATGCTCACACTCCTCTGCATCTGAGGCCCACCGGATAATGCCGAATTGGCATCAGTGACGAGTGAGCTCGCTCCAATGCTTGGGGCAGAGGAGTTTGATGTGCTATTGAGAGTCCCATTGTTCACTTCTCCAGAACCATGACCAATGCCGGATCGAGCAGTACCTGACATGGAGTTCACAGGGGCTGGGATCTGGATGTTGTCCTGGAAGAAGATACCTGATGCTGCAGAAGGATTGGAAGCGGCGCCAACCGCAGCAACCCTCGATTGGCCGACCAAGGGGCCGACCGCCCGTTGGCGGCTAGAATCCAGATACCTCTCCAGCACAAAAACCTACCCACAAGCAAACCGTATTGATATCAACATCGTAAGATAAAAGAGGGATGTATATACATGATTCACTTTAAAGCCAAAAATCCCCATTCCTTTCTTTGATTCAGCTGCTCACACTAACAGAGAACCCATGCAGGAAAATTAAAACCATATTCACTCCTGTTCATGTGAATCCCCGAGGTACAAACTAAAACACACACGAATTTTTCAAGCAAACTCCCACATGAAAATTTAGGATAAATATTTTCTTTTTGTTTTTTTTCCTTGATTTGCGGCCCGGGGCGGGGGGGGGGGGGGTCGAATCAAGGGTGGAAACTCACATTTTCTAAGTGCCTGATCATTTTAGCCCAAAAGAAAGCTACCCAAAAAAAATTAACGGAATCTCTGCCAAAAAGTTAAATCTGCCTAAAATTTCATTTTCGTTTGCAGCAAAAAACAGCTTGTTCAATTTTTTTATAAAGCAGAAACACAAATCTAACCATTTGGGCTCCCTATTACTGCTACGACTTGAACGTGTTAGGATACAAATGAAAGAATTTAACAGCAATGCTGATAACGTTGCGACGATATTAAATCAAACACTTTTCCCCAAATTCCCAAACCCTGTACGTCCAAAAGTCCAAAATTTGCAGCCAACCAAGTGAAATCAATCAACACGCAGACAATAAGTACTAACCCTAGAAGCACAATAATCCAACTCAGTTGATTTTCTCGATTGCCGCTAAAAACATTAGTGTGATCCACAAAAGATCGCGGCTTTAGCACTTTAAATGGGGTCGATCAAGAGATCAACGTGACAACTTAAAAATAGCAAAAAATTAAGGGAAACGGAAAGGGGCAGCAGACTTACCGCTTGAAATCGAGCGAAAAAATAGACAAAATTGAGTGAAAATATCGCGAGACAAAAAAACAGCAGTCTTCTTTTTATTTATTTTATTTCTTTTATTTCCCCTTAGCAATCAAAGCTCTCGAATCGCCTCTTGTTTCGGGAAGGCCGCATCGATCTTCGTGCGTGATTTTATACATCGCGGGAAGTGAATGTAGACTGGGCTTGGACCGTCACCGGCTGTAGGCGGCTGCTTTCGCCCTCCTGTTTGCTATGCGTCTGAACCAGATGGATGGTGATTGGATCATACGGTGAACATGTGTTCGGGTAACCGGCATCTGGAGGTACATCGTACGAGAATCGGTGTGCCAGTGCACGCGCCTCGGGCGTGCGCTGATGGGCTGTCAATATGAGAGGAGACGGAAGAAATCAAAGGGGTTTCTGTGTAATTTTATACGAACAACCTTTATTTTGCTTTAGGGCCTGTTAATAGGAAAAATGGAATAGAGCGAACGGTTGTATTCTCAGAAGAGAGAAAATATAGTTTTGTGTTCTTTTGTGTGGAATAGAGTATGGAATGAGGGTTTGGAATAGAAAGTGGGGTCAACTTTCTATTCTTGTATTCTTTTGGGATTGGAGAGTTTGAATAAAAAAGTGGAAAGGGGATGAGTTGGAGGGGGGAGAGAGAGAGAGATGAGAGAGTGTGGCCCATCATTCATAAGGATTCCATTGTATTCCAAGCAAAAAGCTTGGAATACAAAAGTGCTCATCATTACCAAATTGGAATAGCCACGTAGAATACTATTCCACGCCCAAAAGAACAACCACTTGGAATACAAACTTGAAATAGTATCAATAATACAGAAATAGTGTCTCTATTCTCGTTCCCGCCCCTATTCTTGGCAAAAGAACAGGCCCTTATGCATAACCCGTGCACTGTGTACACGGCGCCAAAAAAAAAATCGAACAAGTCATGGTACACGCACAAACAGAAAAGAGTTAAAATTGTGGAAGTGAGTCGGTATCGTCAGATGGTAAAACATGGAAATACATGTGCTAAATCGCAAAAAAAACTATAGAAATGCGAAGCGTATAAATCCCAATGGCGAGCTTGCAGTTCATGGAAATTGGGGCTAAAGCGCAAAAAACAAATCACAATGACAAATATATAAAAAGGGATAAGAGGGAGGGTGCTTTGGCAAAAATGGAAGGGCAATGGTAACCCCGTAATTACACAAAAAAGGAGGGTCATTTGTGTGTGTGCATGTAGTGGGTTATGGCACCCTCTCCCCTTGCCACGTGAGACAAACACATTGTCCCATGTGGACAAATGTGGGGCCCACACCTTTGTCTCCACCCTCATTTGTACAAGAGATAAATGTTTTTTTATTTTGTCTAATGCAATAACTTTGTCACATGTGTCATCTTTGTCCCACGTGGTAATGTCACATCGCCCCCATGAGATAGCTACCTCTATTTCGAGGTGTTTTCTTACCACTTGATTTGTTGGAATATGAATTGGACATAGTAGCTGATGGGGAGTAACGAATGATGTTGACTAGGCACCCGACCAGCTGACATCGGTCTGGAAGAGCTCCGAGCCAATCTACTGGATTTGGGCCTGCGCTATCTTCGTGTAGTCTGCAGCACATGAAGCTCGTCATGGGGTCGGATCTGGGGTCCGACTAATCCCCTTCGATGCTTAAGTTAATAGATGACTCAAACGAGGCTTGGTGGAAATATGTCCGACCTGTTGGGAGGTCGTCCGCGAGTTCTCAGGACGATCTATAGATAAAGTGTAAATTTAGTGGAATAGATACCGAGTATATGAGTACCTGAGTGTTGGTTTTCAAAGAGTCGCCATGTCTCTCGTTGTTGAATAGAATATTTATAGGTGCCAGTCTTGTGAATGTCATCCGACCGTAACGTCTGAGCATTTATGACGCCTTATTGCATTTGGCCTAAACTGTCGGCATTGATGGCAGGCTAACGGTCAATCATCGAACGCCCAGTTAATGGGCGGACCCGTTAACTGAAGGAGCCCAACGATCGGTCGAGCTATCATTTTAAATGAGGAGGCAATTGGCCGCACGTGATGGCTTTTGGACTGATGGGCTGAAGTTGTGGGTCTTGCTAGGATCATCGGCTGGATATAAATGGATGGGCGGTCTCTAGGCCGACTTAATGTTGTATCATTGGCCACCATCTCCTAAGCTCACCCGACATGGCGGTTGAGACCGGGTGATGTGACACATAGTGATTAGACAGTTGTGGCAGTCAAGACGACGCATTTAATGTTGGCCGTCAAAGCCCCATGCCCTATTATTTATGCGCCAAAAAAGCACAAAATTTGGAAGATCGGTGCTTCAAGATGTTGACATGCGTCCCCCATCAGACGGTCGAGCTTGATGCAGCCTCCATATAAAATAGAAAGCAGAATGAGAGATATTAATTCTCCGCTTGCGCTCAAATAATCTTGTATTCATTTTCACCTCTGTTATTCGTTTTCCTTGCTCAATTTCTTTGCCACCTCGGTAAGGCAATTCCCCCTCTTGTCGATTTCTTTTATAGATTCAGATCTTGATAAAATGTTGCCAAGATGTTGAAAATCAAAGAAGTGCCGATTGAACCTCCGTGTTTCAATGAAGTGTCAGATGCTACCCATCTCTCCGAGCCCAAGCAAGCTCTTGACAAATGACATGGCTTACTCATAGAGCCCTTCTACTTAAGGGCCCCAATCCTACGAGCTGGTGATGATGTCTCTGATGTGCCTAATGAGATCTTAGATATGGTCTCCAAAGTCTCTTATTTCTAGGTCCACAAGATTAGAACCGAACATATCTACCATCCTTATGGGGTCAGGGCCCCTCTTGATAACGAGAGGGTTTGTTTCCCCATGAAGCGAGAGGTCGAGGTATATTCAAAGAACGTTCATCATGGATACTGCTTCCCCCTTCATCCTTTTATTCTTGAAGTCTTGAATTTCTTTGAGCTCTCCCCTTGTTAGTTGATGCCAACTTCCATTTCTTCTTTGGTCGGATTTATTATACTTTACTCGCTAAACGAAGTGAAGCCGACCTTACCGCTTTTCACTATTTCCTTCTAATTGAAGTTTGCCCCTCCCCCAAGGAGTGTGGTATTATATCACCCCAGGATGAACATGAGCATCATCTTGAACCTTCTGAGCAAAGTTCGTGATTGGAAGGATACATTTGTCTTCATCATCTTCCTGAGGGAGGTGACATTCCTCACCCATCAGGGTTGCATTGGCTCTTCAGATTCACAATACCCACACTCACACACACTCTTTCCATTTGAACCATTTTGAGTCCCGTTTGTGGTGATTCTTGAGATCAAGACCAATGTTGTTTTGACGATGATCAACATTATATTGTATGCTAATCATATCACTTGTTTTAGTCTCAGATTAACAATTGATTATCTTGATGATGAGACAAAACAAGAGGTGATGGGATGATGGAATCAAGGCTATGGAGCAAAGCATGTAATTTTGCTTTTATTCCATAGAATATTTATAGCCTTGAATAAATACACACAAATGTTCATATGCATCATTTCCACCACAGGGTTCCTTAGAAATCTATAGAACCATTCTCAGTTGGTCTATTGCTCAAAACACTCTTTATTATGTGTTTTGGAGCAGAACAGACGCCTGGTGTAGGGGAACCGGACGTCTGGCGTGTCGGCTTTTTGATCAAATTGATACAGACAAGGGTCAGTCGTATGATGGTCTATGACCAGGTGTTTGAACAGTGGTTCGGACGTCTGGGTCATGAGCTCCAGCAGATTGTTCAGATTGAGCCAAATATCTGTCACGCCCCGTTCCCCAGAATACTCGTCATGTAATAAATTTTTTTCCCCAAGTATTCTGAAGAGTGAGGATGATACGAGGGGAAAGAGAAAGAAAAGAAACTACATAAGCAGGCCACTGCGCACATGCTGGGATAGTACAAGTGAAGCTCCACAATTATAAATAAATAACCTCATGAATAATAAAGAACACTAACAACATAACATAGAAATAACAACTTCCATTTATATACATTATCCAGGTACACCACTACATATACTCCATCATTCTCCACCTCCCAAGACAGCCATACCAAACCACAACTACAACTCACACCCAGTGTCACCCCTGAGCCCAACTCCCAGTCACCACCAACCAAGCTACCACTGCTACCTGGAAAATAAAGGGGAGCACATCAATGTGTGTCCAGTAGGAACCAACTTGGGTTTGGAACTCCATTTTAAGGTTATAAATTTACAATGCAGGCCAGAGGAATAGAGCATGTAACTAAGTGATATAATGGAAATTTAATAGTTAAAACATGGGAATCATACATGCGGTCCAATGTCGAGTTACTGCAATGAAAAGGTTAGCACGAATAATAATAATAATAATAACACGAGGGTTCAAGCAACCGATATCAAATAAGCTAAGTGCAAGTGCCTGAGGCATGACACAGAGCCACAAAGTACGGGCAAAGGGGAAGGGAAAGTGCTACCAGCAGTAGAAGTAACACACAAATCTTATTATATTATTTCATAAGTGAGTTAATTGGAACTTGGGTAAACTGAACCAGGACATGGAACTTGGGTAAACTGAACCAGGACATGGACTTCACCCCAAATGTGGGGTGAATATAGCACATGACGCAGTGGACACGGGTACTGTACGCCGGACCTCTCAGCTCCCCCGTCTCTGGCAGGAGTGAGGCTCTCCCACAATAACACAACCTCCACATGTCCCCTCCACTCCCGGTAAAGGCTAGTGGGTGTAAATATCACATATCACATAATCATTTTCCCCAACTTCTCAGTCCAGGCCTCATATCCACAATTTACTCAAATCCCACCTAAAACCCGGGATTTGCTAACTCACCCTCATTAGAGAGGACTGAGATTTATTCAATTTTATAAGTTAATATCATAAGTGACACATTAGGGGTCTTGATGGCATGGGTATGCACATATCACCTCAGCTGTCCATCATCAAATATAGGGTCATACACTCACGTGACATGCCCTCTATCACAACACATCACACATTCACAATTACAATATATTCATGCCATTCAAGCCTCTAACTTCACTATTTATCAACATGGCACAAGCCCAATGCAAACCCATGCAAGTTACTCAACTTATTGGGTTTTGCCTTCATTGAGGCATTTCATCGAACACATGGTGAGCGTGACATGCAGGTCTATGAGAACATTAGCAAATCCATTAGAAAAAGTGTCATGAATGTATCTACCATGCCATACCAATAATCATGCACAATAGAGGGTGAAATAGCAATATAGCACAAATTATAACATCAATTTAATGTTTCAGCTTGCTGGAATTCGTAGAAATTGCTAATACATGAGCATATTACATGAGGTTTTATCAGGAATTTGGCAAAGTGTTCCAAATGAAAGATGAATATATATCAGTCCTTGATTCACAGATAAAATTTCATGGAAAAATAATAAGTTTGTGATTTATGGTGAATTATTTAGTTAAGTGTGTCGATTTTGTTTTTCAGACAGATTTTAGGGTCTGTGTTCAAAGCTAATTTTGAGTATGTTCTAGCCAGAATTTCGACATATAGTCAGTCTGATAAACTTCTAGATAATCTTCTTAAGTTTCCAACAAGACCAAGATCACAAAATTTCATGGAGTGTGAAGGTAATTAAGCCATTTCTACTGAACTGTGTCAAAGATGAGAATCAAACAGACATGCTGTAAAGATGGATTTATTTCTCCCAATTTATGAATTGAAACTATATCAAAATTTATATGATTTTGGGGTAGAACTTCAAGATCTACATGTCATATTTTTTTCGAAATCCAATTCGAGCTACAGTAATCAGGAACAAGGTAAAATCAGACATCAAGATTTCTGAAATTTAAAAGAGATAGGTTTGCTAAGAATTTCAAGGGGAAAATTGTGAAATTGAAACATTTCTCATGAAATTTCACCATCACTAATTCAAATTAAGTAAAACATGCTATAAAATCTTATTAGGAACAATTAATTCATGAAATTCCAAACCAAGTGGATTCCTACCTCAAGAAGCTAACTTTCTCTTCTCTTATTCGTCCTCTTCATCTTCATCTTCATCTTCATCATCTTCTTCTTCTTCTCTTTTTTTTGCCATGAAAATTTCAGCCATTGTGATGGGGAGGGGATGGGTAGGTCAAGGAGGAGGAGAAAATGAGAAGGGTGTAGAAGAAAAATGAAAAGAAAGGGAAAGAAAGGATAAGAATGAAGAAAAGAAAGAAAATCTAGAATTCTCTTAGGAAAAATCCCCCATCCTTATCCCAAATCATCATGACAACCCTAAAATGACCAAAGTGCCCTTGCCTACATGCCCCTCAACTTTCAAGTAATTACAAGTTTGCCATTACTTTATGTACCGACCACTTTAGGATGTACGCATGGCACTTTTGGTCCAAATGACCATTTTGCCCATCTCCTTTCTAAAAATTTACAGGGGTTGCCATTGACCACTAACCCCTTTTCACACTATCATGGCTCCCCTAACACACATCCACACACATCCAAGCGTGCATTCATGCATTACACACGCACGTCTAACGCATCCCTGTAGTTTTGCACCAACGACGTCCTTCGCATTTCTCCCGCACCCAATCTTGCTTTCTCGTCTCTTAGCCACCCATGACGGCCCAATCCCCTTACACTACGCTACATACATCGATAGCTACGTCTATTTCATGCCTACGTATGCATTGTATGTGAATATACCACGCGTATACAGTAAAATACACGTATAGGTAAAACCAGGGCATTACAATTTCTCATGCTCTCTGTCTGTTGGACCCATTATTTGCAGCCGTCTGTAGAAGGCTTACCAGACGTCTACACAGTGGTTCAGTCGTCCGGTAAGTATTCATCAGAAATCTGACGCTTAGAGATTTTACTTCTTCTTCTGTCCATCTCAGTCTGACAGGCACTTGAAGTTGTGTTTCCAGGTGTTTGAGCAGTTGATCAGCTGCCTGGTAAATAAATCCAGACGTCTGGTCGCTAGAGAATCTGCCTGTTTATCGACATTGGCTGCGATTTTTTGAGGAGTGATTTTCTTGATTTTCGTGCTGATTTGTGAGCTTATTTAAGCTCCTTTATGAGGCAGTTTTTGGTAGCTCTCCAGCACAGTAAGATCGTTTTGTGAGTGCCATTGTGAGGGTCCTCATTTGAAGACATTTTATTTTCCATCTTTCTTCTCTATAATCCAATGCATGGATCTAGTGATGGTTAACCATAGCTTAATGAGAAGCTTCCAAATGCATCCAAGCTCATCATCATCTAGCACGTAATGATGTCAATCTTTCATGCCTTCATACATGGCGGGGGCAAAAGATTGCACGTGCTCCCAAGTGTAGGAGGTCGCCAAATAGTAATATTACTAGTGAGCCAGTAACGGTCGCTTTTCGATCGTGAGTTTTTCGTGCGCGTACTTTCTTTCCGTACGCGTATTTATTGTGACCTCCTCTTGCATCCCAAACGCGCGAAGTTATATATCGTTGTGACCCTCTGAGAGAGTATTTATTTGTTAAATTTTTTATGAACGTCATTTCACGGGTCGTTCTCCCACAAATCGGCTTTGAATGAAGGGGTGTCGTAACTTTAGACTTCGACGTTTGATTTTTTTATTTTTAGTTCCGTCTTCCGTTAACCTAGCCCGTGACCGATCATCGTAGTCTCGATCCTCCCGTCGACACGGTCATCTCGATATTTTTCTTGTATTTATCGGACACCGTTAGACTGATATTTCACATTAATCACCTTTAATCTCTAATTAACCCTAATTAACTCTAATTGAATCATATAGGAGTCCTACGTCACATGATATATTCTTCTAGCTAATTGCACCCTAGTTGTACCCTTCCCCTCTCTCACACACTCTCTCCAATCAACCCTAGGTGCACCCCTACTCTATGTAGCAACCCCATCTCATTGTTACGCAGCTCAGCCCTAGGGTTTCTAAACCTCACGCAAGCCAGCCGCTGCAAACCCAAACCCACGCATGCATCTTCCCTAGCTCCGGCCGGCCACCCATCCCTTCGGCCAACCACCACCATGCAAACTCCATCTACTTCCACCAAAACTGCCACCCTCTCCCCTAAAACACCCAGCTGCCGCTCCCCATCACAAAACTGTCGCCGACCACCTTTTACCTCGCTGGCCATCTCATCTCCTCGGCCACCCCGCACGCGGTAGCCCCCACAAGCAGCCGGCGACCTCCCCCTTTCATCTCTTTGCCGCAAACACCCACGCAATCACCCTAAACTGCCGTAACATCCCTCCTCTTCCACGCAAAAACCTGTCGGCCACCCTATATAAACTATCGATGGCCTGCCCATTTGCCGCACAAACCCACGCGCAACCACCTCAGGCCGAGCTCCCCTTGCCGGCCATCATCTCCACTAGCGGTAGTCGCACAACCTGCACCCACTTCCATTGGCCGAACACCGCATCTCCTCTCCCAAAAAATTGTCCTCCTCCACCCGAACAATTGCACGTCAGCCCTTGCTCTTGTCGCACGGTTGTCCACGACCCCACAGCAGCCTCCTGTCGTTCATCTTCCTCCCGCGACTGCCTTCGCTGTTGTCTGTTGTCTCTAGTTGCAGCCATCTTCGCCGTTGCCCGTAGCTGACGTCGTACCTTGCTCGCTACCGGATCCAACCCCCGACGTCGCTATCCGACGTTGGTGTAGCTCTGGCGTCGTGTTAAGGTATACCTGAACTGTAGGAACCCGCACCCGTATGTTTAAACAAGATAAAAATCGTTAATTTTATTGTGTTGGTTAAACTACTATTTGAAATTAATAATATGGGACCGTAGGTTGGATGATTGGTTGAGCACATAGGGAGTTTTGGACTGTTGAATTGAGGATTATGGACGTTGTATCAGGCAAATGAAACTTGCTCAGTTTGTTTGTTAGGCCATGTTTAGGCCATTCTGTGAAATTGTGTAAAAGAGATTAGGCGGTGAAATGATAGTCGCCTAGACGTCCATACTTGATCTAGCTTGACAACGAAGCTAGATCCGACACCATACTTGATCTTGTTTGACAACGAATCTAGATCCGACACCCTTGCCATGTCATTTCATGCATATCACATGTCACGTTTATTTTGATATAACGGTACACAATTCAATATCTGCTCTCATACTATTGCATTGCATATTCCATGTCATTTCATGCATTGAATGTCTTGTAATGATTGTGTAACACACACTACTATTGAAATGTAAGCTGCGGCAAGTAGGATCTTGACTCATACATCATGTAAAGAATAAGCTGCGACAAGTAGGATCTTGACTCCTACATCATGTAATGAGGCTAGGTGCACCCCTATGCCAAATCAAGAACAATTCATGGCGCGTGTTCCAGAAGCATTAAATGTATAAACACTTCTTGGCTCGTGATCCAGAAGATGGGCACCAGTCCATATACACGTGGAGGCGTAGGGTTAAGTGATCACTCAGCGTAGAAGTGTGCCCGTTCAGCAACTTCAGCTGAAAGGCGTAAACCCTGTGCACATCGTGAATGCATGTTTTCGTGAAATTATGAAATTGTGAATATTGTTTAGTAGTTCTTGATACGACGTGTCATGCATTGCAAAATATCATGTTCATGTTTAAACTGCTGCATTCATGAAATAATATGCCATGTCATCATTTTTAAAACTGCTAAGTTGCATTCATCGTATAACTGCTATACTTTATGTTTCCTTGCACAAAAGTCTCCCTTTTCCCTTTTGGAGATTTTTGCTGACATGTGCCCTTTTCTCTTTGGGTGTCACATGTCAGGTTTTGAGGCTGAGGTAGTTGCTGAGGACGACCAGGTTGCTGACGTTCAGTTTGATGATACCAGAGATCTGTTCTAGTCTCAGCTGGAGGCTATTTTCTTGGTTGGTATTTGTTTTTCCTAGTAGCTGCTGTTATGTTGTTTGGTGCGTAGCACCTTATCTATGTTGTAGTTTCGGCAATGCTTGGGGCCTTTCTTTTCGGACTCTGTACTTTCTTTTTATGACTATATATCTCATAATGTTTTTTTGAATAAATATGTGGATGTTGTTACGTTTGGATGTCCTGTGTGGCCACATGGGATGGACGATGACGATGTAGGACAGTGCATGTATGATTGTGTCCTAGTCGGTTACGCTGGTGGCAGTACGAGAGGGTACAAATTATGGTGTCCTAGTACCCACGAGGTGATTGTTAGACGACACGTCATGATTGACGAGTCTGCAGTTCTTAGGGCAGAGCAGACTCATGACAGTGGGCTGAGAACAGAGGACAACCCAATCCATAAAGAGGATGAGGTGATTCAGATTCAGACTCAGGCAGGTGATCAGACACGTATGCAGACAGACATGGTGCAGAGTTCATCCGATGTGGTCAGTGTCAGTGATCAGCCCACATCTCACGATGTAGCCCTAGGTTCAGTTCAGTTGGAGGTGCATAGGACAACGGTATACGAGGAGGCATTGCAGTAGGTCGTCGTATCGATGCAGTCAGTTGCAGTGTCTGAGGAGACAGATGTCTCTCACAGTTCCAGCGTGCATGTTGTGGGTGCTCTTGAGGAGACCCAGCATGCTGAGGTGTGCAGCTTTAGCTTCGAGATAGAGCCGTCAATCTATGGAGGAGTAAGGCAGTTGGTTTTCGCACCGATGCCAGAGGTTATAGTAGGTGAGGAGACGGAGGTCTCTTACGTTTCTAGTACACATGAATTGGTTGCTTCTGAGGAGGACCAGCGTGCTGAGGTGTGCAGCTTCAGCTTCATGATAAAGATGTCTTCTGAGGAGCTTGACATCAGGGTAGAGCATTCGCTGTGCATGGTAGAGCAGTCTTCACAGCATGGACACATGCGATATGACTCTCTTTGACTAGGGGTAATTTATCAGGCGCATCTTCTGATACTTTGAAGCCAGACCGATGGAGATGAAGAGGAGCAAGGAATCTGATAACTTGGTGGAGCATGGAGATTCCCCACGGCAGTGTGGAGACTGCGATGGTGGTCCCAGGTGGAGTTGCCAATAGGGACATCGAGATGAGAGTTAGGAGGTCACGTATCGAGTGTGTTCTCGCTCGATATAGAGAGGATGCAGAGCTGAGTGGGGCTTCTTCAGTGTGCGCTCATCTCTCACCTTCAGTGAGTTCATCACAGGGCATGGCAGGCGAGGATAATTTCCAGAGGCTAGATGTTGGTGTGGCGAACAGTTTGGCGCTTGTGTGTGCGCATTCATGTTTTGAGTCGTCGACACAGTTAGTTGAGGCGCAGAGCCGATGGAAGGCGAGTCTTGATGACTTGCATCAGCAGACAGCAGATACGGACGGCGTATCGATGTGACCCAGCTGAGGTCAGACTACAGAGCAGCGGGGATTATGGCGTGTTTCTTGTAGATGATGGCCATGGCAAGCATGAGTTGCTCGCGGATCCGTGGGATGATGATAGAGATGTTCATGGATCGACAGAGGGCTCATTGGACACTGGCACAGTGTCATTTGATTCGTTCATGGAGTTCGAGTTCGCATGGTTATCCTCAGAGACAGATGACTCATTGCAGACATGACGATGGACGAGGCGAAGATGCGTGAGGCTAGGCTCAGACGCTGCAAGCACATTTTGTGTAACCCCTTTACGTCCTCTAAATCGTGGTACGAGTTTGGCAGGCAACATGGCATCGATGTGGGTTCCATCAATCATACCAATGCAATCCTACACCGTAAACATTAAAGGTCACTTTATCCATAACCATACATCATCTAACGCCAAAGCCAGATATTCATTAAAAACTGACCTTGAAATACGGGAACCAATTAGGATTATTAAGTATCTCTGTCGGTGTCTCATTAGCTGCTTGCTTCATGAACCTATCACGAATGGTACATACTGCATACATTACTTTGTTAAAGTAATTGCTAACCGTCGCCCGGCCCTTATAAAATCAACTTGCATCACTCTGTTTTTTGACTTGTGCCCAACGATGTGCAGAAACATTGCCAACTGCTCCTCGATTGACACATGTTTACTGTCTTTGAGACTACCGCCTTCTCGCATTAAAGTAGCAAGATTCAGAAAAGCCCCTCTCCTCATTCTTAAGTAGTGTAAACAACTACTTTCAGAACCATATAGAATTCGACGCATGTGTGATTTTCTATGTATATCACGCATAGATGAAGGCTCCCTAGGTAGATGGGGAGCCCTATCGTCATCGTATAACTCCTGGAATACGATGGTAAACATGACAGTAGCTGCGGCCGATGCACACAATGAAAGAACCGGACTTTCTCCACTTTCCTCCATCATCCCCTTAATTCAATCAGACATATATTCAATCACACGTTGTACAAGGCATATACAGTTATAATATAATAGTGCAATTTACATATAAATGCTTCATAGATAGAAAAACCAATGTACATGTGACAACAAAAATTGTATACTAGCTACATGTAAACATAAGCCATCGACTTTATAATTTTAACGCTAACTTAATCATCCTCCACCAATCATTTCCAATCCGAATGAATCCGTAATTAATTGCCCTCAGATTAAGCTATTAATTTCCTTTGGTGGTTTCTTGACATACGTCAAGCATACCCTACCAAATTACCAACTCCCGAACATCTCAAAATACACTGCACTTGCCTCATCATTGAGCTCGTTTAAGTAGGGTTCATATATTTACAAAATATTTCCCACAGTAGCTCCCGACTTTAACAACATATAGTACTTTGGCACCATATACTATTTCTGGTATTGTAGCCAAATGCAGCATCGATTACCGTCAAGCCAACATAATTTATTCCATCTCATCTATGAAACTTGATCAAAAATATAAATTGAATGCATTTCAAGCTTCAAACATTAAAATCGTATACCGTCACAACTTTCACATCATAAACAAACACTGATTCAATCATTACCCCCGAGTCCTCCGAAGTGCAAAAATAAATTCTGTTAATTTTTAAATCCATCAATTTATCCACACTATGTGTGTATCATCATTGGGCAAATAGTGCAATATAACCGACATAATTACGGATTCATTGGGATTGAAATTGCTTGGTGTACTGTAAGGCATCGATCTTGCCTTCTCGTATGGGTTCTGGCAAATAATATATACCACCCACAGGTTGCAAGAAATCATCAAATCCGTCTATAATCGTTCCCCCAAGCATTTTCAGTTATAAAGCGAAGAAAATCCTACTCATTCAGCACAGCACAGCCACAACTTCACCCTAAAATCAAGCCCAAGTTGACAAATAGTGCATGAAATGCAAAGAGAGCTGTTATACCTCAGTGATCAGAGCTGAAAGAGGAGCAAATATCAAGCGCAGACCCAAATATACCTCAGATCCAGGTGATTGAGCAAGATCCAACGATGCAGCACAGCCACAGCCTCGCCAATCGTCCAAATCCCACCACCAAAACCCTAGATTCGGATTTACAGAGGCAACGAAGAAGAGATCGCAACCATAGCTTCAGATCTGGCAAGAAACCCCCAAAACCCCATCTTTTCCGCAGTCTAGGGTTGACAAATCTCACAAAAAAAACCGACCGTTGAAGGAGCCGTTGGGGTCGTGGGAGATGGAGAGGCTGCTGGGTTGTGGAGAGTGGTGATCGGAAGCACGAGGGACCCACTACAACGAGAATCGCAGCTGCAATCGCCGGAAAAACCGGAGATTATGAACGCGAAAATTTGGAAGCCACGGCGACGAGAGCAGCTGCGAAAGTAGCGGGCGTAGGCGAACGCAAAAGGGAAAGTGAGAGCGTTAAAGTGGGCTACAGTAGCCGAAATAGTGTAAAGCCCCCACTTTCACGCCAACTTAACCCCAAAAGAACAGGCCCTTAACACGCTGCTTGTTCTGAACTATTCCTGCATCGGTTTCATTGTAAGTTTCTATCTGCTTTTTATTTTTCCGCATTCCTCTACAGTATCATTTTTTGAATAGGCAAGAGGAGAATTGTGCTTATCTGATACACATTTGGCACTCTTGTTTTAATGCTTCTTATGTTAACTGACACAATTTTGTATTTGATGATAAATGTACTGAACTTGCATGATACAATTGCCTCATATCGAAGTGTGTATTTTATCGGCACAATTACTCCCGTCGTGTTCACACTATTGGGTTTTGTCTTCAAACCTGCAAAATATGTGAAGCCTAACGCTAAGAAAAGCCAATAAGACGATCTATACGTACTTGGCTTATCTTATTACAGGATCAGTTAACACTATTGTCATTGTAAATCTGTGCCCAACATTTTGTATTTTCTACAAAATGCACCGATCGAGTTACAGTTTTTGTTCTTTTTATTCTTCTCTTGTGTAATGAAATTTCTTGGCCTTTGTTAATGCAATATTGTTATAAACGGGCTTTTGGAGGCCCAACCCGTTAGTGAGTATCTACCCATTATGTAACCCCATTGCTATAAATACAGGGCTATGGATTCCATAGCCACCAAGTTTACAACACGTTATCAGCACGCTCGAGGCTAAGCCGAACCTCTTCCGACGGACGAACGCGACGCGAACGGGCTTCCTTCACCGAACGTCGCTAGATCCGGCGGGTAGGATCTAGAGGTAATTCTTTTCACTAGATCTAAATTCATATGCGCATATGTCTAGATCCAAATTCTTGGATCAATTGTTTAAATTAAAATCAACGTTTTTATTGTTAAAAATCAACTTTTTACAATAAAAAAACGATTTTTTGGAAGATTAAAACTGGTTTTTTCCAATACAAATCGGATTTTTATCATCTTTTTCTCCAAAAACGCCTAAACCCTATCGGGATTCATCCTCGCTGCACGGTCGGAAGCCGCCCCGCGACCCCCCAACCTCGCGCAACCGCCGCTGCCTGCAGCGGCGGCGACCCTCGCCGCTCGCAGCGGTGGGCTCCCCCCGACGATCCGCAGCGGCGGGCTGCCCCCGCCGATCCGCAGCGGCGGGCTGCCCCCGCCGATCCGCAGCGGCGGGCTCCCCCCGCCCGCAACGGCGGGCTCACCCGCCGATTCGCAGCGGCGGGCTCACCCGCCGATTCGCCGTGGCGGGGCCGCCTGCGACGGCGGGCACCCCCGCCGCCATCAGCGGCGGACCCCCCTGCCGCCGCCAGCAGCGGCAGACGGGCCCCGCCGCCCGCAGCGTCCCCCCCGATGTGCGCGCGTGTCCGAAAACCCTAGCCGCCTGAAGCGGCAACCCACGCGACCAAAAACCCTAACTAGGGTTTGACCCCAAAAATTTTCTATTTTTCGAATTATTTTTAGATTTTTATTACGATTTCTTTTTCATCAAAATCTGGAAAAATTACACGCTTCTAATTCATCGCATTTTATTCGGATTATCTGATTATTATACGTTTAAAAATTAGGAAGATCATGTGACCGCTCTGCCGTTAGTCAACTAACCTAACGGTGTATGATGTTGCCTAGTGGTCCAATAATTTTTAAACGAAAAATTTTCATTTCCACTATAAACTGTCTGTGTTGATTAATTGCCTGTAATGAATAAACTGCCTGTGATGATTAAATGCCTGCTGCATTTTTTCTGCCTGCGACGAATGTTAATATTTGCTGTGGTTTTGGATCGGCTAGTTATCACCATTATTTCCCTTGCATTATTTTCCTTTTTTTCGAGAGAGAACAATGTAGTGAGGATATTTTTGTAAAATTACAAGACCGGCGGACGCCTCAGGAAGATGAATGACCATTCCAGAAGAATAGGGGCCCCACGGGGGTTCCCGAGTTGTACTTTCATTCTTTTTGGGACTGTATGGACTGTAATTAATATGGTGATTAGCCGATCCACGCAGCAAATATTTGTGTCTGAAATGCTTAATTATTTATTTTTCTGTGAAAATATCTAATTATTGCCTATCTTTATACATGCTAGAGAGATAAATGGCCAAAATTGCGAGCGTCGATTTCGACGTATTGGATGCTACAGTCAAGAACTACTTAAGCTAGCAGTTGGACATAAAATTCCATCTACGAGCACAGGGACTGAGCCATGCCATCGCTGTAGGCGATTATGTTTCTGATATAGATAAAGCGAAAGCAATTATCTATATCAAACGCCATATCGATCGAACCCTGAAGGCCGAGTACCTAACGGTGGAAGACTCTTATGAGTTATGGACCGCCCTCGAGGATAGGCATAAACATCAAAGAGATGTTATACTTCCCCGAGCGCGATATGAATGGGAGAACCTCCGTCTCCAAGACTTTAAGTCTATTGCCGAGTACAACTTGGCACTCTTCAGCATCACCTCACGCCTAAAGTTGTGTGGTGAAAAGGTGACGGAGGAGTGCATGTTAGAGAAGAAGTGTACATCCATCCACGAGAAGGATGTTATACTAATGCAACCGTATCGTGAACGAAAGTTCACGAAATACTCAGAGCTTCTCTCATGCCTTCTGATGGCAGAGCAGAATAGAGACCTCCTTCTGGCCACCTATAACTCACGCCCTACCGGCACTGCTCCTGCGCCTGAAGCGCATCACTGCTCCTCTCAGAAGAAGAGGAGCAACTTCAAAGGCAAACCCCAGAAGGGTAAGGCAATGAAGAAGCAGGCTAGAAGACCCCCTCCAAGAACCAACAATGAGGGCAAGAAGAAAAATGTGGGGAAGAGAAAGGACGACGGCCAGACGTCTGCCCCCAGAAAGGACCGTGAAGATAAGTGCCACAGGTGTGGCATGACTGGACGCTGGTCCAGGAATTGTCGAACTCCACGCCACCTACAGGACTTGTACAAAGCGAGCCAGAAGCAAGATAAGACAAACCTGGTGGAACAAGAAGACCTGGCACCAATCAGGTTCATCGCTGAGGACTTCTCAAATGATGACCTGCTCGACTGAGGCATTATCTATTTTCTATGCATTGTAATTTTTGAAAAAAAAATTACTTTCTGCTTGTTTAAATTCTAGCATGTTGATGAACTTTTCAGACATTGAATAATTAGTAGTATATCTCTTCTTGTGCCTTATACTGCGATGTTTTTCTCTTAAAATTAGATGGATCATAAATGCCTAGTGGACAGTGCCTCTACGCACACGATCCTCCAAGACATTTGCCTTTTCCAAAGCATTGATAAATACGATGGAACCGTGAATACAATATCCGGTCCATCAGGAATTATTGAAGGACCAGGGGAAGCACATTTTATGCTCCCCAACAAAACACAACTACTAATAAAAGACGCGCTTTTCTCTCCTAGCTCACATAGAAATCTGTTAAGCTTTAAAGATATCCGTTTAAACGGATACCACCTTGAGACGGTGAGTAAACAAAACAGAGAATTCCTGTATGCAACGTCTCATAAAAATGGTGCTAAAACCACCGTCGAGCGTTTTGAGGGACTCTCGTCGGGTCTCTACCATACAAAGATAAGAGCAATGGAAGCAAACACACTCGAGCACCAGAAGTGCAATAATCAACCAGAATTCCAACTCTGGCACAGTAGACTAGGACAACCTGGAAGGAATATGATGCGTCGTATCATATCCCAATCCCGTGGAATTAACTCGAAAAGCCTGAAGCTACTTCGAAAGGGTGCATCTCCTTGTCCCCCTTGTCACAAAGGGAAATTGATTACGAGACCATCCCCCTGAAGGTGGACTCTGAGTCTCCGAGCTTCCTAGAGAGAATACATGGTTACATTTGTGGGCCTATTCACCCCGCAAGTTGTAACGACTGGTTTTCATGTATCTGGATTTATTATATTATAATATATGTTTTGGTGGATTTTCTCCTCATGTGTGGTTTTCGTCTCCGTAACTTTCATTTTCGATCGTTTCGTCGTGTTTTCTCGTTTCTTCCTTAGGATCGTCGATTTCGAAGTATGTCATTCGTGACGGGCTTCATAACGGTCGTATCTTACTATTAGATCAAGCCTAGGAGTCTTAGGAATCGATCCCGGAGCTCCGCGCTCCGTATCGGAACTTTTGGTGCTCATTAGCCGGTGTAAGAAGGGGCACCGATCGACTAGATGACGATCCAGTCGGTCGGCAATCCTTCTTGGACCGACTAGTTGGCTTTCTAAATTTCTCAAGAGTTACTGTTTATCGTTAGTCGGTCTAAGAACGTTGGTTGACCGACTAGGTTGCAAACTAGTCGGTCGGCAATGCTTCTTTAACCGACTAACACATCATCTAAATTTTAGTATATGTACTGTTCACACTTAGTCGGTCTAAGAACGTTCATCGACCGACTAGATGTTAAACTAGTCGGTCAGTATTTGTTCTTCGACTGACTAAATCTAAATCCTATTTTTTGTTCAGAAGTTACTGTTTACACTTAGTCGGTCTGCGTTGGTCGACCGACCGACTAGTTTCCAAACTAGTCGGTCAGTGGTTGCTCTTTGACCGACTAATCTGTGTTAAAACCCTAATTTCTGGGCAGCCGCCAGCCCATTCTATTTAAACCCCTCCCAAACGTTTTCTTCTTCCTCCACTCGACCCAAAACCCTAGTTTCTCCCCCATTGAGCCCCCTTCTTCCCCAAACCCTTATTCCTTCATTCCAAGCCCAAGATCCATCATCCAAACCATCCCTCAACACATTCTACCACTCATCTTCTCCAAAATCTCATCAAATCCCCAAAATCCCCCAAAAAAACCCTAGTTCTCCAAACTTCTCCATTCGTTTCCAGATCTGGTCCCTAGGTTCTCCGGAGTGTTTCTTCCGCCTCCTCTCGGTAAGAAATCGATCTCTTGATGTTTTCATGACCTATTTGTATTTTTATGAAACCCTAATGAAATGAATGTTGTTTTGATGATTGTTTCCCCATAACAGCGATTTCCCCATAGATTAGCATCCGCGAGACGAACCTTCGTGATCGTCATCCCCGGTGCTAGGCAAGTGAAACTTGCCACTTAGGGTTTAGGCCATGTTTTAGGCCATTTTGCTCGTTGTAGTCGTAAAAGAGGCTAGGCGACGAAATGATACTCGCCTAGGCGCAAATTTAGGAACTAGCTTGACAACGAAGCTAGTTCCGACATTTAACATGTTGCACAATTACCATGTCATGTTTAAATTCCATTAACGGTACGCAAATTAATTGTCATGTCATTGCATTCTTTAAGTGATCCCGTGATTGCGTAGCATCGCTACAATACTTGTGTTTCCTGGCTCGTGACCAGAAGCGAGCATAATGAGTTGCTAACCCCAACGCTCGATATTGAATTGTGAACTTGGAAAACAAGCTCCCGTGCGGGGCAACCCTGGCTCACTTGCTGGGCTCATGTGCAGGGACCCTGGCTTGTTTACGTGTGGGATGGGGTAAGAGTTAAGCGGTCATTCAACTGGGGGTATGCCTGATCAACAACTGCAGTTGTAAGGCGTAAACTCTGGGGTGGGGTAGTGTTTAGTGCCGATCAGCGTGAATGTTGTACCATTCAGCTGAAGGGCGTAAACATCTACAAACAACAGTGAAACGTGAATAGTGAATTGATTGAGATTGTTAGTAGCTTGGCTACTCTTGTCTTGTCCCGATAATTGTTCTCTTGTACTTATTGTTCACCATGTCTTGCCTGTGCACTCATGTTATAACTGACATGTCATGCATACTAAAACTGCTAGGTTGCTAGTTGCCTTACTTTCAGTTTCCTTGCCCAAGTCTTTTAGACTTGCTGACATGTGCCCCTTTACTCTTTTGGGTGACACATGTTAGATCTCGAGCCTGAGTCCGTTGTTGAGGACGAGGTGCTTGCGGACGCCGTGCCCGAGTCTGTGTTTGGCGAGGAGTACATGGACACTGGGGACCAGTCCTAGTGTCTTCGTTGTGTTTCCCTTTTGTTTTAGACTGCTGTTTTGTTGTCGGTGCGTAGCACCTATACTTTGTGACGTTGTTGCTTTTGTTGGCCTTGTTCTGGGCCTTTAGACTCTTTCTTTTAGCCTGGTGGCTTTTCTGGATGTTGAACTTATTTTCATGTTGGACAATTTATGAGATATGAGAATTTTATTTTTGTCTCTCCTTGTGTTATTATTGTTGTTCCGTTTGTGGTTACAGGGACCTTCTTTTGTTTTATTGACGCTTATCGGGTTTGGGGCTTCACAGCTCCACTCTTGTGCGGACCTTTTCACGTCTCGCCTCCATTTTAGGGAAGCAGGTCGTGACACAAGTGGACCATTTCAGTACTAAATGGTACTGATTGACGCATCTTCCAATTGGTCGTATGTGTGCCTCGTGTCCACCCGTAACGTAGCTTTTGCAAAGCTACTGGCACAAATCATAAAGTTGCGGGCATATTTCCCAGATAACCAGATCAAGAAATTGCGTCTGGACAACACTGGGGAATTCACATCACAAGTCTTCCTAGACTACTGCCAAGCAACCGTCATAGAAGTTGAACATACTGTAGCTCATGTTCACACCCAGAACGGGTTAGCCGAATCTCTTATAAAGAGACTAGAATGGATTGCTCGTCCATTGTTGATGCAATGCCAGTTGCCGGTGAACGCATGGGGACATGCCATCTTGCACGCTGCATCGCTAATAAGATTACGACCGTCAGGGAGTCAATCTTATTCTCCGATGCAACTTGCATATGGGAACCCGTCGGATATCTCTCGCATGATGATATTCGGATGTGCTGTCTATGTCCCCATAGCACCACCGCAGAGGACCAAGATGGGTCCTCAACGTCGTTTGGGTATCTACATTGGATTCGACTCACCATCGATCATTAGATACCTAGAACCCCTTACGGGGGATGCCTTCTAGGCACGTCTAGCAGATTGTGAATTTGATGAAAGCACTTTTCCCAAACCAGGCATTAACACACAGAAGCCAGAAGCTTCAAAGACCATTTCATGGGATACAAAAACTTTATCCCATTTTGATCCGCGTACAAACCAATGTGAAGATGAGATCCTGAAGATCCTTCAAATCCAAAACACAGTTCACATATTACCAGATAAATTCACTGACAACCAGAAGATTGTCAGATCACACGTCCCTGCAACAAATACGCCAGCTAGGATTGACATACCCAAAGATGGATGCAATCCGCCTGCAGCAGAAGCGGTCGTACCTCAACAAAAGAGAGGACGACCCCCCGGGATCCAAAGATAAGAACCCTCGAAAGAGGAAAAATCCTGGAGCAATAATAACGATACCACCACAGGATGCTGAGCTCAGCCCAGCTACCTCTCCCCTCCTACCAACCCTTGAAGAGGAAAATATATGAGAAATATCATTAAATTATATACGTACTGGGGAGGTACTGGACAGAAAAAGCACAATCATCGATGATAACTGCGCGCTCATTATTGCCACTCACGTCACTGAATACGACGATGAGATCGATCCACGCTCTCTAGCAGAATGTAAACGCGGAGAGGATTGGCCAAAGTGGAACGATGCAATAGGAGTAGAGCTGGACTCACTCTCGAAACGCAAAGTTTTTGGACCTGTAGTCCAAACACCAAAGGGTGTTAAACCTGTGGGATATAAAATGGGTATTCATGAGAAAAAGAAACGAGAATAATGAGATCGTGCGCTACAAAGCGCGCCTTGTTGCACAAGGCTTTTCCCAACGGCCAGGAATAGACTATGACGATACATATTCCCCGGTTATGGATGCGATCACCTTCCGTTTCATCATTGGCCTATCTACAAAGGAAGGCCTGGATATGTAGCTCATGGACGTTGTGACTGCATACCTATATGGAAATATCGATAAGGACATCTATATGAAAATCCCAGACGGATATAAACTACCGACAAAAATGACAGAAAGACCTCGGGACGTCTATTCTGTCAAACTCTAAAGATCACTGTATGGTCTAAAACAGTCAGGTAGAATGTGGTAAAACAGACCCAGAGAATTCCTAGTGCAACAAGGATTCACAACAAATGAAGTCTGCCCTTGCATCTTTATAAGAGCAAAGGGAACATGATTCGTAATTATTGCCGTCTACGTAGACGACATGAACATCATCGGATCTCCTGAAGAGATAGGTGAGATATCCAAAAGTCTCACACAGACTTTTGAGATGCAAGACCTTGGCAAAACGAAGTTCTGCCTAGGCTTACAAATTGAACACTTAAGCAGAGGAATTCTGTTACACCAATCAACATACACAAAGAAAGTGCTGAAAAACTTTCTTATGGACAAATGTCATCCGCTTAGCACACCAATGGTTGTCAGATCATTGGATGTTAATACAGACCCCTTCCGACCGCTAGAAGAGGGGGAGGAAACACTGGGTCCTGAAGTACAGTACCTAAGTGCAATTGGAGCATTCATATACCTGACAAACTGCACGCGTCCCGATATAGCGTTCGCAGTTAACCTACTAGCCAGATAATGTTCAGCGCCCTCAAAGCGCCACTGGAACGGAGTAAAGCAACTTCTGCGCTACCTCCAAGGGTCTGTGGACATGGGACTATACTTCAAGAAAGGTGTATTCTCCGACTTAGTCGGTTATGCAGATGCAAGATACAGGCCTGACCCACACACCGCAAAGTCCCAGACCGGTTTCGTGTTCACGTACGGTGGGACGGCCATCTCATGGAGATCCGTGAAGCAGACATCAACAGCGACCTCATCCAACCACTCCGAGCTCATAGCGATCCACGAAGCTAATAGAGAATGCTTTTGGCTTCGATCAGTCATCCACCATATCCTCAAGACCACCGACCTGAAGACGGGAGATTTTGGACCAACCACCATGTATGAAGACAATGCAGCCTGCATCGCTCAACTACGAGGTGGCTACATCAAAGGTGACAGGACGAAGCACATTTACCCCAAGCTCTTCTGGACGCATGAACAGCAAGTTGACAACCAGATCGACATCCAGCAGATCCAGTCTTGCAACAACCTGGTAGATCTATTTACTAAAGCTTTACATCGCAATACATTTAGAAAACTTGTACTAGGAATTGGGATGAGACAGTTGAGAGATTTACAAGCCTGAAGCTTGTACCTTTCAAGGGTAGTTAATGTAGTGCTGTACTCTTTTTCCTTGGATATTGGTTTTTCTCATTGGGTTTTCCATAGCCAAATGTTTTAACGAGGCATCCACATCAACTCTGGATCCAGAAGTATACACCTCTGATGTTATCCATCGATCAGGGGAAGTTACAGAGACTTGTACTCTTTTCCCTTAGCCACTGGTTTTTCCCACTGGGTTTTCCTTGGCAAAGGTTTTAACGAAGCAAGTACTCTTAAACTTGGGATCCAGAAGTATCCATAGACCCATGATCAGATAAGCTCTATGAACCCTGAAGCGTTCATCACGGCTTACAACAATGGATGGATAATGGAAAGTGTTATAAACGGGCTTTTGGAGGCCCAACCCGTTAGTGGGTATCCACCCATTATGTAACCATATTGCTATAAATACATGGCTATGGATTCCATAGCCACCAAGTTTACAACAAATAGAACATTTTGATTCAAAAGAAAATTGGTTACCAAGTAAAGCAATTTATTGGTTTTGTGAATTCAACTCGGGCTTATATTGAGTGGATTTAACTAGAGCTCGAACTCAAATTCACCCTGAATGAGTCTAGCTCGAAGATGAACTCGGGCCGAGCCTATTTGTGCCAAGCTCGAGCATGGGCTGAGTTTAAAAAAAGATTGAGACTTGAGTCATGCTTGTTTATTTATTTATCTTATTGAACATAATTTTATGTTCAAGTTCGGTTTCCAAGAGTTTGCATGATGAATGTTTTTTTTCACTCAAAATTCTTAGGTGTATATTCTCGGTTGCATCGTGGGTAGGGTGTAGAGGCAACCTTCTTTAATTATGTAACTAAAGAACTCTTGTATTATAAGTTCGTCGGAATAGATTTTAAAGACGTATTGTTGTTGTTGTTGTTTTGATCCACTGAAAACTTGGCTAAGCGCGTGCACAATTCCTGCATCCACCGGTGATCGAACCTTGATGGGTCCTGATGGGAGGCAAAGGAATACGCCGTTGGACAACGGTCCTTTAGCAAGACATGGATTGTTATGACGCTAGCTCATTGCACGTGCAAATGCAAGCGAGCGACTAGAGAAGGGTAGGGTTATATAAGTTTGAAAAGCATTTGGTTTGAAGGGGCTTGACAATGCTTAGCAATTTCAGAACTAGAAGGGTAAAAACAACTAGGGAACTGATTTGCGAACCCACCGTTTTACTAATGCACACATACCTTTTATTTACAAGTTTGCCATTCAGACTTTTTCAGACATTTTTCTCTTTTACCTTGTGCACATAACAACCGTTTTACTTCGTCCCTGCCCCTGCCCCTGCCCCCGTCGTCCCCCGACGACGAGGACGAGGACGCCCCCTTGTCCCCAGCTTCCTTCGCCCACCCATCCCAAGCCCCTCCTTCGACCGCCCTAGCCCCATCCACAGCCCTCACCACCTTCTCAAGCCCCCTTCGAACCCCCTCCCCATCCCCCGCCATCTCTCGGTCTCATCCTTCACAGCATACCTCTCCCTCGCCTCCTTCGACGACTTTCTCGTCACATTTGCCCCGTGGATCATGATATCCCGGCAAACCGTCGTCGCTGTCTTCTCCGACCGTATATGGCGGCGGACGAGGGGAGCGAGGAATGTGCGGAGAGGGCAGAGGAGGGTGCAGCGGGGCTGGGGGAGGCGGTGGAGTGGACGTGCAAAGATGAAGAAGGGGCTACGTGGAGGTAATTGGACGACACAATTTTTCTTCGATGAAACTTGCCGGAACCCCCAGAGGCTTTTTCCGAAAATTTGGCGTCGGAAGTGCATAATAACGTGGGTGCGCAAATCAACTCCCAAACAACTAAAGAGAGCATTTCGTAGTTATTTTTTTCTTGGCCAAAAAACAGTTAACGAGCAACGGAAGGCAGCTGATAATCAAAATCGAAAATAAAAAATTTTTTTTTTGGGATGGAAAGCCTCGCATTTCCGAGCATTCGGCCTTGCAAACCCCAAAAGAGGCCAACGCCATCTCTCAACAACAGAAGCAAACGCCACCAAAACTCCCGTCGCTTCCCGATTCTCCCGGCATCGGCAGCATCCCAAGACCCCAACTCCCAGCAGCAGCAGCAGCAGCAGCAGCAGGAGGTCGACCTCTCAGTGCTTCGCTTCACTCTTGGTAACTCGCCCTTCACCCATCTCCTCATCCTCTTCTTCATCTCTGTCCTCCTCAATAGATGAAAATAACGGGTTGTTGGTTTGTAGGGATTCCAGGCTTCGACGAGTCGTACCTCCCGAGATGGATCGGCAATATCTTTGGTTCACTTATCCTCGCCAACCATTTCCTCTCCTCATCTTCTCCCAGCCCAGCCCAGCTAGTATGCTGTTGCTATCCATGTTGCAATTTGGGTATATGATTCATTCATCCTTTTAACAAAAACCCTAATTGTGTGTATTTAATCTCTTTCAGAGGTCCGAGGCTCTGGGTATTTGCTTGGCCGCATTCTCAACCGCCCTGCCCTATTTTGGCAAATTTCTTATGGTAACAAGACTCGATTTTATATGGCATTGTTGGTTTGCCACAAGCATGATAATTGTTTGATTGAATGCCTGGCTGCTGTTTAGATTTTGTAGAGATTGAATTGGGAAATAATTTGGAAACCAGACACGTAGAAAAGAAACAATATATTGGGAGATGATAGAAACTGCTAAGGATATGATGGAGACTTGTTTAACATATCATGTAATCTATGCTTGAATGGACAATGTAATCTACCCACAAGAAGGAATACATATTACTTGCTAGTTGCTTCGTGCTTCTATGTGAAGTGCAATTTATAACCACAAAAAAATCTTCATGTTTATCGCTTGTAAAATTCATAACCTTTACCACTTGTCTAGTTGCTTACTAAAAGTTCATCTATGCGACTTATTTCTTGGATCTCCTACAGCCTTTGTCATGCCTCTTTCCCACTATATTGAAGAAGGAAACGGAAGGCTCGCGACATGTTTAAATCAAGGAAAAAATTTGTGGATTCTTTTTTCTTTGCCCCTTGATTTAAATATGCTTAGCATAAATGAGATTCTCCATATGCACTTCTTAACAAGTAACAAAAATAATTCTAAAATTTATTACATCCATGCCTGCATTTAAAATTTCTCCAAAGATAGGAGTATATTTATCACAAATAAATATATAAAAATAGCAATAAAAAAAGAAAGAGGCTCTATGGCCAGTACAAATCTGGATCCATACATCATTGGTAGCTACTGTGCAGAAGAAAATATAGCTGCTAAATATTTAAGAACACATGCTCCTTTTCGTCAACTTGCGCAAGAGTGTCTGCCTCAATATACATGCTCTCCGAACCTGATTGACATTCAACAAAAGGAATGTTGTCGGTGAGTTGAACTCGAAAGGTTCCTAAAAATAAGCAAATTATTTTTCATGGATTTAAATATCGGCCGACACGATCAATTTATTGACCAATAAACCGGTATGAGCTCCCAGCTGATACAATATGATGATATTTGACGGAAAAACCCCGATATTTAAATTTATCCGTCGATATTCCCAATATATCGACCGATATTGGTCAATAAAGGCCATTATTGTGCAAGGTGGGTTCATAAATTTTTAACGGGTTTGGATCGATTCGATCCAAACCCGTTTGATTTAATATCGACAAGAAGCTCTCTTCTCTCTCCACATTTCACAGATGCTCTCATCTCTCTCTTCTCTGACTGAGTTCATCTGACCAATCTAGGGTTTTTGTGTTTCGATCTTTCGATTCTTCACCGTCCAATCTAAATTGAAGGTCAAATCAAAGTAAAAAGTAAGTTTTAATGATTTTTGGCTTGATTCTTTTGGGTTTTTTCATTATTTTTACCTTTTGAGAAATTTTTTATTAATTTTTCTTTTTCGATCTGTTTCTAATTCGATCTTCTTCTTCTTCAAGGCGGCTGTAGTCACTTCTTCTTCTCTGTCTTGGCGGCTGCAGACGCTTCTTCTTCTTCTTCTTGCAGTCTCTATGTTTGTAGCCGATTATTATTATTATTATTATTATTCTCCTCAGTCCTCTTTTGCGGCTGCTGTCGCTTCTTCTTCTCTAGGACATCATTAGATTCTTCTTATTCTTTGATTTTTCCGATGTTGGTTTGAGACACGAGACTTGGGAAATAATTTTTTAAAGACGATGATTGAGAAAAATTTGTCGGTTTGAGAAATATTGTTGGGTTGAAAATTTTTATTTCTATGATGACATTGTTTTGAGAAAATTCCGTGGGATATACATAGATAATTATAAAACTAAATTGATTCCAATTAAGCTTTGTAGTCAATTATTGGGCCATGCTTGTCAGCCTATATTGCCTTATTGGAGATATAACACTTGGATTAGTTGGAGGTTTATGCATTTACTTGTATACTTGGATAACTTAACTTATAGTTGGATTATTGGATAATGGATACGGTCCCTTAATGGTAACTGGCTACCGCATAGGTTCGATTCTTGACTATAAAAATTGATAGGATGATAGTGCCTTTGGGCTACGAATAGAGATTTCTTCCGATTTCTGAACATATGATATGTACATGTAAATCTCACAATTATTTACGGTCACGAGTAATGATATGTTTTAATTTTTTAAGGTTGCTATATCTTTAATTTTAATTTAATAGTTTTCTAATGTTTGTCCTCATTGATAATAGATTTTGAAAATGTCTTTTGGAGCATCTAGCAAGGATTCATCCGTCACATGAATAAATTTTGGGATTATGAGTAGAAGTTGGAATCTAATAAAGTGAGATGCAAGTTTTGTGAGCATGTCATGAGTGATGGTATTAGCCGTTTCAAGATACATCTTACAGGAAATAGAGGAAATGTCGATCCTTCATAAAAGTTCATGAGGCTAGGCTGAAGGCCATTGCTGCATTATAAGACATAGTCCTCGAAAGAGGTGAAGGAATCAAAACTTCAAACTCTTAGAGATGAAGTGGTTATTGGAGATGATGTTGGAGTGAAGTTCTCCCATGATGCCAGGTCTTGTAAGGTTCATATGATCAATGGACATGCATGTGCAAATTCATGAAACGAGAAAGAGGGAGCAGCTGGGGAAGGATAAAGAAAATTTGGTGCAATCCACCCTTAATGAATACTGGAAGAAGAAGGAATGAGAAGATACATGCAAGTGGATCACACGATGTATTTTTGAGACATAATTATCATTCTCTTTAGTGGATCACCTATTTTTTGGGCAGATAGTGTAGGCTATGGGCAAACATGGATCTAATTTGAAATATCATACATCTTATGAGACAGCTGAGAAGTAACTTCCTAAGGAAGTAGTTTCTAAGAAGAAGTTGGAAGCTTTTCTATAGACATGTAGACTTCATGGATGTAGTCTTCTGACAGATGTTGGACTAACAGAAAGGATATGAGCATAATGAACATTGTCGTTCATACTTATGCTGGAACGATGTTCTATGTTTCTGAGAACACATCTAATTATGTGCATAATGACAAATATATTTATGATCTGGTTAATGCAACAATTGAGAAGTTGAGAGAACAATCTGTCGTTCAAATATTGATTGACAACCCATCAAATAATATGACTGCAGCAAAGTTGTTAGCTATAAGGCATCCCTCTATTTTCTGAACTTCATGCAATGCACTCACATTGAACTCCTTATGGCATGATATTGAAAAGCTGAAGCCTATCTGCAATGTAATTTTAGATGCAAGGGTATGCTTGATATGATGAGGGAGAAGATCATAGACGATCTTGTTACGTCTGGTGTTACCCGCTTTGCTACAGATTTTTTGTCATTACAAAGTTTGCATGAGAAAAAGTCCAAATTTAAGCATCTTGTCAACTCCACTGAATGGGAGGAGTTAAAGTTCTATAAGACAACTCAAGCAAGAAGGGTATAAATCTAACATCTTATATTTAATTTCATTTTGTTATTTGGTTCATATATTATCACAATTAAGAGTTAAATAACTAATTGATCTTTTTGATTAAATGTCCTTTGTAGGTATAAACCATCATCAATAGCCGTTCATTTCAGAAGAACGTGACACTGGTATTGAAATTTTTTGATCATAGCGTCAACATTTTTCGAAGGGTAGATAGCGATATTCCATCATAGAGTGATTGTATGGAGACATAGACATGTGCAAGAAGGAGATCATGATTAATTTGAAGCATGATGAGAAAAAAGTCAGGCCAATCTCCATTCTAATTGATAAAAGATGGAATGACAGGTTGGATTTATTATCAAAGACGGGAGGCTATTGATGAAGATGATGTCTTTGTTGATGGTTTCATAGAGTGCATGTTCAAGATGCATGCCAATGATCCTGAGATGCAAAATAAAATTAGCTTCCAGATGTCAATGTATCAAAATTGAAGCGGATCTTTTGGTAGGGAAGTGACACAAAGACAAGCAAAAAATTCTGGACAAGCAAAAAAAAACTAATATCAATTTTCTATTTCTATTATAGCAGTTTTTTGATATTTTAAAGTTTAAAGTAAAAGAAATTCGAATTTGGTTTTTTATTTTTAGTTAATTTGGTGGCCTTTGTATGGTGGTATGGGACCTAATTTGAAGAAGATGGCCATGAAAATTTTAGGATTGACAACTAGTTCAAGTGGATGTGAAAGGAATTAGAGTGTTTTTGAGATGATATAACTTTAATTTTTTTCTTTTATATCATCTATTAATCCTATACATATTTCTCATAATGGCTAATTGGTTATTGCATTTTCATTAACAGATTCACACGAAGAGAAGGAATAGACTATGTATCGATAAATTGGAAGAATTGGTTTATGTCAAATTTAATGCCCAGCTGAAACAAAGATTTGTGAGCAGAAACACTGGTATCCTATCTGCTTATTCTATTACGGAGAGCAAGATGACCGAATGGATGTCTCAAAAATTAGTTGATGCTGCTATTGCTTTAGATGAGGATGATGATGAATAAATCTTTCCTAAAGAAAGGTTGACATGGAGGCAAGTTGAAGAAGCGATATGGATTGATCCAATGTCAAGGGGCTAGTAAAATATTAAAGACTATAAAGAAAAAAAAGTCATCGCATCATCATCATCAGTGAAGGGGAAAGGAAAGAAGCAAATGCTTGAGGAGGAAGAAGCTTTAGGTTCTGATTCATGAATCTCCTCAAAGTTATCTTCTTCAGATAGTTCTGTCTCAGATGCGAAAGCAGCTGCATATACTGAAACATTCATGACAGAGACGTGTGCAGAATGAGATTGTAACATAATGTGGGGATTAGTGTATTACGTAATCGTGAGCAGTATTTTATGTCAAAGCAGCTGCATGTAAGTTACTCTTTTTGGAAATCTTTTAATTCATTTTCTATACATACAATATTTTAAGTTTTAATATTTTGTTAATTTGTAGACTTGTAGTATTAGTGTATTACATAATCTTATGTTAATGTTATCGGTTACTTAATGTATTTATCGTAACTTTATGTGATCATATTAATGATATTTTGGTAATGTGAATAATCATGGATATTTATGATATTATAATTGTAAATTTATCATGTACAATATGTATAACCCAATATTTACGCGTATCTCGATTTATCCACCAATATCCGTTATCCGATATGACCAATCCGATACGATACCGATATCTGATGTTTAAAACCTTGGTATTTTTGAAACATATAGTAGTAAAGACATAAAATAATAAGGATGATTAATATATGTAGCATGATGATAAGTATGTTGATAAACTGTGCAATCAAATAATAATCAACTGAATGTCTCTAAACTATATTGTCAAGTATATCATGATGTCACTAGTATATGGTATCAAGTGAAGCACGATGTCACTAATTTATGGCATTTAGTTAGTATGGTGACCCTAGCCTAATTGCGTATCTCATGCCCGAAGGTACGATATGCAATTTATGTATTTTGTCCTCCTGAAACAGCGATCAATTTGGACCACTAAATTTTCCACACGATGTACCGCTAGTTAACAATTGTGGGTCATAACCTTCCCACAATTTTAGGTCTGGACTGCAAATCGCGAGTTGTAATCTTTCTCATAGTTATCATTCGAGCTACAACTGTGGATCATATAAATATAAATCTGTAGTGTCCATCAATACTTTTCCGTACTCATGACTGGATATGGTTGTTAGGTGACCATCGTCGCTACCACACCCTTTGTGACAGTAAGGTTCTCCATACAACGTGTGTCATGTAACTAATTTATATCCTTTTGTTCAATGCGCATCATTTTATGAGTTTGAATGTAGCATATACTATCTTTAACATGATATGAAATGTCAGCATTTATACGCTGGTGACAAATGTAAGTTTGTCATCATTTATACATGCATCAGAATATGCTGACAAATACTTTTGTAATGGATGGGACCTAAGCCATTGTGTTACCCATCTTATCTAATTAGGCAGCTATATCTAGCAAATGGATTAAGTTTTGGGCAATCTGAATGGTTCATCTTGATCCTCTTCCTTTAAAATATCTATTCTATAAAGGATGAAGATTTTGAATTTTATCCTACTAGGACAAAGCTTTGTCCTACGTGACAAGTTTGTCCTAGGTGGCAATGACAATTTTGAGGGGACTTAAATTTTGGGGGGAAACTTAAATTTGGGGGGAAACTTGAAATTTTGGGGAACTTGAAATTTGTTGGGGGGACTCAGCGATTAAATAAACCGTGCCCTATGGACACGGGTAATGACTGGTAGATTTACAAAAGATGATAGAATTTAAAGATCTTTAACTGATTCATCAACGATTGCATGTGTTTAAATGCAGGCAAACCGTTCATTTTGCGACCACTTGTGACCGCATAATGATTGGGTTAGAGATATCCGAGGTGTGGGTTTTTTTTTGTAAAGTTACATTTTAAGAGAAGGTAACGATTTGGATCGCTCGAAAATTGATCTATTTGATAGATATAGCTACCCCCTTAGATAAGCTTGGTGAGGTGATGGCTTGGGTCCAGTTTCCTCTTTCTAATTAAAGAATAACATATACTGTCTACATATTAAATTATCATATACTTGTTAATGTTGCCTAAGAAAGAGGACTTATTTCTCTACAGGATAGCTTACCATATCTCACTTATGATATTGATGCATATCCTAAATTTATTAAAGTTTTCATACAAATTCACTTTTGATATTCTCTTATTAGGATATAGTCTTTAAAGCTAGATGAAAGTAAAATAAAGATTTCAATAAGGTGTGAATAGTTTTTTTTTGTTTTTGTTTTTGTTTTTGTTTTGTTTTGTTTTGTTTTGTTTGTTTTTTTTTTTGGGGGGGGGGTTGTTTTGTGTGTGGGTGGGTGGGTGGGTGGGTGGGTGGTGAAATATAGAGTGTTGGTGAAATATATGATACCTGAACAGGAACAATCTCGTAAGTTTCTGAAATTTAAAAAATCTATTAGAAATTTGATAACATATTTGAGAAGCGATGTCTATGCATATTCAGCTCAATGTGTTGGTTCTCTGGGACCAATCTTAAAAATAATTAAAGAAACATAACAATCTGAAGATATTCTTTCCAACTATATGTCAACACAATTAAAACTGCAAAACAAAACATTTAGTATTATGGATCCAATTTAAGAAAAATGTTTTTTTTCTTGTCTCTTATACCTAGATCAAGACATGTCTATGAGAGTTTGTCACGGTGTCCATGCCATGTCCATTGAGTGTTGGGGTTAGAGTGTCTGACATATATCTGATGTATGTTGAGAGCTCTGACGAAGTGTTGGTGCTACATAGTATGTAACCCTTGGCACTTGCCTATGCACGTAAATAATGTATGGTTAAGTTACGATTAGAACTTAAGTTATGTTTATGCCTTGGCATTGGCATTTATATGTCCTTTTGGTTTCAAATGAAAGTATACTTCTGTTCAGCAATTTCATACATGTGTTTTGTTTGTTTTTGAGCCTAGTCATTTTCTTCAGTATGTTACAGTTCAAATAATTTGCCTAGAAATTGCACAACTCATATATGAATTACTGACATCTATTTACGTTTGACTTTAATTCCTTTATTAACAGAACACCCTTTTTCCTGGCCGTATTTTGATGATGAAATTCTTTTATAATTTTTTGTTGAATATTAATTTGGATCATATAATGCAGGGCGCAAGTCCAGTTGACCGTTCATCCCTACCAGAAGGAAGCACACAAATATTTATCTTATCTCAAAATCTCTCAGAAATCCAAGAAGAGGATTTTGCTTGGGGATCATACGTTCTTTTGCGTAATACGAACACCGTGTCAGTGGTATCCTTTCAGACTTCACTAAATGTTTTGATTTGTTACTATAAAGTTACAAAGTATCATCCAAAAAATAACTGCTTGATTTATGGCAACATTGTAGTAACACTGATCGCCACAGAATCTCACACATCAATTATTTATCTCAATTATATGATGTGGCATGTTTGGGTTCCAATAGCCAGCTCATTTGAAACATTATATAAATTGTATTCACATGCAATGAAATATTGGGTGTTCTTGAGTCTAAATGAACTCTGCTGTCTGTCCTGGGTCTTGAACATCTTTACCATAAATCTTGGTTTCATTCTCTTTCATCAGGCTATAGCTGTTCAAGATGCATTATGTGCACGTGGCTACTGGAATACACCAAAAAACTATTCTAAAGTCCAGCTAGTTGAATGGTTCAAAAGTCAGATCCAACATGTGGGTTTTCTGGATATGAAGGAAACACTTTATTTTCCTCAAACCCCAGGTAGGATTGTTCTATGTTTTAGACCTTTTGCTTGATTCTTTTTTTCCCATTGGGTAAAATGATTAACATGACATTGTGTGTCCTGTCATTCAAGCTTGTGGTTGCAAGTGACCTTCATTTATTATATGTTTTATTTGTTTTTCTTTCTTTTATGTCATTGCGACACAAAACTCCATTCATTTTTATCATCAGTGTTGAGGATTTATGATTATTTTATCTGGCCAAATCTACACTCAGTTTTAAAAATTTTGTAACAGCATAGGTCATTGCTTTCTTCACATGCGTTCAAACACATGATTCAAATTACTGCTGTTTGACCCTTCTTACATACAACTTGAAATTTTAAAACTTTTGAAAGCTGAATGTCCTTTATTGGTGACCAGTTGATTTTAGTGATATTTCTTTGGAATGTTACTGATTTCATTTGAAAAATAGTTCATTGTTTCTCTTCATTTATGGGAAATTGAAGTGCATGATTTCGATAACAGATAACTGCTATAGCCAGTTTGTATCTCATTCTGTAGTTCATTTGCAATGCAGATACTCAACTGCAAGGAATTCTACCAGAGGGAGTCTTTTCACTATTGATACAGCCATTAAGTGGAGCTTCAGATTCGGTTACCAATGATGCAACACATATGAAGGGGTTTGTCTTGCTGGCATCCAATGTAAAGTATGCATATAGTGAAAAAGATAGAGCTTGGATAAGAGCAATTGCAAACAAATTTCAAGGTATAAGCACATTTGCAAATTGTCAAGGCATGGAAACCTACCAATAATAATTCTGATTGTCATGGTGTTGTATACCTTGTTCACATCCCGCCGGCATGATGATTTTTTGGCTGGAAAGTTTCTTGTGTGATACTTGTGAAAATGCATTAATTCTAGAGTAATCTTACCATTCTTTAGTAAAGAGTCATTGTTAATTGTCACGCCCCAATTTCTACTAGACAGTGAATGGCACATAACAAGCTGCATGACATTGTATTCTGAACCAAAAGAAAAAGGCTCAACATCCAAAATGTTCTCTCTTTTTAGTTTAGTAGTATACACTAAGTGTATCTATAATATTGAGAACGATATTGATGTGATCCGGATCTGATTTTGGGGATAAAAATAGAGGTTTTGATGGTTTTAGGGTGAAAGATGTGATTTTTAGGGTAAAGATATGATTTTAGGGCTAGAGAAGAGGTTTGGGAAAGAAATGAGGTACTTTTTTAAATAGGAATAAAGCCAATACAATATAAGTGGTCTCGATTCGAGAGGAGGTTGCTCTCCTAGCTTTGGATTCAATATCAAAGCCGAAATCTCACAAGACTAGTTTTTTACTTCGAAGGAAAAGCCTCAACCTCCTAGATCTATGTGTTCTTCCACAATATTCGACCCACTTCTCTTACCCTAGACGTCACCTACAAATACTAATATGAAAATAACCAAAATTACAGAAAAACTCCTAAAACTAAAAATTGAAAAATACCCCTCTAAGATCTGAAAATTCCGAAAATGCCCCTGATGGGCCTAAATACAAAACACATCATTACTCCGTCACCGAAGAACCACCTTGTCCTCAATGTGGTGCATGCAGTTCGTAGGTATGCTACTCCAAGTGAAGATGCTCGTCTTCGATTGTCTCATCTCCATTCTCTTCATTTTCGCCTGCTATCAACAGCTGTAAAGCACGATCACGGCAATAGTGTCTTGGGGGTGAACTTTTCATTGCAGCTGAAACACAATTCTTTGGACCGCTTGTCTCTCATCGTAGCATCTGTCATGCGTCGAAACTATTCTTTTGGTCGTGGCTCACTGTTCTTCTCTTGGCTGGACTGGAGCCCTCCTGATGGCGCCTTCTCCTCCTCTGTCACTATCTGGCTGCGAGAAGTGGATCTGCTCCATGCTACCCTGGCGTGCCGCTCCTCTGCAAGTCTGTCATCCACCAGCCGAGCCAAACACATCATGTCTAGTGGCCCTCTGGGTTTCTGTATGTGTAGCTCCGCCTTTATGCTTAGTTTGAGTGCCTTCATGAAACACCCTCCAAGGACTTCCCTGAGACTCCACGATACGGCCAGCATCATTTCGAATTTCTTGATATAGTCACTCGCAGTACCCACTGCCTCAGTGTGTAGAGCTGCGCATATAGGTCCCCCTGAGTCTTTCGGAACCGGTTTAACAGACAACCTGTGAACTCCTTCCACGAGTGAACTGGGCGCTGCTGATGTCCCCACCGGTATTAAGATAAACCTTCTCCCTCTAAGCATACTCCCACCGCCTTCAATCTCTTTGTCTCAGTGAGACGTGTTACCTCAAAACATCTCTCTGCTTTATATATCCATTCATCCGCGTCTTCTCCATGAAATATGTGCATCTTTAGCTTCCTGATCCTGCTATCGGTATTTAAATTTCCTGCCGGTCCATAGTGAAGGGGATGATAAGTGTCACACTGTCCTTCCCTGTGTCGTCAATAGCCCCTCAAAGGACCACTGTCTCCATCTCCATGGTCACTCCAGTCATTCTCCCCCCAATTGTAGTAGTTCACACCTCCTCAAAGCCCGTGTCCTCATCATATTCATCCCAAAACTCCTCGTAGGTCGGTAGGACCCCGCGTCATCGCCTCTTTGCAGCAAACCACAGCCCATGAAGCTCTTCAACATCATCTCATGTTTAGGAAGCAATTGAAAATCGTTTGGGTCGGCAGGCTCAACCCAAGGCTTAGCGGGCCTCTGGCGGGTTGCCAGGGGTCCACGAGGGGCTTATCGGGCCTGCTGGGACCCTGCAGGGCCCTGTCGGGACGGGCCCAAGCCGGCCTACAGGGCCCACGTAGTGCTCTGCCGGGGGCTGTGGGGCCCTGCAGGGCCCTGTCGGCCCTGCAGCAGTGCCGCACGCTCCTGTCGGTCTTGCAAGGACTCACGGGGTGCCTGAAATTGACGGCCAAGGTTTTTCATGGCACTCTCTTCCTTCGTGGGATTATCTTCATCTTCTGCATAGTAGTCGTTGGTGTCGGATAGCAAACCCTCGATGTATTCCTTTGCTCTCCCTTTTCTTTTCTCCAAAGCCGTCGTCTTTTGCCATAGATTTGTATTTTCGCCCAAATCTGAAATTTTCTCTGCCTTCATATCGAGAAATTCTCGAGTTAGGATTTGTAGGGAAACCCTTTGTTGCACTAGGGCTTCACCTTGTTTCGCTAGGGTTTGCATGACCTCTTCGAACCTTTTATCTGATGATGCTCTAAGATCATCCATAGATTTCTTCAACTCTTTGATCTCGCTATCGAACTTTTCGTCCAATTCGTCGATCTTGTCTTTGGATCTCGTCGTCGTCATGGATCATAGATGCTCTGATACCATTTGATGTGATCTGGATCTGATTTTGGGGATAAAATTAGGGGTTTTGATGGTTTTATAATGAAGATGTGATTTTAGGGTAAAGATAGGATTTTTAGGTCTAGAGAATAGATTTGGGGAAGAAAGGAGGTAATTTTTTGATAGGAATAAAGCGAATACAAGATAGGTAGCCTCGATTCGAGAGGAGGCCGCTCTCCTAGTTTTGGATTCGATATTAAAACGTAAATCTCCCAAGACTAGCTTTTACTTCGAACGAAAAGCCTAAACCTCCTCGATCTATAGTTTCTTCCACAATATTCAACCCTCCTTTTCTAACCTTAGCCGTCACCTACAAATACTAATATGAAAATAACCAAAATTATAGAAAAACCTCTAAAATTGGAAAATACAAAAAGACCTCCCTAAGAACTGAAAATTACAAAAATGCCCCTGATGGGCTTAAATGCAAATCGCATCAAATACATACGTACACATCGATATCAAGAAATAATACATTGAATTCAAATTACATTGAGTGATTGTCTAATTACAAGAAATGAAATAGTAATGTTTAGGCAAACCACCTTTACAATTAATTAAACCTCTAATTGTAAGGAAAACTAAAATGCTAAATGTGACTTGACTAGATGTACTCCAGATCCATCTTGAAAACCTCCTCAAAACATGTTCCTTTTGGAAAATCGTTTCTCCACACCTAACGACCAATAAAGCAACCCTTAAAGTAGGTTTGTAGGTTCACAAATGTATAAACAAACACATACGAGTCGCCTAATATAATAAACAAGAGTAGCAGAAGTAATGATATATATAGAACATGTGGCAAGATCCATATCATGTATAGTAAAATTGGAATATCAATGAATTATATTGATTATGGATACTCTATAATTAGCTAGTGATGTATTACTATGTAGTACTACTAAGCTAGTGAAGTGACTCTTGTTTGAGGACACAATATGCAACATACAAGCTCATCTTTACAACAGAAGCACTTATGTGTGTCAAATACATTAAATTAATCCAGTTAAGTACAATATCAGAATCGGTCAAGAATAGTAAATGGATGATTTCAGTCGCTTCTGAACCGTGAGTAACATTAGTTTCTTAGAACTCCAGTGATCTAGCACCAATCTTATGATCATGTATAATGCAATGTAAGGTTTAGTTTGTATATCAAGTACATTTATATATTTAGTAGCATTGTATTATTCAGGTTCAGTTCCGTAATCTGGTGCAGTGATCTTATGTAAATCATTATCAAATATAATATCATATATACAAAATTTGTGCCATGCCAAAGCTGGTAACCATGTTTAATATAAGTATCATATGTATGGAAGTAATTATAACTAGTACAATTATTAACATGTGATTATGTTATGTCATTCATGGCTATAACATCTTATTTTATTGAAATATATTATGCATATCATAAGTAAGAGATAGAGTCTCAGTGTCTAACTCAAGGAGGGCATAAATCATGTGTAATCCTTATAGTTATGAATTAAACATACGCTTAAGGGATGATAACTGTAATTATCATACCTATCGAAATCAATATCTATCATCAATTTTTGGAACATAACTGAAATCATCAAGACAATTATAATCAATGGAGCAACGGTAGCATGACCAAAAAAAGCAACTATAAGAGATTAACTAGAAGGTCAACCATGCAATCAATCATCTATGCATGTATACATGTATATCCCATATTTATGATTTTTTGAAATGTTTTTAGTAGATTATCACAAGCTGCCTATTTTTCACTATTTGCATTTTGGAATCATTAAATATCACCACCGAATTATGAAACATCATTCTTATAGCATGCATCCTATATAATCAAAACTTTATATGTAAGTCTCACAATAATTTCCAAACTGAAACTTGGGTAAAAAAGAACCTGTAACAAAACCAGAGCCCAAAAAGGCCAATAAGATCTCAAGGTTAATAATAATGACTCAACCAAGGCCATCAACAAAATTCAAAGCCTTAGAAACATGAAAAAGGCCAAATAGGGACTGAACAACCCCTCCGTAACAAGAACAAAACCCAATAGATACCATAAACAAATTTCATAGTCTCAGGAGCAGAAATAAGGCCAATCATGTACCAAATAGCCCCTACAAAGGTCGAATAGCATTCATCAATGAAATTCAAAGCCCCAACATCTCATTACAACAATTACACAAAATTTCACCTCAAATCAAAGTTCCACATTTATCAAGTTCTTAAAAAGGGTTACATGAGCTTACTTGTCACCGTAGAACAAGGGGAAGAAGAAGAAGAACGCCACATTACTGTCAGAGGGTCGCGCTGCCTCCTTGAGCCTGCGACTGCGGCTACCGCTACATGCACCGTAAGAGGTGATTGAAAGGGATGAAGGACTCAGATCGAAGCTAAGGAAGATGAGAGAATGAGAGATTCGTGAAAATCCACAAGGGTTAGTGCTTTAAATATAGAGAGAGATGAAAGTAAGGATGGAGGATACAGAGAGACGAAATTGTGGAGTAAAGACGCCATGGAAGAGAGTGTGGTAGTTGCCACAAGAGCCGCACGGTTTTGCCGCCCACGATCCATGGGAACGAAGGAAACAAAAAGAAACGAATAGAAAAAAGAAAAAGTGTTATGAATGGGCACTAAGGATCATTGGTATCCACCATCATTGTGGAGACCTTTGGTATTCATCTCTTTGTAACAGATAATTCTAATATATATATGACCCATGGTTTCCACCATAGAGATTGATTCTCAACACGTTATCAGCACGATTACGCTCGTAGAGAAGGAAAAGATGCGGCGAAGCTCTGACAAATTGATACGATTTGGGTTAATCGTAGTAAAAGTTCAGATTTTTAGTGGAAAGAAAGAAAAGAAATTTGATTTGGACAATAGAAATTGATATTAAGATAGGCGATCCCTTCTGGAGTGGATCTCTCCCTAGCTTGAATTGATGGATCAAGCTTAATCCCCCAAATCCCTAACAAGAAACTACTCTCAAATGATCGTTCTTCGATAAAAATAAACTAGGGCCGGCTCGTAGGCTTTTAACCCCTCCTAAACATGAAAATAAGTAAAAGACTAATAAGCCCTCTAATGGCTAAACACACAACTCGACTAATGAGCAAAAGGATAAAATTGCTAAACACACAACTCGCCAATGAGCAAAAGGGTAAGTCACCCCCGTGGGTGCGCGTCGCTCCGCTTGGTGTAGACCCGGATCACATCATTACTCCCCCCCCAAAAAAATGAACCTTGTCCTCAAGGTTGCAGTCTGTTGATGCTGTCCATCTTCTCTAATCTAAGTGTGGGCGCGGCTCTGCCTCGTCCCCACCTCCGTCAAGCATCACCACAAGATCCTCATCTGCTGCCACCTCTAGCTGCATGGCCCTCCCTGTGCAACGATGCCCTAGTGTGAACCTCTCGTTACACTTGAAGCCAAGGCCCTTGGCCCTCCGCTCCCTCATCTCGGCCTCTGTCATGCGGCGAGTCTGCCCTCCCGACCGCGTCTCTGTCGCATCCCCCCTTGCCGTCGTCGGTGCACCCACAGTGGTCTGGGTTGTCTCAGTATGTGCTAGACTGCGGTATGTCGATCCGCCCTCGGACCCCCTAGAATTTCTCTCTTCAGCCAACCTGTCCTCCACTCTCCTAGCCACTCGCATCATGGCTGCTAGCCCCTGAGGGTCATGTACTCACAGCTCCGCTCTCACGGCTGGCTTCAGCCCCTTCAAAAAATTTCCCTCCAACGATTCCGCAGACACACCATCCACTCGGCTCGCGAGTGTCTCGAACTTCGTGATATAGTACCTCACGGTCCCATCCTGTCGCAAGGTGTACAACTGCTCAAACAGCCCTCCCGCATGGGTCTCCTGAAACCTCTCCATGAGGCACTCCGTCAGCTCCCTCCACGTCCGTATCGGCCTCTGCTTCTGGGTCCACCTGTACCACCCAAGAGCCTCACCCTCGAAGCTCAATGCTACCGCCCTCAGTCTCTCCGTCTCCGTGAAGCCTGTGACATCAAAATACCTCTCTATCTGGTAAATCCACCCATCGGGGTCCTTCCCATCGAACAACGGTGCCTTCAACTTCCTCATCCTCGTCTCTGGGTTGGTGTCACCTTGTGGTGGCCCTTCCCCGTTGGTTCATGACGCCTCTGGTAAGGATGCTCCTCTGCTCTCCACCGTCCTTCATCTTCCCTGGCCCTCTCGTTGGCGAGTCCGTCCACATCATCCCACATATCAACATGCTCCCGCCGGGGTCCCCCACGTAGCCACCCCTCTCCGACGCCCCCAAAAGGAGGGGGAAATCCTCCTGCGGGCCCCAGATGGGCCCGTCCGTCCTCGCCGCCCCCCACGGGGTCCGCCCACCTCCTGTGGGCCCCAAGTGGGTCTGCCACCCTCCTCCGCCCCCCACGGGGGGCGGATCTCCATCTGCGGGCCCCAGGTGGGCCCGCCTGCCATTTCCGCCCCCGCCGGGGGCGGAATCCCTCCTGCACCCCCAGATTGGGGGCGCCATCCTCCGTCGCCCCCCATGGGGGGTGGAAAACCCCCAGCGGGCCCCAGGTGGGCCCGCTGTTGTTCGCCGCCCCCAAAAGGGGGCGGTTGACCTCCGGCGGCCCCGTTTCGGGGCCGCCCGCCTTCACCGCCCCCAGTTGGGGGCGGCCGATCACCGGCGGGCCCCTGGTGGGCCCGCCCGTCCTCCCTTCGTCCCGTGGCGTCCTCCCATGAAGGGAAAGTCCCTCCTTCAAACCCTAGGGCTAGGGCTTGCCTTCCGCCGTCACCGTTTTCCGGGTTTGTTCGCGAGATCATATCTGAAGATCCGGACGATTTCGGATCCGGATCTCGCTGAAAAAATTGCTGCTGAAATATCTTCGCCATCTCGGCAAACCCCTCCTTCATCTCGCGCGAGTATCGCTCCGACATCCGATTCATCTTCTCATCCATGGTTGCGCTCAGATCTGCCTTGATCTCTTCCTTCATATCCGTCAACTCCTTCCGCAACCCTGAGATCTCCGCATCCAATCGCTCCTCCAGAGTTTTCGTCGCAGTCGCTCGTGTGCTCGCCATAGAATCGAGTGCTCTGATACCAAATTGATACGATTTGGGTTAATCGTAGCAAAAGTTCAGATTTTTAGTGGAAAGAAAGAAAAGAAATTTGATTTGGATATTAGAAATTGATATTAAGATATGCGATCCCTTCTGGAGTGGATCTCTCCCTAGCTTGAATTGATGGATCAAGCTTAATCCCCCAAATCTCTAACAAGAAACTACTCTCAAATGATCATTCTTCGATAAAAATAAACTAGGGCCGGCTCGTAGGCTTTTAACCCCTCCTAAACATGAAAATAAGTAAAAGACTAATAAGCCCTCTAATGGCTAAACACACAACTTGACTAATGAGCAAAAGGATAAAATTGCTAAACACACAACTCGCCAATGAGCAAAAGGGTAAGTCACCCCGTGGGTGCGCGTCGCTCCGCTTGGTGTAGACCTGGATCGCATCACAAATATTTCGCGACGTCTTGATAGAGGAATCTGATGCGCGGAAAAAGTATCGTAGCACACGCGATCTAGAGGTATTTCTAAATTTGTACAAAATTTTCCATTTTTTAATTATTCATGATCATGATTTCCTATATCTAATTTTGTTTTTAGATCACAAAATAGCATTTTCTTTTATGTCTATAGATCTACAAACATATTTTTCACTGATCTAGAGACCTAATCTAGAGATCTTAAAGAACTTTTTAGACATAATAGTATATGAACTCTACTTGAATGAATCACACTTGGATTCTATGATTCAATGTTGCATGCATCCTTGAGCCCTCTGGCTTTATTTATTGGCTCCATACATTAGTAACATAACTGTAATATTTGCAATATGTGTAATGGAGTATACGTTGTTTTGTAAGTTTGCATAACTATTAATTAACAGAAACGTGATACATGTCGAAATGTTCAAACCTATGAAGTTACTAATGTCTGAGGGTAATAGTTACTATGTTAAATTAGTCATTAGTAAGAAGTGACTATTACTATTACCTTCTCTATGTGTAATGGAGTATACTATTACTCCATATATATGTCAATACAATTGTTTTTATTTAAAAAAATAGCTATACCATTTATGAAAATGATATATGAGAAATGCTGTGTATAGGTATTAGTTTATACATGTTAATTGACATGCAACTCAACATGTCAATTAATGTTAATTATTACCACTCAGCATGTCAATTAATGCTAATATTACCACCCAGCATGTCAATTAATGCTAACTCATTTGTACTAATAATTAACATGTTAATTGACATGCTTCATTAGGATTTAGAATGGCACAACTAATGGGCATGCGTTGCACAACTCAGCATGTTAGTTAACCATTCCTCACTTATTCATTAATCATTAACTTAATACAATGTTATATAATTACTTCACCATTTTTAACACCTGGATAGTAGCCAGAACGTAATCTGAGGTAATAACATGAATAATATTTCTCATAATATGTTACTTATACATCTTATAATTAGGTTGCATTTCGGGGTTAATAATATGTATTAGTTTATTCATGTTACCCTATTGTTACGATATTCCTGAATGTGCACAAATTATTATTATGGTAACATATATACCATACAAATTAATAATATAATATTAATTTATATGATAAAATAAATGATAATATGATATGATGGATTACATATAGACATAACCACCAAGGGTGATATGATGGATCACATATATGATTCATTCAATTGTGATTATGACACATTATTATAATTTTCAAAAGTTTAAAAATCATATATATATATATATATATATATATGATAATTGAATCTGAAGTTCACATTTAAATGTCAACACCCTTTTGCTCAACTTAAAATAAAAATAAAAATGACCAAATACGAGGGTTTATGCGAAATTTTTAATGCCATCTTCTTAAAAGATACACACGTCGCGGTAAATAGATCTGACAAATCTATGGTCTATATAGACCAACATGGACACCGATCTGTCATAACATCGCTACTCTTTTAGAGTAATCTCACTTTACGAGTAAAGATTCTTGAATCTAACCTTGAATATAAGCATATGCCTGTAGTCGTGGCTTAATAGATAAGTGAAATATTTTCGCACCCACGTATTTGTTCCCCTTAAACATGTTTCTGATACGATCCGGGAGATTGTATAAGCAAATCGATATATTTTAAAGAGGAAAAATATAAAAAAGAGGATTTTTGATAGATTGAAATGCGAAGAACTACAAAATAATTGGATTTCCTTCGAGACAAAACCCTATCTCCTAGCTTTGAATGTCGGATCAAAGCCTAAGAACCCTCTCTACGATGCCTAATACGTTCTTCACAAATCAAGCATAAGGAAATAAGAAAGACGGCTAGCCCTAATAAATAGAAAAAAAAGGATTTACTAATCTAGTCTGAAAAGACTAGAATACCCCTAGATAACTAAATCACCAAAGCCTAAGCACCAAGTGGGGCCCAAGTGCGGCGTGCGGCATGTGGTGCGGCGGCTAGGGGCGCGTCCGCATCAATACCTCCCCCTAAAAGAGCCACCTTGTCCTCAAGGTGAAGATTTGGCTTTGAAGGCCCCCGAAGGAAAACCGAGGCTAGGGTCACCTGGCAGAACCACCGTGCGACCCCCTCCTGGAATTCCATCCTAACATGCTTCCAATTCATCTTTACCTCGCCCAACCCCCTCAGCCACTGCACGCCCAAAATCACATCGATATTGTCCAGCTCTAAGGGCAAGAAGTCCTCCACAATCTGCATCCCTTGTAAGGTCAGACTCAGCTCCTTGCACATCCCACTGCTCTCCTCCCTCCTCCCTCCATGTCCCGGAGAGGACCGTAAATGTCTCCAAGGTGCTCATCTGCAACCTACGTCGGTTCACCAACTGTCGAGAGATGAAGTTATGGGTGGTCCCACTGTCTATGAGTACCGTCACCGGCGCGTCGTCCAATCGTCCTGACAACTTCATGATATGGTTCGTGGTGAACCCTACCAAGGAGTTCAAGGACACCTCCACTACATCCAGGTGTGCGTGCTCAACCTCGCTCTCTCCCGTCATCACTGGCTCCCCCTCATCTGCATACTCCCCCTCGTCCGGCACTATCACAATCTGCATCAGCCTGCTCGCACATCGATGACCGGGACTGAACTTCTCATCGCATCTGAAACAGAGGCCTGCAGCACGGCTCGCCCGAATATCAGCCTCAGTCATCCGCCTACCAGGTATCACTGGTCGGTTTTCCTCTCCCTTCTTTTCCGCGTCCCCTGGTGCTACTGTAACCTCCTGAGGTGGGACCGGTGCTATCTGGCTACGCTGGCCCTGGGCTCCCCAAGTCCCCCGAATGCGTCTCTCCTCTGCATGCTTCTCCTCCGCCTTGTGGGTCAAACGAAGGACATCCTCCAAGGTCACCGGGCTCTGCATCCGCAACTCCGCCCGTATAGAGGGCTTCAGCCCCCTCATGAAGTTTCCGATCATCACCCCATCTGTCACCCCCTTCACCCGGCTATTAAGCATCTCAAATCTCTCCACGTATTTCCGCACTGTCCCCTCCTGCCTCAGGGCCGACAGCTGCTCGTAGAAATCCCCCCTGCTGTCTCCTGGAACCGATCCACGATCAGTGCTGACAGCTCCTCGCAGGTACGAAAAGGGGTCCGTGCTATCTTCCACATGTACCATACTAGTGCCTTCCCCTCAAAATAAATCCCGATGGCCTTCAGGACCTCTTGCTCCGTCAACCCCATCCCCTGAAAATACTGATCCGTCCGATAGATCCATCAGTCTGGATCAGTGCCATCAAAGGTCGGCATCTTCAGCTTCATCAACCGTCGGTCCGCATTGATGTCATCCTGCTACCCCTATCTTCGCCATGGTCACCCTGCTGTCCCCTGTCTCCGCCACGGTCGCCTCCCCAGCCGAAACCGCCACCCCGGTTCTCCGTCGGACCTCCCCCGTCAACTCCGTATAACTACTCAGGCCACCCAGGCCTCTCCCATGCCTCGGGCTGGTAGTAGTGTCCTGGAAACTCAGGTGGTCGTGCCAAAACGGGCCTCGGCCCTGGAGGGGCGGTCCCCGTTCTCCAAAATTGGCCCGCAGGAGTCCCAATAGCTGCTCCCGAGGCCCATCCGCCTCCGAGCATCCCCAAAGTTCCCCCAAAGTGGGGTACGAACCCTGCCACACCCCCAAAGGGTCGTGAAGGGTTCGCCGGGCCCCCAGGAGGGGCGGCCTAGCCTGCCAAACCCCCAGTAGGCCCGGCCCAGCTCATCGGGCCTCCAGATTGGGCGGGCGGCCATTCCGGACCCCCGCCTGGGATCGCCGCTCCTCCCGCACCCTCGAAAGGGGGTGCCGCCATCTTCGCGAAGCCGCAGGAGGACGCCGAAGCCCCGAAGAGGCACAGCGGCCTGGGCGCACCCCCGGTTGGGGGTGCTGACTGCTCCCCGCCCCTGGAGGGGGCCGCCGACTGCTCCGGACCTCCGCTGGGGTGCGCCGTCAGCTCCGGACCCCCGCCGGGGTTTGCCGAGGCCTTGGGATGGCTCGGCGGCTTCGCCCAGGCCTGGGAGGCCTGGGTTGGGCCGCCGAAGCCCCGACAGGCCCAATCGGGCTTGTCGTGTGCTGAACAGACCCGCCCGGGTCTGTTGTTTGCCACACAGACCCGCGCGGCCCTAGGTTAGGCCGCGCCGACCCTCTGCGTTCTCCCGAGCCGTCGCCTTGAGGTGGATGATCCACCGTCTTCCGTGCTTGCTCTAGGAAGGCTGATTCTAGGGTAGAATCTCACCCCTCTTGTATTTCCTTGCCCCGATCTCTATCTTTCGCCACCGTTAGGGCTTGCATCATGGTCATCATCGTCGTGATTGCCTCCTTCAGATCTGAATTAGACCCCTTCAATTCTTGGAGATCACGGCCTTGTTGCGCGACGTCCTTCCTCATCCCCCGGAGCTCTATCTGGATGTCTTCTTGTGAATGTGCGTGATCCTTGAGGGACTCCCCCACCGTTTTCTTCAATCCCTCGAACCGTTCTTCGATCTCTCGATTGAGATCCTCCCGTATACCTTGAATCTTCTCATCGATCAAATCCACCTTCGACCTCGTACTAGTCGTCATCGGATCTAACAACTCTGATACCAATTTGATACGATCCGGGAGATCGTATAAGCAAATCGATATATTTTAAAGAGGAAAAAAATATAAAAAAGAGGATTTTTGATAGATAGAAATGCGAAGAACTACAAAATAATTGGATTTCCTTCGAGACGAAACCCTATCTCCTAGCTTTGAATGTCGGATCAAAGCCTAAGAACCCTCTTTACGATGCCTAATACGTTCTTCACAAATCAAGCATAAGGAAATAAGAAATACGGCTAGCCCTAATAAATAGAAAAGAGGGGATTTACTAATCTAGTCTAAAAAGACTAGAATACCCCTAGATAACTAAATCACCAAAGCCTAAGCACCAAATGGGGCCTAAGTGCGACGTGCGGCATGTGGTGCGGCGGCTAGGGACGCGTCCGCATCAGTTTCTTTACCCACATAAAATCTGAACGACTCAAGAAAATATTGGCCTTAAGACCATGCTTGATCATTCAAATGGACTTACAAAAGTCACATATAAATATGAAAAGTGGAAGTATAGAAACAAGTTCACTCTCTTGTATATGTCTCCTTAGTAAGACTAATATTCTTTCTTTCTTATAAATAACAATATGGAAGACTGAAAACAGGAGAAGTCCAGGACCAACCATATTCTGATATAAAAAGAGAAAGGGAAGATATGTTATCCTCGACGTGGAATAAGCAATGGCAAACCAAGATCAAACCCAGAAGTTCTGATAAGACTAATACTGCTATTTGCAATATGAAAGGTCATTAATATATGCCATATCAAAATATATACAAATCTAGTCTAAAGACGAAAGTCGATCTACCTATTGTATACTTATCTATTCCTCGAGAAAACATAGACTTTTGAAAACAAATTTAATATGTTGCCATAACATAATTCTTAGTGAGTATTTTTCAAACTTAATTGTAGACATATGCTTTCAAAAGCATTTCTTCCTAATAATAGTTCAATAAAAAACTATTTTAGGACGTCTGACTTGAGATTCAGGCTTGTCAAGCCCGAATACTCTATATGAGGATGCTCATTACTCTCTGAAAAAGAAACTTACAAAGTTTCGATGGATATTCGTCAAAACAAAATCCTTAATGAATGACTCAATAATATAATGGCCTAAAGACCATACATGAGCATTCCAATTGACTTTCAACAGTCCGACTTAAATTCTAAAAGAGGAATTATTTGGAACACCTGAAGCGTCCAGAATTGTCCAATTTTTAACTTTGTAACTATATTATATGCCAGCCTGGATTGATGATGCAAGACATAATTAACCAATCTTATAAATCTGAAGAACACGAAGTTTCTTCAGAAGGATGTGTTTTCATTATTCCATTTAAAGAGAAAATGATTTCGAGATCATATCCACTACACATGGACATTGACTCTCTTCACTTCCTCAAAAGAATTTAAGATGATAAATTTACTATCACCATTAAAATAATAAGACCTTTGGGTCTCTTGAGAGTATTTGAGGGATAAAAGTGGACTTATCCACTTCCTACATAGGATTGATGATGTACCTTAGTGTACTCATCAATATATCTTCTAAAAATGGACATAATCAAACCTATTATCCAACCGTAGTCCAGCTTTTTCATAACATATATGACACATTACTAAATGCAAGGAACATTGGATAACACTGGGAAATCAAAAACTATTTACAACTGGAATAAAGTCGAACACCCTGAAGTTTGTGTTCAAACCTAAAAATGGGTTATATGAGTAAATCAATAAAATGATTTAAACGGATTACTCATCCGTTAAAAATTCAGTTGCCGTTGACTGCATGGAGACATGCAATTACATTGCAGACAATCAAAACACATCCTTAGAACCTATTTATATGGGCATGATCACCCCATATAAATAGTTTCCGAGAACTCCTATTGGGGAAAGCGTTTAGAGCACATCTTATAGATTGTGCCATGATGTGTCCACATCCCCATAGCACAAACTACAAACCATCATAATGCCGTCTTAGATTTATTTATCGGGCTTAATTACCCCAGATAAATAGATTCCGAGCACTGAAAACGGGGGAAGCATTTAGAGTACATATCAAAGATTGTGCCTTGATGGGTCTCATATAGAGAATCGATAATGACGATCAGATCCTGAAGATCCTTCACATTCAGATCTCTTTAAATTCCCAGTATTAGGTTCAACATGGATGTTACAATCATCCCTAAGCTTGAAGCTCAGTTGACCATTTCAAATATAATGAATAGTGATGTGATCCTGAAGATCCACACTTATGAAAATGTTAAACAATTTTCAGACAAATTTATTGACAATCCGAATATTGTCAAAATCACACATCTCTACTGCTAAAAATCCTGCTAGGATTGATATACCAAAAATAATGAATGCAATCCACCAGTAGCGGAAGTGGATGTCCTCAATGAATTAGAGGACATACCACGAGGCTCCAAGGAGAGGAAAACTCTTGTAGACCTTTAAACAATACTACCATAGAAAAGTGAGCTCATCTCCATATCCTCTCCTTTTACAGAACCTTTAGAAGAGATGAATCTGGAATAAATTGAAGTATTACCGTATAATGTACGTATACAGGAGGTGTTTGGATAAAAAACATACTTGTCGACAACTTATTCATGTTTCATTTTGTCACTAAATGTTATAATTATAAATATTATTCCACACTGCGTTGCCTGAAGCAAACGTAGAGATTAGCCAAAAATGTGGAACAAGGCAATAATAAGCTGAGCTGGACTTGCTTATGAAACGTGAAGTATTTGGACCAGAAGTCCTGATATCAAAAGATATCAAACATGTTGGCATAATGAGTATTGAATAAACACAAATATAAATAAATAAAATCGTATGCTATAGGTAATATGCTATAGCTTAGAGGTTCATTTCGCTGAAACCTGGAAGTAATCAAGTAAGATGAGCTTGACTCACTTACAAATAAAACTGATGCATCAGGTTTCCTGGTTATGTTTGCGAAGTTCCTGCAATGGGCAAATGAAAATTTGGGTTTTGCTACTATGGATGTTGTGGCAGCATAACCTTTTGGATTTATTCCTAATTTCCTTACTTGCCTGAATAGTCTTTGAGACGTTTATTCTATGAAATATATAAAATTAAACCAATAAAGTTCCTTATCAATATAAAGACTGATACTAAAGGTTGTCTTTGCATCTTTAAAAGATCAAAGAAAATGATTTGTGATTATATTTTCAAATGATTCAAATCTCATTGGATCTCCTGAAGAGAAAACCGAAATATCTGTTTAAGCCTAACTATCAAATATGATATGAAAGACCTAGACAAAATTTTTGGCTTACAGACGTATCATCTAGAAGATGAACACATCATGCAGAAGATGAATACATCATCTAGAAGATGAAACTCTCATCCAGAAAATGAACACATCATCCAGAAGATGAAACTCTCATCCAGAAGATGAAATGATAATATAATCTAGAAGATGAAACTTGTTGGATCTGGATCCTAGCCTAGAGGGGGGGGGGGAATAGGCTAAAAAAAATTCTCGTGCAACCCACGAGAAATCACACGCAGTTAAAAGCACAACCAGAGTAATGAAAAACAAACACAGAGTACACAGCAGATTTACCCTGGTTCGGTCGTCCCAACGACCTACTCCAGCCCCCAAAGCAAATACTAGATTGAATAGTGCAATATGTACAAAGTCACAAGTTAGAGCACGCTCAGAGCACACTCTACGTCTCTACACTCGCCAGACTCTCAGTACCCCACACACAGTGTTTCCTCTCACTATCAATCCTAGCAAAGCTTTCTACCAGCTAGTCCCAAACTAGCTGGGTCCCACTTGTCTAGTCCCAACTAGACAAGTCCCAAAATAGTCACCAAAACAGGTAAAAGTTTCCCCACAGAGAACGTTACACTAAGACACAAATAAAAGAGTTTAAGGGTTTAGAAATGCTCAGTTTGTGTCCGTGTAGGCGTCTCTGTCAATCAGCACGTCGTCAGCTCCAATCTGACGCAAACGGTGTCTCAATCTGACTCCTGGATTGCAAAATACACACTGGTCTGTGTGTAAAGAAATTCAGTTCAAATACTTATAATTCTCGGTCTGTGCGCAGAGCAGCTTCCTTAAATATCTCGGTCTGTGCGCATAGTAGATGCGGTTCTTTTCTTTTTAATAGCGGCCGGTGCGCACAGCAAATCTCTTAAATTCTCTATGCCACGTCAGCCCGATCGAACGAAAGATATTTCGTTTCGAAATCTTCGTACCCTCAATCTCAGCCGTCGGTTCGTTTTTCTTTGCGATCGTGACCGTCAGTTCCAACTTCCCATGCAGCGACGGATGACGTCGCCGACTTCTCCGATGGCTTCGCAGCGGCGGCGATCGCTTCTAGCAGTGGCGGAGGCAGCGTTGGGCTTCGACTGCGGCTTCTCTCGACGGCGGCAAGACTCCAGCGCTCCTCGGTGGTGGTGGCGTTGGGTTCTCCTTGGCAGCGGCAACGGCTGCGAGTTTGTTCTCCTCCGCGCAGATGACGGCTGCGGGCTTCGTGCAGCGACAATGGAGAACGGCGCTTCGACTTCACGGCGATCTCCTCGATGGCGTCTCCTTCTCAGATGGTGCGGCAGCGACACTTGATGGTGACGGCGACTTCGTACGGCGTTCGATCGAGCAGATCTTCGGTGCTGGCCTCCGGTTGACACAGCGGCGGTGTCGTCGTTCAAGCAGCAGCAACTCCTTTAGCGACGACGGCGACACCTCTCGTTTCGTTCGACGGTGGCGTCAGCTCACGGCAACGACTCCTTGGCTACGAGCTCTCCGGCGATGGCTTCACAACAGCGATGACAAAGATGGTGACGACGTGAGCTCTTCAACGTGCAGCGGCGGTCTTTGAGTACTCGAAGGCGACGACAACTCACGGTGATGACAACTGCTTTGCGTACGGCGATGGCGGCTTCTCCGACTGCAGCTTCGTCTCTATTCTCCATCGACGGCGTTGTGGATCTCGACGACGGTCTCTTGGCAGTGTCTTCGTCACGACAGGCTTTGTTCAGATCTCGTCGACGAGCAGCAGCGACGTTGGATGGCAGCGGCGACATTGAACTTTCACGGCGAGGACGTGTGCTTCTCTCCGACTTGGTGATGAAGGCTCCACGAGGTTGTGCTTTGCGAACTATGGGAGATCTCTCTCTCTCTCTCTCTCTCTCTAGGTTTACCCTACGGCAATAGATAGAAGGAGCATCTCTTGGAATTGTATGGCCTTGATACGGGGATGGGTGATGATGATGTCTTTTTGCTTTTATTTTAGGATGGTGACGGCTTTTTTTTAAAAGGAACGGGCTAGGTTAATTTGTTTTTGTATTGAGCCGCACACATTAACCCTAGGATGATGCCATATATATATAGTAGAACTAGGGTTTTTGAAACTAGTAGTTGGGTCATGGATAGGATCCCTAGGATTTAGAAAAGATTTGAAGCAATCTTTGTATAGGAATCCTAAAGAGATAATGTATTTGAATAGGAGAATTGGGTAGAACAAATAGATTTAATGAAATCCCTTTGGAATTCAAATATTCGTAAATCTTACTAAAAGATTTGATCAAGCCCATCTCATCCCCATCTCATCCCATATTAGACCAAGTCCAAATTTGCTTAGGCCAAAGCTCTCTAGCTCACCCAAGAAGCTATACGAATAGCAATTCCGCCAAATAGCCTAGATATATTGTTTCGCCAAGCCTGAAACACACTAAACACACACGTCAGATATAACAACACGTTTGTCATCATCAAACCAAAATCATAGATCGTTGCTTCCAACAATCTCCCCCTTTTGATGATGACAAACCCATAAAAGATTTGAGCAATAAGTATGTGTGTGTGAAGTGTGTTGAAGGGTGTAATACAATATGAATCATCTCAGTGTGTTGAAGGGTGTAATACAATATGAATCATGAGATGAATATTCAAGCACTACAACATGGGATGAATATTCAAGCACTACAACATGGCATGCACAAACTAATAACAAAGACAATAGCATGCTCCCCCTTCTCTCAAGCTCCCCCTTCAACAAATAGTATATTTCAAGCTTCCCCTTCAACAAATAATATCAACATCAAGCTGTCAAAATCTTTTCCTTTCTCCCCCTTTGTAATCACCAAAAGTGGATTAATGAAGTCACAAAAATATTCCATGCAAAAATAAATCATTATTAGATGTAGCGTGCAATTTGCATGAGTATTCCAAATAATAGACAAGTCAAGTTCATAGAATTTCATACCAAGACTTCTCCACCTGTGTGTAAGTGAAATGATATAGACAATAAAGTGCAAGAGGAGATTCAATATCAGAAAATCAACCAAATCAATCCACATTTTCCAATTTTCATGAATATCACTAGGATTGATTTTTCCCACCTCATCAAAGATGAGTTCAAGTTACCGAATCCCAAAACATGGCCTAAAAGGACTTTTAAATGTGGGATGACATTGCTTGACGAGTTATATACACCAACACTAATGATTACCCATGTAGCACAAGTTGGATACTCGTGGGTTGTGTTTTAGCCATGAAGTGTATCCATTTTTCATACGGAGCAAATATCGTTTTTTTTCATTCTTTTGTGCTCAATTTTAATTCATGGCTAAACACATCATATCTCTTAGAAAATTCAGAAATTAATCATTTCTACATTCACTTTCCATTATTCTTCAAAAGAATCTCCAATAGCACTAAAAGGTCAAATATCGTGAAAGTGCAAATGTAGGTGTAGAAGTCAAGTTTGAAACTTATGAGACATGTCATGGCTAATAAAAAGAATAACATCATGTTCATGTAGCTACAACAATAATGAATTGACTTCTACAAGGGATAGATTGATCATTCATACAATACCACTTAAGAGGATAATCAATAAGCACAATTTTTTTGATTTTGGATTTTTCAATTTTTTTTCAGAAATAAAAACATTAAAAATCATCCATGCAAGCACACAAACCAAAATAACTCAAGCACACAAAAAATCTATGAAGGTATGCAATGCAATGCAAAGATGGATAGAAATTATACCTTCTCGTCGCTATTTGACGAAGGAGCTAAAAGAATGAAACATTGAATTTAACGCTCCTCGCCAAAACTCCATCACACCTACATGAAAGGTGTTAAGTGTGACCTTGGAATCCAACAAGGTCCACTAGTGTTAGCCAATATTGTTTTAGGAACCCACACTTGTTTAAACTTGATTTTAGTGTTCCTAAATTTACAATAGTATGAAGTATGGCCTACACTATCACAAGTAAAGCACTTTGCATATAAGTTCTTCGCAATAGACGGTGCATTGTGGAATTTCTTGAATTTTTGCTTTTCAACGTTTTTCAGACCAAAACCAAGTCCTCTTCTATTATTGCCATATAATTGATTCTCTAAAATAGTGTCCAACGATTGTTTTCCCGTAGAGAATTTTTTAATGGCCAATTCAAGATTAGAGACTTTGGTTTTCAACAATTTATTTTCTTCCACAAGCAATGTGCATTTACTTATAAAAGCTCTCTTGTTTTCCTCTTCCTTCTTTTTAAATTCAACCATTTTTCTTTTAAAATCATTATCCAACATGCAGAATTTATCATTAAGCTCTCTAATAACATAGTCTTTTTCAGTTTCGAGCTTTAATCAAATCAAGTTTAAGCATGCTAATATTATTCATCAAGGAAGGGCAAGAGAGACAAGTTGCTTCATCATTAAAACTGGATTTTTCCTTTTTCAAAATATCAATAGTAGAGTCACGAGCAACAATATCAATTTTGAGTTTTTCAATCTCTTTAGACATTTCATATTCAGATTGTTGCATTTCAAAGTTCTCATTCTGATAATCATCTATAGTGGATTCAAGCTCTACTATTTTATCTTGCATTTCTTTACATAGAGTAAGGAGTTCAGTTTTACTACCAGAAATTACCTCATCGTGTATTCCCATCAATGACATGCATGAATGGGCTTCGTGTTCCTCCTCCTCGCTCTCAACTTCGCTATCCATGTCCCAAGTAAGCAGCTTGGATTTTCCCTTTTCTTTAGCTACATGAGCTGTCTCATGTGGGCAATCCCTCATTCGATGTCCTCTTTTCTTGCATTTAAAACAAGTCATTCTATTAGTAGTATTCTGATCATAATTTTGCTTAGAAGACTGGAAAAAGTTAGAGCGATTAAACCTGGGTGCCATTTCTGCTCTTCCTTGCTTGGTCTGGACAAACTTTCTGAAATTTCTGACCATTAGCGCTATGTCATCATCATCATCTTCACTTTCGTCAGCTTTCAGTGCAAGTGGCTTGGTAGCTTTCTCTTTTTCCTCAGGTTTCTCCCTTTCATCAATATTTTGCAATTCAAGCTCGTGGGACATTAAATTACCTATTAAGTCCTCCACCTTCATCTGTGACAGATCTTTCGCTTCTTGGATGGCAGTGACTTTATGCCTGAAAGAGCTTGGCAGTGCTCTTAATATCTTTCTCACCTGCTCAATGCTAGAATATGGCTTACCGAGCGAACTAGACTTGTAGACAATGTTGGTGAACCTCGCAAACATTTCTGATATGGTCTCTGACGGTAGCATGCGAAATCCCTCGTATTCCGTGCTCAGAAGTGCAAGTCTAGACTCCTTCACCTGTGACGTTCCCTCATGCGTCACCTCCAAAGTATGCCATATTTCCTGCGCAGTTAGACAATGTGAGATACGATTGAATTCAAATTTATCTAATGCACAAATAAGAGCATTCATAGCTTTAGCATTTAAAGAATAAAGCTTCCAATCATTATCATCCCACTTATCATCAGGTTTAGGCATCTCAGTATTTTCAATTTTGATAACAGGTGATTTATATCCTTTTTCAACAATTTGCCAAGCTTTATAATCAATAGAAATCAAGTAGATTCTCATACGATTTTTCCAATAAGCATAGCCTACTCCATTAAATCTAGGTGGTCGGGAAATAGACTGACCCTCAGCAAAAGCACTATCAATGTGGTCCATGGTCAAACTAGGCTAGATCTACTAAACTGGCTCTGATACCACTTGTTGGATCTGGATCCTAGCCTAGAGGGGGGTGAATAGGCTAAAAAAAATTCTCGTGCAACCCACGAGAAATCACACGCAGTTAAAAGCACAACCAGAGTAATGAAAAGCAAACACAGAGTACACAGCAGATTTACCCTGGTTCGGTCGTCCCAACGACCTACTCCAGCCCCCAAAGCAAATACTAGATTGAATAGTGCAATATGTACAAAGTCACAAGTTAGAGCACGCTCAGAGCACACTCTACGTCTCTACACTCGCCAGACTCTCAGTACCCCACACACAGTGTTTCCTCTCACTATCAATCCTAGCAAAGCTTTCTACCAGCTAGTCCCAAACTAGCTGGGTCCCACTTGTCTAGTCCCAACTAGACAAGTCCCAAAATAGTCACCAAAAACAGGTAAAAGTTTCCCCACAGAGAACGTTACACTAAGACACAAATAAAAGAGTTTTAAGGGTTTAGAAATGCTCAGTTTGTGTCCGTGTAGGCGTCTCTGTCAATCAGCACGTCGTCAGCTCCAATCTGACGCAAACGGTGTCTCAATCTGACTCCTGGATTGCAAAATACACACTGGTCTGTGTGTAAAGAAATTCAGTTCAAATACTTATAATTCTCGGTCTGTGCGCAGAGCAGCTTCCTTAAATATCTCGGTCTGTGCGCATAGTAGATGCGGTTCTTTTCTTTTTAATAGCGGCCGGTGCGCACATCAAATCTCTTAAATTCTCTATGCCACGTCAGCCCGATCGAACGAAAGATATTTCGTTTCGAAATCTTCGTACCCTCAATCTCAGCCGTCGGTTCGTTTTTCTTTGCGATCGTGACCGTCAGTTCCAACTTCCCATGCAGCGACGGATGACGTCGCCGACTTCTCCGATGGCTTCGCAGCGGCGGCGATCGCTTCTAGCAGCGGCGGAGGCAGCGTTGGGCTTCGACTGCGGCTTCTCTCGACGGCGGCAAGACTCCAGCGCTCCTCGGTGTTGGTGGCGTTGGGTTCTCCTTGGCAGCGGCAACGGCTGCGAGTTTGTTCTCCTCCGTGCAGATGACGGCTGCGGGCTTCGTGCAGCGACAATGGAGAACGGCGCTTCGACTTCACGGCGATCTCCTCGATGGCGTCTCCTTCTCAGATGGTGCGGCAGCGACACTTGATGGTGACGGCGACTTCGTACGGCGTTCGATCGAGCAGATCTTCGGTGCTGGCCTCCGGTTGACACAGCGGCGGTGTCGTCGTTCAAGCAGCAGCAACTCCTTTAGCGACGACGGCGACACCTCTCGTTTCGTTCGACGGTGGCGTCAGCTCACGGCAACGACTCCTTGGCTACGAGCTCTCCGGCGATGGCTTCACAACAGCGATGACAAAGATGGTGACGACGTGAGCTCTTCAACGTGCAGCGGCGGTCTTTGAGTACTCGAAGGCGACGACAACTCACGGTGATGACAACTGCTTTGCGTACGGCGATGGCGGCTTCTCCGACTGCAGCTTCGTCTCTATTCTCCATCGACGGCGTTGTGGATCTCGACGACGGTCTCTTGGCAGTGTCTTTGTCACGACAGGCTTTGTTCAGATCTCGTCGACGAGCAGCAGCGACGTTGGATGGCAGCGGCGACGTTGAACTTTCACGGCGAGGACGTGTGCTTCTCTCCGACTTGGTGATGAAGGCTCCACGAGGTTGTGCTTTGCGAACTATGGGAGATCTCTCTCTCTCTCTCTAGGTTTACCCTACGGCAATAGATAGAAGGAGCATCTCTTGGAATTGTATGGCCTTGATACGGGGATGGGTGATGATGATGTCTTTTTGCTTTTATTTTAGGATGGTGACGGCTTTTTTTAAAAAGGAATGGGCTAGGTTAATTTGTTTTTGTATTGAGCCGCACACATTAACCCTAGGATGATGCCCTATATATATATAGTAGAACTAGGGTTTTTGAAACTAGTAGTTGGGTCATGGATAGGATCCCTAGGATTTAGAAAAGATTTGAAGCAATCTTTGTATATGAATCCTAAAGAGATAATGTATTTGAATAGGAGAATTGGGTAGAACAAATAGATTTAATGAAATCCCTTTGGAATTCAAATATTCGTAAATCTTACTAAAAGATTTGATCAAGCCCATCTCATCCCCATCTCATCCCATATTGGACCAAGTCCAAATTTGCTTAGGCCAAAGCTCTCTAGCTCACCCAAGAAGCTATACGAATAGCAATTCCGCCAAATAGCCTAGATATATTGTTTCGCCAAGCCTGAAACACACTAAACACACACGTCAGATATAACAACACGTTTGTCATCATCAAACCAAAATCATAGATCGTTGCTTCCAGCAAAACTATCATCTAGTAGATGAAAACTATCAGCCATAAGATGAAAATATCATCCAGTAGATGATAATATCTAGTAGATGAAACTATCATCCTGAAGATGAAAACATCATCCTGAAGATGAAAATATCATCTAGAAGATGAAAATCATTTTACATTTAACTTCATACACCCGAAGTTGAAGAAACATGGACAATTGTATCACACCAAATACACCTACTGGTTGAATGGATAAAACTAAAGACCCTTTTCATTCGTTGAAAGGAAGGATATCCTAGGTCCTGAAGTGCCTTACTTGAGTGTCTTTGATACACTCCTTTATCTGGCCAACTGTACGCTTTTCTATATAGCGTCGGTAGTAAATCTGTTTAGTCAGATACAGTACAGTGCCTGTAGCGCGTCACTAGATCAGAGCTACACGTCTTCTTCGCTACCTCCAATGGTCAATATTATAAAGGATCATCCTCCATGTTAAATTTATTTGCAGATGCATGTAATAAATCATCGCAATGAACACCAACAAGGACATGCCACCTCCTGGAAATCTGCAAAGCATGCGATTAAGGTAACATCATTCTACCATTCCGAGAAGCTCATCATCCGAGAAGCAAATCGAGAGTATGCATAACTACGCACTGGAGTACCTCGCAGACATAGTGACGACTGGGTCAGAGACTAGATACATCGAGCTATCTACCGAGTTTGTCGACCATGCCACTTTTCTAGCTCATCCTTGAGAAGGCTACATCAAAGGCGATGAGACAGAGCACACCTTTTCAGAGGAGCTCACTTGGATTCAGTAGCTGCCATATATGAGTGATACGTGTATAAATGAGTGATGCTTGTATTTTTTCGGAATGTTGTAGATAAGATTGATGTATAGATGCCTAGGAGATCTGCACGCCTGAAGCTTGTACAGATCATGAGAAGTTAAATGTAGAGTTGTACTCTTTTCCCTTAGCTTACATAACCAAATGTTTGACGAGGCAACCTCATTAGCTTTGGATCCAGAAGTATCCACCTCTGGTGATATCCAAAGAACAGAGGAAGTTAAAGAGATTTATGCTCTCTAACTCAGGATACAGAAGTATCCACCCACTGTGATACTTATAAGCACTATGAATCCTGGAGTATTCATATAACGAGTTTAAAAAGATGGATGGATAAGGGGAAGTGTTATGAATGGGCACTAAAGACCATTGGTATGCACCATCATTGTGGAGACCCTTGGTATTCATCTCTTTGTAACAGCTAATTCTAATATATATATATATATATATATATATATATATATATATATGACCTATGGTTTCCACCATAGAGATTGATTCTCAACAAAAAGAAAGAAGAAAAATGAGTGGATGAGTGAGAGAGAGAGAGAGAGAGAGAGGGAGAGAGAGAGAGAGAGAGAGAGGGAGAGAGAGAGAGAGAGAATAGGGAAATGGGTCGGGTTTGGGTTAACAGATTTAGTTAAAATGAGATTCCCAAATTTGAAGAAAAATACAGAAAAATCTTAAAAATTCATGGAATTTCTTATTTTATCTTTTAAAATATTTTAAAGAAATCGGGATCATTACATAATGGGCATGTTAACATTTGCTAATAGCTCTTCCAGTCTCAATCCTTTTGAGTTGGCATTAGATATTCTTATTTACTCATCACTATAATTTCTAACTACATAAGTACTATTGCTACCATTGATTATTGTCAAGAAGATAATAAAGTCATACCCCAATTAATTGGGAATCTGACGAATAGGCAGATTGGTTCTATCTCATAATATTTGAATATATCCTCCATCACATCTGCGTAGTGTTTTTAATTTCTTTTTCTTGAGGCAAGAGAAGAGGTACGGGCAATCAAAGCGCATTTGAGAAAGATGGTCGAAAAACTTAAAATGCGGCTTTATGAACCAAGGCATATTATGTTTATTTTACTGCCAGTTTTGAATACTACTTACTAACAAGAACAAGTGGCACTGATATCCAAGGGACTGTTTTTGCTTCGAGTGGATGCACTTTATATGTTAGTTCAATTTAAAAATGTTAAGACCTATAGAAAAAGCATTGACAATGGTATTGTTCCACATGGATTACGTTTGGTTCTACAATGGATACTTCCCAATGGTGCATTGCTTCATCACCTCGTGGAAATGGAAATGGTGCACTTCATTGTTTTCATGAAAATTAAGAATATAGTTGCATTACTGTAAATTTACAATTATGAGTGATGGTGCTTTTTTTTGTTTTGTGGGAGTTTTTTTTCTTTTTCTATGTTTTTTTTATTTGGGGGGGGGGGGGGGGGGGGGGGGGGGGGGGGTCTGTAGAATGCCGCATGAATGCGGCATTGATTGAAAAATTATCTTGGTCTTCCTGTTCCGAGGGCATGCATGCATACTGAATGAAACAATCTACTTGCTGTATTTGAGCGAGGAACACTAGTCACACACAATGGAGACAAAAAGCTGTTGTATTCAAAATTTGACACTAATATCACAAGTTCAAAATCTCGTGAGATAGTTTCCATAAGACGTGCACATTTGTATAATTGCGTACACGTATTCTTCACTCCATTTTATTTTTTTGCTTCTCTATGCCAGCTGAATACTTCTCAAATCTTATTTGTCAGGGTTCAATCATAATTTGTCAAACTGATGTAGCAGTCAACTTCTTTCATCTGTTTATCTGCCGGCCAATTTGTGCTTCCCCTCAAGGTGAAATTTAGGGCCAAAACCTTTTGCCGGATGTTGAGAGTTAGCTGATTTTCTACAAGAATTTCTCCAAGCCATAAATCAGGTTCTGCGAGAAGACTTGCTATTAGAGGTCTGATATTTTTTCATCTATGCAAACAAAGATGGAGCTACAAGAATTCTAAGTACCTTCAGGCGCACCACCTTTCTGATTGCTAATATCAGGCCTGGCATGAGTGACTGTACGCTTGTGATGTCATGCCGCAAGGAGTAAACCTATGAAATTCTTTTGACCTGATTAGATTGGTGAAGTATATGATAATTTCTTTAGGGCTCGGAATCTAGAAATGTACCTCTCCTGGACCTGAGAAGTGAACTGTCGTGCTTGATGGAAGCCCGGGAAGAACCAAGCTGTGGACTCGAATGCCGTCCTCACCCAGAATCTGCCCCCTTGCCTTGGTGAACAGAACAATAACCATTTCAATTATCCAAAGAAATGAATCAGTGCATGACAGGCGACCTTCAGTTATAAATCCATGAAAAAATAACGAGTTGCTGCAAATTGAAAACGATATCTTGTGTGAACTATTCATTTGCGCTTTAACTAATGGTTGGAACATTCAGATCTAGATTAGCTAGTATTTCTCTCTGCCGACATAATTTGTTTTGTTGAGATTTTAAATTGTGCTGCTAATAACCCAACGCAAGCTAGGCAATGCCTACTTGATATAGTGATGATATCGTGAATCCCTGTAACTTCCTTTTGTGACAAGAAACCTATTTGTTCACGTCAAATGTTTCTGGTATATGTAATTAGTTATCCGTGACATTCAAACCTTTGATGTAATGTTGAAGCAAAACAGCTGGTGATATTTATTTGTTTGTGCTCTCAAATGATTCTGGGCTACTTACTGGAGCATCTGTTGAAAGGTCTTCTCTATTATAGAGCTGGCCAAGATTCGACAGGTTGTCTGCGATTTGGATTGCATCAGGTGAAGGGAGATCCTGCAAGCAGAAATCAAATGCATTTGCCATCTCGGCTCTTTACCCATCGTTATCCTATGAAATCAGTCAATGAATTTATTTGTGGTTGCTGTTATTTTGAACTTACTGTTGAATCTGCTCTTGACTCCACAATTTCGACATTGTTGTAGTGGAATGAAGCCGAGATAGCAGCTTGCTGGAGCAGCACAGATCCAATAGACAGCGTAGGCGCAATGAGACAACCCTAGCAGAATCCAATGAGCGTAAGTTCTGATTAGCTTCTGATATAATGTCTTGATAAACAAAATTCGGTTTATGGCGGATAAGTATGCTTACCATGCTTGCCTTCTCGCAAAATACAGACAGGGCGCTTACAGTATCCAATGGAAGCTTTGGCACATAGACTATGCTTCGCAGGCCAAATGCTGCTGCCTGCATCAATTAAGAACATGGTACAGAGGAAGAATGATAACTGAATCATGGAACCTTAATTTTGAGCCTACAGGTACGTAAATCTAACCCTGAGTAAATTAAATGAAGTTCTTTAGATAAACTGACTTGAATCTTTCTAGTCACTGTAAGAAATACTACCTGCTTAACATTGTCATAAACAGTTGACGGATTGGTGAAATCTATAACTACTCCTGTTGCTTTTGACTGTCCATTAAGGGGAAAAAGGGAAGATAAATAAGACATTGAATTGGTTGAGAAGAGGAACAGAGACCACAATTCATGAAGATAAAAGGATAAGGTGTTAGGTAGTGCCTGTGATATTGACCCCAAAACCATAGTGAGATCATTCAGGATTGGAACCTCCAATGCCTCCTCCATGCCACATATCTATGCAACCCAACAGCAGTAGATGCTAGCATCATACACATTTAAAACATGAGAAAGAACAGAGGGTAGAATAAAGAGAGACCTCTCCCGCATCTTGTCCTACCAAGCGAGTATCGATGGCACCAGCCAACTCCATCCCCCTGGCCTTGGTCACGGCCGCGATCGCAGCCCTTCCTATGTCCTTTGTGGCGCCATTGATCACCACCTCTTCCCAACAGCACAACAGCCCAAAAATAGAAGACCTTAGGGCTTCGTTCAATGCAATTCCGCACTCCCATTAACCTATTAGTTAAGAAGGGGAGGAGGGGTAAGTTGTACCTTGATATTATTTTGAGCGGGCTGCTGCATTGTACAAGAGATGGTGAGAGTTGCGGCGTTGGCATTGGTTCGAGGAGTCTTCTTCCTCTTGTTGAGGCTGGGGAGATTGAGTGAACTGTAGCCAAGAGAAGCCATCTCTGCTTACAGTACGACGCGTTATTGGAGTTTATGGTGTGAGATGTATTATTCTCGTAGTCTCATGAACAATGAGTGATGGAAATAAGGGCCTTATCCTCTGTCTTGTATTTATATTGGTTGAGTTGAGAGATGGATAAAGGGACAGTTTTATAGGTCTTTCCAAGCTGAGAGTATGTCGAGTTCTGATCAAGATCATTTACTATGACCGTCCTTGTAGATCTTGATCAGCTTCACAAACTATGTAATATATATAATTTGATACGTTATACAAAATTCGGTTATTGTTACTACTTCAACTGGTAAAACAAACAAATAGTGCTTTCAGTGTAACCAATATCTTCCCCATGACCATCTCAAAATTATGAACTAACAGGTAGAACAAATGCATTGTGAAATTGAAACTGCTCATCGAGAATAACAAGAATCTTATATGAAGGCGTAAATTTCAACAAAACAACAAAATATGAAGAAACTAATTCTAATATCAGCGCATTTGTGATAATGCTAACAATCACGGCTTGCGTGCTTCATAATCTATTCACCATCATATGGGTGTTTATTAAGTGTAAAGAACAACATCCGTAGGCGTTCCATCATGGAGTTCTTGACAAGTTTTGTCGAGGAGATCACAGTAGAAAATCTTCCATCTCGAGTCATCGTAGCTACGTAGTTTAAACAGGACATTGCCGCCTACAACTTCTATCCCAGTGGGTAGTCCGTCGGGTACTGATTTCCAGATGATGTTCAAATTGATAACGTGTTGTCTCCTCCAAATGCCTTTCATGCAATCCTTCAGCTTCCATATCTCTAAGTGAGGGTCATCATGCTTATAACTGCGAAAGCAGATGCAAAGGCTCCCATCCGACTCCTTCATATCCAAGAAGGTCGCCGAGGGAGACAAGGTGTGAGGATCCGGGTTTAGCCATCCAAATGTTTCCTGCTTGATGTCGAACTTGAGAAGAGCCAAGGGATCAAAGCCTTTGTAGCGGTCTGGCTTCCAGTGGAGCGCGCCGTGCAGGAACACTGGTTGAACATCAACCTCGACTTCCACGGGTACTTTGCCGGTAGGCCTCCATCCTCTTGAGTTGGAATTCAGGAGGCCCACCGTCAGGACCTCGCAGCATCTACGGCCCCCGCCAGAAGTTATTAGTCTCACAATCTTGTACTCTCCGGTGGAGGCATCGAAGCCTAGACCGATGCTCTCCCTCCAAGTTCTTGCAGCTTTTGGCCTTCTTGGGAGATTTATCGACTCGCAGGTGATGGGATTAAATAGATAGACGTTGGACCTAGGGTTTCCGTACGCACAAGTTGCTCCGTTGACAATGTTGGAAAACGAATACCATGTCGATCTGTTGAACCTAAGGCTGGAAGTCCTCTCTTTGAGCCTGCTCGTGCCATCGAAACCGTAGGATGTCATCGTCTTACCCTTGATGTATCTGCTGAAGAACTTGAAACCCTGCAGGTCTCCACTGCGCCGCGCGTTCAAGAATTCAGGATCACCAAAGACGGAGCGCCATTGCTTGCACACGCACCTGAACCTTGCAACCGAGTTGGCAGGGAGTCTGCATAGTATTTGGAGCATGACATCAAACGGTATGAAAACCTGCACCCAATCCCAATGTAAGTCAGTGGAAATCGTCAACGTGTTGATTTCTTGTTTCCATGTACTTTGTATATCGTGGTGAGAAGTCAATGTATCATGTATAAAAATAGAACGAGCGGTACCTGTTCATCGTGCTCTGCCTTCTTCATGCTGTCGACCTGATTGATCCGAGGAGCCGTCGATTAAGGTTCGGGTTTGAAAACAAGCGGGGTATACACGTTTATATACATACGAAGGTGGTTGTTTGATTAGACATGATCATATACGATTTGGGATCCTTCACGAATTGTTCTTCTTGAATAATAACTCTTGGATCCCTAACTCAACATGTCTTATGTCCTTGCCCCTAACCCAAACGGGCATTGTTCTTCTCGAATAATAACTCTTAGTCGCATGGATCAATTCGAGTAATAATCCTAACTGACCCTGACGATGATAAAATTTATGCGGAGCTATGAGATTTTGACGTGTGTACATTGATTGAAACGGATCTTAAAGCAGCCATGAAATTTCTCTATTAGGGGTTACTGGTTTGGGGAAACTGTATACAGCACACCAATTTATACAATTTCTACGTGATGCATGTCCCGTTTATTTACAAGTTTGCCATGCAAATTTAACCAAAATAAATAAAATTATATAAACATTTCATAAAATTGATAGAAGTATTTAACGTTGCGGTATGCAATTGATCCGACTGATTTCTTTCCACCTCACATGCACAAGTGATCATGTATGGCATCCTTCCACCCTCACGTGCGTAAGTGGTCATGTATGGTCTTCTTCTATCAATCTTTGGGTTGTCGCGTTCGATGTGCACGCATTACAACAGTCAAGAAAGCTAGCAAGTCAAGAAAGTTAGCAAGTCGAACCAGGGTGGGGGTTCTTGTTTGGACTCATCCGACACCCAAGTGAGAAACTGAGAGACAAAACATATAATAAATGAAATTGGAAGAGAGATTCTGAGAATTACAATGAGCTTATCTACTCCTAAATGTGAGGATATATAGAGAGTTTATGAAGAGATATTTTAATAATTCAACTTTGCCGTTGGACCTTCCATCTAGATTAGGCTTTTGCTGGGCCCGCTTTAGTTCCTAGACCCGTATGCGTTTACCAATGGCGAGCTTGATACCAACTTATTAGATGGTATATCACCACTAGTTCCCTATAAAATCTAATTCTTAAGTCATTAGGCGACGCCGAATTGGATTAGCATGTGTTCTTCTTGCAGTCATGACTTGGGGGAGAGCGTGCTTGTTTTACCTTGTTGTGATGTTTGATGTAACATGATTATTTCAGGTTGATGATCGTGTATGGGCCTTCAAGGAAGGATTGCTGACTCGACACTTTGTCGTAACACTTGGATAGAGAATTTGGATAACGTGCCTGGGCCAGATGTTTGGACATGGTGCTGAGGTTTTCCCATTTTTCCTCTTTTCTTTCCAACCGGTTGTGATCCACGGTTTCTATAACCAAATTCCCTCTCAAAATCAATTTGATAACTGTTGATGGAACAGTTTCAAATGATTAGAGAATGGTTTTCGTCCATGCAGTCAAGGCTCTCGGATTTTCAGAAGATACACCACCAAACAAAGAGTTTGAGACTTCAGAAGATCGAAACACAGAAGAAAAGTTTACCTTTTGAAAGACAACATTTGGAGGTAAGAAATTGATCCATTTCTTCCGCAATTTTGTGATCCAATCATTAAATTAGGCTTTCAATTGGTATCGGAGCCACTTTAATTACCTCTGTCTTGCCATATGTCTTCAATTTTGGTCGTTGAAATCAACCGATTTGTTATATTTTTATTTGGGTTGAAAAATGGCTGTTTACGGGCTTGAAGCTCGTCTGAAGGTTGAAGATGACATTAGGGGTAGTTTGGTCTTTTTATAATGACTATCTGCATTCAAATCGAGATGATGTTCATACCGTTCGTACACTAGCTGTTCAAAGTAATGGTAGCAAGTTAATTCGCATTCAAACTTGGGCACTAATTCATTTTTAATTTATAATGGGGATATGTACGAACTTAGACTTTTGCTGTAAGGGGACTAAGTGCATGTGGTATGTACAGTGCCTCATTAATTCTTTTTATTAATTCTTTTTTTGTACAGTGCATCATTAATTCATATTTTACCGTTTCCTTGTCTGCAGTACAAAAGACATAATGCACTGCATAATAAAATAATTAGTGTTGTATAATGAATTAATTCAGTTGAATAAATGAGATAAAGAAAGATAACATTAATTAATGCACTGTCCTGTACAATTCATTTCATGTTGTTAAGGAGCAGTGTGTATGAAGTTCCTTTTGATGTTCGTCCAACAAGAGTGCATATGAAGTAGCTTCACATAATGGTGTACGAGGAGCGAGGCCATACTCCCATTGCATTAAGAGTTTTGTTAATGTTTTGTGATCTATATAGTTTTAATTAATTATGGAATAGTCACAACATCTTTAATTAATTGAAATTGGATGTTACGGTTGATTTAAAATCGCATTTGGAGAACAAACATTAGTTGCGTTTAATCATACCTTATATAATAGATTTTTTTTCCACAAGAATTTTTATTATATTATGTATGATTAATTGGGATAAGATATCAAATTATGTTTTCTACTTTAACCGCATTGTTAAGGCCAAAAATGACCGAAACAATTGAGATGCTGATGTCATTTCTTGCTGAGTTGGAGCCTCGTAAGTCGATTGAGTGGGACCCTAGGTTAAAAGAACCAGGGTTGTTGGTGGATGGTGGTCGGCTTGCGGTACTTGTTTGACCCTCGAACGGATCGAGCCTCGCTCGATCGATGTTGAGAAGCTTAGGTATGACCTTCTCGTAGGATCGGGATTCGATGATCTGCATCACAAGGAAGCGTCAGGGGGGGTCGGATCTGGGTCCCGACCCAAATCTCCTCCGATGATTAAGTTAGAATGGGACTTAAGAGAGGGGAGAGAGCTTGGAGTAGCTGAGGTCGACCCACCGAGGCTCGTCTCAAGTCTAGCGTTGCAAGATCCTTTGTGGAAAATATACGATAAAGTATGTAGTCTCAGAGTATCAGATCTCGTACCTCCATATTCTGTCAGTCTCCCTCGTATTTATAAACCTCCGGGGATTCTTCAGTGACGTTGGAAGGATAATGGTCACCAATTATGGTGCCACAATTTTTTCCCTTTAATTGGGGTAACCGTCGCTCACGTCCTTGCTATTTATGTTCTCACCTTCAATTCCACGTTCAATTGGTGGGAGTATAATGGGCGATTGGTACGTGGGCTTTGACTAAGTAAGTTTCAGGCATCTCTTGTGGGCTTTGTGGGCCTTACTCGCTCACGGAACGAGCCCCCTTGAGTGCCGTCCCGATGACTCAACAATGGCCCCCGTCGCTCGACCTCAGACACTTTGCCTGTTGGGGTCAAGCGTCGTTACATCGCATTAATTGGGCACGACAGTTGATGAATTAATACTCAACTTTTAGGCGCCAAAGCGCCCGCATTGCTGATTTGGATGATTCACCGGTTCGAAATCCAAGATGCTAAGAGGCTAGGATCTTCAACCTGTGTCTCATCATGCCATGGTCGTCTAGTTGATATAAGACTGTTCCAGAGTGGAAATTTGAAGTCATCGTCTTCCTCGTTCTCAACTTAGATTTACTCCTTTCGAAAATGGCTTCGTCATCTGTCCCTACTTCTGGGAGGGGCTCGGCTTCCGTCGTTCAGAAGAACAAGGAGGGAGTCGTGGTGCCCGGTCTGATCGCCAACCAAATATCCAACGTTGGAGCCGATCAAATCCTCGAGTTTTAGAGAAAATATGTTCGGCTCGACTATTAGATCCGGTTGCCATGGAGGGATGAAAGGGTTCATCGACTCGGCGATCGGGAGGTTGGGGTTTACGTCAAAGCCTTCTAACGTGGGCTTCTATTCCCCATGCATCCTTTTATGCGTTATGTACCGAGTACATTGAACCTTTCCCTTTGTCAGTTGATGCCAAACGCCATAGGTGCATTAGTTGGTTTCATTTCTTTGTGCGTGATGAAGAAAGTTGAACCGTAGATGAGATTGTTCAATGACGTCTTCTCGATTCCTCCCCTCAAGAATCTGGGTTTGTACATGATAACGGCCCACCGAGGTAGAAAGCTATTTGACGATATCATTTCCTCAAATTCTAATTGGAAAGACGAGTTCGTATTCGTGGTCTTTCAAGGTGAGGCGAGCTTTTGCACTGGATGGGGTGTGCCTGACTTAGGTCTCACCGAGGACAAGCCTTTGTCCAGAGCGGAGAAGGAAGCCGCCGATGCACTGTTAAATCTGCCAGAGAATATAAGGAAGACGAAGTGGTTGTGGTCCGAGTTGGTGCTGCATCAGACGGTATGGACGAAAGGTCGATCCAACTCTGCCTACAAACCGTTCGATCTTCGTTTCATGTTCTAACATGTTTTTACTTGTATGCATGGTTGGTCTGGAGTACCAGGTGGACCCTGCGTTGAGGGAGGGGGTCGAGGCTTCTATCGGAGAAGCTGAGTTGAGCATGTTATCTCCTCCCATTTGGAGGAAAGAGCGGCTCGATCATCAGAGAAATTTCCCATTGTCGCTCATGTGGCTCCTCAGCTAGCTCGCCTCCAGCGGAAGAAAAAGAAAAAGCCTCCCACCGAATTTGAGGTGGTTGCAGTCGAGGGGAATAAGAAGAGGCGACAACTTCGCCTTAGTGACTCTGAGCCATCTGGGTCGACTGACGCCGTGGGTCGGCCTGGGCCTTCGGATGCAGGCCAATTGCTTGGCGAGACCCACATTTAGGAGCATGAACAAGGAGCTCTTTTAGAGGGAGATTCGGGAGAAACCTGACCTCTTCCAGAGCCCATACTACATCAGGATTCCTGGCCTTGGGGGGCATGTTCCCTCCAGCATCTCTGGCTGAGGATATTCTAGAAGAATTTAGACCACTTCTGCTAGAAAGTCGATCGCCTTAGGCCCCATTTGATTGTCCCGCGGAGGAGCTCATTCAATTGGAATTTCCAATCAGGAGAGACGATTCTGCTCTTCTGGATTGCTGGACCGCCTCTTGGATTGCTGAAAACGCGAACCTTCCGCGGGATAGGGCTGTTCTGGAGAGGGTCGATTATGAGAGGTTCGCACTGAGTGCCGTCCACTTGAATGTCCAGGTAATTACTGAGCTAGCCTCCATTATGGATGATGCAGACGTGGATGTTGACCATCATGCCTTGTATGCAGGCTCTCGTGGCTAATGCTGCGCTACGTCGACGCGCGTCGGTGGTTGCTAATCATGAAATCAGCTTAGGGGCCGTTAAGAAGGCCGTGGAGAAATCTCAGGTGGAGCTGGATAGACTGGGACTTCTATGTAAACTGAGACGAACACGGGTGCTTGAGCTTGAGCACGAGTTACGTAAGTCTCACAAGAAGGAAGCTGCACAAGCCACATCGAGGGAGAGAGCGAAAAAAATGCTGCTAGAGGAGAAGGCCAAGTGGGAAGTCCGGGAGAACGAGCTCCTCGCCCGACTTGTCGACAGCTTTCAGGGAGTTGGTGCAGAGGCCATAGCAGAGAGGGCGGTCCCGGAATACAAGGATTCATTGCCCGATTTTGACGAACTGTATACAAGGGCTATGAACGATGTCGATCGGAGGAGAAGGATCGATTCCCTGGTATCACCGCTGAGATTGACCAGATCCCCGTGCTGTTCTCGGTCATCGATGTCGATGGTTTGAGTCAAGACACGGATGGGGCCACTCCTACTGGCAAAATCATCATCACGACGGGTGACGATGCGTGTGCTGGTGCTCCAGGGGATCAAGAGCATGTTGCTGCGCTTGGGGGAGACCAATCGCGACTCATTGTAGAATCTTGACGCTCTTCTTATCCCGCCAGAATTTTCAAATGTATGGGGGGGGGGGGGGTGATTCCCATATAAACGAGGACAATTTTGTAATGTAGTATAAACGCCAAAAAAGTTGGCCTATATCTCTTTGCTTGTCGTCGCTCATACGGATGGTCGTAATGCTTGATGGCCCCTTTCGACGGGTTAAACCCTTGCTCAAAATGGTCGGGGTTACGTCGTTGAACCATGTCCAAGCTAGGCCACCTCATTCAGTGGCGAGGGGATGGCCCCCCTCGACTTACGTCTGAAGGTACGAGAAGGTCATTAAGTGGCGAGGCGGTGGTCCCCTCGACTTACGTCTGACGACACAATAGGGTCATTCAGTAGCGAGGGGGTGGCCCCCTCTACTTACGTTTGACGACACGGTAGGGTCGTTCAGTGGCGAGGGAGTAGCCCCTTCGACTTACGGCTAACGACACGAGAAGGTCGTTCAGTGGCGAAGGGGTGGCCCATTCAACTTACGGTTGACTGTATGATATGGTCGTTTAGTGGCAAGGGGGTTGCCCTTTGACTTACGTCTGATGACACGAGAAGGTCGTTCAGTGGCGAAGGGGTGACCCCTTCGGCTTACGACTGACGATATGATAGGGTCATTCAGTGGCGAAGGAGTGGCCCTTCGACTTACGTCAGACGACACGAGAAGGTCGTTCAGTGGTGAAGAGGTGGCCCCTTCGACTTATTACTGACGATACGATAAGGTCGTTCAGTGGCGAGGGGGTGGCCCCATCCACTTACGGCTGACGACATTTGAAGGTCGTTCAGTGGCACAGGGGTGGCCCCTTCGACTTACGGCTGACGATATGATAGGGTCGTTCAGTGGCGAAGGGGTGGCCATTCGACTTACGTCTGACGACACGAGAAGGTCGTTCAGTGGAGAAGGGATGGCCCCTTCGACTTACAGTTGACGACACGATATGGTCGTTCAGTGGCTTGACTTAGGTCTGACGACAACAGAAGGTCGTTCAGTGGCGAAGGGGTGGTCTCTTCGGCTTACGGCTGCCGATATGATATGATCGTTCAGTGGCGAAGGGGTGGCCCTTCGGCTTACGGCTGACGATATGATATGGTCGTTCAATGGAGAAGGAGTGGCCCTTCGACTTACGTTTCATGACACGAGAAGGTCGTTCAGTGGCTAATGGGTGGCCCCTTCGACATACGGCTGACAATACGATATGATCGTTCAGTGGCGAGGGGGTGGCCACATCGACTTACGGCTGACGACATGAGAAGGTTGTTCAGTGGCGAAGGGGCGACCCCTTCGACTTATGGCTGACGATATGATAGGGTCTTCCAGTGGCGAAGGGGTGGCCTTTCGACTTACATCTGATGACACGAGAAGATCGTTCAGTGGCAAATGTGTAACCCCTTCGACTTACGACTGACAATACGATAGGGTCGTTCAGTGGTGAGGGGGTGGTCCCATCGACTTACGGTTGACGACATGAGAAGCTCAGTGGCGAAGGGGTGGCTCCTTCGACTTACGGCTGATGATATGATAGGGTCGTTCAGTGGCGAGGGGATGGCCCCATCGACTTCTGGCTGACGACATGATAGGGTCGTTCAGTGGCGAGGGGATGATGGCCCCTTCGACTTACGGCTGACAACAATTTAAAATGCACATGAGTTTTCATCAATATAATTATTTAACAAATGTGGCACATCTAGATTTTCCTAAGGATCGGATCCTTGTAGCAAGGAGATGTGGTAGAAATTCACAAATGCTTCATCGAAGAGAGTTGTTTCGAAAAGGAAGCAGAATTGTATTTGATGAAAAAATATGTTTACTAAAGAAAGAGAAAAGTGTACATGCATTTTCGATTCTCGTCGGGGTCGTTTTCTTTGTACGCCTTTATTTGATTTTGATCTTAGAAGCTCGCTAATCGACCACCTTAATGATGGGTGACCCCATCATCTTGCCCTTTTGCTTTGAGGGCTCTTCTTTGCCTGGTTGATCGCTGACTGGGTTCCTGGGGTGCCCACACTTGACTAGTACGTCGATTTCTTTCTTGAGTGTCCATCAATCGTTGGTATCATGCCCATAATCATTGTGATACTTGAAGAATTTGAGGTCATCCCTCTTTTCATATTTTTCCTTCTTGGCGGATTCCTGAACCAGTTCTTCTCGCTTGGCATAAGCTAGGACCACCGCCTTGGGTGCGTTTGGTCTTGCTTAAGCTGGGCGCTCCTTGCTTCGAGTGCTCCTTTCCCTCTGTCTCTTATCCCGAGATTTCTGGCAAGGGGTTCTCGATGATGGCTGTTCTCACCTGGTGTCTCCACGGCGGGCAGTATTGCCTTTCTCCGTAGTTTCAGTTGGTTCCTCCGCTTCTTCAGAGATGGTGAACCGATCTGTTATATTGAACAGCTCTATGAGGTTGTTAGGTGGAAACTGGTGGAGGGCCATGTGCAACTGTTTGTTCCGCACTGCTTGAGTGAAAGTTGTGATGACAGTCACATCCGGTGTGTCCTCTACCTCAAGCCTTTCATCGTTGAACCGCTGGACGAGGGCTCAGATTGGCTCTTTATCCTTCTGTTTGAACATGAAGAGGTGGGGGGACTTTCTCTTGGGACGCCGACCCGTGACAAACTGCCTGCAAAACAAATCGCCAATTTGTCGAATGACCTGACATAGTCGTCGGGTAATCCGTTGTACCAGCCCTCCGTCGTCTTAATTAGGGTAGTGTGGAAAGCTCGACAGAGGTATGGCTCGTCGGCCCCGTGAAGCAGCAGCACGTTCATGTATTTGCGGATGTGTGCCCACGGGTCGCCTTTGCCATCATACGTCGCAAGGTGGGGAGTTTGAATTTTGGGAGAAAAGGAGCAGACACGATGCTCTCTTTCAGCGGGGGGTCCGCCGAAGTGCGGAATGGATAAGTTGAAATCGCCTATCTCCGCCTTGCAGGTAAGTAGCTCCTGAAGATCGATTAGAAATTTCCTCCGCCTCTCCTCCTCCTATTTCCACTGCAAAATCGAGAGGGTTGTAACCTGGAGAGACCCCATTTATTACATGGTCCAGGATGCTGCGAGTCGTGCGCCTATAGTTGGAGGGACTGGGTCCTCCCTGGAAACCGAATGTACGGTTATTATTCCCCATTTCGCCATATTGGTGAGATGTAGGAGTTGTATTGAGTGAGGCAATCTCTTGTCGATCCACTCTCGGATCTCTTGGATCCCTAAGCATGGTAGCATCCCTCGTCGGTGTCGGTGTTGTATTTGGAGGCGGTAATTGCTTATTTTCGAGTGGTGAACCTCCCATGCTTTGACGTACCATAGTCGCCATTACGTGAGACTCATGTCGACCCGCTCTGCAAATCAGTCAAATTGCTCGTGGGACACCTTAGGTACATTGGTGGTTTTTTCGGGTCCTTTTGATGAGGATGTAGAATCTGAGGCATCCTTCACTTAGACGATATTTGCGTTCTGATTCTCATTTTGACCTGGGTTCGGTCCGACGTTGCTGGGTCCAGCCGACATAGCTTGCTGATTGCTCTGGGATGTCGAAGTGATGAATGTTTACCACAGACGGTGCCAAACTGTTAAGGCCAAAAATGACCGAAACAATTGAGATGCTGACGTGGATCCTTTCTTGCTGAGTTGGAGCCTCCTCATTCGGTTGAGTGGGACCCTAGGTTGGAAGAATCAGGGTCGTTGGTGATGGTGGTTGGCTCGCAGTGCTTGATCCTCGAACAGATCGAGCCTCGGTCGATCGATGTTGAGAAGCTTAGGCACGACCTTCTCGTAGGATCGGGATTCGATGATCTGCACTACAAGGAAGTGTCAGAGGGGTCAGATTTAGGTCCCGACCCAAATCACATCCGATTCTTAAGTTAGAATGAGACTTAAAAGAGGGGAGGGAGCTTGGAGTAGCTAAGATCGACCCACGGAGGCTCGTCTCAAGTCTAGTGTCGCAAGCTCTTTTGTGGAAAATATAAGATAAAGTATTGTTGAATCATTGGGCCAGCACTCGAGATGACTCGACCGACGAGTGACTAAGGCCTACAGAGCCCACAAGAGAAGCCCGATATCGACTCAGTCAAAGCCCACCAATCAGTCGCCCATTGCACTCCCACCAATCGAACGTGGGATTGAAGGAGGGCTCATAAATAGCAGGAACATTGGCTACATTTACTCCTATTAAAGGGAGGAGATCATGGCACCATACTTGGTGATCGTTATCCTCTCAACGTCACTGAAAAGACTCTGGAGGCCTATAAATACAAAAATCTTCCAACTCCCAAGGTACGAGATCTAATACATAAACGTTACTCTTTCATCTTACATTTCTTGCACAAAAGAGCTTGCGACGTCAGATCTGAAACAAACGTTTGTGGGCCGATCTCAGCTGCTCCAAGGTTCCTCTCTTCCTTAAGTTTCCATTCTAACTTAAGTATTGGAGGGGATTTGGGTCGGGACCCATATCCGACCCCCCTGACGTTTCCTTGTGGTGCACATTTACTAGCCTCACTCCTACACGATGGTCATTTTAGAGCTTCTTAGCCTCGATCGATCGATATACGGGTCGCTCGAGGGTCGATCAAGCATCACAAGTCATCCATAACTCATTAACGACCCCGGTTCTTCCAACCTAGGGTCCCATTCAATCGACTGACGAGGCTCCGATTCAGCAGGAAGGGTCCACGGCAGCAACATAATAGTTTCGGTCATTTTTGGCCTTAATAGTTTGACGTCGTCTGTGGGAAAAGTTAACCAGCACGACATCCCAAAGCAATCAAAAAGCTATGTCGGCTGGACCCAGCAACATCGGACCGAACCAAGGTCCGAAGGAGAAACAAAAAGTGAACAACGTCCAGGTGGAGGATGCCTCAGATTATATATCTTTATCAAAGCGACCTGGGAAGGCCACCAAAGAACCTAAGTTGTCCCAAAAGCAATTCAACCAATTTGCGGAACAAGTCGACAAGAGTCTCGGCATTTTGGCGACCCTGATACGCCAAAACATGGGAGATCCGCCACTCACAAATGAGCAACTACCGTCTCCAAATACAACCTCTGACACCAACAAGAGGCGCATCTATGCTCATGGATCCAAGAGATCCGAGAGGAGATCGATAAGAAATCGCCCCCACACAATACAACCCCCATATCTCACCAATACGACGAAAGGGGGAATGCCAATCGTTCTTTTGGTTTCCAGGGAGGACCTAGTCCCTCCAACTATAAGGAAGCGACCCGTCACATCCTGGATCAGGTAATTTACGGGATCCCCCTAGGTTACAACCCCCTGAATTTTGCAGGTGGATACGGGAGGAGAGAGGAAATCCCAAATCGATCCTCATGAGCTACATACGTGCAAGGCGGAGATAGGCGATCCCTACTCATCCAGTCCTCACTTCGGCAGACTTCATTGAAGGAGAACACCACCTTCGCTCCTTCTCTTCTGAAGTTCAAACTCCCTGCCTTACCAGCATATGATGGCATAGGCGACCTGTGGTCGCACATCTACAAGTATCTTAACGTGATGCTGCTTCATGGGGCCGATGAGCCGTACCTCTGCCGAGCTTTCCACGATACCCTGTTCAAGAGGGCAGAAGGCTGGTACGCCGGATTACCTGACGGCTGTATCGGGTCATTCAACGAATTGACCGATCTATTTTGCAAGCAATTCGTCGCAGGTCGCTGTCCCAAGAAGAAGTCCTTTCACCTTTTCACATTTAACCAGAAGGAAAAGGAACCAATCTGGGCATTCGTCCAGTGATTCAACCACGAAAGGCTCAAAGTGGAGGACACGCCGAATGTGACTATCATCGCGGCTTTCACTCAAGCAGTACGGGACAAACATTTGCGGAGGGCGCTCCATCAGTTACCACCTAACAACCTCGCGGAGATGTTCAATATAACAGATCGGTTCATGATGTGTCCATATTTTCCATACATTTACTGCATCATTTCATATCATATTCGCCATCCAAAGTTCATATTTTCATATATTATTGCGCTTCTAACGTTATATTCGAGTTTCATATAGATTTATGGATTTTTGGGAACTTTGGAGCGAATCGGAGCAATTATTGGACACAGACACATCCGAGATGTCCGGAGCATCATTGGCCAGGTTTCATAGGTGTTCGGCAAGCCAATGAAGAAGATTGGAGGAGAGGAGGAGAGGAGAGAGAGAGTTGAGAGCTCTAAAGGCAATTGGAGTCTGTTTCCCAGGCTACTCGGTCGAGTCGATCAGCACTCGACCGAGTTGACACGAAGAAACTCTAGTGAGAACGGACACGCCTCACTCGGCCGAGCAGACATCCAGCTCGACCGAACTGCATCCAAACAGAGCGACTATTTTGAGACATTCTCAAGCACTGTAGCTCGACCGAGCAGCCAAGCGTACTCGATCGAGCAGATCATCTACTCGACCCGAGTCGCCACCAAACAGAACAGTGTTTTGAGGAGAGTTCAAGCTTACTGTAGCTCGACCGAGTGGACGGGCTACTCGACCGAGTAGCCTGTATCAGCCTAGAGCCAAAGAAGCAGCAAAGCGGAGTCGCGTGTCAGCTTGACCGAGCGGCACCGCTACTCGACCGAGTAGGGCGCCACGGCCAGACTAGTTTGGGGGCCCAAGTGCCCATATTCTCTGATTTTTGTGGGGTCTATACCCCTTGTATATAAGCACAATTTTTACCCTATACTAGGGAGCTTGATTAATTTCCTTAGTTTAATTTCTAATTCAGTTTTTAGAGAGTTCAACGAGTCATCGCTATTTTGTAGAAGACAAAGTTGATATTTTTACTAGTTGCTTTTGCTTGAAATCTTGGATCCTTAATTCTCTGAGTTTTGCTATCGCTCTGCAACGTTTTGGTAACGATATTCTATCCTTATATGCTTTATTCGATGTCTTCTATTGCGATCATGAATTCTATTCCTTTCGTTAAATTCTCTATCGTGATTTACATGATCCATGAGTAGTCTTATCTAGGGCTGATGGATTAGCCCTAGGATCTTAGGATCTAGATGTAAATTTAGGATTTTTAGGTTGTTTTGGTATAAAAGGGATGCGTTTTGGTTGATCTAGCCAAGTTTGTAGGAGATTCCTATAGGGCTTGTGACCACTATAGTAACACATGATTCTTAGACGGATATCCTATGGACTTAATTATGTAGTTAGTGAATCCAATTAGGGTTCATGACCACGATAGTGGCACGCACTTTGAAGGGATCTACCAACTTCCTATATTACTAATTGATGACATACGATAGTAGCATCAATGAGAGCCACCAAATCGCAGATCAAAGCTCTAATCCATGAAAGTGGTACGAGTAGAGATTGAGAATAGTTCCGATCTTAATGCATGGATCACGTGCAAGGCCATCCACGATGGTGGGGCTAAGCACGAGATACGTTAGACGAGTGGTACAACAATAGTTGGCCATGAGTTCTACATTCTTAGATTCGACATTCTCTCCTTACTAAAGCCAATTCAATGTAAGAGTCCTAACCTAGCATCGACATCCGATGATTCGGTGACTCCTAATGCCCTAGTCGTTTATAATGATTAATTCTCCTAGGAAAGGTAATTCTTGTGACAAACAAATTGAATATACACGCTCAACATTCTAAGATTTAGAAAATACACAAGTCTATAAACATCACCTCCTTGTGGGATCGATATCTTTTATATTACAAAGCTCTGACATCGTGCACTTGCGGTAGTCTCCGGGGTTACATTTCGGACGCATCTAGCCTTTGGCGTCGTTGCCGGAGATTTATCTCCATGTGATTCGTGCCATTATTAGGTGGGTTTTAGGTGTTAAAACCGGGTCATCAGTTCACCATCTCCGAAGAAGCAGAGGAACCGACTGAAACAATTGGGAAAGGCACACCTGACCACCGTGGAGACACTAGACGGGAAAAGCCAACCTATGGAACCCATCGTCAGGAATGTCAGGACAAGAGGCCAAGAGAGAGGAGCCCTCGAAGCAAGGAGCGCCCAACTTATTTGAGGCCAAACACGTCCAAGAAGGAGGTCCTCGCTTATGCCCCCACGAGAAGAACTAGTCTAAGAATCAGTCAAGAAAGGAAAATATGAGAAAAGAGACGACCTCAAATTCTGTAAATATCACAACGACTATGGGTATGATACCAACGACTGCTGGACACTCAAGAAGGAGATCGACGCACTGGTCAAGCGCAGACATCCCAAGAACCCGGTCATCGATCAACCCAGCAAGGAGGGGCCCTCGAAGCAAAATGGCAAGATGACATGGTCACTTGTCACTAACATGGTCGACTAACGAGCTTATAAGCTCAAGGTTAAATAAAAAGCGTAGGACAAAAGCGACTCCTGACGAAACTCAGAAATGCATGTACGCCTTTTGCTTTATTCCATACGATATGTTTTTCGTCAAATAAATTATGCTTCCTTTTTCGAAACAACTTTCTTCGATAAAGCATTTATGAATTCTATGATAATTACCCCCATGAAAGAGATCCAACCCTTTGGGAACCCTAAATGGGCCAAATTCATAATGATGAAATTCATATACCCTGCGTTGTCAACCGTAAGCCAAAGGGGCCGAATGTGTCGTCAGCCGTAAGTCGAAGGGCCACCCCTTCGTCACTGAGCGACCCCCTCGTGTCGTCAGCCGTAAGTCGAAGGGCCACCACTTTGCCACGGAACGACCCCCTCGTTTCGTCAGCCGTAAGTCGAAGGGCCACCCCTTCGCCACTGAACGACCCCCCTCGTTTCGTCAGCCGTAAGTCGAAGGGGCCACCCCTTCGCCACTAAATGACGCCCTCGTGTCATCAGCCGTAAGTCGAAGGGCCATCCTTTCGTCACTGAACAACTCTTTCGTGTCGTCAGCCGTAAGTCGAAGGGCCACCCCTTTGCCACTGAACAAATCTCTCGTGTCGTCAGCCGTAAGTCAAAGGACCACCCCTTTGCCACTGAACGACCCCTCGTGTCGTCAGCCGTAAGACGAAGGCCCACATGTTCGCCACTGAATAACTCTCTCACGTTGTAAGTCGAAGGGGTCACCCCTTCGCCATTGAACGACTCCCTCGTGTCGCCAGCCGTAAGTCGAAGGGACACCCCTTCGTCACTGTCGTCAGCCATAAGTCGAAGGGGCCACCCCTTCGCCACTGAGCGCCTCTCGTGCGTCGTCAGCCGTAAGTCGAAGGGGCCACCCCTTCGCCACTGAACGACTCTCTCGCGTCGTCAGCCGTAAGTCGAAGGGGCCACCCCTTCGCCACTGAACGACTCCCTCGCGTCGTCAGCCGTAAGTCGAAGGGGCCACCCCTTCGCCACTGAACGACTCTCTCCCGTCGTCAGCCGTAAGTCGAAGGGGCCACCCCTTTGCCACTGAACGATCCCCCTCGAGTCGTCAGCCGTAAGTCGAAGGGTTCACCCCTTCGCCACTGAACGACCCTATTGTGTCGTCAGCCGTAAGTCGAGGGATCACCCCTTCGCCACTGAACGACCCTCTCGCGTCATCAGCCGTAAGTCGAAGGGGCCACCCCTTCGCCACTGAACGACCATATTGTATCGTTAGCCGTAAGTCGAAGGGTTCACCCCTTCAGACGTAAGTCGAAGAGCCCACCCATTTGCCACTGAATGACCCTATTGTGTCGTTAGCCATAAGTCGAAGGGACCACCCCTTCACCACTGAACGATACTGTCATGTCGTCAGCCGTAAGTCGAAGGGGCCACCCCTTCGCCACTGAGCGACTCTCGTGCGTCGTCAGCTGTAAGTCGAAGGGGCCACCCCTTCGCCACTGAACGACTCCCGTCGTCAGCCGTAAGTCGAAGGGGCCACCCCTTCGCCACTGAACGACTCCCTCGCGTCGTCAGCCGTAAGTCGAAGGGGCCACCCCTTCGCCACTGAATGACTCTCTCCCGTCGTCAGCCGTAAGTCGAAGGGGCCACCCTTTTGCCACTGAACGACTCTCTCGCGTTGTCAGCCGTAAGTTGAAGGGGCCACCCCTTCGCCACTGAACGACCCCCACGCGTCGTCAGCCGTATGTCGAAGCAGACATCCCTTCGCCACTAAACGAACCCCTCTCTTCGTCAGCCGTAAGTCGTAGGGCCACCCCTTCGCCACGGAACGACTCTCTCACGTCGTCAGCCGTAAGTCGAAGGGGCCACCCCTTCGCCATGGAATGACTCTCTCGCGTCGTCAGCCGTAAGTCGAAGGGGCCACCCCTTCGCCACTGAACGATCCCCCTCGCGTCATCAGCCGTAAGTCGAAGGGGCCACCCCTTCGCCACTGAACGATCCCCTTCGCGTCGTCGGCCGTAAGTCGAAGGGGCCACCCCTTTGCCACTGAACGATCCCCCTCGAGTCGTCAGCCGTAAGTCGAAGGGATCACCCCTTCGCCACTGAACGACCCTATTGTGTCGTCAGCCGTAAGTCGAGGGATCACCCCTTCGCCACTGAACGACCCTCTCGCGTCATCAGCCGTAAGTCGAAGGGGCCACCCCTTCGCCACTGAGCGACCATATTGTATCGTTAGTCGTAAGTCGAAGGGGCCACCCCTTCAGACGTAAGTCGAAGAGCCCACCCATTTGCCACTGAATGATCCTATTGTGTCATCAGCCATAAGTCGAAGGGACCACCCCTTCACCACTGAACGATACTGTCCTGTCGTCAGCCGTGAGTCGAAGGGACCACCCCTTCACCTCTGAACGACCCTGTCTTTTCGTCAGCCGTAAGTCGAAGGGGCCATGCCTTCGCCACTGAACGACCCTCTCGTGTCGTCAGCCGTAAGTCAATGGGCCACCCCTTCGACACTGAACGACCTTATCGTGTTGTCAGCTGTAAGTCGAAGGGACCACCCCTTCGCCACTGAACGACCCTATCGTGTCGTCAGCCGTAAGTCGAAGGGGCCACACCTTCGCCACTGAATGACCCTATCGTGTCGTTAGCTGTAAGTCGAAGGGGCCATCCCTTCTCTACTGGACGACCTTATCATGTCGTCAGCTGTAAGTCGAAAGGGCCACCCCTTCGCCACTGAACGACCATATCGCGTCGTCCGCCGTAAGTCAAAAGGGCCACCCCTTTGCCACTGAACCACCCTGTCGAGTCGTCAGCCGTAAGTTGTCGTGTCATCAGCCTTAAGTCGAAGGAGCCACCCCTTCGCCACTGAACGACCCTGTCTTGTCGTCAGCCGTAAGTCGAAGGTGCCACCCCTTCGCTACTGACGACCCGATCGTGTCATCAGTCATAAGTCAAAAGGGACACCCCTTCACCACCAAACGACCCTATCGTGTCGTCATCCGTAAGTCGAAGCGGCCACCCCTTCGATACTGAACGACCCTATCGAATCGTCAGTGTCGTTAGCCGTAAGTCGAAGTGGTTACCCCTTTGCCACTGAACGACCCTATCGTGTCGTCAGCCGTAAGTCGAGGGGCCACCCCTTCTCCACTGAACGGCCCTATCGTATCGCCAGCCGTACGTCGAGGGGCTACTCATTCGCCACTGAACGACCCTATCACGTTGTCCGCCGTAAGTCGAAAGGGCTTGCCTTCGCCACTAAACGACCCTATCGTGTCGTCAGCCGTAAGTCAAGGGGCCACCCTATCGTGTCGTCAGACTTAAGTCGAGGGGCCACCTCTTCGCCACTGAACGACCTTATCGTATCGTCAGCCGTAAGTCCAGGGGCCATCCCTTCGCAACTGAACGACCCTATCGCGTCATCAGCCATAAGTCGAAGGGGCCACCCCTTCGCCACTGAACGACCCTATCGCGTCGTCAGCCGTAAGTTGAGGAGATCACTCCCTCGCCACTGAACGAAGTGGTCTTTTTTTGGCATGTTTAAACAGCTTAACCCTGACCATCTTCGGCAAGGGTTTAACCCGTCGAAAGGGGCCATCAGGCATTACGACCACACTGTATGAACGACGACAAACAAAGAGATACAAGCCATTTTTCGGACGCTTAAATTACAAAATTGTCCTCGTTTGTATCTCAATCACCCCTATACATTTGAAAATTCTAGCGGGTTAAGAGGAGCGTCAAGATTCTGCAATGAGTCGCTAGGCCCTTAGTCTCCCTCAAGTGCATCAACATGCCCTTGATCTCCCGGAGCACCAGCGCCTGCATCATCACCCGTCTTGATGACGATTTTGCCAGTAGGAGCGGCCTCCTCCGTGCCCTGACTTAGATCATCGTCATCGATATCCAGGAACAGCACAGGGATCTAGTCGATCTCAACGACGATGCCAGGGAATCGGACCTTCACTTCTAATCGACATCGTTCATAGCATTACGTGTACAGCTCGTCGAAATCGGGCAATGAATCCTTGAATTCCTGGAGCGCCCTCTCCATTATGGCCTCAGTGCTGGCTTTCTCCTCCAGCAGAGCTTTCTCCACTCGCTCCCTCGAGGCGGCTTGAGCAGCTTCTCTCTTACGAGACTTGTGTAACTCATGCTCGAGCTGTTGGACGTGGTTTAGTCTCAGTTTGCACAAAAGCCCCATCCTATCCAGCTCAGCCTGAGATTTCTCCACGGCTTCTTAACGGCCGCCAAGGTGACTTAGTGATTAGCCACCACCGTCGCACGTCGACGCAGTGCAGCAGTGGCCACGAGAGCCTACATACAAGGCATGATGGTCAACATCCATGCCTGATCATCCATAATGAAGACTAGCGCAGTAATTACCTGGACGTTCGTGTGGACGGCTTTCGATGCAAGCTTCACATAATCGACCCTTTCCAGAACGGCCCTATCCCGCGGAAGGGTCGTGTTTTCGGCAATCCGAGAGGCGGTGCCGCACTCCAGAAGAGCAGAATCCTCTCTCTTCATTGGAAACTCCATTTGAATGAGTTCCTATGTGGGACAATCAAATGGAGCCTGAGGCGATCGACTCTATATCAAAATTGGTCTGAATTCATCGAGAATGTCCTCAGACAGAGACACTGGAGGGAACAGGCCCCCAAGGCCAGGAATCCTCTTGCAGAAGGGGCTCCAGAGGGGCACAGGTCTCGCCTGAATCTCCATCTAGAAGAGTTCCGTGCTCCTGCTCCGAAATGTGGGTCTCGCCAAGCAAATGACTTGTGTCCGAGGTCCTAGGCCGCTCCACGGCTTCAGTCGACCCAGATGGCTCCGAGTCACTAAGGCGAAGTTGACGCCTTTTCTTATTTCCCTTAACATCAACCACCTCAAATTCAGTGGGGGCTTCTCCTTTTTCTTCTGCTGGAGACGAGCCAGCTGCATAGCCCAATCAGCAACAATGGGTCGTTCCTCGGACGATCGAGCCGTTCCTTCTCTCATATAAGACACCCGAGGAGATAACATGCTCTCCTCAGCTTCTCTAATAGAAACCTCGACCCATTCCCTCAGCGCAGGGTCCACCTGGTACTCCAGACCGACCATGCCTGAAGAAGAAAAACATGTTAAGGCGGAGAGCAAAGATCGAACAGTTGATGGGCACGATTGAATCGACCTTTCGTCCATACGGTCCGGCGCATCACCAAGTCGGATCACAACCACTTCTTCTTCCTGACATTCTCCGGTATGCTCAACAATGCATCGGCAGCTTCCTTCTCTGCTCCCGATAAAGGCTTGTCCTCGGCGAGACCTAAGTCAGGGACACCCCCATCCGGTGTAAAAGCTCGCCTCGCCTTGAAAGACCACAAACGTGAACTCATCTTTCCAGTTGGAATTTGCGGAAAGGAGATCATCAAATAGCTTCCTGCCTTGACTGGCCGTTACTATGTACCAGCCCGATTTCTTGAGAGGGGGGATCGAGAAGAAGTAATTGAACAGTCCCAGCGACGGTTCAACTCTCTTCATCACCCACAGAGCAATGAAACCAACCAATGCACCTATGACGTTTGGCTTCAGCTGGCAAAGAGAAAGATTCAAGGTGCTCAGAAAGTAGCGCATGAAAGGATGCATGGGGAATTGAAGCCCTCGTTGGAAAGCTTTGATGTAAACCCCAACTTCCTGGTCGCCAGAATGATAAATCCTTTCATCCCTCCCCGACAACTGGATCTGATAGTCGAGCCGGGCATATTTCCTCTGAAGTTCGGGGATCTGATCGGCTCCAACTTTGGATCTCTGATTGGTGATCAGATCAGGTTCCATGGCTCTCCTTCTGTGCGACGGGAACCAAACTCCTTCCAGAGGTAGGGACGGATGATGAAGCCATTTTAAGGAGGAAATCTGAATCAAGAGCGATGAGGACGATAGCTTCAATTTTCCAATCTGGAACCGTCTTATATCAACTAGACAACCGCGACGCGATAAGACACGTGTCAAAGATCTGAGATTCTTAACTTCTTGGATTTCGAACCGGCGAATCATCCAAATCATCAAAGCGGGCACTTTGGCGCCTAAAAACTTGAGTGTTAATTCCTCGCCTGCCGTGCCTCATTAATGCGATGTAACGCCGCTTGACCCCAACATGCAGACCTTCCGAGGTCGTGCGACGGGGCCATTGTTGAGCCATCGGACCGACACTCGAGACGACTCGTTCGACATGTGACTAAGGCTCGCAGAGCCCACGAGAGAAGCCTGATACCGACTCAGTCAAGGCCCATCTACCCGCCGTCCGTTGGACTCCCACCAATCGAACGTCGGATTGAAGGCGAGCTCATAAGTAGCGGGAACATGGGCTACGGTTACTCCTATTAAAGAGGGAAGATCATGGTACCATAATTGGTGACGGTTATCCTTCCAATGTCACTGAAAAGACCCAGGAGGTCTATAAATACAGGAGGTTCCAACTCCCAAGGTACGGGATCTAATACTTGGACTTTATATTCTCTAACTTATATTTCTTCTAGAAAAGAGTTTGCAACGTCAGATCTGAGATGAACATCCGTAGGTCGATTTCAGCTGTTCCAAGCTCTCTCCTTTTCTTAAGTTCACATTCTAATTTAAGCATCAGAGATGATTTGGGTCGGGACCCAGATCCGATCTCCTAACGCTTCCATGTGGTGTAGATCTAAAAGTCTCGATCCTACGCGAGGGTCGCTCCTGAGCTTCTCTGCATCGATCGATCGATATACAAACCGCTCGAGGGTCGATCGAGCATCGCAAATTAACTATCATCCATCAATGACCATGGTTCTTCCAACCTAGGGTCCACCAAATCGGCTGACGAGGCTTCGACTCAGTAGGAATGAAACCACGTCAGGAACTCAATTGTTTTGGTCATTTTTGGCCTTAACAGATACGTTATACAAACTTCGGTTATTGTTACTACTTCAACTGGTAAAACAAATAAACAGTGCTTTCAATGTAACCAATATCTTCCCCATGGGCAATGACTATCTCAAAATTATGAACCAACAGGTAGAAGAAATGCATTGTGAAATTGAAACTGCTCCTCGGGTAACCTGAATCTTATATGAAGTTGAAAAGTTCAACAAAACAACCAAGTATGAAGAAACTAATCCTAATTTCAGAGCATCTGTGATAATGCTAACAATAACCGCTTGTGTGCTTCATAACCCCTTCACCATCATACGGGCGTTTATTAAGTGTAAAGAACAACATCAGTAGGCGTTCCATCACGGAGTTCATGACAAGTATTGTCGAGGAGATCACAGTAGGAAATCTTCCATCTCGAGACATTGTAGCTGCGTACTTTAAACAGGACATTGCCGCCTACAAATTCTATCCCACGGTGTAGTCCGTCGAGTACTGATTTCCAGACGATCTTCAAATTGACACAGTATTGTCTCCTCCAAACGCCTTTCATGCGATCCTTCAGCTTCCATATTTCCAAGAGGGGGTCATCATGCTTGTGACTGCGAAAGCAGATGCAAATGCTCCCATCAGACTCCTTCATATCCAAGAACGTCGCCGAGGGAGACAAGGTGTGCGGATCCGGGTCTAGCCATCCAAACCTCTCCTGCTTGATGTCGAACTTGAGAAGAGCCAAGGGATCAAAGCCTTCGTAGCGGTCTGGCCTCCAGTGGAGCGCGCCGTGCAGGAACACTGGTTGAACATCAAGCTCAACTTCCACGGGTACTTCGCCGGTAATCCTCCATCCTCTTGATTCGGAATTCAGAAGGCCCACCGTCAGGACCTCGCAGCGTCTGCCGCCCCCGCCGTAAGTTATTAGTCTCACAATCTTGTACTCTCCGGTGGAGGCATCGAAGCCTAGGCCGATGCTCTCCCTCCTAGTTCTCGCAGCTTTTGGCCTTCTTGGGAGCTTTACCGACTCGCATGTGACGGGGTTAAACAGATAGACGTCGGACCTAGGGTTTCGGCAGTACGCACAAGCTGCTCCGTTGACAAAGTTGGAAAACGAATACCACGACGTTCTGTTGAACCTAAGGCTGGAGGTCTTCTCACTGAGCCTGCTCGTGCCATCGAAACGGTAGCATGTCATCGTCTTACCCTTGATGCATCTGCTGAAGAACGTGAGCCGCTGCAGGTCTCGACTGCGCCGCTCATCCAAGAATTCAGGATCAAGGAAGACGGAGCGCCATTGCTTGCACACGCAGCGGAACCTCGCAATCGAGTTGGCAGGGAGTCTGCGTAGTATTTGGAGCATGACATCGAACGGTATGAAAACCTGCACCCAATCGCAATGTATTGTCTTTCCTCAACTCGTACTTTGTATGTCGTGGCGAGAAGTCAATGTGACAAGTATAAAAATAGAAGGAGCGTTACCTGTTCATCGTGCGCTGCCTTCTTCATGCTGTCCATCGGAGGTTGGAGATGACCTGATTGATCCGAGGTGCCGTCGATTAAGGTTCGGGTTTGGAAACAAGCGTGGTATCTACATATATATAGATGTAGAGTATTGCTAAATGCACCGCAATGAATGCGGTGCATTGTACAATTCCATCCGAAATTAGAAACATAATGTTGATGTGTTGTTTGATTGCCTATTTTGGAAAATTTTGAATGCATGCACCTCAAATCTGAGGTGCAGACAGTCTTGGCCTAGATATATGAAGATGGTTGTTTGATTAGACATGATCATATGCGATTTGGGATCTGGGATCCTCTACGAATTAGGTGTCATTCCCCCGTACCAATACTGCAAAGAGTATCGGATCCCTAACTCAACCCGTCTTATATCCATGCCCGTAACCCATATGGGTACTGTTTCTTCTTGAATAACAACCCTTAGTCGCATGGATTTATGCGGAGCCATGTGTACGTTGACACGCTCTTAAATCAGCCACGAAATTTCTTTACTAGGGGTTACTGGTCTGGGGAAACCCTGTACACGCACACCAGTTTCTACAATTTCTACTTGGCGCATGTCCCGTTTATTTACAAGTTTGCCATGCAAATTTAACCAATATTAATAGAATTACATAATCATTACATAAAATTGATAAAAGTACTTGATGTTGCGGTATGCAATGGATCCGAACTATTTCTACCCACCTCACTATTGGGACCTGTGGCTACACAATACACTAGAATGAAGGATGATTAGTGTAATGGCAAGTAAATATGCGTAATTAAAAGTTACTAAAATTAAACGTACAACGCAGCGGAAATGAAAGCGAATATCTCAACAATAACAATCACAGATAGAAATACGCCAATGCGAAACACAAACACACGAGGCGTATTCTGGTTCGGATCACTATTCCAAGGCGATCCTTCTACAGTCCCACGTTGCAATCCCATGTTGCAATCACACTCCATGGATTCCACGAACACACTTCACGGGCACAAGCAACCAAAACCACAAACATGTGCTTGGTTGAAAATTCTCCCACTACATGAGCACAAATACACAATCTCTTCCGGGATACCAACACTCTTTTCCAAGAGCAACACACCCTATTCCAAGGGCCACATCTCTCTTTCCAGAGAGACACTCCCACAACCTGAGAGCACGGTTCCACAAAAGCAAATGAAACGAAAGACACGCTTACATATAGGAGTGGGCATCAGGTAAATCCGATTCCGTTTCCGTTTTAATTGGGTCAAGAAAAAAGCATCCGAAAACTGAATCCGATTTATCGGATCGGTTCCAAGAGATCCGAATCCATAATCAGACTAGAACACTCCCTCCGATTCAGCCCAAAACCACAAGCGCCACTTACTCACCCCGGGCCCAAGCCCAATTGCGTTGAACACTGACCCACCCTCTATCCTATAGAACTCTTGGCTCCCCTTTCTGCCCGATGTGGGACTAAATAGTCCGCTCTATGAAGGTTGAAGCATTCGCTCGCATGACTAGTCTCCATTATTAGTCCCACATCGGTGGTAGTAACGTAAATCATAATGTTTAAATAAGTCATTTGGGCATGACAACAGGAAATCGACATAACACTTACATATAGGGGTGGACACTCCCACAACCTAAGAGCACGGTTCCACAAAAGCAAATGAAACGAAAGCCACACTTACATATATGGGTGGGCATCAGGTAAATCCGATTCCGATTTCGTTTTAATCGGGTCAGGGAATAAGCATCCGAAAACCAAATCCGATTTATCGGATCGGTTCCAAAGAGATCTGAATCCATAATCGAACCAGAACACTCCCTCCGATTCAGCCCAAGACCACAAGCGCCACTTACTCACCACGGGACCAAGTCCAATTGCGTTGAACGCTGACCCACCCTCTATCCTATAGAACTCTTGGCTCCCCTTTCTGCCCGATGTGGGACTAAATAGTCAGCTCTATGAAGGCTGAAGCATTCGCTCGCATGACTGGTCTCCATTGTTAGTCCCACATCGGTGGTAGTAACGTAAATCATAATGTTTAAATAAGTCATTTGGGCACTACAGGAGGAAATCGACATAACACATAGCCCAAGCTGCTCTCAATTTGGGAATAACTTTGAACTGAATGCCAATTGCAACGGACCAGCGCCTTGCCAAGCTTTTATTGTAAACCGGCACACTCATTTGCCGATGTGGGACAATCTGTCTCATTAATTTGCTCTCTCATCTGTCTCACTAATTTGCCCTCTCTTCTTAGTCGCTAGTCCATGTACATTTAGTCCCACATCGGTGGGTGTAAAGAGCCAGCAAATGTTTAAATAGGATATTTGGTCTACAGAGCGTAAACAATTTATCAGAATCGGATCGGATAGGTAATTTGTGGGTGTGATCCGATTCGGAATTAAATCGGTTGGTTATTTTTTACCCGATTCCGAATCGGAATTCGAAATGACCGAATATTCGGAATCGGAATCGGGTTTTTGCACACCCCTACTTACATATGCCTTTAATAGATTTTACCAACGTGAAGATGAAGACATGGTAGTGTGGACACCAAGTGCTTGAGATGATGAACTTGATGCACTTGTGAGCTTCTCCTTAGACTAGGGCTTCAACCACTAGATCATGCAATAAGAGTAGGAGAAGAGAGAGTGAAGATGATGAGCTTTTTCATCCAAGCTTTTGGCTCTTTAAATTAATGCTTTCTATATGTATGGAGAGATGCCAAAAACTCATCTCAAACAGGCTTAAATAGTCCCTCAAAACATCCCACAAAAAGGACAAAAAACGGCTATAAACGGCTAGCTAAAAGAACCCAATGACTAGGTTTGGGAGATGATCGACCAGACGTCTCATGCAGACCTATCAGACGTCCGATGTACAAGGCTTAGACGTCTGGTTCAGGGTTATACCTCGTCTGACAAACTCAACCTAGAAAAATACAAGATCACTAAAATAGTCATAACAGACACAATTGGACTCCGGTGAGGTGATTCGAGATGCGTTAGAAAGCTAGTGAAGAATGCAATCTAATAAGCGAGGAATAGATGAGAAATTCCAATCACAGAAAAACTGATAGATGTTAGAAAACTAAAACAGATTGCAATAACCTAACACAAGACAACCAGTCGTCTGGAGAATGCTTGTCAGACGGCTGATCAACTGTTCAGTCGTCTGGCAAGACTTCTACAGACAGCTAACCGTTTTAGGTGAGAAAAACAGAGATTATATGAAAATCAGTTCACACTGTTAAGTCGTCTGGAGTTCATCGTCCAGACGTCTGAGCAACAGTTCAGACATCTGGTCTTTGAACATCAGACGGCTGGCACATGTCCATGTCAAGCTATCCAAAAAGCTGACATACCATACGTCTGGTGACCCTTTACCAGGTGTTTGTGCTGCTCCAATACTCTATAAAGAGTGTTTTGAGCATTTGATATAATGGGATGGGTTCTAGATGATGTCTAAGATACCATATGATGGAAATGATGCAAATGAGTTTGTGTGCATTTATTCAAAGTTACAAATATTCTATGAAAGAAAAGCCAAAATACATGAAAAAAAATATAAAACTATGCTTTGATCGATGTCTTCATTCTTCATGTAAAGCTTTTGCACCATAGCCTTGACTCCATCAACCCATCACAAGTATGCATTGTCTCTATCAACATAATTATTAGTAATTAGCCCATAACATAATGTTGATCATTATCGAAACAACATTGGTCTTGAACTCAAGAACCAACACTCACATGTGCAAGTGGTCATGTTTCATATCCGTCCATTCTTACGTGCATAAGTGGTCCTATATGGTCTTCTTCTATCAACCTTTGGATCGTCATGTTGGTCTACACGCATTACAACAATCAAGAGTTAGCGAGTCGAACCAAGGTGGGATTCTAATTTCGGCTCGTTCAAACTCAAGTTAGAACCTAAGAGATAAAATATATAATATATGAAATTGGGAGAAAGATTCTGAGAATGAGAATGATCTTATCTCCTCCTAAATGTGAGGCTATATATAGAGTTTATGAAGAGATATTTTAATAATTCAACTTTGGTGTTGGACCTTCCATCTAGATTAGGCTTTTGCTAGGCACGCTTTAATTCATAGACATGTATGCCTTTACTAATGGTGAGCTTGATACCAACTTATTAGGTGGTATATCACCACCTAGTTCCCTACAAAGTCTAATTCTTAAGCCATTAGACGGCGCAAAATTGGATTAGCATTTGTTCTTCTTGCAGACATGAGCTGGGGGAGAGTGCTTGTATTACTTGTTGTGATGTTTGATTTAACACGATGATTTCATGTTGATAATCGGGTATGGGCCTTCAAGGAAGGATTGCTAACTTGACACTTTGTCGTAACACTTGGATAGAAAATTTGGATAACGTGCTTTGGCCAGATGTTTAGACATGGCACAGTGGCATTGTGATTAGAGAGGAATTATTATGACAGGTTCATAGTTATGTTCCTTCACAGAGTTGACGATGGTTCCCGAAAGCTATACATATATCCACATCGAGTTGGCGAGCTCACACATTAGAGAGTAGTCAATATGTCTCCAATGCTTTATTATGCAAAGAGTGCATGGGTTAGCATGTGTTAGTAAATGATTTGGTGTCACCACTAAGTGTGGCCTTTCAAAGAATATGTGGTGTGCTAGTTATTTGCATGAGTGTAAGATTTTCAAGGTGCATGAATGGAATCATAAATAACACTAAGGCTCCTTGCATGATGGATTACATCATGTATGATCATCATCACCAATGTGGCATAGAGATGATGATAAGTAAGGAGGCATCGACAACAATCGAGTGCATTCTCTACAGCGAGGCAGGAAGGAGCGAAGTCATCAGATGATGCAACGTGATTCATGGCATCTAGGGGTGGCAAAATGAGCCCGACCCGATCGGAACCCGACATCCTTAACCGGGTATTGGTAGGAGCCAATCCGGGTCAAGTAGGATCCGGGTTGACCCAACCCGAAGCGGATAAAATCCGGGTCTGGTATGGGGTTGGCATGTTTATCCGGATGACCCGAATTCGACCTGGTTTATTTTTTCTATATATATATAAATTTATATAATAACTTCGATACACAGTTGCAAGGAGAATTATGCTTATACGATTTGAATTGTTGTCCTCTTCTTTAAGAGGTCTTGAATTTAATTCCCGTTACATACAACTTTTTAGTTAATTTTATTACTTTCGTTAATAAAATGGTAATGTTAATTATACTTCCTTGCTGTTATGAGTGCTGTTTAAGCGACAAGCTACTGAATATTATGCAACACTTAATAAATTTCCGATGGCTCTTAATAAATAGCTGGATATCAAAAAAGTAGCAGTTGTGTATAAGTCAAATCTTAACCCGTCGGGTGTACCTGAACCCGACACGAAAATTTTTCGAGTCACCCGAACCCGACCCGGATTCAATCCAGGTCGGGTTAGGGTTTACCCCTATCAGGGTCGGGTCAAATCTGACCTGACCCGAACCCGAACCCACCCGACCCGTTTGCCACCCCTAATGGCATCATCGTTGACACGTGCTCGGGAGGAGGTCACGGAAACTCTTTTTAAGCTCTAGGAGGAAGTTATATCGTCTCCAAGAGTCTCCTTAAGATGAAGTGCCACATGGCTGGTTGTCCTCGCTTAGGCGACACAAATATGATGACGTGCAAGGTGTGAGTGCCCATGGTCTAGCACGCTCACCATCTAAGGGAGTCAAAGGACCTAAACATCAGACGTCCAAGGTTGGCTCAGGGCATCATGACTTACCAGTGCAGTATAGGGAAAATGACACAAAAAGGTGAGAAAAGTGACACTATGTTGCTGATGGAAATTGAATTCCACCCAAAAGTAATTTCAATGATGAGCACACCAAATGAAGCTTAGTGTACTAACTACACTACGATTAAGTGTGCAGGTTGTGCGACAAATGAAAAGCTTTATGCATACTCCAAGAAGCGCAATCTACGCTCAAAGACAAGGACGAAAGTTGCTAAGATCAATGATGAAGCTCAAAGCTCAAATGGAACAAGAAGCTCAAGTGAAAGCTCACATTTACTCCATCAGTTGATCAAGCTTCCGAAGACGTGTCCTAGTCTATAGTGAGTGTGTTGTGTCTTTCTTAGGGTTATGCTAAAGCCAATCGTATAGACAAACACACACACACAAATGATTTCAAAAACGTTTTAAAATATCTCTTAAATCATTTTCAAAAAGATATTGAGAGCTTTTTCTAGCCGTTTTTCATTTCTGTAGTGAAACTCCACTACACCATGGAGTTAACTACTTGATTGACTAGCTGTGGTTCAGAAGAAACTCCTCTGGGAGTCGACTACCAAAGGTAGGGAGTCGACTACCAGCTGAGAATCAAGTTCTCCTGAAATACACTGGGAGTCGACTACCACTCCTAGGGAGTCGACTACCAGCTGTCGAAGTTTGACGTTTTGACTTGATTATTGACATATCTTTAATTGATTTTTCCCATGATTTTTGGGACAAAAGTCAAATGAATTTGAAATTCAAATTCTCAGATTTCTCCTATAAATAGAGGACTATTTTCATTGAGAAATCACAACAACTATTGAAATCAAATTCTCTTGTGCAACACGCTTTAAAGTTCTCAGCTCTCATTCTCTCTTAGCCAAATCTGTTTTTACTCTTGATCTTGCAATTTCTTTTGATATTATTTTCTGAAGATCATAATTTTATTTGGCTATTTGTTTTTCAAAATCCATATTATTTATTCTCGAATTTTTTTAAAGGATTTTTGAAAAACATTAGATCTAGATCACAAAGACTTCATTCGTATCTTTGTGTGATCTAGACTCTTATTCTATCAAGCAACTACACACGTAATTGTCTATTACTACTGGCTATAGAATTTGGGTGTAAATCCAATCTCCACCAATCTATTGTGGTGAATTGGATATCGATTTTATTTTGTGGTTACCCTTTGTTGTAAGGGTGTTGTTGTTGGAAACCCTAGACAAGTCTAGGTGTTGCGGTTGAAATCCTGGTCAAGACTAGGTTGTTGAAAATCCTAACAAGTGAAGTTAGGTACTTGTATTTGGCAAGGCAGATAGTGGAAATCTTGTACCGGATTGGTCGGGGACTGGACGTACCAAAGTTGTGGGGAACCAGGATAAAAATCCTTGTGTCTGCATTTGCTTATCTGTGATTGTTTATCTTTGCAAGCATTTCTTATCTAACTTATAATTATTCTCTGTTTAATATTCTTGTAATTCTTTACTGCAAAGATCAGTTTTGTATTTATATTTCTATGTAAATTTTATATATCTTCATTAAGTGTTTAACTATCTGAGCTGTGCTTATTTTCCCTCTGGGAGTCGACTACTGTTCATAGGGAGTCGACTACCAGAAGATCTGTATCTCTGATTTGATTTGAAGATTTATTGAGTTGATTAAGAACCAAGCGTAGATCACTCTACTTGGTTTCTTAGGCAACATTAGAAGGTTCTATTTTGTGTTGATTCATTAAGAACGAAAAAGTTTTATCTTTATACAACACTATTCAACCCCCCTTCTAGTGTTGTTTGCCATCCACAGGATTCAACACTTGCATCCTTACAACAAGGAAGCGAGAAAAGCAATGCAAAGTGGCGAGGATGGGCAGCCTCACTCCAATCAACCTGGGTGAGCAGTACATTGGCTTCCTAGGAAGATGGGTACCCAAGTGTTGTAGGGGTATGGGCATTTTTTCGAAGCGCATCGTCACAAAAGCACGTAGATGAGAGAGCACACTTAGGCAACGAGAAGATAACGAGGCATCACAATGAGATTCAACTTGACGAAGGGGTATGGACACACACATCCCAGTCATCCACACATGAACATGGTGCTAAGGGACGTCAGAGGGTCTTTGATGGAGATACTTTGCGTCGAGGAATCATACAAGAATATGAAGAGAGGCGATGAGGCGAATCCTCACTCCAACGCACCCAGGGGAGGAGTACCCGGCTCGTGTAACGATGAGGTAACGAGGCATCATAGTGAGACTTAACATGATGAATGGGCACACCTCCTAGTCATGCACATGTATGTGGGTTGTAAAGGGATGGCGGGTGGCCTTTGAGTGGATGATTTGCGTGGAGGAATTATAGAACAACATGGAAATGGGCAAGGAGGGGTGCCCTTGCTCCCACCCTCCTGGATGAGGGGTACCCGGGCTCCCCTAGGAGTACCTTGGTTCCCCTTAGGGTGGGGTACCCTGACTCCCCTGGGATGGACAAGGGAACTAAAATGTTCTTGTTGTGGGGGACAGTTGTTCGAAGCACATTGTCATAAAAGCATATCGATGAAGACAAAGGAGAGAGAGAAGAATCTCGGTGGGACTTAACTTGAAGAGGGAGTGGGTCATTGTAACCCCTCGTAGAGTGTAATACGACTATAATACACTCTTTTAAGTACGCGTCAATTGAACTGTGTGCGGAGATGTTGAGACCATTCCATATACTTGAAATTTATGCTAAGTGGTGTGTGTGTGGGAATGGCCATTTGAGATTTATATTTGGGATGGCATGAGAGGTAATTAAACATCCAAGAGTATGGGTAATTTCATTTCTATTTTACACTAGTGGTAACCTTGTAATTATAGCACAAAGTTAGATGGCTTTTCTTAAAACGCATAATACAATGGCATCCTTGTAATTAAGTCCCCAAGTGAGAGGGCATTAAATAAGAGGTATGTTGCAATGGCAAGAGATGTAATTAACATACAAAAATGAAGGGTTTTTATTTAAGGAGTTTCTTTTAGGAAAGGTTTTAATTATTTAAGAATAAATTAGACGATATTTTCAAATGTTTCTAGATTTCTCTACATTTTTCTTTCTTCGTCCATTCTACATTCTTTTTTCTTTTTTCTTTTCCTTTGTTTCCTTTGTTTTGACTGAAATTTCCCAAGAAAATAAATTAAAAAAATAAATTAATAAGTGTTACGACCTAAAGATCGTGATAGTCCGACCTTCCATCCCAGACCGCCTAGATACCCCGCCGGCTCGTCCCTCCCTCTGGAAGGACGGTCGACCCAGCGTCAGGGCGCTCCACACCCGAACGATAGAGGGTCACAGGGCGCCTGTCGATTCTAGAGTTTGACGCAACTATGGGAACGACGCACTCTGCCTCGGCCGCTGATAGCCAGTGACGACCTCTGGTGAGCTAAGGGGGCCGAGCTACGGTGACGGGCCGAGCTAAGGGGACGGGGAGAGCTAAGGGGGCCGAGCTACGGTGACAGGCCGAGCTAAGGGGACGGGGCGAGCTAATGGGGCCGAGCTACGGTGACGAACTACGGTGACGAGCTAAGGGGGCCGAGCTACGTGACTGATCTTTGGCACATTGGACACGATAAACAATCTAGTACAAGGATGCTACTGACACTATCACCGCCCGACCATCTGACAAAGCACCCCCCCTGGCCGCTGTGCCCCCTGACACTTAATGCTTTCGGCCCTGACACCCTGACACCCTGACAAAAGCACCCCAGACCGCTGCACCATCTGACAAAAGCGTGGCAGGCACTCATGTTCTTGACATCCTCGTCCGAAGCTTCCGCTGACAGCAGGGCCAGCTCAGCACGTCTGGTCAGCATGCCACGTCAGCCCTACCGAACCGCCTCCCTTCAGGTATAAATACCCCCTCACTTCTTACGGTGAAAGTGGGAGGAAATTCACTCTCAATCTCCTTATTCACACACAAGAGGTAAGAGCAAAGGTCGTCCACATCTTTGTTCTTCTACTCATAGCTCGTCACGTACGGTCGACTCACCCTCAGTCCGACCTACGTGCCTAGCCCCCGCTTTAAGTCCTATTACTGACTTAGGCATCGGAGAGGCTAAGGGTTGGACCCCAACCGAACCTTTCTGACGAGTTTCTCGTTGCGCAGGTTAGCTCGTCATCACCAGTCGTGCTCGCCCTCAACCTAGGCAGTTCGGCCCCTTCTCTGCATCCTGTCAGATTCGATTCCGTGGTCTGCTCCAACAACAAGCTTAGCTGCATCACCCCTCTAATCACCTGACAAATAGCCTACCATAATCCCTTCCTTAACATAACCACCGTGCCCTTGGCTCCCCCTAATACAAATTCATTGTACGCGAGTTCTACCCTGCAACAATTGGCGCCGTCTGTGGGAACGAAGGGTCACACCCATGTCAAATCCCATACCAATCACCGAAACCCTGACTAAGGGTTGGACCCCAACCCAGCGATCAAGTGAAGACCTCCGGGGCAGCTCGTCAGCTCGCCACCCAAACTGGAGGGGGAAATGCGGGGGAGGCTTTGGCCACTATGTACCCGTGATCTCGAAGACCTCCAGGGCAGCTTGTCAGCTCGCCACCCAAACTGGAGGGGCAAAATGCGGGGGAGGCTTTGGCCACTCTGTACCCGCTATCTTGAAAACCTCCGGGGCAGCTCGTCAGCTCGCCACCCAAACTGGAGGGGCAAAATGCGGGTGAGGCTTTGGCCACTCTGTACCCGCTATCTTGCAGACCTCCGGGGCAGCTCGTCAGCTCGCCACCCAAACTGGAGGGGGAAATGCGGGGGAGGCTTTGGCCACTATGTACCCGCGATCTCGAAGAACTCCAGGGCAGCTCGTCAGCTCGCCACCCAAACTGGAGGGGCAAAATGCCGGGGAGGCTTTGGCCACTCTGTACCCGCTATCTTGAAAACCTCCGGGGCAGCTCGTCAGCTCGCCATCCAAACTGGAGGGGCAAAATGCGGGGGAGGCTTTGGCCACTCTGTACCAGCTATCTTGCAGACCTCCAGGGCAGCTCGTCAGCTCGCCACCCAAATTGGAGGGGGAAATGCGGGGGAGGCTTTGGCCACTATGTACCCGCGATCTCGAAGACCTCCAGGGCAGCTCGTCAGCTCGCCACCCAAACTGGAGGGGCAAAATGCGGGGGAGGCTTTGGCCACTCTGTACCCGCTATCTTGAAAACCTCCGGGGCAGCTCGTCAGCTCGCCACCCAAACTAGAGGGGCAAAATGCTGGGGAGGCTTTGGCCACTCTGTACCCGCGATCTTGAAGACCTCCAGGACAGCTCGTCAGCTCGCCACCCAAACTGGAGTGGCAAAATGCGGGGGAGGCTTTGGCCACACTGTACCCGCTATCTTGCAGACCTCCAGGGCAGCTCGTCAGCTCGCCACCCAAACTGGAGGGGCAAAATGCGGGGGAGGCTTTGGCCACTCTGTACCTGCGATCTTGAAGACCTCCGGGGCAGCTCGTCACCTCGCCACCCAAACTGGAGGGGCAAAATGCGGGGGAGGCTTTGGCCACTCTGTACCCGCGATCTTGAAGACCTCCGGGGCAGCTCGTCAGCTCGCCACCCAAACTGGAGGGGCAAAATGTGGGGGAGGCTTTGGCCACTCTGTACCCGCTATCTTGAAAACCTCCGGGGCAGCTCGTCGGCTCTCCACCCAAACTGGAGGGGCAAAATGCGGGGGAGGCTTTGGCCACTCTGTACCCGCTATCTTGCAGACCTCCAGGGCAGCTCGTCAGCTCGCCACCCAAACTGGAGGGGGAAATGCGAGGGGAGGCTTTGGCCACTATTTACCCGCGATCTCGAAGACCTCCAGGGCAGCTCGTCAGCTCGCCACCCAAACTGGAGGGGCAAAATGCGGGGGAGGCTTTGGCCACACTGTACCCGCTATCTTGAAAACCTCCGGGGTAGCTCGTCAGCTCGCCATCCAAACTGGAGGGGCAAAATGCGGGGGAGGCTTTGGCCACTCTGTACCCGCTATCTTGCAGACCTCCAGGGCAGCTCGTCAGCTCGCCACCCAAACTGGAGGGGGAAATGCGGGGGAGGCTTTGGCCACTCTGTACCCGCGATCTCGAAGACCTCCAAGGCAGCTCGTCAGCTCGCCACCCAAACTGGATGGGCAAAATGCGGGGGAGTCTTTGGCCACTCTGTACCCGCTATCTTGAAAACCTCCGGGGCAGCTCGTCAGCTCGCCACCCAAACTGGAGGGGCAAAATGCGGGGGAGGCTTTGGCCACTCTGTACCCGCTATCTTGCAGACCTCCAGGGCAGCTCGTCAGCTTGCCACCCAAACTGGAGGGGAAAATGCGGGGGAGGCTTTGGCCACTATGTACCCGCGATCTCGAAGACCTCCAGGGCAGCTCGTCAGCTCGCCACCCAAACTAGAGGGGCAAAATGCGGGGGAGGCTTTGGCCACTCTGTACCCGCTATCTTGAAAACCTCCGGGGCAGCTCGTCAGCTCGCCACCCAAACTGGAGGGGCAAAATGCGGGGGAGGCTTTGGCCACTCTATACCCGCTATCTTGCAGACCTCCACGGTAGCTCGTCAGCTCGCCACCCAAACTGGAGGGGGAGATGCTGGGGAGGCTTTGGCCACTCTACACCCGCGATCTTGAAGACCTCCGGGGCAGCTCGTCAGCTCGCCACCCAAACTGGAGGGGGAAATGCGGGAGATGCTTTGGCCACTATGTACCTGATCGCTCCGGAATGTAACCCAAAGAACGGTTGTAGTTTTACCGCAGGCGCACGGTATAGCGGCGAGCGGGATATCGAACACAGGGAGGACGAATGACCGTGCTTGTTCCAATCAACCTGGCTATTTAAGAAGAGAGAAATTTGCCTTTGGCGATCCTGTCACAATCGTCAGACAAAGTACGGAAATATCAAATCAAATAAAGAACGTCTAGGGAATGGGGAATCCCCGCTACTCACCGTATCTCGTCAATGTGGTTCATCGGTATCAAAATTGCTAGAATAAGATTTTGGATGAACTAGTTGCAACTGAATGTAGAACCTAGCTCACGCTCTCGCGCTGTTACCGGTCTATAGCTATCCTAGGTTCGGGTCCAATCTCTTGCAAACCCTAGCCTAGGGAAGCTAGCATTAGGATCAACATCATCGTTCAATCGCGCACCGAGCCCACTCTCGTGCAAACTCGGGTCACGACCTAGGTTGGGATAGTTCCTACCCGTCCAATCTCTTGCAAACGGGTATCGGCACGGAAGTGCAACCGGGAACCCTAGTATCGGTCCAATCTCTTGCAAACCGATACTACAGAAATTCGATTCCAACCCAGTTCGGATTTCTAGGGTTTCCTATCGAATTGGGATCCAATCTCTTGCAAATCCCAATCGGTATGAACTCCTAGCTATCCGTAGTGAATCGATCCCAAACTAATCCCTAAATAGCAATTCTAGCAAAATCTCTACTAATTCATCACAAATATGAAATAGGGCTTGTAGGGTTCATCCCCACACCCCAAGACGTGGAGACTACTCACAATTCATAGCAAGATCACAAAAATAAACAATGAAATAAGCAATAGAATTCATCACAATATTGAGATATGCAATAAAAATAGGATTTTTAGAGAATAGAGACACAAACCAATGGAGTTCTTCAATTATTCCAACAAAAATCAACTTTTGTCTCCTCTCCAATCTCAAGAATAAAGCTAAAAAGTAAACCTAAAAAGCTGCAAAAATCTAAGGGAAAAGCTCTCTAAAACTAGGGTAAAAACAGGGGTTAAATACCCCCCAAAATCGTCCAAAAACTGTGACCAAAATACCCCTGCGCAGCCTGAAATCCGCAATTTTCGCTACAGACAGCGCGTCGCACTCGGCCGAGTGACAAAAGTCGCTCGGCCGAGAGACAAACCCTTTAAATTTCCAGAAAGTAGGGGCCTTCAGGGGTCTTCACTTCAGGGGCGGCTCGGCCGAGTGAGTTGTCGTCACTCGGCCGATGGCTTCATGGTACTCGGGCGGACGGGATTATCCACTCGGCCGAGTGGGTCTTCTGAAGCTCAGGCAGCCGAAAAACAGTAACTTGGCGATTTATGAATGGCTTCGTCTGGGCGCCACTCGGGCGGACGGGGTCTCATCACTCGACCGATGTGGTCTCCGTCGCTCGACCGAGTGCACGTATGAAACGTATCCGATCTGGTCGGCCGAGCGGTGTCTCGCTGGTCGGCCGAGTGGCTCCTCCACTCGGCCGAGTGGGACACCAAAAATGCCCAATCAGCTTGTTTTGGCCTCCTCGTCGCTCCTGTGACGTCCGTTCTTCTTCCGCTCCTCTCCAACAGTGAAATACCCCTTGGGGAGGTCGTCGGTGACCCTCTGGAGTAAGCGCATCTCGAGATCACTCCAAATCGCGCCAAATCACCTGAAATGCGACAAAAACAACAAATCGTGAAAAGCATCGCAATATCGTCGATATATCGTGAAAAACATGATTTGGGCGATCTAAATGGCATGCAAACATGCGGGAAAAAAGTGTAAAATAAGGAGTGATCAGTACCCGCGATCTTGAAGATCTTTGGGGCAGCTCGTCAGCTCGCCACCCAAACTGGAGGGGCAAAATGCGAGGGAGGCTTTGGCCACTCTGTACCCGCTATCTTGGAAACCTCCGGGGCAGCTCGTCAGCTCGCCACCCAAACTGGAGGGGCAAAATGCGGGGGAGGCTTTGGCCACTCTGTACCCGCGATCTTGAAGACCTCCGGGGAAGCTCATCAGCTCGCCACCCAAACTGGAGGGGCAAAATGCGGGGGAGAATTTGGCCACTCTGTACCCGCGATCTTGACACTATCGCCGCCCGACCATCTGACAAAGCATCCCCCTGGCCGCTGTGCCCCCTGACACTTAATGCTTTCGGCCCTGACACCCTGACACTTAATGCTTTCGGCCCTGACACCCTGACACCCTGACAAAAGCACTCCAGACCGCTGCACCATCTGAAAAAAGCGTGGCAGGAACTCCTGTTCCTGACATCCTCGTCCGAAGCTTCCGCTGACAGCAGGGCCAGCTTAGCACGTCGGGTCAGCATGCCACGTCAGCCCTACCGAACCACCTCCCTTCAGGTATAAATACCCCCTCACTTCTTACAGCGAAAGGGGGAGGAAATTCACTCTCAATCTCCTTATTCACACACAAGAGACAAGAGCAAAGGTCGTCCACATCTTTGTTCTTCTACTCATAGCTCGTCACGTACGGTCGACTCACCCTCAATCTGACCTGCGTGCCTAGCCCTCGCTTTAAGTCCTATTACTAACTTAGGCATCGGAGAGGCTAAGGGTTGGACCCCAACCCGGCCTTTTTGACGAGTTTCTCCTTGCGCAGGTTAGCTCGTCATCACCAGTTGTGCTCGCCCTCAACCTAGGCAGTTCGGCCCCTTCTCTGCATCCTGTCAGATTCGATTCCGTGGTCTGCTCCAACGACAAGCTTAGCTGCATCACCCCTCTAATCACCTGTCAAATAGCCTACCATAATCCCTTCCTTAACATAACCACCGTGCCCTTGGTTCCCCCTAATACAAATTCATTGTACGCGAGTTCTACCCTGCAACAATAAGAAATCAAAAAGAAAGACGTAGAGAAAGGAGGAGGAGAAAGAGGGGGAATTCATCTACAACCCAACAAGGTGGGAATCTCATCTTAGTGCAGAGATATTAATTTAAGGATATTTTGGTTAACCCTTGATTAAGTTGTTATTTTTATGGGAAATTTTAGTGTATTTATGCTAAAGATATCATTTTTGGGATGAATTATTATGTGGGTTGTAACGGCTAGTATTTTTAGGCGTGTTTTCAATTTTCCGTACTTGTATTTTTCTTCAGTCATCGGGTTAACTTTTCATCCGTACGAGTTGATGCGAGCGCGTCACTGCTTTCATTTTACCGTGTCGTCAATATTTACCGCCAAGTTCAACTAAATTATCCCGCTAATTACTTTCACTAATTACCTTATTAATTACATCTAAAATTTACTAATTACAAATTCCTAATTACTTTATTTTACTAATTACTTCTTGACTAGTTAATAAATTACATTTAACATTTACTTAATTACGTTAATTACGTTTTTACCTTAACCCCATCTAAAACGACGAAACCCACGTTGCCAAATACTCTTCAGTTGGTCAAATTAGGTTGGCTTCTCTTTTCGTTTGAGCAAAACAACACGTCTCTCCATGCCTAATTAGTCTAAGTAGTAATAACTTCTATCTTATTCGAATTAATACTACTTTGACAAATGCAAAAGGATGTTTTCTCTGCTCGTCTTCTTAAACCAGACACCTCTTCCCCTGCGAATCAGAAACCTGCAAACCCAAATCAAAAATCAGAAACACAAATCAGCAAAACTCCATTTCAATTCAGATCTTTCTCTCCTCAACCTTGAGCCCAAATCAAACTCTCCTACCAAAAAATTCTTCCCAAAACTACTTCCCAAAACATATTCAATTCTGAAACTAAAATTTCAGAAACAAAAACACCCATTTCAGATCCAAAAACACCCAATTGCAGATCAACCAATTTCAAAAAAAAAACATTCCAAATCTTATAAACCCTCTTCTTCCTCTTTTTCTTTCTCCTTCCTCCTCCTTCCCCTAGGCCGGAAACCACCCGTCCGTCGCCTGGGAAGCCGCGCGCACTGCCCAGCCACCATCCGCCGTCCGACGCCTTAGGAGCCGCCTGCAGATCCTCCCTGCTGCGCCGTGCATCGCCGGAGAGTCACCCAACGCCGTGAAGCTGCCGCCGGCCCTCCCCTCCTGTCGTGCACAAAGCCCTCCCCCTTGGTGCGTGAACCCCCAAGCCCCTTTCGTTGGCTGCTGTAGGTGCAAACCAAAAAAAAGTGAGAAGGCAAACAACAGAAGATAGAATAAAGGAAGTGTCAGCCTTTTTAAAAAATAGTATGATAGAAGAGAGAGTCAGCATCTTTAATTGAATAAAGAAAGGAAGAGGTGGGGGGTATTTGACAGTAAAAGGAGTTAAAGAAAGAGAGTAAGTGAGGGGTTTTGTATCTAATAATGTATAAGTTGGTAGAGAGTATGTATGGATATTAAAATGGGATGTTAACATACCATTAGCTAAGTTAAGCTAAGGATGGGTGTTAATAAGTTGTTAGTATTAAAAGTCAACTTGTTAGAATCTGTTAGTATTAATTTCAGAATGATTATCAACTGTTGAATGATGTTAGGATAATAATACTGGTATATAATAAGGCGTACCCTATTAACGTAACACACAATAGACGTTACCCTAGCCTAAGAACCCGATAAATTAACTGAACCCACTTTAGAGATTATTTTAATACTATGTTGTTTCACGAAATATCTAATCTGGTGATTTGTTTAACTAAAACAGAGAACCAACATCACCGACACGTAGTACCCGTCAAGACGAACCCAACGGCACCAAAGTCGCTGAAATCAGGCAAGTATACGATTTATAATGAATTTACGAATTGGATGTTAAATTAGTCTCTTGTATGTAAATGTTGCTCGTTACTCTCGTAACCATGGAAATTGTTGTTTAAATATAACTGGTCATATTATTTTAATTGCTGCATGCCTTGAAATAATTAACTAGCGTGTGACATCGTGAGATCGTGCGCCTCGAAGGCGAAATCATGACTTTCGTGATGTCATTGAGTTGACAAATTCGTGCTTGTAATTCGTGAAATAGGTTGGCTCGTGTTCCAGCACAAATCTTGGGTGGGGTTGGATTGGGCGGCCACTAGGCGTATGAAAGAGTACTCTCTTCAAGGGCACCACCCATAGGCGGTGGGTTAGCGCCAATCACGGTAAACCCCCGTGAGAAGGACGACTCGCTCATCACGACCTAAAGGCGTGAATCCTTTTTAGACACGAAATGCTAACAGACATGAAATGCTAACATACGTGAAATGCTAACATGAAACTCACAAACTTGGAATTGTTATCTCTGTTAAATTGCCATGCTAACGAACCAAAGAAAGGATTACTCCAATTATTAAACTGCTTAGAATTGAATGATAGGATGTCTTTTACCTTATTCCATTTTATATTTCAGCATGTTTAAATCTTGTTGTCGCCGTCTCTTTTAAATGATTAATGCTTCTTAAATTCAGTATACATTTGTATATATTTTGCCTTGGGTTCTAACATCTACTTGCAGACCCTTGCTGACATACATTCATGTTTTTGGATGTATGTCAGATCCCGAGCTTGAGTACCAAGAGGTTCCTTATGAGACACCTGACTTGGAAAGTCAGGAGTTCGCTGTAGACGCCGAGTCTCTCCCTGCGGAGAACTAGTGAACTTTATCGTTGCTGCTTTACTTTAGTTTGCTTTCAATTATTGTTGAGTGTACGTTTTTACTTTGGCCTAGCTGTGGCTTGTTGTTATATTTCGTGTACGAACATTTATAATTCTGGATGTGGCTTGTAATGTATGAATAATTCTGATTGTTCTGAAAAGCGTGCAAAGGACCTGCCCTTGCGTTTTACCACAGACGCTTAATGAACTCGAGTTTCACCGCTCCGGTTCAAGCGGACCTAGTAACGCTCTCGCCTCCGTCGTGTTTTGGGAAGCGGGGCGTTACAGGTTTTAGTGGTGGCCCATGCAGGTCCGTCTCTTTGCATCTGTGAATTCAGAACGATGAGAATATTTTCATCGGCCAAACATCTAGAGGGATCACATACGCGAGATTAACTCGGGGTTTTTCTATCTCAGAATGGCTGAGGGACGAAACACCCAAAATGGACCCGGAGCTGCTGGAGGCGGAAGTGACGACATCCGCCAGATGCTTGGAGTTATGAAGGAAATGCTTGAAGTTCAGCATCACTTGGTCCAGCAGGGACGTCAAGCTGCACCAGTTGCTCCACTGCCTCGTTATGAGCCTGGAGCCAAGTAGTTCCGAGAGATGCACCCGACGAACTTCTCGGGACGAGAGGGCCCACTAGCGGTCGAGGAATGGCTTCGCAACACTGCGGATAACTTGGGTCTTGCCCAAGTCAATCCGAACGATTGGGTAGATCTCGCCAAGAAGCAGCTGACAGACAATGCACGTCACTGGTGGGATGCCGAAGAGGCTAGGCTGACCAAGCCGATTCCTTGGGCTACCTTTCATAAGAGGTTTGACGCCCAGTACTTCCCGAAGGCTGCAAAGAGGGAGATGCAGCAGCGCTTCATCAACCTGGAGCAGGGCACCAGGACAGTCGATGAGTATGAGGCGGAATTTACCATGCTGAGTCGATTCGCCCCTACACTGGTAGCATATGAGGAGGACTGTGCACACCGCTTTCTACAGGGCTTAGATCAGGACATACAGGGTGTGTTGTCCGGGCACACCTTTACCACTCATGAGCAAGTCCTAGTAGCTGCGAAGAAGCACGAGCAGGTAGCTTATCAGAAGAGGGCACGTCAGACGGGTAAGCGCCCGATGGAGCTACAGAGGAGTGCACCTAGGCCCGGTTTTCGTCTTGTTCAGACCACCCAGTTCAAAAGGCCGGCTGCACCTGTCCCCAACCGAGCGGAGCTGACTTGCCACTTCTGCGGCAAGCTTGGTCATATGAAGAAAGACTGTAGGAAGATGCTGAATCAGTGTTTGATCTGTGGATCACCTACTCATGCTGTAAAAGACTGCCTCCGCAGTTCTCGACCCGTACCTGTTGGAGCACCTGGACCTGCACAGCGGACCGTACCAGCACCTGGACAGCGAGGACCACCTCTGGCTCCACAGGATCGAGCCTTCCAGCATGCCAACCCGCCTAAGCGCCGTGCATTCAATATGACAGCCGTTGAGGCTGAAGCTGAGGACGACGTGATTGCAGGTAACCTCTAGACTAGTTCTTCTTATTTATGCATTATATTTGATTAGTTAGATCCATGTTAATCTAGTTATATGTTACCCTTAGGTGTCATCTTAGTTTCATCTCACCCGGCCTTGACCCTGTTCGATTCTGGAGCTTCTGTGTGCATTCTATCTCGGAAGTTCGTAGTCGAACACTCGATACCCACCTATACACTTCCCAAGTGTTGGAATATTACAACTGGGAATGGTATAGTGAAGGTTGCACTGGGATGTAGACCATGCCCGTTGGTGGTTAGTGGACACGAACTATATGCTAATTTCATTGTCCACGACCTATCCAATTTCGATGCTATACTCGGCATTGACTGGTTAGGAACTTTTTATGCCACGATCGACTGTCACCGTAAGAAAGTGGTATTCGAAATTCCCGACCACCCAGTGTTCGAGTTTGTCAGCGAAGGACGTTCGCTTGGACCAGTCAAGTTCAGAGCCCAGCCGTACAGTTTGACTGTTGCATCCCTGATAGTCGAGCCAGAGAAGCCTGCGGTAGTGAGAGATTTCGAAGACGTCTTCCCTGAAGACATTTCTGGACTGCCGCCCGATCGAGCGTTGGAGTTTGGCATTGACCTTATGCCAGGAGCTCAACCAATTTCGAAGGCACCGTACCGTATGGCCCCTGCAGAGTTGGAAGAGCTGAGGAAGCAATTGGATGAGCTACTACAGAAGGGTTTCATTCATCCCAGTGTATCTCCCTGGGGTGCACCCGTTTTACTGGTGAAGAAGAAGGATGGCTCGAGGAGGATGTGTGTGGATTATCGGGAGCTGAACAATGTCACAGTGAAGAACAAGTACCCACTGCCCCGTATTGATGATATCTTCGATCAGCTTGGTGGATTGAGGGTATTTTCGAAGTTGGATCTCCGGAGCGGATACCATCAAGTCAGAGTCAAGAAGGAAGATGTACTCAAGAGCGCTTTTCGGACTAAGTACGGGCATTATGAATTCGTTGTCATGCCATTCGACGTAACCAATGCTCCTGCTGTGTTCATGAATCTCATAAACCTTATCTTTTACGACTTCCTCGACAAGTTCGTAGTGATATTCATCGACGACATCCTGGTGTACTCGAAGAGTGAGGAGGAGCATGCAGAACATTTGAAGATAGTGTTGGAGACTCTCCGTCACCATAGACTATATGCCAAGTATAGCAAATGCGAGTTCTGGCTGGATAGAATTGCATTTCTTGGGCATGTGGTATCTGGAGCTGGTATCTTAGTGGATCCGGAGAAGGTCAAAGCAGTCAGTGAATGGCCTACAACTCGATCGACATTGGACATCAGGAGTTTCCTTGGATTGGCTGGATACTACCGCAGATTTATCAAGGATTTCTCGAGGATAGCTGAGCCGATGACGAGATTGACAAGGAAGGATGTGAAGTTCAGTTGGTCAGACTCTTGTGAGCAAGCTCTTTCTACTTTGAAGGAGAGACTGACGACTGCACCAGTCTTAGCTATTCCAGACAGAAGCGGAGGCTTCGAGATTTTCTGCGACGCATCGGGCAAGGGACTTGGATGCGTTCTACACCAGCATGGTCATGTAGTCGCTTATGCTTCTCGACAGTTAAAGATCCACGAGAAGAATTATCCGACTCACGACTTGGAGTTAGCCGCTGTCGTCTTTGCACTGAAGATTTGGCGACATTTCTTACTGAGTGAGAAAGTGAAAATATTCACTGATCACAAAAGTTTGAAATATATATTCACTCAGAAGGAGTTGAATATGAGACAGCGCAGATGGTTGGAATTGATGGCGGACTACGACATCGATCTTCAGTATCATCCTGGGAAGGTGAATGTCATACAGGATGCCTTGAGTCGTCTGTCCGAAGTAATGATTCTTACAGCTCAGTGGAGATTGCAGCAGGACCTGCGAGGGATGGATGTTGAAACTGTTCTACCGAGAGTCACATCGTCGTTGATGAACATGCAGATTCAATCGACGATTGTGGATCGGATCAAGACTGCTCAAGATGGAGATGCTAAGTTGAAGAAGATCAGAGAACAGGTCGAAGCAGGACTTCGGACAGATTTTCTGATTCACGAGGATGGATCTTTGAGATATGGTAGTAGGGTCTGCGTACCTGCAGGAGATATCAGAGAGGAGTTGATGAATGAGGCTCACAGTTCGCCTTATTCTATTCATCCTGGAGGTACTAAGATGTACAAGGATCTGCGTCAGAATTTCTGGTGGCATGGGATGAAGAGAAGTGTGGCACGTAGTGTTGCCAAGTGCCTCGTGTGTCAGCAAGTGAAGGCTGAACATCATCACACTGCTGGACTACTACAACCCTTGTCGATTCCCGAGTGGAAGTGGCAGCACATCACGATGGACTTCGTGACTGGCTTACCTCGGAGCACTGATTCGGGTTCAATATTACATATTTAACCCCCCATTTAGCCCTATTTTGTGCTCACATGATGCTAAATTTATCTCTAATTCATACGTATTTTCTACACATTTATTTATTAGAGAAAACACACTATTTGAGCACAAAACAGCATTTAACGACGTATTTCTGCACTTATTATATTTTTCCTAGCTTGGTATCGATCTCACGATTCCAATGACTATTTATTTGTATTTTTCTGAGATCTGTGCTAATTACTGTGTATTTTTGAATGCAGAATACCATTTAATTGGGGAAATACGCAAATAAATACGAATATACGGTCGCGGACCAATGACGAGGTGACACGTGTCACAATCCCACGCAATCCCGCCGCATCCAACGGCGCTGATCGAAGCCGCACGGATTTAATCTCGGGCGACGCGGCAATTCTTCATCCGTTCGATCTCGATCGAACGGTCATCCTCGCTCAGGAAAAGCAGACGAAGCGGACAGCTGTCGGCCGTTCGATTGCGATCGAACGGCCCACATTTCGCCCGCAATTTGAACGGTGAAGCGCGCGACGTGGCATCAAACTGGCCGCTCGATCTTCATCCGATGGACGCAATCAGCCTAAGCGTGATAATGCGGAGCTCAGATCTGCGGGACACGCGGCGGCGATCTGATGGCTCCCCGCTCGATCCTACGGTCGCGAGCTCCCCCGCGTTTTTAAAACGAGAAGGCGACGTGGCAATTCGTTATCCGTTCGATGAAGATCGAACGGTCGTTAACGACTCCGAGATGGGCTCGGAGCTGTGCACAAAAGCGGCCACATGGCTGAACGTGGTCCGCCGAGATTCAATCCAACGGCTACAGACGAAGCGGGCGCGGATCGAAGAAACGAAGCGGGTTTGCGCGAATTTTGATGCACACGTGGCTCCCCCATGTTCGATCCCGCTTGGATCAACGGCCCAGGTTTGATCCGCTTTAGATCTGCGGTTGGGATGGATTCGGGTGCGGGTTTTAAAGCGGGTTTGAACCCGTTAGCACAACCCAAACCCGCAATCTCTTTATAAAAGGTATTTTAGGGGTTTTTGGGCGTATTCAAGCAGTTTGGGGGCGTATTTTGGACGTATTGGAGGCTCTAGAAGCCGTATTTAATTCTGCAAAAATTCTGTAAAATTCCAGAGCCTATTTTCTTATTTCCAGAGAGTTTTGAAGACTTTTCAGAGAGAATTGGTGATATTTTCTTCAACTTCTATCCCGTATTTTGGTGTTTTCTATTGTATTTTGCTATGAACTTGAAGTATTTTGTTATGAAACTTGTTTATTATTGCACGATGAGTAGCTACAACTTATTTGTGCATGGTATGGAGTAGTTAGGGGATATTATTTGTGTTTATTTGGTTGAAATTCCTTGTGCTAAATCGTTTAACGTCGCTAAAATTGTAATCGTTGTTCGTAAATCGACTTTTTTAGATTCCAAAAGAATTAATTTAGTTGATGATCGCCCCAAAAGGGTGAGTTTTGATCTCCCCAAAAGGGAGTTTCATACCGTAGTTTTGATCTCTCCAAAAGAGAGTTTCATATCGTATTATAGCTTTAGCGACGATCTTTTTGAATATTTCGTTTGAACCCCCAAAAGGGCATCTTCCGATGAATTGCTCCCAAAAGGAGAATTCATTGAGTTATATTGGATATTTTTCCCGGTGAATTGCTCTCAAAAAGAGAATTCACTGTGATATATTCATCAACCAAATTAATACGAATCGTTGATCCTAGCGAACTCATACCATGTGCATACTCTTTATATAATTTTCTTACACGATTTTCTATGTTTATTTTGTTCACGTGTTCACATCACCATCACCGTTACCATCGTTGAAGTGTTTAGTCTCTTTCCGATAGCTTTCTATTTGATTTTAATTGTGGTTGCAACAGATTTCTTCCCGTGGATTCGACATCTGGACTCCCAGATTTTACTACTTGTACGGACTCTTGCACTTGAGAGAGAGCACCTTTCCGGTCACACCAAGTTTTTGGCGCCGTTGCTGGGGAGGAATGGTTTGTGACTACGGTTTATTTCATTTAGAGGACCTTCGGTGAGATCTTTCCACTTTACTGTACATAAACCTTTTTTTTATTTTATTTATTTTTATTTTTATTTTATTTCAAAATGGAATTTATGAACTTCTATTGCACAAACAATCTTTATGATGCACGATATGCTAATGCACACAAACATAGGATGGAAAAGCTCAAGATTGTAAATTTTAATCAAACTGATTGTGAAACTTTCTTTCAGGCCTGGAGAAGGTTCACAAATATCGTATCGAGCTATCCGCAGCATGGTTTCACAAATGAAGAGCTTATGGAGTTCTTCCTAGAAGGACTACAACCTCAGCTGCAGGAATTATTGGGAAGCATGACGCCGACAGTGGCGTGGGAATACATGGAGTCTCTGCAAGAAAACGAAGAAACCGTGGAAGAGACTTCAGAGAGCGATTCAACGGAGCCTTCGTGCCTCGATCAAGAAGAGCAAAGCGTAGACGTACCTTTGCAATCTCTGAAAGAGGAAGCTTATCAGACTATTCAGACACAGGAGGCCACATCCCATCAATTCCAGGAGAATTTCCTTGCTCGGAGTCGGCAGATTCAAAATTCCATTGAAAATCTTAATTTGATTGCCGCTTGCTTAGAAGAGGGTAATGCTTTTGAAACTCGATTTCAAGAATCTAATACGAGTTCATCTTCTATTGCAGGTACATCGAGCGAGGACACGAATATAAATATATACATGGCAAAAAGTGTGTGCGAAAGAGAGGACGAACTAGCAATTTTGGATGAACGAGAGGAGGAGACAGCTAGGGAAAAGGGTTTTGAGATTATCGCCATGGAGTCAGAACCATGCCCTCCTCCAGTTTTGTCCCAAAATCATTTATCCCTCTCCACAATGAACGAGCATCGTACAGAGAGTAGTGCAAATCTTTCAGGGAGTAGTCGTCAACTTGCTTTAATTCATTTCACTTATTTTGATGACTACATTTGGAATACTTTCATTGAAAATAATTTTAAAATAATTTGGACTGACATAACTCATCTCTCGCAGGACATTGACAAACAGCTTATAGAGATGCTTGGAGTTGTGTTGCTGGGGTCCAAATTAGTTTCTGGAGGAAGAATAATCGCCGAGGAGCGCACAGAGCAAATTGAACAACTTCCTCCACCATCAAAGATTCGGGATCCGCCATTTGATCACGGTGTGTTCTTTCCAGTAGTGTAGTTTTTATATGCTTTCTAGGTTGCTTGCTTGAATAAACTCGTACCTCTTCCGACATTGAGGACAATGTCCATCTTTAGTTGGGGGGTGTGTATGAGACCTTAGGATTTTTTTTTTGAGAAGAATAAATCACCAAATCTCATCATTTTAAAACTCCTTCATATGCCTCAAATGCGGATGATTATACATTAATTGAGTTCTAAAAATTTTTATGGCTTGAGTTGATTATTTTTCCTTCATGGAATTACCGTTAATATACTATTCATGAAAGTTTTCAATTTCCATGATTAATATCTCGAAATAGTTTGAATATATTTCATGCATGCTAATGTGATGAAAAAGCTTAAGTATACACGATTCATTGGAATAGTTTTCAAGTGGAAGAGGAATTTGGCCATGGTCGTTAATGTTTATTTTTGAAAATATGGGTGTTGAGTTGCTTACAAAGAAAAAAGAAAAGATAAGAAAAGAAATATTTTTGAATGAAAAGAATGAAAAATGAACGATGAAAAATGAATGGATAAGTATGTCACTAATACATAACTTGGTTGGCTCGAGTAGTACAGTCCGAGGGGTCCTTCTTGGCCTAATGCCCTATGATCGTCTGATTTGGGAGCCATTGACCGGAAACTCACTCATTTGATGGAGCGATCCAAGTTATACTTTTTTCTGCGAATGTTGCTTGATGCGCGTTACGCGGAACGAATAAAAGAAAAGAAATGGTGAATATACTAAGCAACGTCAATACCCACGTCTTGAATGATTGTTTTGATAGGCCAATTCCTTGGAAACAAGAAAACTAGTATATAACGACGTGTTATACTTTCGCTTGTGCAAAACGATGCTTGCATGTTATTTATTCATACTAAATTAGAGAAAATATCGTGTGATTGATTTTGTTCATGGATGTGTATATTGATGGCCTAGACCATGTTGGAATGCGTATTATTGAGCCATGCCATAAGCAATTCGAAAGAACTTATTGTTTTAGTGATCGTCCGTAGTTATCGCTATTTTTGCTAGAGACTAGCAAATCGCTAGTTGGGGGGTGTGATTCGGGTTCAATATTACATATTTAACCCCCCATTTAGCCCTATTTTGTGCTCACATGATGCTAAATTTATCTCTAATTCATACGTATTTTCTACACATTTATTTATTAGAGAAAACACACTATTTGAGCACAAAACAGCATTTAACGACGTATTTCTGCACCTATTATATTTTTCCTAGCTTGGTCTCGATCTCACGATTCCAACGACTATTTATTTGTATTTTTCTGAGATCTGTGCTAATTACTGTGTATTTTTGAATGCAGAATACCATTTAATTGGGGAAATACGCAAATAAATACGAATATACGGTCGCGGACCAATGACGAGGTGACACGTGTCACAATCCCACGCAATCCCGCCGCATCCAACGGCGCTGATCGAAGCCGCACGGATTTAATCTCGGGCGACGCGGCAATTCTTCATCCGTTCGATCTCGATCGAACGGTCATCCTCGCTTAGGAAAAGCAGACGAAGCGGACAACTGTCGGCCGTTCGATTGCGATCGAACGGCCCACATTTCGCCCGCAATTTGAACGGCGAAGCGCGCGACGTGGCATCAAACTGGCCGCTCGATCTTCATCCGATGGACGCAATCAGCCTAAGCGTGATAATGCGGAGCTCAGATCTGCGGGACACGCGGCGGCGATCTGATGGCTCCCCGCTCGATCCTACGGTCGCGAGCTCCCCCGCGTTTTTAAAACGAGAAGGCGACGTGGCAATTCGTTATCCGTTCGATGAAGATCGAACGGTCGTTAACGACTCCGAGATGGGCTCGGAGCTGTGTACAAAAGCGGCCACGTGGCTGAACGTGGTCCGTCGAGATTCAATCCAACGGCTACAGACGAAGCGGGCGCGGATCGAAGAAACGAAGCGGGTTTGCGCGAATTTTGATGCACACGTGGCTCCCCCACCTTCGATCCCGCTTGGATCAACGGCCCAGGTTTGATCCGCTTTAGATCTGCGGTTGGGATGGATTCGGGTGCGGGTTTTAAAGCGGGTTTGAACCCGTTAGCACAACCCAAACCCGCAATCTCTTTATAAAAGGTATTTTAGGGTTTTTGGGCGTATTCAAGCAGTTTGGGGGCGTATTTTGGACGTATTGGAGGCTCTAGAAGCCGTATTTAATTCTGCAAAAATTCTGTAAAATTCCAGAGCCTATTTTCTTATTTCCAGAGAGTTTTGAAGACTTTTCAGAGAGAATTGGTGATATTTTCTTCAACTTCTATCCCGTATTTTGGTGTTTTCTATTGTATTTTGCTATGAACTTGAAGTATTTTGTTATGAAACTTGTTTATTATTGCACGATGAGTAGCTAGAACTTATTTGTGCATGGTATGGAGTAGTTAGGGGATATTATTCGTGTTTATTTGGTTGAAATTCCTTGTGCTAAATCGTTTAACGTCGCTAAAATTGTAATCGTTGTTCGTAAATCGACTTTTTTAGATTCCAAAAGAATTAATTTAGTTGATGATCGCCCCAAAAGGGTGAGTTTTGATCTCCCCAAAAGGGAGTTTCATACCGTAGTTTTGATCTCTCCAAAAGAGAGTTTCATATCGTATTATAGCTTTAGCGACGATCTTTTTGAATATTTCGTTTGAACCCCCAAAAGGGCATCTTCCGATGAATTGCTCCCAAAAGGAGAATTCATTGAGTTATATTGGATATTTTTCCCGGTGAATTGCTCTCAAAAAGAGAATTCACTGTGATATATTCATCAACCAAATTAATACGAATCGTTGATCCTAGCGAACCCATACCATGTGCATACTCTTTATATAATTTTCTTACACGATTTTCTATGTTTATTTTGTTCACGTGTTCACATCACCATCACCGTTACCAACGTTGAAGTGTTTAGTCTCTTTCCGATAGCTTTCTATTTGATTTGAATTGTGGTTGCAACAGATTTCTTCCCGTGGATTCGACATCTGGACTCCCAGATTTTACTACTTGTACGGACTCTTGCACTTGAGAGAGAGCACCTTTCCGGTCACACCAAGCACCAAGCAGAACGATGCGATCTGGGTCATCGTTGATCGATTGACCAAGTCCGACACTTTATACCTTTCCGAGTTGGTCAATCCCCGGAGATATTAGCAAGGAAGTATATGGAGGTAATGACTTAACTCATGCCTTTTATAATTTCCTTTTAGCACAAGTCGTGATGTGAATTATGTCGTGTAGGAGATCGTGTGCTTGCATGGAGTCCCTGTAAGCATTGTATCAGATCGTGATACGAGATTCACATCTCAGTTCTGGAAGAGTTTGCAAACCAATCTGGGTACCAGTCTGAAGTTCAGTACTGCGTCTCACCCGCAGACAGATGGACAGTCAGAGCGTACCATTCAGATCTTGGAGGATATGTTGAGAGCTTGTATGTTGGATCTCAATGGTTCGTGGGAGGATCATCTGCACCTGGTGGAGTTTTCCTACAACAACAGCTATCAGGTGAGTATTGGCATGGCGCCTTTTGCGGCTCTCTACGGGAGGAAATGTTGATCGCCACTGAGTTAGGATGACGTAGGTGATAGAGAGCTCTTAGGGCCAGAGATGATAGTGAAAGCAGTTGATGTTGTGCGAGATATCAGAGACAAGATTCGGATCGCTCAGAACCGTTATAAACATTGGGCACATGCTAAACGGCGTCCCTTGGAATTTCAGCCGGGAGATCATGTGTTTCTGAAGATTTCACCGAATCGAGGAGTAATCCGATTTGGGAAGAGAGGCAAGCTTAGTCCGAGATATATTGGACCATTCGATGTGCTAGAGCGAGTTGGGGAAGTAGCATATCGCTTAGCTTTGCCACCATCCTTGGAAGGAGTTCATGATGTCTTCCATGTGTCTCAGCTCCGTCGTTATATCAGCGACCCTTCTCATGCTGTGGACTACTCAGAAATTACAATTCGACCAGATCTGACGTATGAACAGCAACCCGTGGAGATCCTAGATCGACGTCAGAAAGTGTTCAGGAATAAGACAGTTGACGTGCGTTTATATTTCATATATTCACGCACGTTTTCTTTTGTGTTTCTCCGTGTTTTTCCGCCGTCTCTTATTCGTTTTCGTGTATTTTCCCGTTTTCTTTCACTTTTCTTTGTTTTTCCATGATTGCAGGGGATTGACCACGTAGGGGACGTTTAACGATGATATCCCAAGTCCCCGGAGCAACGGGAGAAGTCACGCGTGATCCAGGGGGTCAAACGCCAAAGAATTCATCTTTCAGCCCCTCACCCGATCGGTTGGGCTTCTCCAACCGATCGGGTGATGCACGCGTGCACCAACCGGTCTCTACCGCAGCTCACAAAGAAGTCACCCGACCGGTTCGCAGACCGGTTCAGCGGGGGCTATTCTCTGTTTTCTCGAAGCAAAGCGCCAACCGATCGGGTGACTCTCACCCGATCGGTTCATCTGTAGCTGAAAGAGATGAGCTGAAGACACGGACGTCGAACCGATCGATTCACCCGACTGCTTCAAGATCCAACCGGTCACTCAAGAACTCACCCGACCGGTTCATGTGATCGGGTGAAAACTCGCCGTTTTCTGATATTTATTTGTAACGGAGCAACCGATCGGTTGACTTGTCAACCGATCGGTTGATGCGACGGCCTTTATATAGAACCCCTACGGTTCCAGAAACGAGAGCTGTTATTTTTTCTACTGTTTTATTTCCTTGTGACGGCTGTAATTGTTACTCTTTTGTAAGTTTTCAGATCTTTCTAAAATTTTAGTATTGTCTTTATTACTCTATTACTTCTGCATTGCAATTGTCTGATTATGATTCCAACGGTTAAATTTCATTTAGATCGTTTTTTCATGAATTTTTGTGAGTAGTTCCCAAATCTGGGATTTTGGTGGAAACCCCTTCGGGGGCTCTTCCCGATGCGTCCATAGGGTTAGGAAATCGATAGGGAGTAGGAATCTAACGGTTACGCGGGGTGTTTCATTGCCATCGGCGGAAAAAAGACCGCCTTTGACCGTCGGGCCAAGGGGGAATAAACTTGGCGGTTGACTCCCTAGCCATAGCTCACACCCTTAGCGTAGACGTCGAATCCTAGCACGCGGGGAGCGGCAGGATGAGACGTTGGGAGTTATCGTTGCGGGCTTAGTGCTCCCGGGATCGATCAGTGTTTATGGACATGGGAGTGCCCACTGATCGAACCCGGGAAGTCCGGTGTATCATCCTGGGCACCGACCGGAATATCGGGCCCATGGGACGCCGGTACTACTTTCAGAGGCAACGTCTCACCATTAGACCCTAATCCCGATCGCTATCCATACCCGTAGGCCGTATTGGCGAGAGTCTCTCGTCGGGGTGGAAACCAGAGTCCCGGGTTTTCCTTCTTGTTGTTCATACCAGTTTATTTCCTTTCGTGACAACCAACCACCGATTCGGGCTAGCTCGCCCCTCGGGGTGTTTAGGTCCTACCTGACCCAAGCACAACCTCGCCTCCCTGAGTTCGATATTCCCGCACCCTACACTAACCGTGAAACTTGCGGTAGACGACACCGCGCCGCCGCGACTCTTGCGGGTGCACGGTCAACAGTTGATCTAGTCAGAGTGATGTGGCGTCGTGACTCGCCAGGAGAGTCTACCTGGGAGCGGGAAGATGAGATACGAAAGCGTTATCCATATTTGTTTCTGCTACTTAGTTGATGAGAATTCCGAGGACGGAATTTTTCCTAAGGTGGGTAGAATGTAACGGCTAGTATTTTTAGGCGTGTTTTCAATTTTCCGTACTGGTATTTTTCTTCAGTCATCGGGTTAACTTTTCGTCCGTACGAGTTGACACGAGCGCGTCACTGCTTTCATTTTACCGTGTCGTCAATATTTACCGTCAAGTTCAACTAAATTATCCCGCTAATTACTTTCATTAATTACCTTATTAATTACATTTAAAATTTACTAATTACAAATTCCTAATTACTTTATTTTACTAATTACTTCTTGACTAGTTAATAAATTACATTTAACATTTACTTAATTACGTTAATTACGTTTTTACCTTAACCCCACCTAAAACGACGAAACCCACGTTGCCAAATACTCTTCAGTTGGTCAAATTAGGTTGGCTTCTCTTTTCATTTGAGCAAAACAACACGTCTCTCCAAGCCTAATTAGTCTAAGTTGTAATACCTTCTATCTTATTCGAATTAATACTACTTTGACAAATGCAAAAGGATGTTTTCTCTGCTCGTCTTCTTAAACCAGACACCTCTTCCCCCTGCGAATCAGAAACCTGCAAACCCAAATCAAAAATCAGAAACACAAATCAGCAAAACTCCATTTCAATTCAGATCTTTCCCTCCTCAACCTTGAGCCCAAATCAAACTCTCCTACCAACAAATTCTTCCCAAAACTACTTCCCAAAACATATTCAAATCTGAAACTAAAATTTCAGAAACAAAAACACCCATTTCAGATCCAAAAACACCCAATTGCAGATCAACCAATTTCAAAAAAAAAACATTCCAGATCTTATAAACCCTCTTCTTCCTCTTTTTCTTTCTCCTTCCTCCTCCTTCCCCTAGGCCGGAAACCACCCGTCCGTCGCCTGGGAAGCCGCGCGCGCTGCCCAGCCACCATCCGCCATCCGACGCCTTGGGATCCGCCTGCAGATCCTCCCTGTTGCGTCGTGCATCGCCGGAGAGTCGCCCAACGCCGTGAAGCTGCCGCCGGCCCTCCCCTCCTGTCATGCACAAAGCCCTCCCCCTTGGTGCGTGAACCCCCAAGCCCCTTTCGTTGGCTGCTGTAGGTGCAAACCAAAAAAAAAGTGAGAAGACAAACAACAGAGGATAGAATAAAGGAAGTGTCAGCCTTTTTAAAAAAAGTATGATAGAAGAGAGAGTCAGCATCTTTAATTGAATAAAGAAAGGAAGAGGTGGGGGGTATTTGACAGTAAAAGGAGTTAAAGAAAGAGAGTAAGTGAGGGGTTTTGTATCTAATAATGTATAAGTTGGTAGAGAATATGTATGGATATTAAAATGGGATGTTAACATACCATTAGCTAAGTTAAGCTAAGGATGGGTGTTAAAAAGTTGTTAGTATTAAAAGTCAACTTGTTAGAATCTGTTAGTATTAATTTCAGAATGATTATCAACTGTTGAATGATGTTAGGATAATAATACTGGTATATAATAAGGCGTACCCTATTAACGTAACACACAATAGACGTTACCCTAGCCTGAGAACCCGATAAATTAACCGAACCCACTTTAGAGATTATTTTAATACTGTGTTGTTTCACGAAATATCTAATCTGGTGATTTGTTTAACTAAAACAGAGAACCAACATCACCGACACGTAGTACCCGTCAAGACGAACCCAACGGCACCAAAGTCGTTGAAATCAGGCAAGTATACGATTTATAATGAATTTACGAATTGGATGTTAAATTAGTCTCTTGTATGTAAATGTTGCTCGTTACTCTCGTAACCATGGAAATTGTTGTTTAAAGATAACTGGTCATATTATTTTAATTGCTGCATGCCTTGAAATAATTAACTAGCGTGTGACATCGTGAGATCGTGCGCCTCGAAGGTGAAATCGTGACTTTCGTGATGTCATTGAGTTGACAAATTCGTGCTTGTAATTCGTGAATTAGGCTGGCTCGTGTTCCAGCACAAATCTTGGGTGGGGTTGGATTGGGCGGCCACTAGGCGTATGAAAGAGTACTCTCTTCAAGGGCACCACCCATAGGCGGTGGGTTAGCGCCAATCACGGTAAACCCCCGTGAGAAGGACGACTCGCTCATCACGACCTAAAGGCGTGAATCCTTTTTAGACACGAAATGCTAACAGACATGAAATGCTAACATACGTGAAATGCTAACATGAAACTCACAAACTTGGAATTGTTATCTCTGTTAAATTGCCATGCTAACAAACCAAAGAAAGGATTACTCCAATTATTAAACTGCTTAGAATTGCATGATAGGATGTCTTTTACCTTATTCCATTTTATATTTCAGCATGTTTAAATCTTGTTGTCGCCGTCTCTTTTAAATGATTAATGCTTCTTAAATTCAGTATAAATTTGTATATATCTTGCCTTGGGTTCTAACATCTACTTGCAGACCCTTGCTGACATACATTCATATTTTTGGATGTATGTCAGATCCCGAGCTTGAGTACCAAGAGGTTCCTTACGAGACACCTGACTTGGAAAATCAGGAGTTCGCTGTAGACGCCGAGTCTCTCCCTGCGGAGAACTAGTGAACTTTATCGTTGCTGCTTTACTTTAGTTTGCTTTCAATTATTGTTGAGTGTACGTTTTTACTTTGGCCCAGCTGTGGCTTGTTGTTATATTTCGTGTACGAACATTTATAATTCTGGATGTGGCTTGTAATGTATGAGTAATTGATCACTCCTTATTTTACACCTTTTTTCCGCATGTTTGCATGCCATTTGGATCGCCCAAATCATGTTTTTCACGATATATCGACGATATTGCGATGCTTTTCACGATTTGTTGTTTTTGTCGCATTTCAGGTGATTTGGCGCGATTTGGAGTGATCATGAGATGCGCTCACGATAGACGGCCACCGACGACCTCCCCGAGGGGTATTTTGCTGTTGGAAAGGAGCGGAAGAAGAATGGACGTCGCAGGAGCGACGAGGAGGCCAAAACAATCAGATTGGGCATTTTTTGTGTCCCACTCGGCCGAGTGGAGGAGCCACTCGGCCGACCAGCGAGACACTGCTCGGCCGACCCGTTCAGACACGATTTCCATGTGTGCTCGGCCGAGCGACGGAGACCACATCGGCCGAGTGACGATACCACGTCCGCCCGAGTGGCGCCCAGACGAAGCCCCTTCAAAATATCGAAGTTTCTGTTTTTCGGCCACCTGAGCTTCAGAAGACCCACTCGGCCGAGTGGTAAATCCCGTCCGCCCGAGTGAAGTGAAGCCATCGGCCGAGTGACGACAACTCACTCGGCCGAGCCGCCCCCGAACTGAAGACCCCTGAAGCCCACGACTTACTGGAAATTGACAGGGTTTTCACTCGGCCGAGCGACTTTTGTCACTCGGCCGAGTGCGATGCGCTGCCTGTAGCGAAATTTGCGGAAAACAGGCTGTGCAGGGGCGTTTTGGTCAGGATTTTTAGACGATTTTTGGGGCTATTTAAGCTCTGTTTTTACCCTAGTTTGAGGGAGCCATCTCTCAGATTTTTTGCAGCTTTTTGAGTCTACTTTTTAGTTTTATTAATTGTGATTGGAGAAGAGAAAAACTTGGATTTTTGTTGGATTAATTGAAGATCTACATTGGTTTGCATTTCTCTTCCCCAAAAACTCTATTTTTATTGTTTATATCATTGTTGTGATGAATTCCATTGCCTATTTCATTGATTATTTTTGTGCTATTGCTATGATTTGTGAGTAGTCTCCACGTCTCGGGGCGTGGGGATGAACCCTACAAGCCCTATTTCCTATTTGTGTTAAATTGGTAGAAATTGAGCTAGGATTGTTATCAGGGATTAGATTGGGATCGAATTACTACGGATAGCTAGGTATTCATATCAATTGGGATTTGCAAGAGATTGGATCCCAATTTGATAGGAAGCCCTAGAAATCCGAATTGGGTTGGAGTCGGATTTTCGAAGTATCGGTTTGCAAGAGATTGGACCGATACTAGGACCTCCGGTTGCAATTCCGTGCCGATACCCGTTTGCAAGAGATTGGACGGGTAGGAACTATCCTAATTTAGATTGTGGACCGAGTTTGCAAGAGATTGGGCTCGGTGCGCAATTGGACGATGATGTTGATCCTAATGCTAGCTTCCCTAGGCTAGGGTTTGCAAGAGATTGGACCCAAACCTAGGATAGCTATAGACCGGCAACAGCGCGAGAGCGTGAGCGTGGTTCCACATTTAGTTGCAACTAGTTCATCCAAATCCTCATTCTAGCGATTTCGATACCGACGAACCACATTTATGAAATACGGTGAGTAGTGGGGATTCCCCTTTCCCTAGACGTTCTTTATTTGATTTGATATTTCGCAAATTTGTCTGACGATTGTGACAGGATCGCCCAAGGCAATTATCTCTCTCTGTTCCTAAATAGCCAGGTTGATCAGGAGCAAGCACGGTCATTCGTCCTCCCTGTGTTCGATACCCGCTCGCCACCATACCGTGCGCTTGCGGTAAAACTACAACCGTCGCCTCGGGACGTGTATCCGGGGTGCGATCAAGTTTTTGGCGCCGTTGCCGGGGAGGCGATTGCGTTTGATTCTTTTTCACCCTAGCTATTCTTTTTCTTTTTATTATTATCATTATTTTTATTTCTTATTTCTTGCCTAACCCTTCCACGGTATTAATCATTTCTTTGAAACTCTGTTTCCCCTGTGCATGAACACGAGATCTACGGCGGACCCAGAAGACTTATTATTTGATCCCGAGATCGAACGTACCGCGCGGAGACTTAGAGCGGAAAAGAGACAAGATCCGGAAGGGAGGTATATGACCAACCCGGAAACTCCTGAAGAATTGGCGGCAAGGATGGCAAGGATAATCTCTATTCGCGATAGGCTTCGGCCTAAGACTTCTTCTACCACCTCGTCCATTGCCATGCCGGGGTTGGCGGCCGACAAGAACTTCGAGCTAAAGACTGGATTGGTGGTGTTGATGCAACAAGACCCGTTTCATGGGAACGCACATGAGAACCCCCACTACCACATCCAACTATTCTTGTCAAAGTGCGCCACATTCCAGATGCCGGGGGTCTCCAATGACGCTATCAGACTGCGCCTCTTCCCCTTCACGCTTAAGGACAAGGCACTCTATTGGTTGAGGACGCAGGCTGACAGAGTCTTCACTACTTGGGACGAGTTGGCGAGCGCATTTATTGACAAATTCTATCCGCCATCCAAGACGGTGAAGATCCGGAGCGCTCTCATGTCCTTCAAGCAAGGACCACAGGAGACGCTCTATGAAGCTTGGGAGCGATTTAAGGATTTGCAGCACCAATGCCCGCACCACAGTATAGAGGACTGGGAGCTAGTTCATAGCTTCTACAACGGTCTCCAACCGGGGACCAAACAAATTATTGATGCCGCGGCGAATGGTGCAATCTTGTCAAAGACTCCCGAGGAAGCTACGGCCCTAATTGAGGAGATGGCCTCAAATAACCAACAGTGGGGCGATGAGCGAGGACACTCCACATCCTCCTTAAAGCCAACTAGCATCTACGAGGCGAAGGCCGTAGCGGAGCTCACGAGCAAATTTGATTCTCTCCACAAGGTGGTGGAGAGATTGGAGAAATATATCACGGAGCCCCAAGGAAGCCCATCCACCTCCGCACCGACCAACCAAATGTGTGATTGGCAAGACCAATCTCAAGTCATGTACTCGGGAGGAGAGCAAGGAGAAGGATCCATGGAGCAAATACAGTATGTTGCGGGGAACCAAGGCTATTGGTCCAATCCGGCCGCAAGAAATCATCCGGGATTCTCCTACGCCAACAATGAAGGAGCCTTGAACCCGCCACAACCACCGCCTCAACAAGCTCGACCACCACCACCCCAACAACAAAACTATCCACCGAGGGGGCCTCCGCAACAAAACTTTCCACCGAAGCAACAAGTCCCACCGTATAGGCCTCCCGGATACAACCAAGGGTGGAGGAATCAAAATCAAAACCCTCCACAAGCTCCTCAACGAACCGACTTCGAATCTAGAGTGGAGGCGTTCATGGTCGAGCAAAATAAGGTGAATGCTACTTTGAAGGCGGGGCAAGAATCTCTCAATACCGTAGTGGCTCAAATATCGGAGCAATTAGCGTTGCTCAACCGGAACACTCAAAGATTGCCGGCGCAACCGGAGCAAAACCCACGGGGCAACACGGGCCACGTCAATGCCGTGGTTGCCGTCACTACTAGAGGCGGGAAGGACACCACCCCCGCCATGATTCCTATTGAGGAGGCCGTGGAGGAAAGCTTGGAGCCGGTTGAGCCGGTAGTTGAGGTTGATAAGGAGAAGGAGCCACAAGACAAGGAGAAAACTAGGGCGGAGCGATTAATTGAGGAAAGGCGCTTCATGCCACCGGTCCCATTCCCCCAAAGACTAGCGAAAGCAAAAATGGAGAAAAGGCTAGCGAAGTTCCTCGAGTATCTAAGGGGAGTTAGCCTCAATATTCCCTTCCTCGACGCCATCGTCGAGATCCCCACGTATGCTAAATTTTTGAAGGACTTGATTTCGGGGAGGAAAAGGAAGGAGAAGGTAATGCTAGCCGAGGAGGGCTCTTGGTTCACCAAGAGAGAGAAGGAGCCGGCAAAGTTTAAAGATCCGGGGAGTTTTCGGATTCCTTGCACTTTGGGCGGCGTGCCTCTTCAAAAGGCGTTGGTCGACCTTGGGGCTAGTGTGAGTCTCATGCCCCTCTCCATGTTCTTAAGGCTTAACACCGGGACAAAGTTGAAGCCCACCGACATGCGCATTCAATTAGCCGATGGCCGGATAACAAGGCCGGTGGGGATCGCCGAGGACATCCCACTTCAAGTCCCGGGTGGAATATGCTTGCCATGTGACTTCGTCATCATGGACATTAAGGAGGAGGGAGACACCTCATTGATTCTTGGACGCCCCTTCCTCGCCACCGCCGGAGTCATCGTCGACGTGCGCGAAGGAACACTTACTTTAAACGTCGGCAACATCGAGGTGGAGCTCCACATTCCTAAGGCAATGAAACACATGCCTTACCACGAGGAGCTTGATTACATGGACCTCCTTGATGAGGTGATAGAGGAGGCGATTCCCCACTCAATTGGCGCCCTTTTTGATGAAGGATTTGATGAAGGCCCGGATTTAGGCCAAGATGAAAAGATTGAAGACGATTCCCCCGACTTCTCCGCTGATGAAGATGAAGGCGACGCTGATGTCGCGAGGATTCGAGAGCTCTGCAAGCTCTCGAAATTAAAGTCTCCAAAGAAAGCTCCGCCGGCGCGGAAATCGGCATCGCCGGTTAAGCCGTTGACCGGGGCAAATGCTAGCTTGGGGGAGCCTCCCCCCAACACTATTCGAGATAGGAGACCACCGCGGGAGAACGCTACGCCGCCACGTTCGAATCCAAGCGCGCTCCCCGGGAAGTTTGACGGGTGCATCTCGTATGCACCAAACATCCCGCATTGATTGAAAACTATAGGGGGTCGAGCTCACGACCTAAAACGAGCGCTTGTCGGGAGGCAACCCGACGGTTTTTGCTTTATTTTTACTTTTTCTTTATTTTCGTTTTAGAAATTTTTAGTATTTTGAGTCATCCGACCAAAAATTTTGTGATAACGGGTCCTATTTTTCTTGACAGGAGAGAAGATAGGTAGATCATCATGAGGAGGATGAACGAGACGATGAGGAGCGCCCCAAGAAGGCGTTCGACGCTTAGGAGGAGCATGAAATCGACTGGAGAAAGAAAGACGGAGTTTAGAGCCCAAACGAAGACAAACAGCAGAATACAAGGCTCACTCGGCCGAGTATACTAGTCACTCGGCCGAGTCCAGAAGTTCGTCCGGCCGAGCCGCTCACGAACGAGGGAAGTCTGCTGAACCCAACTCTCTGTTTATTTTCTTGATTTCGATATAACTGCTACTCGGCCGAGTATATATATTCACTCGGCCGAGTAAAACGGATACCCTCCTAGGGCGAGTCATGCCGAGTAGCTTGAGTCACTCGGCCGAATGGACTTACTCCACTCGGCCGAGGCTGGCAAAGCCACTCGGCCGAAGCGATATCGGGGAGAAAATTTCTATTGCCTCGATCGGCCGAGTGACCACGTCACTCGGCCGAGTCGTAACTTACTATTATATAAGTGACGAAGGGGCGCGGATTTCGAAATCTAAAATTCCCAAATCCGCCCGCGCCCCCTCGCCTACCCTCGCCCGATTCCCCTTCGCCCCAACCCCCACTCGCCCGACCACGCCCGCGCGCGCCGCCACTCGGCCAGCCACCGCCGGCCGACCGACGCCGCGCCCCGCCCGAGTCGCCGCCGGCGGCCTCGTCTCCGATCGCCTCCGGTATAGCTCGATTTGCCCATTTTCTTCTCTTTTTGCGTAGTTTTCGAGGATCCGTGTATTAATCGAACCCCTAACCCGAATCAATTCCCATATCTATCTGTTATACCCCTATTGCTCCATACATTTTGATTATTACTCGCTGATATCGCTTTTTCACGCGCAGGTTGCTTATTGGAGCTTAGGGGAGGCCAGGGGAGCTCCTACGGGCTGTTTTGGATTTTGTGGAGGCGCGGACTTCGCACGCTTCCACCGCTTAGCACTCGTGGCGTGTTTTGGTACACTCTTTCCACTCTTTCTGCACACGCCGCACTTTTTCACTTTTCGGCGCGCTCGGGGCCGATATGCCGCCCCGGACACGGCCTCGGACGAGTAGACCTTCCGCTAAGCGGAAGAGGTCGGATGACGCCGGCCCCGTCCACGAGGCGGAAGAGTCTCCTCCTCCTTCCCCCACACACGCCGTCCACCCAGCACAGCCTGTAGGCTTCGCACACCCCGCACAGCCTGCAGCGCACCCACAGCCCGCACAGCCTCTCCCTGCCGATCCACAGCCACCACCACCGGCTCCACTGGTCGGGCCGCTCGGGATTACGTTCCGAGACGACGCACACCGCGCCGTCTTCGAGCGTATCTCCCAGCGCTCGATCGTACCCTCCAGGTTTGCACACCTCGCTGACCTAGGACGCCTGGGGGTACTTGAGGGGATACTCACGTTGTACGACAACGTGGGTTGGCGCGACTTCCTTCAGGTGTCGGCGGATACTTTTACCCGCCCGACACTTGAGGTTTTGAGTTCGATCGCCCGGACCGATGAGGGATGCTCATTCCGGTTCATGGATCGAGAGTACCAGGTCACTCTCGATATGATGAGAGCGTTTTTCTCTTGGCCCGCAGTCCCCGGAGCCGATCGCGGTTATGGCCCCACACATATCCCCCCACCCTCTTTCGACGCCGGTGCCTTCTGGGCACGTATCACGGGTCTCCACGCCGCCTTTGACCCTAGTAGGGCCAAGGCCTCGGCCATCGTACATCCCTGCCTTCGCATTGCTCAGCGCCTTATGGCGACGACATTTTTGGCCAGATATGAGCCGGGCACGATGTCTACGCTAGAGCTTTACATGCTCTACGCGATGACCCGTCCCAGAGCTCTATCTAGGGATGGAGATGAGCTTGTCCCCGCCGTCGTGATCGATATCGCGGCATGGTACTTAGACCGCATCATTGTATCGGTGGGCGCTCGCTCACCGATATGCTGCGGCGGCCTGATTACCTTGCTGGCTCTTATGACCGGCGAGGACTTCCCCGACGACCTGCGGCGAGTATCGGGCCCCACTTCTCTGTCGATAGACGTTATGGCCCGGATGAAGATGCTTCGTCCGCATGGTGAGCGTCACTGGATCTGGTTGCACGGCCCTTTTGGTGCCGACTACATGATTCTCCCGAGCCCAGCTCGGACCCAGATTGCACCAGCCCACGTTGACTGGCTCCCAGCGATGGATGCCCTCATCCCCGCTGCGTACGTGCTCGAGGCCGAGGAGGCCGAGCAGGCCGAGCAGGCCCACGCTGCCCACGCTGCCCACGCTGCTCCCGCAGACCCTGCTGCACACCCTGCCGAGCCTGCTGCCGACCCCGTCGACCCTGTGGCCCCTCAGCCTGTTCCTGACGTTTCCGCTGCTCTTGACACTTCTGTCCCCACCTCTGCCAGTGTCGAGAGTACTCTTGCTGAGCCCACTTCCACCACTGTCACCACTGCCGAGGCTGTCCCCACCACTCCCGCTGCCACCTCCGGCCCTCTGACCGTCGAGCCTCTTTGCTCCGCACTCCCCGAGCGCCCGCAGACCTTTGTTGAGAGTGGAGAGCCCTCGTTCGCCGCGGTCGTGGAGACCATGGCTAGCATGATCTCCGCTGGGATTGCGCCTTTCGGTCCACACACTTCCACCCCAGCGGTATAGTCCTCTGTCTCCACAGCTGCCGTATTCTCTGAGAGCGTCGTGGCGTCTGTCCACACTTCTGTGCCACTGACCTCTCTAGCCGCCTCGCAGCCGCTTTTGTACTCTTCTTTCGCTGCCGCTGCCTCCACTTCTCACCGCCCGCCCCGACCTCACACTGAGACCAGGCCCACATTTCCAGGCGCGGCACCTTTCGTCCCCTTCCCTGCTGAGCCCGTTACATACTCCACTCGCGTACGCCAGCCTCGCCCTGCGCAGCCTAGACCGGTGCGCTCCTCTGCACCACCCCCACCCGACACTGTACTGCAGAGCATACGTGCTCTTGAGGTGGCGGTGAGTGGTCTTAGAGGAGACCTTAGGACCCTGTCCTCCACCGTCTCTACGATGGCTGGACGCTTTGACCTGATCCCTCAGATCCACTACTGCCTGACACAGATCTTAGAGCGTCTTCCGCGCGTGCCCCCACCCACCCAGCAGGTTCCCACACACCCTTCCACACACACTAGACCTGCTTCCACTTCCACGCCCACCCCTGCTCAGCAGCCTACACCACCACCACCACCCCCTTCGCCTCAGGACGGAGACGGCGCGGCACCGCCTTCTTAGGCACTCTTGATGCCTTTACCCATTCCTGCCGTTGTGCTTCCCGTCTCTGCTGGGTCCTGTTGCACTTTTGCCCCCCCTCCCCTCACTTATTTTGGGATTATATTTTCGATCATATCTCTTTGTGCATATCATATCATATCTACTTGGGATTCTCATTTTGATCACATCTATATATATCTTTTTGGGAGAGAGGGAGCGTTTTTTCGGTGACACATATATATTCGTATCACTCATATCTGTGCATGCATCATATCCGCATCATATTTTCCCTTCTTTATTTTTCCTTTTATTGTCTTTTTTCTTCCCATCATGCATGCATCCTCACTTGCCCCTCACTTTACTTGTCTCTCCGTGTGCCACACTTTGCACATTGAGGACACTGTGCCGTTTAGCTTGGGGGAGTGAGTTCTCACGTTCTTTTTTCGATTCGCCACATTTATTTTCAGTTTTTCACACCGCTTTTCACTTTTGCACTCATTTTTCGTTATTTTTCTTTTGTTTTGCCATGCATCACGTTTTCCTTACTTTCCTGTGTGCCGCATTGCATAGTTCTATTTTCCTTTTATCTTTACTTCTTTTTTTTTCATCTCATGCTAGAGATGAATTTTCTGTGATGATGTCTACGTGGAGTTAGCTTATTCTATATGCATGCTATATTTGTCGTGTCTTAGATTTCATTTCTGATATCATATGCTATGACTTGCTTTGCATTTAGAAATAGTAACCCACACTTTTTCCACATGAAAATGGATGAAGTTTTATTATTAGCTGAGCCTGAATATTCATATGTATGCTATCACAGAAAACACACCAAGATTCACGCATTGAATGCCTATATCTGGAGTACTGATTCCTTTTCCTTTATCACTTCTATATGCATGAATTGTACACTTCACTTCCGGATGATTGAATGATGATTAGCTATGATATATCTGGATTAGTTAGCTTTTTTGTGATCGAAACTGAGTAGATTAGATTACCCCGCTGAAGTTGTCGTGCATGTCTTATAGAGTGAGCCGAGAGTTATATTTATTTCTTTCTCCACAAATCTTGAACATCATTTCTCTACTTCTAAAAATCATTGGTGAATCTCCCCTTAGTGACTCTATTTTATGGCATTTCCCCCCTATTAATTCCTAGCTCCAAACCTCTCATTCTGAAGAAAAAAAAAGAAAAAAAACAATAATAAAAAGAGAGGAGAACATTCTTGTATATCATTATCTCTCTTTGAGTTGGGATCATTGTATATATCTTATTAAAAAAAGAGAGAAAAAAAAGAAAAAAAAAGAGAGAAAAGAGGAAAAATCCTCAATAAAAGATCCCATCTCGCTTACTTTCTTGCTTCTTTCTCTTCTTTGCCTTTGGAGCTATGTAAAAATGGGGATGTAAATATTTTTGTGCCACCACGCTTTTAGACAAGCTTGGGGGAGGGGATCCATTGATGTGTGAGAGAGTGACTACTTGACATTGCACGACAACCTAGGCTAAGTGATATTCTATACTCGGTGAGATTGTTTCTAGCTTTACGAAATCCAGAAATCTAAGCCTAGCATTCATTTCATGAAATCCATACTTTTCTATTCTCTCTATTCTATGATGTGATACTCTTATACTCCAGATAGAAAGCGTTTAATTGAAAAGTGTGTGATCTGAGATTTGTATACCGCTTTAGATGATTCAGGCGATGTTAATTTTAAAATTATTCCGTTTTTCATGATTATACCATTGTTCGTGGGTTTTCTATTTTCTACTTGCACTATTATACTATGATATCAAAATGAGATTCTTTGACATGTATTTCTCACTCGGTGCATGCTATAAGAGTAAGTGAAACCCACGTCCTGAGAAAATGATCTAGCATCCTACCTCTTCCCTACTTTCTTTCTTTCTTTCTTTATTTTCGTTTGGTTTTCATTCTTCTTCGTTTTTCATTTTTTATTTCGTTTTTTTTTCGCCGTTTTCGTTTTCCGAATCCACCGGGTTCGCTTTTTACTTATCTTCCTCGAGGACGAGTAAGAGGCAAGCTTGGGGGATTTTGATCACTCCTTATTTTACACCTTTTTTCCGCATGTTTGCATGCCATTTGGATCGCCCAAATCATGTTTTTCACGATATATCGACGATATTGCGATGCTTTTCACGATTTGTTGTTTTTGTCGCATTTCAGGTGATTTGGCGCGATTTGGAGTGATCATGAGATGCGCTCACGATAGACGGCCACCGACGACCTCCCCGAGGGGTATTTTGCTGTTGAAAAGGAGCGGAAGAAGAATGGACGTCGCAGGAGCGACGAGGAGGCCAAAACAATCAGATTGGGCATTTTTTGTGTCCCACTCGGCCGAGTGGAGGAGCCACTCGGTCGACCAGCGAGACACTGCTCGGCCGACCCGTTCAGACACGATTTCCATGTGTGCTCGGCCGAGCGACGGAGACCACATCGGCCGAGTGACGATACCACGTCCGCCCGAGTGGCGCCCAGACGAAGCCCCTTCAAAATATCGAAGTTTTTGTTTTTCGGCCACCTGAGCTTCAAAAGACCCACTCGGCCGAGTGGTAAATCCCGTCCGCCCGAGTGAAGTGAAGCCATCGGCCGAGTGACGACAACTCACTCGGCCGAGTCGCCCCCGAACTGAAGACCCCTGAAGCCCACGACTTACTGGAAATTGACAGGGTTTTCACTCGGCCGAGCGACTTTTGTCACTCGGCCGAGTGCGATGCGCTGCCTGTAGCGAAATTTGCGGAAAACAGGCTGTGCAGGGGCGTTTTGGTCAGGATTTTTAGACGATTTTTGGGGCTATTTAAGCTCTGTTTTTACCCTAGTTTTGGGAGCCATCTCTCAGATTTTTTGCAGCTTTTTGAGTCTACTTTTTAGTTTTATTAATTGTGATTGGAGAAGAGAAAAACTTGGATTTTTGTTGGATTAATTGAAGATCTACATTGGTTTGCATTTCTCTTCCCCAAAAACTCTATTTTTATTGTTTATATCATTGTTGTGATGAATTCCATTGCCTATTTCATTGATTATTTTTGTGCTATTGCTATGATTTGTGAGTAGTCTCCACGTCTCGGGGCGTGGGGATGAACCCTACAAGCCCTATTTCCTATTTGTGTTAAATTGGTAGAAATTGAGCTAGGATTGTTATCAGGGATTAGATTGGGATCGAATTACTACGGATAGCTAGGTATTCATATCAATTGGGATTTGCAAGAGATTGGATCCCAATTTGATAGGAAGCCCTAGAAATCCGAATTGGGTTGGAGTCGGATTTTCGAAGTATCGGTTTGCAAGAGATTGGACCGATACTAGGACCTCCGGTTGCAATTCCGTGCCGATACCCGTTTGCAAGAGATTGGACGGGTAGGAACTATCCTAATTTAGATTGAGGACCGAGTTTGCAAGAGATTGGGCTCGGTGCGCAATTGGACGATGATGTTGATCCTAATGCTAGCTTCCCTAGGCTAGGGTTTGCAAGAGATTGGACCCAAACCTAGGATAGCTATAGACCGGCAACAGCGCGAGAGCGTGAGCGTGGTTCCACATTTAGTTGCAACTAGTTCATCCAAATCCTCATTCTAGCGATTTCGATACCGACGAACCACATTTATGAAATACGGTGAGTAGTGGGGATTCCCCTTTCCCTAGACGTTCTTTATTTGATTTGATATTTCGCAAATTTGTCTGACGATTGTGACAGGATCGCCCAAGGCAATTATCTCTCTCTGTTCCTAAATAGCCAGGTTGATCAGGAGCAAGCACGGTCATTCGTCCTCCCTGTGTTCGATACCCGCTCGCCACCATACTGTGCGCTTGCGGTAAAACTACAACCGTCGCCTCGGGACGTGTATCCGGGGTGCGATCAGTAATTCTGATTGTTCTGAAAAGCGTGCAAAGGACCTGCCCTTGCGTTTTACCACAGACGCTTAATGAACTCGAGTTTCACCGCTCCGGTTCAAGCGGACCTAGTAACGCTCTCGCCTCCGTCGTGTTTTGGAAAGCGGGGCGTTACATGGGTTTAATAAAGTTGATATTTCTAAGATCAACTTTCTTGTAACTTTAGAAAGTTTGCATTTTTGTATAGATCTCCATGTATATTGGCTAAAGTTAGCATTTTTTGAGGTATACTTTGTGTAACTTTATAAAGGTTACATCTTTATGTTAGATTTTTAAGAAAGCTCACATTTTTTAATAGATCCAAATTTTCTTACTAAACATCACATTTTATTAAAAACTAGGCCTTGAGCATTATCATTAAAGCCACTCCTTTTTATGGATCTTTAAAATTCACACTAGAATATCCATTTCTAATATAACTTCATGTTTAGATTCCATAAATGTTGCATTTTGTTTACTAAATTGCCATTAGCTACACTAAAGTGGCATGTAAGTAGGAAAGCATCATTTGATTACTTCAATTCTTGCATCTAAATGTTGCATGTTAATGTAAACATCATGCTCCTTAGTTATAATCTTGTGTGGCTTGCTAAGATTTATGCCTTAAGTGAAATCATTAAGTAGTAGTTTGCTAGAAATTACTTTTCATGAAAGATACTAAATGGTGGTGTTGGATGAATTGTGGTAATTATTCTAATTAACTTGGCCACAGGCCAATTGTGGATTTGGGAAGTTGCCGTGAAATTGGATGGGAAGAGGGAATGGAATGATGTGGTTCTTCTAACTGTGGAAATTCCTTTAAGCCATTTTGTTGCATGCTAGTTGTTAAATTTAAGTGTTAAACGTCTCACTTATGCCATCTTTTAGTATTGCATGCTCGCTTTTGTAGTTTATATGCAATTTACTATCTAAAGTCTCTTTATGTCATCTTTAAGGTTACATGTTAGCTTGCTTAAATTAAATACTAAATAAATTCCAGAGATGTCTCGGTCTACCACATGGCGGGTGAGCGCCCTAGAAGGGGTTGGGGGGAAAACTGGGTACTAGTAGGGTATGAGGACTGGACTAGTATGTGAACTTTGTGACATCATGGTGTGTTTGTGGAGTTTTCATCACTTGCACCCCGGTGCAGGGGAGTGGGTGGAGTGAGAGGCCACGTTAAGGAAACAGTGCTCGTGTACAACTGGCGAGTGCTCCTTACCGCCCCACCTTGAGGTGGAGTCCAATTCCTCTTATTCAACGACACGCCCAGGGTTCCAAATGAAATTTAATTAAATACTTAAGTGCTTAAATTCCCATGTGTAGTTTCTATATTTCCTTGTCTGACTGTGTCCTTTCGTACCTTGTACTATTTTGTGACAATAGTAGTAGTAGTAGTAGTAATAATAATAAATAATAAACATTCCCCAATTAATATTTACTTTCTGCACGAGTTGGGTTTCCTACTGGGCAAGTTGTGACGTGTTCCCTCCCGTGGTTTTAGGATCAAAGCAGGTGACTACGGAGCAGGAGCTTGGTGTGAACCCTGCATGAGACACTACTTTTCCCTCTGGTTCGCAGTGCTAGGTTAGAGTGTAAGTTGTACTTTTGTGGACCTTGAGGGTTACAGTATTGTACTTTTGAGTTGTGGACTTTATATGTACTTATATGACGAACATGCTTACTTTTGTACTTGTACTTACTTTCCAGTCGTATTCTTGCCAGTGTACATTCTGTGATGAGTAGTGCTTATTGTTGTCTGTGTTAGAGCACTGTTTAGTTACTTTAATTTTGTTGTATGTGTTGTTCTAGTATGCGTAGTGGCCTGCTTGTAGTATTTTTTTCAATTCTACGCTTGGTGCAATATCGCGGCCTGTTAACCCCCTTCCCCATTTATCTTGGGATCCGAGGTATTTGGGTGACTGGAGCATGACAGGTTTGTGGTGGCCCATGCATGTCCACTAACACTGCGACATGCGTAATGATGACACAGATAATGCTTTGATACTTCAGCATATGATACTAATCTGAATTATCATGCTCTCTCTTGGCAGATTGAAGGCGGTAACGAGATATTTGGGACTGACGGATCCGATGGATCCAGGGACGGGACAGTTGGGTCCTCTAAGTCTACCCTGATACTAGTCTGAATTATCATGCTTGTAGTATTTTTTACATCATTTCCTGCTCAATTTGCATTTGCCTTATTACACTTAGGGTAGAAAATTTAATTGCTTAATGATAGGGTGACATTGCCACCTTCGAGGCCACCAGAGAAGGCCATCTAAGATGGCATTATATGATGATGATGCACCAATAACAGTGAGGCCGAGATTCACTGGCATCCTCTTGTTAGGGTTGTCTCTTATAGGGGTAAATTGATTCTCCCCATGATGTGAGCTTGGTGTCCCGTGAATCCAGTCAGAGGTGTAAGACAATTTGTCAATCACAAGCTTATCGTATCAGGCCACAAATAGTATATCGATTAGGACATGCCGAATATAGCAGTTAGACACCCTTGCTTTGACAACTAATGAGTCATCACTCTCCATTTTGAGTCCTTCCAAGTGTTTTCGAGAAAAATGATGGGTTAATTGGAGGCTATGGATTAGGGACCTTGGTGCACCTGGTTCAAGATCCAGGACCTCAGTGCATTGAGGGGAGTTAAATGCTTGAAGCGACATTGTTGTGGAGTTCTCCAACTTATACCTTTGTCCTCAACGTTGCCTTTTTTATGATCATTGTTGCTACAATCCTCTTTCTTATTACCCCCATCCTTGAGGGTCTTGTGCCAAACTACAAGCTCATCACTGATTTAGATATCAGAAATGATCATCAAATTATCCATGCTCGTGGGCAGGTTAGTAACCAAGGGGTGCTAGAGGTCCAGGTTGATTGTTCTGTTCATCAACGTTGAGGTGGCATTGTCTAGAGTTATCTCCTTCATGTCGAGCATAGTGTCTTTGAAGCATTAGATGTACTTTCACATTGACTCCATGTTACCTTGTTGTATATTGACAAGATGAATAGAGCAGCACTTCCTTTTCCTTACAATAATGAACTACTGGGTACATAGTTCTGCATGCTTGGGTAAACTGGAGATGCTATCAGGTTTGAAGGGTTCAAATAAGTCGTATGCCATCTTCAGTAATGTGCTTGAGAATGCATAGCATTATATCATGTCATTAAGCCAATAGAGCTGTATGATGTCTGTATGATGTCTCTATATCAGTGGACATGCCGCATAGGGTCTCCCATGTCATCATACTCCCTGAGCTTCAAGAGGTGGAAGTTCATGCGTATGAATCCGGGCTGCCAACAGTCTGCACCGGGTAAGAGGTCGCCACCTTGCTGGCCAGGAGCATGTAGTCTCTGGCTTCCGACTGTATTTCTTGAAGGACACTGAACCCGCCAGTGGTGGGAAACTTAACCAAGAGATGGTAGGTGGAAGTCGCTGCTCGCATGGCATTGAGGGTCGGCCAATATCCTTCATAAGCTATGGTTCATGGAGATGGATGCCAAAGTCACCTAGCTTCTTATTTTTTTTCCTTTATCCACCTTATAAAGTCTCTTGAAGTAGCTTCAGTTCCTCATAGTGCTTCACACCTGTATATATAGGTGCCAAAGATCCAGCCATCAGATATGAAGCATGTGTGTGAATACTTGGAATGCCTTCATCACTTAGGTTAGTAGATGTGTGACTGTGCGCCTAATGTTAACTCATTGGAAGATAGCGATGCTTGGTAGGGGAGCTCATAGTGTGAGTATGCCTCCTGCTGGGTACCACCCTGCTCCTGTTACTATTGAGTGGTGTGGTGGGTGTGTTGAAGTAGTACTAAGGTGAGCTTTACATGTAATGCAACAAACTATTCCTGCAAATTCCCTTGTAACACATTGAACATCTCTAATGTCACTTAACCCTAAATGTAGGGGTAGAGGTGTTGGTAGAGCACCTTGTTCACTAACAGTCTCATGCATGCCTCGTGGGACTACAAACTGCGTTCTCTTTATCATTTACTTTTCCCTTCCTCTGGTGTTCCATGTGTTGTATATGGTGATTTTCATGGTATCACAGACAGTGCCAATGTTGTTATGGTACATAAGTGGACCCAAACGACTCTTTTCAACGCTTACATGTGTAAATGTGTCTGGATGAAATTCTTGCATCCTCACATGCGTAAGTGGTCGTGGATGACCTCCTTCCATCCTCACAAGCGTAAGAGAAACATATGAGATAACATAAATAATATATAAAATTATTAGAGAGATTCTAAGAATGAGAATGTTCACCTACTCCTAAATAGAAGGATATATGTATAGTTTATGAAGAGTTATTTTATTCTGATGATTGGCCTTCCATCTAGGTTAGGCTCTTGTTGAGTTCACTTTAGTTTCTAAATTCATGGGACTTTGCCAATGATGTGTTTAAGTTCACCTTATTGGGTAATATATCACCAGTACTGATTTAAGATTAATAAAATGGATAAAATTAGGATATTGATGGTGGTGGGAGAATTGTTTTTTAATTAAAAATTGAGAAATTGATCCTGATGAAGAAATTGATATAAGGTCTACTCTTGGTGTCACTTCGTTTTTTTTGGAGGAAACATATTTTTATTTACTTGTTGCCAATTTTAAACATGAAGTTTAGTGTAACAATTAAATGCATAATTGGGATTATGTCATCTATGTTTATCACTAGTTCAGACTTCAGGGTGCTTCACGGAGTGGTTTATTTTGGGTTTGGCTTCGTTTTGGTTATTGTGATGCTCGAAGAGTTGAAATTTTTGTTAATTATGTGTAGATTCCTTTGGGTTGAATCGTATGTTGAACGAGCTGAATGATTTATAAATTAAATTATGACATTTATTTTGAATAATATATACAAGATATAAAAGTAGTCGTTGAATATGAACTACACATGTGAATGGAATTTGATCTATATTGCACATGTAAACATAGGATTGAATCTTTAATTTTACAAGATTTATCATTGAGCATGATGTTATCCCCGTTATTAAGGCAATGGTTGGAAAAGATTTGACTTATGTAAACTTAAGAACTATCTGAATTATACCATAAATTATAAGTCAAGTAAAAAAATAAGAATCCTTCTGAATTATTTTTTAAAAAATAAATGAATTGTTTATGAATCAATAAGATAATTATGTCCAATCTTGAGTATAAATAAAAGGGACCCCCTTTTAGGTATAAATTAAACATCAATGTCCTACTTTCTTTGATTATAATTTACCTCACAATGCAAAATCATTTTCTTGAATATTGCCTGCTGGCATTGGAGTTGCATATTTGAATCCTGTTGCCTAAGAAACTTAAGTATTTTTTTTTCCCAAATTTTTTAACTATCTGACTTGGGACCAACAAGTCTTAAAAGAATTATGAGCTCACATCCAATATTCCTATTATTATTTTTTGTAAGTGCGGTTTTATTAAATGTTAACGTTACTTCAACTAACGCATAAAAAGATATAATCATGATAATAAAGAAATTGAAATAGGTGAGGCTTCTGTTGTTGAAGCGGGCAATAATGATAAGAAAGATCACCCTCCACTTCTATCATTAGATGATGATGATGATTTGATCTTATACTATAGGCTGGCTTCGTCTCAATTTCCTAGGTGCGCTGCCCGGTCGTTTTCGGTTTCCGTGCTCGAGATGGACGGTTTAGAAACGCCCACGTGGCCGGCTGTCGGTAGAAAACAACAACGGCCGGTGGGCCCAACTTGGCACGCGGGTGAGGTTCCGGGTGGTAACTTTCGGGTCCCGTAGTAGCAGGTATGGTAACCGACAGGACGTAGATATTTTACTTCCACTCGCCATCGATTCGTCCCTGCCTTCTGCTTTTCTTTTAATTCTTCGACTGCTTCAAAACCACGTGTTCTGCCACGTGGAATTGTGGTCGGGGAGAGGGGTTTCATTAAAATACCGTAAAGTTCAATATGGTTCCATGAAAATTCTTAAAGCAAAAGAAAACCATGCAGACTCCGTCTTAAAGCAAAAACGGGAGGGGTGAACGAAGGGGTGAACGCGGGAAAACGTGGGGATCCGAACTCAGGCTCCAACTTCAAAGTCTGACATTAAACACCAGAATCAGACTCCAAATTGAGACTCCGAACACAAACTCCAAGTTTAGAGAGGTGTTTGTTGGTTGTTTCATTGCCCCTATGTTATTTTTAAAGATATGCAAACAATTTATGTTGCTAAAAAGTTTTTATTGTTGTGAATGGAAATAATTAGAGTCGGTTGGTTAGGATTGCGGGTATCTTAGAGATACGCTCATATCTATGTATTTTATCTTTCTACTCTTCTACCATGCATATAAATAAAGGGCTGGGGTTCCTTCCCCCAGGAGTTGATTCATAACACGTTATCAGCACGAGCTTCTAAAAATTTTTCTTTCCACAAAAATTCTTTTGGTTCGTTGCGAAGACGAAGGCGAGACGAGACGGGAGATCCACGCGCGCGGTGCACGGCTTCCTCAATCGAGCGCTATCATCCGCGTAGGGCTTCGTTCAACCGTCGCTATATCCGGAGGACGGATATAGAGGTAACATCACTAAAAACAATGTTTTTAATCATACGTATGATTGCTCCACCCCTAGATCTCGCAAGATCGATATGGGGATCGATTGTCTTCTTGAAAACGACGAATTTTTTTCATCCCAAAAATCAAATTTTTAGGGTTGTATTGTGTAATCCCTAATTTTTGCCCGCTAGCGACTTTGCCGCCGGCCCCCCTCCTCACCTACCCTCTACGCCGCTCCCCCTCAGAAGAGGGGGGCGGCGGTCGCCGGTCCCCCCTGCAGAGGGGGGTGGCGGCCCACCCGCCGCCTCCCCTCCAGCAGAGGGGGGCGTGGGCCGCCGCCTCCCCTCCGGCAGAGGGGGGCGGCAGCCCAGCCGCGCCCCCCCCCCCTGCAGGGGGGCAGCGACCCCCGTCGCGCCCCCTGCAGAGGGGGGTGGTGCCCCGCCGTCCCCCTGCAGCCGGGGGGCGGCCCCGCCCCAGCCGCCCTCCCCTGCAGGGGGCCGTCGCCGCCGTCCCCCGGCAACGGGGGGCGGCCCCGCCCCCGCCGCCCTCCCCTGCAGGGGGGCGGCCGCCGCCGTCCCCCCTGCAGCGGGGGGCGGCCCAGCCCTCGCCGCCGTCCCCTACAGTGGGGCGGCCGCCGTCGTTCCCCCTGCAGCGGTGCGGTCGTCGTCGTCCCCCTGCATCGGGGGGCAGCTCAGCCCGCCGCCCTCCCCTGCAGGGGGGCGGCACCCCCCACCGCCGGTTCGCTGACGAATTGGGGGCGGCGGTGGCTAACCCTAGTCGCCGCCCCCAAAGCCCTATTGGGCCTTTCGGCCCAACTGAACAAAAAAAATAAAAATTCTGTCTGCGGGCCTGAAGCCCGCAGCCGGCCTGCGGACTTCAGGCCAACACAGTTACCAAAAAAACAATTCTATCTGCGTGCCTGGAGCCCGCAGCCGGCCCGCGGGCTTCAGGCCCGCAGCCGGCCCGCGGGCTTCAGGCCCGCAGACCAACAATTTTCAAAAAAAATGGGGGCAAATGCTTAAAATAAGCCTTAAAAGAAATTTTTGGGCCAAAAATCAATTTTAAAAGGACGTTTGAGGGCCAATAAATTCGTGAAAAATCACGGTAATTTACGGGGCTATCATCGGGCATATAAGTATTTTATTGGGGACTTTTGGGGGTTATTTGGGATGATTTAAAAAGGAAAAACCTTTTTCCTTGTAGAACGAAAATGTTAATTTTGGGCTCTTATTCAATTTTATTGATTAAACCCACTCATTACAACCCTTGCATCGTAATGATTTTTCTGTAAAAATCATCTTTAGATGCTTTACATCACTAGGCTTATTCTGTGGATATTATATACGTGGTTGTGCATTATATTTAAAACTTAATAATTAGGAAGATCCTGCGACCGCTCTGCCGTTAGTCACCTAACCTAACGGTGTATGACGTTGCCCAGTGGTCCAATAATTATTAAGTGATTAAATTGTTTATCAATATCTGTGAATATTAAATGCCTGTGATGCATGTGATGAAAATGTCTGATGAAAATGTTGATGAGCACAAAATTTCTGCATGAAATGCCAAATGTGGTTTTTGGATCGGCCGTTTAGTCCACAATTTATTTCCCGCACTTTTCTTTTATTTTTGAGAAAAATTGTAGTGAGGAATTTATGTAAATGTCAAAGAAAGAAGACCAACTTCCATGGAGACGTAGGCCACGCTTGAAGCTGGAGATAGCTTATGGGACCCACGGGGTTTCCAAAGTTGTATTTTCCTTTTTAAGCTGCAAATTTGTATAATTTGGACTTTGGACTTTGGACTCTTTCTTGTGGGACTGGCCGATCCACACATTTAGCTTTTCGTTAAATATTGCCTCCGCATGAAAATGTTTTCTTTGATTAAAAATTAATTCATGCATGTTTGTGCTCTGCTAGATAAATGGCTAAAATTGCAAGTGTTGATTTCGAAGTGCTGGATGCATCAGGTAGAAACTATCTAAGCTGGCAGTTAGATATAAAGTTTCACCTGCGGGCCAAGTCCCTCATTGCTGTTGTGACAGAAAAAGAAAATGTTAGCGATATAGAGAAGGCGCAAGCCATCATCTATATTCGCCGTCATGTGGACAAGACCTTAAAGGCTGAATATACGGTTGAAGATCCACTTGAGCTATGGACTGCCCTTGAGGACATGTATAAACATCAGAAAGATGTTATACTCCCAAGGGCACGATACGAGTGGGAGAACCTGAGACTGCAGGACTTTAAGTCCATTGCTGAGTACAACTTAGCACTTTTTAGCATCACCTCACGCCTGAAGTTGTGTGGTGAAAAAATCTCAGAAGATCGCATGCTGGAAAAGACTTATACGTCCTTACATGAAAAAGATGCGATACTAATGCAGCAATACCGTGAACGCAAGTTCACCAAGTATTCTGAGCTGCTGTCATGTTTACTCATGGCTGAATAAAACAGAGAGCTTCTCCTCGCCACTCACGATATGTGCCCATCTAGCACTGCCCCCATCCCAGAAGCTCATAACGCCTCTTCTTCTCGAAAGAAGAGAGACAACAAAAGAAAAGAAAGACCACAGAAAGGGGGAGAGAACAAAAAAAAGCTAGGGGCCAAGTCCAGCAACGAAGAAATGATAGTAATCGGAAGTTCACGTGGCGCAGAAATGACAAAAATAGAGATTATGCACCCACACCCAAGAGGGAATGGGAAGACCAGTGCCATAGCTGTGGCATGAAAGGCCACTGGTCCAGAGTGTGCCGAACTCCGCAGTATCTCCAGGATTTGTATAAAGAGAACAAGAAAAATGAAGCTGAAACAAACCTGATGACATCTGATGCTCCAGTCAAGTTCTCAGCTGACAACTTCGAAAATGATGACTTGCTTGATTAGCCTTTATTTTTATCTTAGCAATTTGTTTTGAGAATAATTTATGAGAGCATTTGAATTATGTAATTTTCTCTGAATGAAAATGTTTAGTAGACAATAAATGAAAATGTTTATCTGAATATGCATGTGCCTAACGATTCATCTTTTAATAGATGAAACTGCTCTCATAAATGATTGGTTGACAATAAACACGTACGATTTTTCAATACAAAGCCCAATATCATGGCCATATTGAAAATTCAGGGAATGCAACACTGTTGCCCCCAAATGACACAGAAACAAAAATAAAAAGGATGCTCTAATCCCTCCGAATTCCAAAAGAAACTTTCTAAGTTTCAAGGACATCCGTTTCAACGGATTCCATTTGGAAACAGCAAATGTAAATAAATGAAAAAAAAAATTGCCGTATGCAACGTCTCAAGAAAGAGGAGTAAAATCCATACTTGAACGTTTTGAGAGCCTTATAGGCCTCTACCATACGAAGATTCGGAGAAAGGAAGCGGAATTAAACGGAGCACCTAAAGTGCCCGACATCAGCCAAGTTTTTACTCTGGCATGATGGACTTGGCCACCCTGGATTTCTGATGATGCATCGCATCTTATCCTATGGGTATGACTTGAAGAACCAGAAGATTCTTCAGAAGGGAGAATTCCCTCGCATCCCTTACTATAAGGGAAAACTAATTGCAAGGCCATCTCCACGAAAAGTTGAAAAAGAATCTCCATGCTTCCTCAAAAAGAAAACAAGGAGATAGATGTGGATAAAATCCACCACCCCTAGTGGGCTATTTCGGTACTTCATTGTACTGATAAATGCATCCTCAGAACACTCGTATGTGTGTCTACTACAGACCCGCAACTTAGCTTTTCCAAAGCTATTGGCACAAAAATAAAAATGTTGCAGGCACATTTCCCAGACAATCAAATGAAGAAAATAAGTCTGGTTAATGTTGGAACATATACCTCCCGTTCAATTCAAGAGTACTGCCAAGCAACGGGAATAGAAAATGAACATACAAGTGTCGCATGTTCATACCCAAAATGGGTCAGCAGAGTCACTGAAAAGTAGACTCCAATGGATTGAACGTCCATTAAATCCTGATTGCCTATGGATGCATGGGGACATGCAAATTCTGCATGCTGCATCGTAAATGAAAATAAGACCCTCTGGATGTCAGAGTCTCTAATGCAATTTGCATATGGAATGCCACCGAACATTTCTCATCTGAGAATCTTCGGTCGCGCAGTTTTAAATCCTCATTGCACCACCAAAGAGGACCAAATCGGTACTCAACATCGCCTATGTATCCATGCAGGGTTTGACTCACCCTCACTTATAAGATACCTAGAACCCCAAACGGGGGACGCATTTAAGGCACATCTTGAAGACTGTGATTTCGATGAGACGAGTTTCCCCAAAATAGGCCTAGATACTGAAAAATCTGGTGCGAAGCAAATGTTATCATGGGATACAAATAGCCTGACCCACTAATGATTCGGTAACAAAACAAATGTGAAGATGTGATCCTGAAGATCCTCCACAGAACAATGTTCACCACTTACCGAACTCATTTACTGACAACCAGAAGATTGTCAGATCACACATCCCTGCTGCAAAAACTCCAGCTAGGATTGACATCCCCGAGAATGGATGCAACCCACCAGCAGAAGAAGTGGCTGATCCTCAACAGAAAAGAGGCAGACCACCAGGCTCCAAGGACAGAAACTCCTGGAGACCTTAAGACAATACTACCACAGGACAATGAGCTCATGTCCACACCCTCACCCTTCCCGGAATCCACTGCAGAGGAATTGCCGGGAAAAAGTGAAATTGAAAAGTAAATGTTGTACGTACTGGGGAGGTGTTGGACATAGAACATAAATTGTCGACAATGTATTCACGTATCATATTGCCATACACATCGCAAAAGCGATGATGTTTATAAATTATCATTCCATACTCCATTGCTAGAAGGCAAACTAAGAGACTGGCCAAATGTGGAACGTGGCAATAACAGATGAGCTGGACTCACTTATGAAACGTGAATGTTCGGACCTGAAGTCCAGACACCAAAAGGTGTCAAACCTGTGGATAAAACAAAGTATTGCACACATAAGAAAAATCAATACAAAATCGTATGCTATAAGGTACAACCTATAGCCCAAGGCAAATTTCGCTGAAATTAGGGATCGAACAAATTAAAATGAGCATGACTCATAAATGATGCATCAGTCACTAAGTTATCAAAAGCGAATACCTTACGATTTGGCAAAGGAAATTCTGGATATGTTATTATTGGATGTTGTGACGGCATACCTTCGTGGACATCTTGGTAAAGATAATTCCCACATTTCCTTAAATGCCTGAATAGACTTCGGGATGTCTATTCTATTGAAGAACAACAATAAAAATAATGTACAACCAAGAGAATCGCTTGACAAAGCAATGATTCCTACTGAGGGTTGTCTTTGCATATAAGCAAAGAGCAGTATTTGAGATCACAGTTGTAAACAACTAAAATCTCATCGGATCTCCGGAAGAGAAACCCGAAATATCTGTTCAAGCCTGACTTTTAAACATGAAATAAAATGACCTAGGCAAATATAAAGTCATGGCTCATAGAATCCTGTTACAAACGCCCAGAAGTGCGTTGGAGAAATTAAAAGGACCATTGTCGTCCAAAATACACCTACTGTAGTATACTTAATGGATGTACAAAACCAACCCTTCCGATCGCTGGAAGAGGGGGAGGATATAACTGGTCCTAAAGTCCCTTATCTCAGTGCAATCAGGCACTCCTGGCTAACTGCACACGTCCCGATACAGCAGCTGCAGTAAACTCATTAGCCAGAGATAGTTGGCACCTAAAAGGTCCATTAGACCGGAGTTAAGCCTTCTGCGCTTCCTTCAAGGGTCAAAAGATTCGGACTTACAAAATGAAGTATCATCCTCCAATGTTCATGCAAATGCAGGTTTAAGGTCCAGTCCCTATACTGAGAAATCACAGAACAGGGTACCCACAGTGGGATGGCCATCTACTGCAGATCTGCAAAGCAATTTATGAAGGCGACATCATCCTATCATTCCGAGATCCTCACCACACCAATGGTGTATTTGAGGGCGCCTGCTGGTACATCACATCCCAGTGACTATTGGGATAGAAGCTGGTATTGTGGAGCTAACCACATAGTCTGAAGACCACATCAGAGGCGACGATACTTAGCATACCTCTCCAAAGTTTCTGGATTCAGCAGCTGCTTAATTATGATAACTTTGTAATCTGTGTATATTTTCGGAATGTTGTAAATAGGAGTGATGAGATAAGCCTAATAGATCTGAAAGCCTAAGAGCTTTTACAGATCAGGGGGAGTTGAGGGAATTTGTACTCTTTTCCCTTAGCTATGATTTTTCCCACTGGGTTTTCCATAGCCAAAGGTTTTAACGAGGCAAATCACATCAACTCTGGATCCTGAAGTATCCACCCCTCGGTGACGCTCAGAATCCAGAAGTATTCATGAGCAGAGTCACTTATGCAAATCAGGGGGAGTTAAAGAGCGTTTGTACTCTTTTTCCTTAACTATGGGTTTTCCCACTGGGTTTTCCATAGCTAAAGGTTTTAATGAGTCAACTCTCACCAACTCAGGATCCTGAAGTATCCACCCCATGTGAGACTCCCCTACGCTCAGAATCCCGAAGTACTCTTGAGCAGAGTCCACACATATGGCTGGATAAGAGGGAGTGTTGTGAATGGAAATAACCAGAGTCGGTTAGGATTGCGGATATCTTAGAGATACGCCCATATCTATGTATTCTATCTTTCTACTCTCCTACCATGCCTATAAATAAAGGGCTGGGGGTTCCTCCCCCGGGAGTTGATTCATAACATTTATGATATTTTTGAGTGTAGAAAACAAAGTTAACATGGTCGACCAATCCACTCAAGCTTGCAAAGAATGATGGCATGAAGTCAAAGCTTGAAGGTGGAGAGTCAAGGGACATGAAGCTCAATATGAAGATCAGTAACGTATCCAAGTAGTCGTTGATATGTAAAAGCTTATCAAGACAAAGTTGATGAGCTAAAGAAGACACCACGATGTAAAGATATTGTGTGAGTAATGAGTCAAATGTATAACTTGCCTTAGAATGTTAAAGACATTAGTTTGAAGCTTTCACACTTGTAGAAAAATATTTTTATCACTTTGAAAACTGTTTTTAAACTGATGAAAATATTTTGAAAATGATTTAAATTCATCTGGATAAAATATCATACTCTTTTCTAATACACATCTATGTATCAGAAAAGTAGTCGACTCCCAATCCTGTAAGAGTCGACTCCCGGAGCTTAGGCGACTTCAAGAAACTTACGAACTTCATAGGAAGTCGAATCCTTCACAGCAGGTAGTCGGCTCCTAGGGTATTAGTCAGTTCTCAAGACTATGGTATCGACTCCACGGTCCCCCAACGGTCATATTTGACTTTCTCATTGATTAACACAAGGACTGTGTCGATTTGGAGTTAGTGGAGAGCGGTTTTAGGGATATGTTTATTGCAAAAATTATCTTTATTTATAAAGAGATGGCATATGGTTTCATATGTATTATTAAAGAATTTTGAGCAATTTCAAAGATCAATTTTCTAGAATTTTCAAAGCCTTCTAGTCTCTCTGTTGCTTTTCTTTCTTGGCCAAAGTTTTAATCTTTCAAAGCTTTTAAGCATACTATTCCTTGGCCATTGCATTATGATCTTATTAGGTTTATCTTGATCATTTTAAGATGACAATCAAGTTTTTATTTGATCTCCACTGCTTTATTTTTTTTCATATTTTTATCGAGATCAAAAAAGGTTTCCTAGTCGCACACATTCACTAAAGCTTCAACACATTGGCTATAGAAAAGATTGTAATCTTTACCTTCAAAGGCAAAAGACTAAGTTAAATACACACAAGGATGTGTGGTTGTACTTGGTAATTATATTGCTTGGAAAGCCTCCGGCGTGAAGTCCTCACATGGTGAGGTTTTTGGTTTGGTTGGTTGTATAAGCCCTATTAGTGGAGAAGGGACACGGTAGTAAGAAGCCCTCATTATTGAGGCAAGGTTGCTCTCCCTTGAGAGTTGGTTAGTAGATAATCTAAGCGGTGCTTGGGATTGGACGTAGCTCATGGGAGGGTGAACCCGGATAAAATTCCGTGTGTTTGCGTGTGATTGTTTCCTGTCTCTATTAATTTTCTTTACTTGCATAATATTGTTTATATCTGATGTGCACTAATCTTTGATTGCATGTATTTAAGTAGTTGATAAGTACCTAGTGACGTTACACTCATAGTAGACTTAATCATTTTAAAGGGGTTTGATTTTTCAATTAGCACTTACTTATTGACAATACTATTCACCCACTCCCTCTCTAGCATTGCTTGACAGTTACATGATCCCAACCGTGTCTTGAACTCCTGGCTGTATGTGTTGTAAAATTTCTCCTGTGAGTCCCATGTCCGATATATATTAAGTTCTCATTACAGGAGTCGAAACATCATCCGCCACTCGACGTCGCCGCATGTGGAACGCCCTCACCGATTCTCACCATGTATCTTCATCTTGGGCTGACATTTTGATTGATGTGCTACAATAATTCATTCCTGATGCGGCTTCTTAGTGCCCAAGGTACTACGGTCAACTCCGCGACGTGACTGCTTTGATTCCATATGCAACCGTTCATCTTCAGTCACTGTTCACTAACGCTGCATCACCCAAACCCAATCGCTAAGGGTAATGGGCTCAAGGGAGAATATATTCTAAGCCCAATAGGGGGCTTAACTCCAAGGCCAACTCGGAGATGGGATACTCCACAAATTGACCTGTTGAGGTGTCTCATCGATCAGAGTATCCTATCATCTTTATTATTACTGCTACGTGAATAAATTCGTGTTAATCGTCATGGGCTATTGGACTTGTTCCATAAATTCAAGGAGACCAAGAGTCAAGAATACCTAGGGGAAAGAAGACCAAAAGATGGAAGTTGCAACTCTTAATTGTCCATTACATCATGATAACCCTCCATAAAAATCATCTTTAATAAGGCATGCCAAAGATCTTCATCATTAAGGCCATTATATGGAAGATGAAGACACATCATCAAGAGGCCTTAGCCATCCTACTCTTATAAAAGGAGCTACATTCCAAAGAGAAGAGGGAGAAAGAAAAAAACCCCAAAGAGGTAACCCAAAACTCAATACTCCATAATGCTAAGATTATAGTTCAGTTCAAGCGACTAACTTAAGCATCGGAGGGGGCACGGGTCGGACCCAAGCCCGACCCCCCTTACGAGCTGTTCGTGTTGCATACAAGCGCGTAGTTCATCGTCATCAAGGATAGCTTGGATAGATTGTCATCCTGGGGATAGTTCGGATCATCATCAAGGAGCTTCTATAGTTCGGATCGTCATCCTGCAGATAAATCGTAGATCGTCATCCATGAGATAGATCGTAGATAGTCGCCCATGAGATAGATCATCGTCCATGAGATAGATCATAGATCTGTTGAGTATTAGACTTCTCCCTACTTGGTGTTGATGATGAGCAAACATAAATACTAGTGACTAATTCTCTACTCGCAGTTAATCCATTGCATAAGCATATCTTGAAGATCAATTAGCAATGGATGTCACTAAAGGATCAATCAAAGCATGAAAAGTGGATTGGATGATCAAAGATGATGATTGAAGCTCTTAGAAGACTTCAATCTCATTCTATGGAAATAAGAGAGGCTATAACAATATGTAATCTGTTTCGGGGTGTTTTCTCACCACAGGTTGGTTGACTGGAAGGTCGGAGGTCAACGCATTCACGTGGGACGCATATGGCCTCCAGAAACGAGAAGCAGCTCGTTCGGCTTGGTGAAGAGTGTGCGGGTCCAAGCGTCGGCGTGCCGAAGGGAGTCCTTGGCCAAGCGACGACCTCCACGCGGGTGGAGATGAACGGGCTCGGGGGCGAGCGTGTTTGGCTCCGGGCTGATTGGGCGCCGATGGGTAGCTTCGACGCAGATAGATCTCCTTGACCTGAACAGACGAGAAAGCTCATCAAGGGGGTCGGACCTTGGTTCCGACCAAGTCCTCTCCGATGCCTAAGTCAGAGCAAATCTGAGGGATGCTTGGTGGGATCAGTATGGCTCACGGAGAGGCTGATACCCGATTCTCCGGGTCGAGCTGTGGAGGAGAATTATAAGGAGGGAGACAAGGTTATTCAATAGGAATACCTCGGAGTTTAGTATCCATAAAAGAGGTCCTTTTCCACGTTGTTCTTCGAGTTGCTTTATAGGAATCTTCCACTGCCATGTCCCCTCAACGTCCCCCTATTTCGCCCCGATGATCTGCCACTTTGATGGTGCCCTCTGGGTCATGAACGTGGGTGCAATGGGACTCTTTAATGATGATTAATGGGCGTGATTTAAGGGGAGTGGTTAACTCCCACTGGCGTGGGTTAGCGGCTACATTCGTATCGGTCCGAGGCCGACCTGACTCCAAGTCTTCGCGGGGGCCTCGTTCTTCCCAGGCCCGTTGGTTTGCGACACATGCCTGGCCCATGCAGTCTTGACCCATTTCGGGAGGGTCATATCAATTGCCCCCCATCGCTCGGGCCGTTCAGATTCTGATGGTTCGATCCGAGGGATGTGATCCATGTGGAGTTAACATGAGTGTCAGTCGAGGCAGTGCATTGAATGAGGGTCATCATAACGCTGCCTAGTTGGACTTCTCCTGCCCATGGGAGCGAAATTCAAAGTGCCGCCTGCTACAGGATGTCACTGCTCATCTTTCCTTGAATGGCCAAGATTCGAAATCGTCTCTCATATAAAATCATCGTTCTTTCAGATTTTTCCTTTAAGCTTCCTAATCTGATTTCGCTTCTCCGATTGTTAATGAATTCCTCTTTGTTTCCCTCTTCAATTCCTTTTAAGGTAATCACCGTCTTCCGTTTCTGCTATTTGATTTGTTTAATGGATGTGTTGAGGATAGAAACTCCCTCTTCTGGGTATGGTAGTTCTTCAGAGTCTCGGCTGCTCCTCGATAAGGGAAAGTGTCTGCTATTTAAGGACCCGGCTCGTCGGGATGATGCCCTTTCGGTGGAGGAGTTCGATGTCCCTCCGATGATCCTTCGATCGACGTCCACTGTTTCCTATTCCACTGCCGAGGAGATTAGGGGGATATACCTCTTTCACCCGTATGACGTTCGGGTTCTCTTTGTCGATGAAAGGATCTGCTTTCCAGAGAGTCGCGAGGTCAGCGTGTACGTCGAAATGTTCCGTGCGGGGCTCTGCTTTCCTCTCCACCCCTTCATTATCCTAGTTCTGGAGTTCTTGGTGGTAGCCCTTTGTCAGCTGACCCCATATTCGATACCGTCTTTGGTGAGATTCATCATGATTTGCAATGTGCATGGGCTGGAGCCAACCTTGTCTCTCTTCTTCTACTATTTCATGGTCCAGTTGGTTGGTCAGGGGTCATGGCAGCATATTCGCGCCTGGGCGGGGAAGGAGTGTTTCCTGGGTCTGCCCTGCTGTGTTGGCGACTAGAGTAATTGTCACGCCCCGCTTCCCATTCTACCGGGAGCGAGGACGCGAGCGGGTCCGCGATGTGCTTAAAACAAGGAGGAGTACTTTTTTTTCTTTTCTTTTGGAATCCTTTTCTTTTATTCCTCCTTGGCTTAAACACACTAAGCATCTGTATAAAAATTGCAGATCCTTGCATGCAAATTTAAGAAGCAGCTCAAACAACATTATTGCATATCCAGCGTACAATAATTAAGATACAACTTGGGCCTAGTATAGTCAATAAAAACAAAGTACACAAATTACATTATTTTAAATATAAGGAAACAGTCGCGAAGGGGATCGTCTAATCTTCTGTGGGTAGGTACTCCATGTAGTCTTCGAGCACTGGCTCGACTCCTGTAGCAATGTCTTCAAAGAACACACTATCGATACCTGACGGACATTTCGTAAAACAACAAAGTGAAATGTCCGTCAGCGAGGTTTACTCGACAAGATAATCTCAAAACCAAAATGTTGGACATTTTAAAATTAAACAACGCTGAACTTTAAAGACAAGCAATAAGTATAATTTGAAAGAGTTAAAGACAAGTGATGAATTTAACTTTAAAAGAATTAAAGACCAGTAATAAGTTGAACTTAAAAGAGTTAAAGCAGTTAAAACAGTTAAAGCAGTTAAAGCAGTTAAACATTTGCAACCTGCATCAATTTAATCATTTGATAGCCATTTGCAATATCATTTGCAACCTGTAACAATTTCATTATTCAATAATAATTTGCAATGCCATCTATAACCTGTGACAATTTAGCATTCAATAATCACACTGTAGCAACCTGTAGAAAAATATGTTAAAACAATTTATCAAAAACCAGTCTATCCTAGTGATAAGTCCATGTCCAAGAGTACTAGAGATAACCAACATGCAGCCTGCGACGAGAGCTACTCCGAGGCTTACCCACCGTTCCGATATGGCAACGTTCAAGGATCTAATCCCCGTAATGTGTTGGAGGTAATTTAGTATGGCGCATCCAGCCACTCTGTAGCACTTGTGATCATAGACTACCCCAATCCCAGGTCAAGTCTAGTGCCGGTCAAAAGAGACGTGTACTATTTGTTTATTATTGAAATTCCATCTTACATTCAATATTGTTAAAATTCCATCTTCCATTCAATATTGTTGAAGTTCCATCTTCCATTCAAGCAATTCAGTCTCAGTGTCTCAGTAGTCCGAACAACAGTTTCATCAAAGTTCACAACTTCACGACTTGATTCAGCAATTAAATGAAAACATAAAAATCACTTAAATAGATGAAAGAACGGGTAAGATATAATTTTAACTAAGAAAATGAGTTTAAATTAGCTTAAAATATTTTCTAAGACCAGCAGTAATTTTTCAAGATTGTTAAATAATTTTTTAAACAATTTTAGACAATTTAAAATAGCCAAAAACAATTTTAAAATCAAGAAACCATTTTAAAGATGAATGTTCAAGGAATTTTTTTGAGTAAACCGTACATCGGAATTCTTCAAACAAGGTGTCAAAATAGTCGTATTCACTAGTACTACGTCATATATTTTTATCGTACGTCAGTGTACGTAAAAATCACAGATTACGAATTTTAATAAGGATTTTAAAAACAAGAATTTATCATTACAACATATCTTCAAAGATTTATTCCGGGCAACCCGTACGTTAGAATTCTACAAACAAGATGTCAAAACGATCGTATTTCCAAGTACTGTAACATAGATTTTTATCATACAGCAGTGTACGTAAAAATTGCAAGCTACGAATTTTAAAAGAATTTTAATCTATTTAAGTTTTGCCTTTAAAAATTCACTGTGAGAAATATACTTGCCTTATGGCGATGAAACTAGCGCCAATGGATTCGTTTTGACGTTTCTGATTTTCTGGGACTAGTTTCGTATTTTTCCGAGGCCTGTACGAATTACTATCAATATATTACTATCAGCCCTTAATATAATAATATATATACGTATATATCTCTACGTATACGTATCCGTATACGCGTGAAATACTCACCCTCTCGCTGCCGTAACACACGTTGTGGGCTCGACGTGGTCGCCGACGGCAGCTACGGCGGCGGGGGAGGCAGTGGGTGGCGGCGGTCGAGAAGCTGGACGGTGGGGGACCGGTGGGGGCCAACGGCGGAGTGGTACGGCGGCCGTGGCGGTGGCAGCGGCGAGGAGAAGGGATCGGGGTGCTGTCGGAACAGAACGGTGTCGAGTCTCGTGAGGAGGTGGCGGCAAGCTCGGAGGGAGCGTAGCTCAGGTGGCGGCGGCGTCGTGGGACTCGACGGCGGCGGTTGCTCGACGGTGGGAGAGGCGGAGCGGCGGTACGGGATGTTGAGGCATGTACGGGGTCGGAGAGTTCGCCGGAACTCGTAGAAGGGCGGTTGGAGGCGGTGGAGTCGAGGGCGGAGGTGGAGAGGAGGCGGGAACAGGGGAGCTGCTGTCGGGGTGTGGGGCGCCGGTGATACATGACGGAGAGGCTATCGGACGAGAGCGGGGGAGCGTGTCGGAGGGAGGTGCCGACGGCGAGGGAGTCGAGCGGGCTCCGGTGGCTTCGGCGGTGGCGTGTTCGTGGGGATGCCGGAGGGGAGGGAAGCCCACGACGTTGGCGATTGGGGTGTCGCCTGAGCGACGGTGGCGGGGGTTCTCTGTTTGCCGTCGACGGAGGGCGATGAAGCGGGTGGTGTGCGGTGTCGGGATGCCGTCGACGGGGGCGGAGAGGGGAGACGGTGGCGAGGCGGGCTTCGGGTGTTTCGAACGGGGTTTAAACGAGAGGGGGAGAACTGAGAGTGAGAAAGTTTGAGAGCGAAATGGGTGGGTGCGTTTTCTATAGCCTGGGGATTAGTTTTGTGAAGTAGAGAAAGGTTTGAGGGAATTAAGCTGGGTGTTGTTTTCGGGTGATGTTTTTGAGGGAGGAGGATTAGCGAAGGGGTTTAAATAGGAAAAAACAATTAGTTTAATATCAATGAAATTAATGCTTAGTCAAATGATCATTAATAGCAAAGTTAGCTTTTTAGACTAACTTTAGAAATTTGACTAAGTGTATAACACATGGGCTGCCAGATGGGTTTTGGATTCATTTGCCGACAGATGTGGGTTTAATTAGGATAGTAATTAGGGAAATGTAAAACGGTAATTAGTGAAAACAATTAGTGAAATTACAATTTTGCCCCTAAAGTCAAACGACTCCGAAAAATTATGAAAACATAGCCACGGGTTTGTATCGTCACTAGGATCGTGCCTACGAGATCTATTTCATAGTTTGGACTACAGAAATACGAGTTTTGGGCCAAAACGTTAAGAAAGCGCTTTTGCTGGTTCTAGGTTGAAATGATATCAGAAAATTACGAAATTAATGTGGGGAGCCCTAAATGATCATAGGATACTACTGTAGAAGTTAGAAATCATTTTGATAACGTTTACGTAGAAAAATAATTGTTACGGTCATAACATTAATAATTGAGTTTAAATAATTATAACAATCATTCAGAGATTTAGGATGGTGCTCATATACCCTAAAATAGGCTGTAACTACATTGGTTCTTCAAAACATTTTTTTTATAAATGATTTAGAAACTATTTTGATATTCAACTCCTAACAAACCATTATAAAATAGTTTAAAAATTGAAAAATTGGTCAAATACGTAAATAGTTTGTCCTGATGAAAACAGGCCGTTACAGTAATAACTACGTCTTCGTCACTTTTCCGAAAGACGCTGAGATTCTGACCGGTTGTGGGAGCTTGTGTCGGTTTGATTTGACACTGTCCCATTCCGAGGCCGATTGGACCACGGTCAGGCTCTTGTCGGCGTTGCTGCCGGTGGAGAGGTCGGTCTGGCCCTTGCTGGACGATCTTCTCCTCAAGAATGTTATATGGTCCCCCGGTAGGCACTTTTTCCTTTTTGCCCTTCTCCTTTGCTTACTCAGATCTTCCTTCCTTCTCCAGAGATGGCGGGTCGAGAGTTCATCCGCGACATGCACGAACTCATTTGTTGGGGAGCCCCTGGAGGGCGTGGAAGTCCTGCTGGCCATGCACCGTGGTGCATGGTGGAAGAGGAGATTCGCGTGGCCGACTCCATGGTTGGGATGCTGGAGCCGACGGAAATTTCCCTGCCACCACCCCAGGTCGTTGCCGAGTCCCCCGTGGTGGGGGACTTGATCGGTGCCCACCCCGGTTCCACCCGTGTCGAGGGGTCTGCCGGGGGCACTGAGCAGTGCTCTTGAGCACTTGCCGAGAGTCGGGGGGAGCAAAGAAACTCTCCCATTGGAAGTCTGGAAGTCCCGAAGGGAAGAAAAGGAAGGGGGAGAGCAGACCATCGACGGTGCTTGATTCACCGATCATCTCTGGGGCAATCCCCCAGGTGGTGGAGGTGGCCTCCTCCACCCGTCGAGCCAAGCAGACCCCGGTTGGTGTGGAGGGCACCCAGTCTGTGTTTGGGGCTGGCCTGGAGGTCCCGTCCGGAGGATCAGTTTTCACCGATCGTGATGTAGCAGTCCAGCTGGCACAGAGCTCCATCCTCCTGATGTATCGCTCTGTGTTAGAGGGGGTCTGCTCCAAGGGTCTGGCGGACTCCCTGGTGTGGCAAGTCCAGCAGGTCGGTTCCTTTCTTGCCTCTACCTCTGTTTTGTTGCGGTCGTCACTCACCCCTTCCGTCCTGCAGGCTTCTACGACGGCCGTAGATGCACAGCGCCTCGAGTCAGATTCAAGTCAGAGCTGATTCTGGTAAGAGAGGAAGAAGGGATGTCGTATACTTTGATCAACGATTTAGCCGGTGCGGTTGAATCACTACCTCAGCCTCCACTTGTGACTGAATCTTACCAACCTAAAGGAGCTTCCCTTACCGGGCTTGGGAAGCTCTGCCCACTTTGATCTGCTGAGCTTGAGCAGCCTCACCAAGCTCGGATCTATCTATGACCGAGCTGGTGGAGTTTCGTTGAGCTCCGATCTACCTCCGTCCGAGACCTTGCTCTTGGGCTTCTAATTAAACTCTGAGGGTTTCAGATCTCTAAATCTTCAAGCACTGACATATCCGGGCTACAAACCGAGCTCTGAGCTTAAGCCCGACGTGTAAGGATCGTCTACCTTACAATACCAACAACAAACACTCTAGAGGGAGGCTGAATAGAGTGATGGCAATAAATTGTGCAATTAAAATTAAACTTGCAAATGCTGAATGATAAGTGCAAGAGGAATTAAGCAACACAATCAATCCAAACGCAAACACAAGATATACCCTGGTTTACCTAACTTGGGTACGTCCAGCCACACCAATATTCACTATATTTTCTACAAAGAGAGGTGAATACAATTCCCACAAAGAGATACATCACCAAGAGGATTTTGCCATACACAAGGACCCAACCAACCCTACACAAGGGTCAAACTCCCACCAAGAAAATTACTAACTCCCACTCAGAGAATTAGGGTTATCCCTACACTAGGACACCAAACTCCCACAAAGAGAGTTACTCCCATAAAGAGAGTATCTAATTCCCACAAAGAGAATTAGGGTTTCAAAGAAACGCAAAGTAAAACAAATACTCTTACCCATGCCTTGAGATACTTACTCATAGATAAATGCAAGGCATGGAAGAGGATCTCCAAGTGATGAGATTAGCTTGAAAGCACTTGGATGATTTCCCTTGAGCTTGACTTCAATGCATGAAGGAGAGAAAGAGATCTAAAAGCGAAATGAGAGAGTTTGAGAGTGGCTTAATTAATCTCAAAATATTTTCAAGAGCATTAAGAAGTTCTAATGAACTCAGCCCTCTCATATATATAGGAACCCTATATCAACTCTCAAAACCCAAGGAAATAGCCAAAACAAAAAGCTGTAACGACTAGTTTCTGGGCTGAAACGTCACAGACAGTCGACTGATGTACAAATGACAGTCGACTGTCCAACGGCTAGATAATTCCCAACGGCTATAATCTGACCCTAGACAGTCGACTGATGAAGTCGATACAGTAGACTGTAAACATGACATGCGCCTGTTAAACCTTCAGCAGGCGACTACTGCAGGGGATGTGATAAAACAGAGAGTTGCACTCTTTCTCCCAATAAGCATACATGCAACTGATGACAATAATACAGTCGACTGTAAAATAGACAGGCGACTGTAAATCCTTCATTAGTCGACTGCTGCAGGAGATGAAGAAAAACAGAGAGATGCAATATTCACACTTACGCCTTTCAGACGACTGTTTACCACTTCACAGGCGACTGTAAATATACAGGCGACTGTAAATTGAACAACAGTCTACTGATGGGAAAAGATTAAGTAGAGTCAATACAAAGTGACTTGAGCAGTGCACCACAGACGACTGTGAATCCTTCAGCAGACGACTGTAGGAGAACCAGAGACTCCAAATGAGTCTTTGGTCAAGATGAACCTATTGGGTTGGATTCTATGATAATCCTAAGGCTCACTAAGATGGTTAAATGCATATGCATGTATGAGTAGACCATCTATCAAGGCATTACATTAAACCTAGACTCAAAAAGAGAGAAAGCAATAAATGAGATTACATGGATTACAATGCTGTCCTTAGAGTCTATGGCTTCAATATTGATGCCTTGATGCTTCCTATCATCGCCAAGCTTTGGCACCCCTTGAGTCCAAGATTTGGCCCTTCACCACTTGAAGTCCATCCTTACACCAAGTGTTTAGTCTCCAAAAATGATATTCTTGAAAAATAACTAAGAGACTCAAACAAGAGAGTCATTAGCAATAACATAATGTTGTGATCATCATCAAAATAAGATTGGTATGAAACACCAATACTCAACAATCACCCCCCTTTTGATGATGACACACATTATGTAAAACATAAAGAAATAAAGCACAATGCTAATGAGCTCTCCCTACTTATCTGCACCAATGGTAAAATGAGATGCACAATTGTAAATACTCATTATACCAAAAGAAATAATGAGACATCATGGCGACATATAATAGACATGGATTATATAAACCAAATTGCAATAGAAAATAATCATGCACACATGAATGGTTTATATAATCCCACATATCTCTCCCTATAGATATATCTCTCTCCCAAATGAATATGTATGAAACACAAGAAATACATTTACATAATGCATATAACTCTCCACCTTGACATCGTCAAAAAGGTGGACATCAAAAATATCTCATTGTCATATCAATCAAATATGTGACAATATGCAAGAGTAAAGAAATGTATGATACCAAATTTGTAAAAATTAGTGGGTATCAATTACTATCCCATGCTCCCCAAGATCATAGAAATGGTCAAATTTTTGACTTCTAAGATCTAATACCAATTGTAAAGTAGGAGATAAACAATCTCTAACAATTGAAGTAATACCAATTGTAGAAAAAGAATAATGGAAGATAATCCTCTTTACCAATTGTAAGCATTAATTGAGCCATGGGCCTAAAGTGTATCAAAGCAATAGATATGGAAAAATCAAGCTTCATTGATACACAATGACATTGCCAGAACATAATATCATATGAAATATGTTGGCAATATCAATGGGTTAAGATCAAGACCATAATAACCAATTGTTAATAATGATCTTTATCAAAACCCAAAATGAGAGTTAAAACATGTTTTAAAAATATTTTAAACATACAATAATAATTTACTCCCCCATTGTCATACATATGGATCAAAGAATGCATGCATGACAATGTATTCCCCAAGTTCCTATTTTCATGAAAAATAAATTTGAAAACATTTTCAAAATCATGAAATACACACAAACAATGGGTATACTAAAAATGAACGTTTAAGCACAATACCCATGAAATATGCATATGTGTGAGGAACCTAAACATTAGGAAACCAAACCCAAGAGGAGTTTGATTTCCTAATGTAATCACATGATGTGATCACTTCCCTAACCAAAGAGTTGATATAGATACCTTCTCTTGCACACTACACTTAGTGGGAATCCATAAACTCAAGGATTTCCTAGGCAAGGGTTTTGCCTTTGCAAGAGGGGTGGAAATGACATGCTTAGGTGTAGAAAAGAATTTCTTGGCATGCATAGAATGAGGATTTTGCTTCTTAGCAAAAAAATGAAGAGTTTTCATTCTTCCTCATCACCTTGTGATTTACATGCTTCTTGTTGGTGTTATTGTTATACAAGAAAGCATGGTGATTCTTCTTAGGTGCTTTAGCAATATTGCTTGAATTTGCACCAAAAGATGAATTGGAGATGGGTTTGGTAACCACCTTTGGAGTGTATCCCAAACCTCCTCTATGGTTTGTCGGATGTTGTTTTTCAAGCAAACCGTGAAGTGAATCCCTAAAATAAACAAAGCTTTTGAGCTTTTGGGATTCCTCTTCGCATTTCAACGTAAGTTGTTGAATGCGAGTTTCTAAGCTAAGGTTTTGAGCTAATAATTTTTCATTAGAAATGCTCAAATCCTTAACTTGAGAGAGACGTGTGTCTCTCTCACTAGTCTCACAGACATGCAAAGCATCAGTATCATTTACACTAGTAGATTCTAAGGCATGTGACTGGTCTAAAAAGATGTATTGATAATCCCAAGTATAGGACGTCGGTCAAGTAGTAAAATCTGGTGAGTCCAGAATCGTATTCCTCAGGGACAAAGCAACCTGCAAATTTCACAATCTAGAATTAAACAAGAAAATTTATTTGATGAGAGATGAACCACCCTTCGAAGGCGATTTTTGATTTGGATTTAGCGTGAGGTAGAAGTTGTTTTAAGAAATTACGAAAGTGGAGTAACGTGAATGTGAAAATACAATTTATAAAAAGCGTGTGTGTGTTGTGTTTCCGTTAGTGTTGCAGTAGGTTATGTTATTCATTCTCCATGGTTTCTCAATCCCACATCCATGCCAAGGTATGAGGATTGGAAGATACAACTTTAAAAACGATTATTTTTCAATTAAAAAGATAGCGTAAAAACAAGCGATTTCTTTGAATTTTAAAATATAAAAGATGAACCTCGCGGTTCATCACCCTCCTTGGGCTCCTCTACGAATTGATGCACTTAGACAATGCCTCGCGGCACGTCATCCTAAGCGGATTCCTCTACGGATTGTGCGTATTTGAAAAAGTAAAGAAATCGACGTTTTTAAACGGTTTTGATTTTTGCACAATATATGGAGATATGAAAGCAATACCCTAACAACACTAACTTCCACACAACACACCCACAATACTTTAGCCAAGCATGGTAACAAAAACAACAAGTTTCATTAATAGAAACATAAGTTTAATACAAACCGTAATACAAATTTAATACAAACGGGTAAAGAAATGGAGTTTTTCACCACTTTTGAAGCCCAAACACCCCCAAAACTCTTCTTGATCTGATCAAAATCCTTTGGAATGGATATAAGAACTCCTTAGCTTGGAAATGAAACGAAAATCACTCAATTTGGAGTTGTGTAGTGAAAGTTATGCCCAAAACTCTCTTTTTATAGCCAAACGGGTCTGCGGGTCAACTTTCAGGCTTGGTGGGCGCAGCCCGCAAGCGTCAATGGAGGCAGGCGGTCAAAAAGGACTTGGCGGGTGCCGCCCGCTGTCAATGCGGGCGGGCCGCCCGCCTGGTCAACAGGCGGGTGGACCCCGCCTGTAACAGGCGGGTGGGCCCGCTTGTGGGCCCCCCCGTTTTCCGAATTTTTTTATTTATTTTCTCTCTTTACAACACTTTTATTGGGCCTTTTAATTCACAGAAATTTGCCCTGATCTCCGAAAAATGTGGAAAAATAACCGTTGGATCTGGAAAATTGCAAGCTCCTCCTGAAAATTAAAATTGAGACAAAATTAGACCATATAATTGTATTTTGCGTATAAACAAGCGAAATACTCTATTATTTAAATGATATTACAAAAACACACTTATTAGAGATAAAATATATATTCATATACGCAAAATACGGTCTAAATAAGGGGTAAAAACGTAATATTCTCCATCACTTAGTAATCAGTAAGCATGTGTATGTGATTGGCCATTATCCTTAGAATTTATAACCTTCTTCACATAATTACCAATTCGTGACATGAAATTGCATGAACCAAATAATAGTTTCATGAGAGCACAATTGTAAGTACATGCACCAGTTTACATAAAAGTCATGATAATGTAAAATTCTACGCAGGGGTAAAATATTCTTAATTTATTTCACAATATTGAATATAGGTGTTCAATTAAATTTTGATGGAATTTTCACTTCAAATGGACATATAGATGGTTCTGGTGAAAAACACAACACTCTATTTTTGGTTTATTTTTTTGTTACATATATAAATACAAATATAAGCAAACTATATATGCCAACTGTTTTTATGTTTATTTTTTATTTTTTGAATGCAAATACCCTCCCCCCAACTAAAAGTAAACATAGTCCTCGATGTTTGAAGGGTAAGATGCAAATTTATTTAGTAAAATATAAACTAATACTAAAGAGTTATGGAAAGAACACACCGATTCAGTTACCACCCGAAGGTGGGTCTGTAAGTAGCATGGTGTCGTCCTCCTGTGGCCATGGCTCGTGATAGTGCTTCAAGTGCTGGCCGTTGACCTTGAACTCATTGCCATCTTTTGGGTAAACTAAGGTCACTGCTCCATGTGGATAACTCATTTTTACAATATAAGGTCCATTCCACTTGGAGCGTAGCTTTCCTGGGAAGAGATGCAAGCGTGAATTGTACAAGAGCACTTTTTGGCCTGGAACAAATTCTCTCCTCAGTATGGTGTGATCATGTGCAACTTTTAATCTTTCTTTTGCCAATTTTGCATTGTCGTATGCTTCTCTTCTCAGCTCCTCAAGTTCAACCAATTGCAACCTGCGTAAAGAAGAAGAAGAATCAGCATCAAAATTTAATTTCTTCACTGCCCAAAAAGATTTATGTTCAATTTCGACGGGCAAATGACAATGCTTTCCATAGACAATTCGGTAAGGAGACATCCCTAATAAGGTTTTGTAGGTGGTACGGTATGCCCACAATGCTTCAGGAAGTCGGATGCTCCAATCCTTTCTAGTAGGATTCACCGTCTTCTGGAGAATATTTTTTATCTCCCTGTTTGCCAACTCCGCCTGGCCATTAGTTTGGGGGTGGTAAGGTGTAGAGACTTTGTGCTTCACCCCAAACTTTGTCATCAAGCTTGCAAAAAGGTGGTTGCAGAAATGGGAGCCTCCATCACTAATCATCGCCTTGGGCACCCCAAAGCATGCAAAGATATGTTCCTTCATGAACTTGAGTACGACAGATGCATCTTTGTCCTGCAAGGGATAGCTTCAACCCATTTAGACACATAATCAATAGCAAGTAAAATAAAAGTATGTCCAAAAGAAGGGGGAAATGGCCCCATAAAATCAATACCCCAACAATCAAAAATTTCAATTTCCAATATAGGGTTTAATGGCATCATATTCCTCATAGTGATTCCCCCCAACTGTTGGCAAGGCAAGCATGACTTACAAAATGAAAAAGTATCTTTAAACATGCTTGGCCAATAAAATCCACATTGTAAAATTTTTGCCACAGTTTTATGAGCTGAAAAATGTCCCCCACATGCACTCTCGTGACAAAAATGCAAGACACTATCTATTTCCTGGTCTGGTATACATCTCCTTACTATTTGATCATTGCAATATTTATAAAGGTATGGATCATCAAAGAAAAATGATTTTACCTCGTGATTGAACCTTTTCCTATCCTGAATTGACCAAGTTGAAGGGGTCTTACTAGTTACCAAATAATTGACAATATCTGCATACCATGGAAGTGTGGAGACGGAAAATAGGTGCTCATCTGGGAAGGAGTCTTGAATTGGAATGGAGGCAGATTCTGTACCAATGGTTAGTCGTGAAAGATGGTCCGCCACATGATTCTCAACTCCTTTCGTATCTTTATCTGCACCTGGAACTCCTGCAAAAGTAAAATCCAACGTATAAGTCTTGGCTTTGCATCTTTCTTGGACAAAAGGTATTTAAGAGCGGAATTGTCACGACCCGCTTCCCTGAAATGGAGGCGAGACGTGAAAAGGTCCGCACGGGAGTGGAGCTGTGAAGCCCCAAACCCGATAAGCGTCCACAATACATAAACAGGTCCCTGTAACCACAACAGAATAACAATAATAACACAAGGAGAGACTGAAATAAAATTCCACATCTCACAAATTGTCCAACATCAAAATAAGTTCAATCATCCAGAAAAGCCACCAGGCTAAAAGAAAAGAGTCTAAAGGCCCAGTACAAGGCCAACAAAAGAAACGACATAACAAAATATAGTATAGGTGCCACGCACCGATAACAAAACAACTGTCTAATAAAAGTAAAACACAACGAATACACTAGGACTGGTCCCTAGTGTCCACGTACTCCCTGTCAAACACAAGCTCGGGCTCGGCGTCAGCAAACACCTCGTCCTCAACAAGGTACTCAGGCTCAGGATCTAACATGTGTCACCCAAAAGAGTAAAGGGGCACATGTCAGCAAGTCTAAAAGACTTGGGCAAGGAAACTGAAAGTAAGGCAACTAGCAACCTAGCAGTTATAGTATTAAGTAATGACATGGCAGTTAAGCATGATGCAACAGTTTAAAAGAGAGGCAAGCATGCACAATGTAGCAAAAGCTACCAAATCACTTATCACTTATCACTTATCACTTATCACTTAGTGCATAGAGAGTCCACCTGCTGGCCAGCTCGTGGCTCAGGCCGCTTATCTCTACCACTATTAATCACTTGTCGCTGGTAAACACTTAGTGCATAGAGAGTCCACCTGCTGGCCAGCTCGTGGCTCAGGCCGCTTATCTCTATCACTATTAATCACTTGTGCACTAGAGAGTCCACCTGCTGGCCGGAGTGGCGGATCAGGCCAACTCGGGGCTCAGGCCGCTTATCTCTTACCCCACCCATATGTGTCGAGCGTTGGGGTTTCCAACTCACTAAGCTCGCTTCTGGAACACGAGCCAGGAATATAATATTGTAGCGTGCGCTACGCAATCACGATGAATAATCACTATGCAAAGACATGAACAGATATTTGCGTACCGTTAATTTAAATTAAACGTGACAGGCAAAATGCAATGACATGGCAATTAAATTGCGTACCGTTAATGGAAGGTAAACATGACATGGTAATTGTGCAACATGCTAAATGTCGGAACTAGCTTCGTTGTCAAGCTAGTTCCCCAATTTGCGCCTAGGCGAGTATCATTTCGTCGCCTAGCCTCTTTTACGCCTACAACATGCAAATGGCCTAAAACATGGCCTAAACCCTAAGTGGCAAGTTTCACTTGCCTAGCACCGGGGATGACGATCAACCTCGTCACACGGATGCTATCTACGAGGAAATCGCTGTTTAGGGGGAAACAAACACCAAACACATGAAATTAATTAGGGTTTCACCAAAATTATAAATAAGTTATAAAAACAACGGTAGATCGATTTCTTACCGAGAGGAGACGGAAGGAACACTCCGGGGAACCCTAGGATCAGATCTGGAAGCGAATGGAGAAGTTTGGGGAAACTAGGGTTTTGGGGGAATTGGGGATTTTGATGGGTTTTGATGGAGATTTGGGGAAGATGAGGGGTAGATGGAGTGTATGGATGGATTGGATGATGATTCTAGGGCTTGGAATGGAGAAATGGAGCTTGGAGGAAGATGAGGGCTGAAGGGGGAAGTTTTTTTAGGGTTTTGGGTCGTGTTGGAGAAGAAGAAGTCGAATGGGTAGGGTTTAAATAGGCTAGGCTGGCGGTTGCCCAGAAATTAGGGTTTTAACACAGACTAGTCGGTCAAAGAACAACCACTGACCGACTAGTTTGGCAACTAGTCGGTCGGTCGACCAACGCAGACCGACTAAGTGCAAACAGTAACTCCTGAACGAAAATATGATTTAGAGTTAGTCGGTCCATGAACAAATACTGACCGACTAGTTTAGCATCTAGTCGGTCGATGAACGTTCTTAGACAGACTAAGAGTAAACAGTAACTGATACAAAAATAAGATGATGAGTTAGTCGGTTCAAGAAGCATCGCCGACCGACTAGTTTGCAACCTAGTCGGTCAACCAACCTTCTTAGACCGACTAACGATAAACAGTAGCTTCCTCAGAAAATTAGAAAGCTCACTAGTCGGTCCAAGAAGGATTGCCGACCGACTGGATCGTCATCTAGTCGGTCGGTGGCCCTTCTTACACCGGCTAATGAGCACAGAAAAGTTCCGATACGGAGCGCGAGGCCCCGTGATCGAATCCTAAGACTCCTAGGCTTGATCTAATAGTTAGATATGACTGTTATGAAGCCCGTCACAAACGACGTACTTCGAAATCGACGATCCTAAGGAAGAATCGAGAAAATACGACGAATCGATCGAAAATGAAAGTTACGGAGACGGAAACCACACATGAGGAGAAAATCCAAACATATATTATATTATATTAAATCCAGATACATGAAAAGCAGTCGTTACATCCTCCCCAACTTAAGAAAAATTCCGTCCTCGGAATTTCCAAAAACTCACGAGTCCGGAAACAAAAGTGGGAAACGCTCTCGCATCTCATCTTCTCTCTCCCAAGTAGACTCTCCCGGCGAACCGTGCCGCCACATCACTCTAACAAGATCGACGACCTTGTTTCGAAGTGACTTCTGACGCCTGTCCAGAATCTGCACCGGATACTGGTCATACGTCAAATCTGGGCGAACGGCGATCTCCGAGAAATCCACGGCATGAGATGGATCGCTAATGTATCGACGAAGCTGCGACACATGGAAAACATTGTGAACTCCTTCCAAAGATGGCGGCAAAGCCAAGCGATATGCTACCTCGCCAACCCTCTCTAAAACGTCAAATGGTCCAATGTATCGCGGGCTCAACTTCCCACGCTTCCCAAAACGAATCACACCACGATTCGGGGAAATCTTCAAGAACACATGGTCGCCCGGCTGAAACTCCAAAGGACGACGTTTAGCATCCGCCCAATGCTTAAAACGGTCCTGAGCAATTCTCAACCTCTCCCGAATATTCCTGACGATCTCCACGGCCTCCACGATCATCTCAGGTCCCAACAACTCCCGATCTCCAACGTCATCCCAACTCAATGGCGATCGACATTTCCTCCCATAAAGAGCGGCGAATGGCGCCATGCCAATACTCGCCTGGAAGCTGTTGTTGTAGGAAAACTCTACCAGATGTAGATGGTCCTCCCACGAACCCTTGAAATCCAACATGCACGCCCTCAGCATGTCTTCCAAAATCTGAATTGTCCTCTCGGACTGGCCATCCGTCTGCGGATGGTACGCCGTGCTGAAACTCAGACGCGTACCCAAACTCTTCTGCAAACTCTGCCAGAACTGAGATGTGAACCTCGTGTCTCTGTCAGACACGATACTCACGGGGACTCCGTGAAGTCGCACAACCTCCTGCACGATTCACGTTACATCACTATCTAAACTAGGAAGAGGAAATAAAACGGAGAGTAAAAGAATTTACCTCCATATATCTCCTCGCTAGCGCCTCAGTGGACTGTCCTACTCGGAACGGAATAAAGTGCGCAGATTTGGTCAATCGATCTACGATCACCCAAATCGCGTCATTCTACTTCGGACTCCGAGGTAGTCCAGTCACGAAATCCATAGTGATGTGCTGCCACTTCCACTCCGGAATCGGAAGCGGTTGTAGCAACCCGGCCGAACGCTGATGCTCTGCCTTCACTTGCTGGCAAACCAAACACTTGACTACACTCCGAGCCACGCTCCTCTTCATACCATGCCACCAATAATTCAGACGAAGATCCTGGTACATCTTGGTGCCACCAGGATGCACAGAATACGGCGAACTGTGTGCCTCCACCATCAATTCCTCTCTGATATCCCCAGCTGGCACACACAACCTGGCTCCAAACCTCAGCGAGCCATCCTCATGAATCAAAAAGTCAGTCCGCAGACCGGCTTCCACCATCTCCCGAATCCTCACCAGCTTCGGATCCTCAGCCTGGCCAGCCTTAATCCGATCCACGATCGTCGACTGCACCTGCATGTACATCAACGACGAAGCCTCTCCAGGAAGAACAATCTCCACGCCAGACTCGCAAAAATCCTGCTGCAATCTCCACTGCGAGGTCAAAATCATCACCGCTGGAAGCCTACTCAAAGCATCCGGAACCACATTCACCTTGCCAGGGTGAAACTGCAAATCAATATCATAATCCGCCATAAGCTCCAACCATCGACGCTGTCGCATGTTGAGCTCCTTCTGAGTGAAAATATACTTCAAGCTTTTGTGATCGGTGAAAATCTTCACTTTCTCACTCAGCAGGAAGTGCCTCCAAATCTTAAGAGCAAACACCACGGCAGCCAACTCCAAATCATGCGTCGGGTAATTCTTCTCATGAACCTTAAGCTGACGAGACGCATACGCCACAACATGCCCGTGCTGATGCAACACACAACCGAGACCCTTGCCAGAAGCATCGCAAAAGATCTCAAATCCACCGCTGCGATCAGGCACAACAAGAATAGGGGCACTCGTCAACCTCTCCTTCAGAATACCAAAAGCACCCTCACAATCATCCGACCAAACAAAAGCAACATCCTTCCGCGTCAACCTGGTCATCGGCTCAGCAATACGGGAAAAGTCCTTAATGAATCGCCGATAATAACCAGCAAGTCCAAGAAAACTCCGAATCTCAGACGCAGACGACGGAACAGGCCACTCCCTGATGGCCCGAATCTTCTCAGGATCCACTGAAATACCATCTCCAGTCACCACATGCCCGAGAAAAGCAACTCTATCCAGCCAAAACTCGCACTTCGAAAACTTAGCATACAAACGATGCTTCCTCAAGATCTCCAATACCGTCCTTAAGTGCGAGGCATGCTCTTCCTCCGACTTCGAATAGATCAGAATGTCGTCAATGAAGATAACGACAAACTTATCCAAAAAGTCGTAGAAAATCAGGTTCATCAGATTCATGAAAACTGCGGGCGCGTTAGTTACGCCAAATGGCATAACCACGAACTCATAGTGTCCATACTTCGTCCTGAACGCTGTCTTCGGAACATCTCCCTTCATCACCTTCAACTGATGGTAACCACTCCTCAAATCCAATTTAGAAAACACCCTCGAACCTCCAAGCTGATCAAAAATATCATCAATGCGAGGCAACGGGTATTTATTCTTAATGGTTACCGCATTCAATTCCCGATAGTCCACGCACATGCGACGCGAACCATCCTTCTTCTTAACCAACAACACTGGTGCTCCCCACGGAGACACACTAGGATTAATATAACCCTTCTGCAAAAGCTCATCCAACTGCTTCCGCAACTCTTCCAACTCCGCAGGTGCCATACGATACGGCGCCTTCGAAATCGGCTGCGCACCTGGAACGAGGTCGATAGAAAATTCCAGAGCCCGATCAGGCGGCAAACCAGACATCTCCTCGGGGAAGACGTCGCCAAAATCTCGCACCACAGCTGGCCACTCCAGCCCCATCTGCATAGCCACAGCCTCCACCGGCCTGGCCCGAAATCTGACAGGACCAAGCGAACTGCTACCACGACTGAACTCAAATACTGGATGTCCGGGAATCTCGAACACCACCTTCTTCCTCCGACAGTCGATCGTAGCATAGAAGCTCGCAAGCCAGTCCATCCCAAGAACTGCATCATAGTTGATGAGGTCGTGGACAATGAAATCAGCAAAAAGCTCATGTCCACAGACCACCAACGAGCAAGAATTGCAACCACGATGCACCGAGACCACACCATTCCCTGTAACGATATTCCAACTCTTCGGAAGAGGGGACGTCGACAAGGAATGCCTCTCCACGAAGCTCCGAGAAATAATGCACATCGATGCACCAGAGTCAAAGAGGACTCGTGCAGGAAATGTGCACACCAAAATCACACCTAATCAATCAATTAACAATCAAACCCTAGTCTAGCAAACAAGCAAGTTCAAGCAAACAACATAATCTAGCAATCAAGACCAAATAGGAAAGTAATAGCTAGAATGAGGATTACCTGTGATAACCTCATCCACAGCCTCGCTCTCCGCAGCGGTCATCAGAAAAGCCTGCCTCCTCGGCGGAGCAGCCTGCTGAAAAGCCTGCCTCTGCGGAACAAGAGCTGTTCCACGTCCAGCAGGAACAGACGCTCGATGCTGCAACGGCTGGGCAGCAATAGGTGCCTTCCAAGGCTGCTTCAACCTCGGGCACTCCCTGAGAGCATGGGCGGGATCTCCGCAGGCGATACATTGCCCCAAGAACCTCCTACACGATTCCTTGACATGGCCCTCCTTGCCACAAAAATGGCAAGTCCTCCGAGCAGGCCCTACTGGCCTCTTGAACTGAACAGGATGGTTCGGCCTGAATCCAGGTCGAACCACAGCTCTCGCCTGCTCCACAGGCCTCTTCCCAGCACCAACAACAGACCCCTTCCTCTGGTTCACGAGCAGCTCCTGCCTCTTGGCAGCGACCAGAACCTTCTGATAAGATTCCCGGTCAGAAGAGGTCACAAAACTCTGGAGCTCCGAAGCAAGCCCCTGCAGGAACCTCTGAGCTCTCTCCTCAGCGTCCTGCACCATCTTCGGTGCAAACCGAATCAGCCTCATGAACTCCTGGTGATACATGTCCACCGACGAGTTCCCCTGCTTCAAATCGATAAAACGTTGCAGCATCTCCTCCTTGGCAGCCTTTGGGAAGAACTCACCCTCAAATCTGGTCTTGAAGGTAGCCCAAGCTATCGGCTCCACCAACAACTTCTCTTCAGCATCCCACCAATTCCTGGCGTTATCCTTCAGCTGCCTCTTCGCCAAATCAACCCATCCAGCCGGGGTGATCTTGGCCATCTTCAGATTATCCTCGACGTTCCGAATCCACTCATCGGCAGCCAGAGGACCCTCAGAACCATCAAAATATGCGGGACCCAGCTCCCGAAATTGCTTCGCTCCTGGCTCAGAGCGAGGGGCATCCGGAAGAGCCCGGGCAGCTCGAGCAGGTGGAGCATTCTGGACTTGCAAAAGCACGCCCTGCTGCACTTGCATCATCTGGATCATCATCCGCATCATCTCACCGCTGGTGGGTTCCCGCTCAGGCTCCTCATCATGAGGGAGCGCACCACTGCCCCCACCACGGGTGAAACGCCTTCCTGCCATCTAATGACACGGAAAACAAATCAGATTAGACTCATAGCTTATGACTCGGGCGTCGAACTTAATTTATTGGACATTCAAATATTATTATTGCTATTCCAAAAATCGCAGTTACAGAACGACCTGCATGGGCCACCACTAAAACCTGTCACGACCCGCTTCCCTGAAATGGAGGCGAGACGTGAAAAGGTCCGCACGGGAGTGGAGCTGTGAAGCCCCAAACCCGATAAGCGTCCACAATACATAAACTCAAAATAAGTTCAATCGAAAAGCCACCATGTCACTTTTTTTTCTTTTTTTTTGAAATCTTCTTCTTTTCTTCCTCCTTGGCTTAAACACACTAAGCGTCTGTATAAAAATTGCAGATTCTTGCTTGCAAATTTAAGAAGCAGCTCAAACAACATTATTACATATCCAGTGTACATTAATTAAGATACAGCTTGGCCTAGCATGGCCAATACAAACAAAGTATACAAATTACATTATTCAAATATATATATATAAGTGCTGACGCGAAGGTAAAAGTCTAGTCTTCTGTGGGTAGATACTCCATGTAGTTTTCGAGCACTGGCTCGACTCCTGCAGTAGTGTCTTCAAAGAACTCACTATCGATACCTGACGGACATTTCGTAAAACAACAAAATGAAATGTCCGTCAGCGAGGTTTACTCGGCAAGATAATCTCAAAACCAAAATGTTGGACATTTTAAATTTAAACAATGATGAACTTTTAAAGACAAGCAATAAGCTTAATTTACGAATAAGCGTTAAAAGAGATAAAGCAGTTTAAAGCAGTTAAAACAGTTAAAGTAGTTAAACATTTGCAACCTGCAGCAATTAAATCATTGATAGCCATTTGCAACATGTGGCAATTTCAATAACAATTTGCAATACTATCAGCAACCTGTGACAATTTAGCATTAAATAAACACACTGTAGCAACCTGCAGAAAAGATGTTAGAACAATAGTCAAAAACCAGTCTATCCTAGTGATAAGTCCATGTCCAAGAGTACTAGAGATAACCAACATGCAGCCTGCGACGGGAGCAACTCCGAGGCTTACCCACCGTTCCGATATGGCAACGGTCAAGGTTCTAACCCCCGTAATGTGTTGGAGGTAATTTAGTATAGCGCATCCAGTCATTCTGTAACACTTGTGATCATAGACTACCCCAAACCCAGGTCAAGTCAAGTGTCGGTCGAAAGACGTGTACTATCTGTTTATTATTGAAATTCCATCTTCCAGACCATATTGTTAAAGTTCCATCTTCCATTCAATATTATTAAAGTTCCATCTTCCATTCTATGGAAATTCCATCATTCAATCAGTCAATTCAGTCTCGGTGTTACAACAGTCCGTACAATAGTTTCACCAAAGTTCACGATTTCACGACTCGGTTCAGCAATTAAATGAAAACGTAAAATCACTTGAATTTATGAAAGACCGGGTAAGCTATAATTTTAACTAAGCAAACGAGTTTAAATTAGCTTAAAATATTTTCTAAGGCTAGTAGTTATTTTTCAAGATTTTTAAACAATTTTTAAACAATTTTAAATAGCCAAAAAAGCAATTTTAAATCAAGAAATGATTTTTAAAACATATGTTCAAGGAATTGTTTAGAGCAAACCGTACATCAGAATTCTTCAAACAAGGTGTCAAAATGATCGTATTTACTAGTACTACGACATATATTTTTATCGTACATTGGTGTACGTAAAAATCACAGGTTATGAATTTTAAAAGGATTTAGAAAACAAGAAATTATTAATAATACCCACGATCAAGGATTTATTCCGGGTAAACCGTACATCAGAATTCTGCAAATAAGATGTCAAAACGATCGTATTTACAAGTACTGTAACATATATTTTTTATCAGATGTACACATACGTAAAAATTGCAAGCTACGAATTTTAGAAGAATTTTAACCTATTTAAGTTTTGCCTTTAAAAATTCACTGTGAGAAATATACTTGCCTGATCGCGACGAAACTAGCGCCAATGGATTCGTTTCGACGTTTCTGATTTTCTGGGACTAGCCACACATTTTTCTGGCCCCTGTATATCAAGTTATGGATTTATAACCTTAAAACCCATTTATTAATTATTTTAAAATACGAAAATACGAAAGTTCGTGATATTTACAAGTTTGCCATTTCGAATTTACGCATCGTTCGTCGTCTTCGTGCATGGCTGAGGGCGGGGGGATCTCCACGGCGTCGGCGGGCGTCGGAGGCTCGACGGTCAGAGGAGGAGGCAGCGGCGGCGTGAGGGCGGCCGACGGCGGCGGAAGGCAGCGAGGGCGTGGCGCTGGGCGGCGTTGTGGGCGGCGGGTGCTGCTGAACGGCTCCGGCGCTGCTCGGAGGCTTCGGTGCGCGCTTTGCGTTGGCGGAGTCGTCGTGGGGAGCTCCGGCGAGGAGAGGGCGTCGGAGCGACGGAGGGCGGAGGCTTGGGCTGCTCGGGGCGACGGCGGCCTGGGGTTCACGTCGGAGAAGAATGAAGAGGGGGCGGTGCATCTCGAAGGGCGGGCCGGGTTCGGTGGTGTACGGAGACGGAGAGGCGGCGATACGGGCGGGCGTTGCTTCGTCGTCGTCGTCTCAGGCGATGCTTGGTGTGGCGTGGCCTCGGTGTAAGGGAGGTGGGAGGTCGAGCGATGGCGGAGTGGAGAGCGTGGGTTGTGGAGTTTGGGTTGCCTGTGTGCGTAAATGGGAGAGGGGAGAAATACTGGGTTGAATCTGGGGGAGAGAGAGCTGGGGTTGTTAGTTATATAGGGTTAGAAAAGAGTAGTTGGGATGATAGCAGGGTTAGCTGAGAGATGAGGGTTAGATGGGGTAGCTACGGGTTAGGTTAGGTAGGATAATTAGGAGGTAAAACCCAATTAACGAAAGGTCATTAGTGTAACGAAATTACGAAAATGCCCCTACAAGTAAACGTATCCGAAAAATTACGAAAACATACCCACGGGATCGTATCGTCACGAGGATCGTGAATACGAAGACCGTTCCAGGGTTTGGACTACGGAAATACTAGTTTTTGGCCAAAACGTATAGAAAGCGGGTTTGCGGGTTCTCTATTGAAACGATATCAGAAAATTACGAAATTAATGTGGGAAGCCCTAAATGATCATAGGATGCTACTGTAGAAGTTTGAAAACGTTTTGAAGACGTTTGTATAGAAAATAAATTCATTGACCTAAAACTGCAATATCCGAAAATGAATTTTTAACAGATCTTTCAGAGGTATTTGATGAAATCCTATCTTACCAAAATACTCCATAACTAGTCTGGTAATCCAAAATATTTTTATAGGAACTTTTTGAAATCAGTTTAAGACTCCTAACAAACCATTATAAAATACAATTAAAAATGAATTTACTTTAAATACTTGATTTAAATGTATTGGAAAAATACAGGCCGTTACATTCTACCCTCCTTAAAAATAATTCCGTCCTCGGAATTTAAAAATTTCTTTTGAAAATAATTGATATTATAAAGAAGCTCAAGCAAATAAATGATAGAAAGATAATAATCTTTGTAAATCAGGTTGTAAATAACATGAAATGTGATAAGAAAATAAGGGATGTTACTAATATATATTATCACCATAGTTACTTCAGATTTATCAAGTAGGCAAAATATAAAATAATGGCATTACTCGGAAATGATAATGAGGATGATGATGACATCTGATCGAACTTGGGACATAGGGTGACAAGGCAGAAGCAATCACACCAAAGAGAAGAACGGAACGTCTAGAATATATAAACGATGATTACATGGTCTCAATCATGTAAATTATCGTCATAACATACATAAACGTAAGGGATAAACCTAGTGCGTCCTTACGGTTACAACTTAACCAGCCGAGCACAAAGGGCTTCATCTGCCACGCTACCAAACTACAAGTCAATATCCAGATCGACACATACAGGCAAGCATAAGGCCAACTCTCGAGGGTCAAGATCATCGCTACCACTTGCCCCAGCAGCCTCCATACCATCCAACAAGAAACCAACATCCTAGCCGTCTCCCAAATCCGAGCACAAGACCGACATCCAACTTCAACGCCTAAGCCCAAAAGTATGCCAATACCCAATCCTAAGGATACTCCTTCCCAACACCATTGGTTGATATCTACGGTAAACACCATCAGCCCTAAGCAGTTCAACGACCAAAAACTCAAGAACCTACAAGCACTAAGGAGCACCCCTAAAAAGCACTCGAAGCTGGGCAGCTCAAGGGGGAAGAACCAGAAAAAGGAGCTCCCAATGATACCAAGGGCGGCGGGTTCCCAATATCCTGACCACACGGCCAAAGCATGGGTGGCGGCGAGGGTTGCTGCTAAGCCCAACAGACCCCAATGTCGTCGACGGGCCATCGGCGGCTGGCGATCTGCGGCGGCGAGGGCTCCGACTAGCTGGCGATCCATGGCGGTGAGCTAGGGCCTACGGGATGGAGCGAAGCGGAAGCTGGCGGATCTTCGGGTGAGGCTGGCGGATCGGAGATCGGGGTGGCGATGCGGGGTCCGATAGAGCTCGCTTGGGGGAGAGGCCGGGAGGAGGAGGGGGTGATGTCTGAGGGAAGCCACGGGGTGGCTTGCGGAGGAAGGAGCGGGGTTAAAACGGGGGAGGGGCACCGAAAGTCGGGGTTAGGTAGGGTAGGGTTCGGCGGGCACGAGTCTCGAGGGGGAAACGGACAAACGAGATAAAGAGGGGGGAAGGTGGTCGGTGGGAAAGGAAGTCAAACCCTTGGAGAGAAAATCGGGTACAAGATAGAAGTAGGGGCTAGAAGAGAAATACGAGTTCAAGAAGGATGAAAAGACGCGAACAGCCTACACTTGCATGTCAGGTTTGGCTCGTCTCAAATCTCTAGTCACCATCCTCCAATAATTCTGAGTGTCCTTCGATCTGCTTCCGCGGAGGAACTTGAACTTAAGATGGTCGGGTATTTCGAACTCTACCCTCCTTTGACGACAGTCAAAGGTGGCATGAAATGTCCTTAACCAATTCATCCTAAGAACAACATCAAATGTTGGCATCTCTATCACCATGGATTTAGCGAAAAGACCTCGTCTACAAATCACAATAGAACATTGGAGGCATTCACTGGGAACTGCCAGCGGTCTCGACCATCCAACGTGGAGTCAGAGGTTTAACAGTTATAGTGATAAGAAACATGTCCAAGCTCTAAATAATGGAGTAAGTAGCCTAGTGGAATATCTCGTACCTGGGATTTACTTGGTCCGTAGCCTCAGCTTCTTCTACCGTCATGGTACAAGCTTGGCGTCTTTGGGGTAGCACCTGTTGTCGAGTCTGCTTGTACACTTGTTGTTGGTTGACGTTGTTGAGCAGAGTTGGAAGGCTGAGACTTCCTCTCAGGACAGTCGCTTGCAGTGTGGCCCTTCGATTTGCTTCAGTGGTTGAACTCGAACTTCTGATGATCCAAAATTCGAATGCTGTCCTCCATAACTAGAGTTCAAGGGGACTAAAGAAGGATTCTAAGAAGGTCAATCGAAAGGTCATCAAGCTAAGAGAAGGTGATAATGATGAAGATCGATGGCGTCACATAATCATGATTCACGTCCTTGCGGTCCAGCGGACACGGTCAGGGAAGTGACTAAGCCAGGATCACTTATGCCCAGTCTAGCTAGGTTGATCCAACAGACTTTAGCCAAGCACATTGACCGATATCATGGTCCATTGAAGGAAGATCATCATTCAAATGCATGCCATCATCAACTGAAGGAAAGGTGATGAAATGAGTAGATGGTTCATCCAATGAAAATAACTATAACGGTTAGCAAAAGTGGCTACTAAGGAGGGTATAACCAAGAATGGAACACGAGTTCCTAAGCAATGGTTAAGAATTCGAAAAAGGTAATGAAGTTCAATGGAAATAGTTCGTTGCGAATTTTGTGATAAGAAGCAATAGAAAATTTCCAAATCAAGATGTGGACATGTTATGAAGACAAATACATACATCACGATAAAGTATGCTAGCAATGATACTAAAGATGATGGGTGTCAAATTGACATAGAGGGAAAAGATTCAGATATACTAGTGTTTACCGGTTCAACAGCTTTGTGGAGAATATAGGGTTGGATTTCCGGTATTTCCTTTACGATACTCAAGGTGTCGTTGTTGGTGACGTCGTTTGTATCTGGTCGACCTGCCATATATACTTCAAAACAAACCGCAATGTAAGGTAAGTTAAAATCAAATCACCATCAGTTGTGAGTACCTGGTTGACCTGCCAAACTACAAAACAAACCGCAATGTGAGGTCAGTTAGAATAAATCTATTCTAGTTGTACACTTGGATATTCATGTCATTTAAACCGATCTTAAAGTATTTGCATAAGCAAGACCTGCATGGGCCGCCAACAAAACCTGTCACGCCCCGCTTCCCATTCTACCGGGAGCGAGGACGTGAACGGGTCCGCGATGTGCTTAAAACAAGGAGGAGTACTTTTTTTTCTTTTTTTTTGAAATCTTCTTCTTTTCTTCCTCCTTGGCTTAAACACACTAAGCGTCTGTATAAAAATTGCAGATTCTTGCTTGCAAATTTAAGAAGCAGCTCAAACAACATTATTACATATCCAGTGTACATTAATTAAGATACAGCTTGGCCTAGCATGGCCAATACAAACAAAGTATACAAATTACATTATTCAAATATATATATATAAGTGCTGACGCGAAGGTAAAAGTCTAGTCTTCTGTGGGTAGATACTCCATGTAGTTTTCGAGCACTGGCTCGACTCCTGCAGTAGTGTCTTCAAAGAACTCACTATCGATACCTGACGGACATTTCGTAAAACAACAAAATGAAATGTCCGTCAGCGAGGTTTACTCGGCAAGATAATCTCAAAACCAAAATGTTGGACATTTTAAATTTAAACAATGATGAACTTTTAAAGACAAGCAATAAGCTTAATTTACGAATAAGCGTTAAAAGAGATAAAGCAGTTTAAAGCAGTTAAAACAGTTAAAGTAGTTAAACATTTGCAACCTGCAGCAATTAAATCATTGATAGCCATTTGCAACATGTGGCAATTTCAATAACAATTTGCAATACTATCAGCAACCTGTGACAATTTAGCATTAAATAAACACACTGTAGCAACCTGCAGAAAAGATGTTAGAACAATAGTCAAAAACCAGTCTATCCTAGTGATAAGTCCATGTCCAAGAGTACTAGAGATAACTAACATGCAGCCTGCGACGGGAGCAACTCCGAGGCTTACCCACCGTTCCGATATGGCAACGGTCAAGGTTCTAACCCCCGTAATGTGTTGGAGGTAATTTAGTATAGCGCATCCAGTCATTCTGTAACACTTGTGATCATAGACTACCCCAAACCCAGGTCAAGTCAAGTGTCGGTCGAAAGACGTGTACTATCTGTTTATTATTGAAATTCCATCTTCCAGACCATATTGTTAAAGTTCCATCTTCCATTCAATATTATTAAAGTTCCATCTTCCATTCTATGGAAATTCCATCATTCAATCAGTCAATTCAGTCTCGGTGTTACAACAGTCCGTACAATAGTTTCACCAAAGTTCACGATTTCACGACTCGGTTCAGCAATTAAATGAAAACGTAAAATCACTTGAATTTATGAAAGACCGGGTAAGCTATAATTTTAACTAAGCAAACGAGTTTAAATTAGCTTAAAATATTTTCTAAGGCTAGTAGTTATTTTTCAAGATTTTTAAACAATTTTTAAACAATTTTAAATAGCCAAAAAAGCAATTTTAAATCAAGAAATGATTTTTAAAACATATGTTCAAGGAATTGTTTAGAGCAAACCGTACATCAGAATTCTTCAAACAAGGTGTCAAAATGATCGTATTTACTAGTACTACGACATATATTTTTATCGTACATTGGTGTACGTAAAAATCACAGGTTATGAATTTTAAAAGGATTTAGAAAACAAGAAATTATTAATAATACCCACGATCAAGGATTTATTCCGGGTAAACCGTACATCAGAATTCTGCAAATAAGATGTCAAAACGATCGTATTTACAAGTACTGTAACATATATTTTTTATCAGATGTACACATACGTAAAAATTGCAAGCTACGAATTTTAGAAGAATTTTAACCTATTTAAGTTTTGCCTTTAAAAATTCACTGTGAGAAATATACTTGCCTGATCGCGACGAAACTAGCGCCAATGGATTCGTTTCGACGTTTCTGATTTTCTGGGACTAGCCACACATTTTTCTGGCCCCTGTATATCAAGTTATGGATTTATAACCTTAAAACCCATTTATTAATTATTTTAAAATACGAAAATACGAAAGTTCGTGATATTTACAAGTTTGCCATTTCGAATTTACGCATCGTTCGTCGTCTTCGTGCATGGCTGAGGGCGGGGGGATCTCCACGGCGTCGGCGGGCGTCGGAGGCTCGACGGTCAGAGGAGGAGGCAGCGGCGGCGTGAGGGCGGCCGACGGCGGCGGAAGGCAGCGAGGGCGTGGCGCTGGGCGGCGTTGTGGGCGGCGGGTGCTGCTGAACGGCTCCGGCGCTGCTCGGAGGCTTCGGTGCGCGCTTTGCGTTGGCGGAGTCGTCGTGGGGAGCTCCGGCGAGGAGAGGGCGTCGGAGCGACGGAGGGCGGAGGCTTGGGCTGCTCGGGGCGACGGCGGCCTGGGGTTCACGTCGGAGAAGAATGAAGAGGGGGCGGTGCATCTCGAAGGGCGGGCCGGGTTCGGTGGTGTACGGAGACGGAGAGGCGGCGATACGGGCGGGCGTTGCTTCGTCGTCGTCGTCTCAGGCGATGCTTGGTGTGGCGTGGCCTCGGTGTAAGGGAGGTGGGAGGTCGAGCGATGGCGGAGTGGAGAGCGTGGGTTGTGGAGTTTGGGTTGCCTGTGTGCGTAAATGGGAGAGGGGAGAAATACTGGGTTGAATCTGGGGGAGAGAGAGCTGGGGTTGTTAGTTATATAGGGTTAGAAAAGAGTAGTTGGGATGATAGCAGGGTTAGCTGAGAGATGAGGGTTAGATGGGGTAGCTACGGGTTAGGTTAGGTAGGATAATTAGGAGGTAAAACCCAATTAACGAAAGGTCATTAGTGTAACGAAATTACGAAAATGCCCCTACAAGTAAACGTATCCGAAAAATTACGAAAACATACCCACGGGATCGTATCGTCACGAGGATCGTGAATACGAAGACCGTTCCAGGGTTTGGACTACGGAAATACTAGTTTTTGGCCAAAACGTATAGAAAGCGGGTTTGCGGGTTCTCTATTGAAACGATATCAGAAAATTACGAAATTAATGTGGGAAGCCCTAAATGATCATAGGATGCTACTGTAGAAGTTTGAAAACGTTTTGAAGACGTTTGTATAGAAAATAAATTCATTGACCTAAAACTGCAATATCCGAAAATGAATTTTTAACAGATCTTTCAGAGGTATTTGATGAAATCCTATCTTACCAAAATACTCCATAACTAGTCTGGTAATCCAAAATATTTTTATAGGAACTTTTTGAAATCAGTTTAAGACTCCTAACAAACCATTATAAAATACAATTAAAAATGAATTTACTTTAAATACTTGATTTAAATGTATTGGAAAAATACAGGCCGTTACACACCAGGCTAAAAGAAAAGAGTCTAAAGGCCCAGTACAAGGCCAACAAAAGAAACGACATAACAAAATATAGTATAGGTGCCACGCACCGATAACAAAACAACTGTCTAATAAAAGTAAAACACAACGAAGACACTAGGACTGGTCCCCAGTGTCCACGTACTCCCCGTCAAACACAAGCTCGGGCTCGGCGTCAGCAAACACCTCGTCCTCAACAAGGTACTCAGGCTCAGGATCTAACATGTGTCACCCAAAAGAGTAAAGGGGCACATGTCAGCAAGTCTAAAAGACTTGGGCAAGGAAACTGAAAGTAAGGCAACTAGCAACCTAGCAGTTATAGTATTAAGTAATGACATGGCAGTTAAGCATGATGCAACAGTTTAAAAGAGAGGCAAGCATGCACAATGTAGCAAAAGCTACCAAATCACTAATCACTTATCACTTATCACTTATCACTTATCACTTAGTGCATAGAGAGTCCACCTGCTGGCCAGCTCGTGGCTCAGGCCGCTTATCTCTACCACTATTAATCACTTGTCGCTGGTAAACACTTAGTGCATAGAGAGTCCACCTGCTGGCCAGCTCGTGGCTCAGGCCGCTTATCTCTATCACTATTAATCACTTGTGCACTAGAGAGTCCACCTGCTGGCCGGAGTGGCGGATCAGGCCAACTCGGGGCTCAGGCCGCTTATCTCTTACCCCACCCATATGTGTCGAGCGTTGGGGTTTCCAACTCACTAAGCTCGCTTCTGGAACACGAGCCAGGAATATAATATTGTAGCGTGCGCTACGCAATCACGTTGAATAATCACTATGCAAAGACATGAACAGATATTTACGTACCGTTAATTTAAATTAAACGTGACAGGCAAAATGCAATGACATGGCAATTAAATTGCGTACCGTTAATGGAAGGTAAACATGACATGGTAATTGTGCAACATGCTAAATGTCGGAACTAGCTTCGTTGTCAAGCTAGTTCCCCAATTTGCGCCTAGGCGAGTATCATTTCGTCGCCTAGCCTCTTTTACGCCTACAACATGCAAATGGCCTAAAACATGGCCTAAACCCTAAGTGGCAAGTTTCACTTGCCTAGCACCGGGGATGACGATCAACCTCGTCACACGGATGCTATCTACGAGGAAATCGCTGTTTAGGGGGAAACAAACACCAAACACATGAAATTAATTAGGGTTTCACCAAAATTATAAATAAGTTATAAAAACAACGGTAGATCGATTTCTTACCGAGAGGAGACGGAAGGAACACTCCGGGGAACCCTAGGATCAGATCTGGAAGCGAATGGAGAAGTTTGGGGAAACTAGGGTTTTGGGGGAATTGGGGATTTTGATGGGTTTTGATGGAGATTTGGGGAAGATGAGGGGTAGATGGAGTGTATGGATGAATTGGATGATGATTCTAGGGCTTGGAATGGAGAAATGGAGCTTGGAGGAAGATGAGGGCTGAAGGGGGAAGTTTTTTTAGGGTTTTGGGTCGTGTTGGAGAAGAAGAAGTCGAATGGGTAGGGTTTAAATAGGCTAGGCTGGCGGCTGCCCAGAAATTAGGGTTTTAACACAGACTAGTCGGTCAAAGAACAACCACTGACCGACTAGTTTGGCAACTAGTCGGTCGGTCGACCAACGCAGACCGACTAAGTGCAAACAGTAACTCCTGAACGAAAATATGATTTAGAGTTAGTCGGTCCATGAACAAATACTGACCGACTAGTTTAGCATCTAGTCGGTCGATGAACGTTCTTAGACCGACTAAGAGTAAACAGTAACTGATACAAAAATAAGATGATGAGTTAGTCGGTTCAAGAAGCATCGCCGACCGACTAGTTTGCAACCTAGTCGGTCAACCAACCTTCTTAGACCGACTAACGATAAACAGTAGCTTCCTCAGAAAATTAGAAAGCTCACTAGTCGGTCCAAGAAGGATTGCCGACCGACTGGATCGTCATCTAGTCGGTCGGTGGCCCTTCTTACACCGGCTAATGAGCACAGAAAAGTTCCGATACGGAGCGCGAGGCCCCGTGATCGAATCCTAAGACTCCTAGGCTTGATCTAATAGTTAGATATGACTGTTATGAAGCCCGTCACAAACGACGTACTTCGAAATCGACGATCCTAAGGAAGAATCGAGAAAATACGACGAATCGATCGAAAATGAAAGTTACGGAGACGGAAACCACACATGAGGAGAAAATCCAAACATATATTATATTATATTAAATCCAGATACATGAAAAGCAGTCGTTACAGGAATGATCTGTAAAAATAATAATGGGAAATCCCAAAATGTAGCTCCTAAATTTTTCCAAAGCAAAAACTACGGCAAGCAGCTCCTTCTCCGTGGTGGTGTAGTTTCTCTGAGCTTCATTCAAACTCTTGCTTGCGTAGTAAATGACAACTGGAAATTTGTCTTTCCGTTGTCCAAGAACTGCGCCAACTGCAAAATTGCTGGCGTCACAAATGATCTCAAATGGCAGTGTCCAATCTGGTACCTGCAAAATGGGAGAAGATATAAGTGCTTGTTTTAAAGTATTAAAAGAGTTTTTACGCTCTTCTGTCTAAATGAATTCAGTGTCATGCATAAGAAGTGTGCATAAAGGACGTGAAATCAAACTAAAATCCTTTATAAACCGCCTGTAGAATCCGGCATGACCAAGGAAGGACCGAATGTCCTTAACACATTTCGGAGTTGGTAACTTCTTGATGACTTCTACCTTGGCTTTGTCTACCTGTATTCCTTCCCTGGAGACTATGTGACCAAGGACAATGCCCTCAGTGGTCATGAAGTGACATTTTTCCCAGTTAAGGAGCAGGTTCTTTTCGATGCATCTATGCAGCACACAAGCCAAGTTAGTCAAACAATCAGAAAAAGAGTTACCATATACGGAAAAATCATCCATAAATACTTCTACAATCTTTTCAACCATATCATCAAATATACTTAACATGCACCGTTGAAAAGTTACAGGGGCGTTGTACAAACCAAATGGCATTCTCCGAAAAGCAAAAGTGCCAAATGGACAAGTGAAGGTGGTCTTCTCCTGGTCCTCTGGGGCTAATTCAATTTGGTAGTAACCGGAGTATCCATCTAGAAAGCAGTAAAACTCATGTCCAGCCACTCTCTCTAAAATTTGGTCTAGGAAGGGAAGAGGGAAGTGGTCTTTTCGTGTCTTGGAGTTCAGCTTCCTAAAGTCTATGCACATATGCCATCCAGTGGCGGCTCTCATAGGTACCAATTCATTGTTTTCATTTTTTATAACAGTTAACCCAGATTTTTTTGGTACAACTTGGGTCGGACTAACCCACCTACTATCAAAAAGGGGGTATATGATACCCGCATCAAGCAATTTCAAAACCTCACCCTTAACTACTTCTTTTAAGGTTGGGTTCAACCTTCGTTGTGGTTCATGGGTAGGTTTGGTATCATCTTCTAAATATATATGATGTGCACATATAAGATGGCTAATACCTTTGATATCAGCAATTGTCCATCCTATTGCCCCCTTATGTTTCTTCAAAACATTTAACAATTCATTTTCCTGATCTAAAGAGAGTTTGGAAGATATTACCACAGGAAATGTACTGTCTTCTCCAAGATAAGCGTATTTCAAATACGACGGCAATGGTTTGAGCTCCAGCTGTGGATGCTCAAGGTCGGATGGCATTTGGCACGGTGTCTCCAATGGTAGTGGCTCAAAACGTGGCACCCAGGTGGTGCGAGACACCTCTCCAGCTTCCTGCAAAAAAGATTTATCGTCAATACCGTCGCATAGTTGATCAACAAAATCAATAGCAGAAACGAATTCTTCATCAAAATGATCAACAACAAGAGCGTCAATCATGCTTACTTCCTCATACTCCTCTACCCATGTTGGCACTTTGCAAGCATTAAAAATATTTAGATCCAAAGACATGTTGCCAAAAGAAAGTTTAAGTTGACCATTCCTACAGTTAATAATAGCATTACTAGTAACTAGGAAGGGTCGACCTAAAATAATCGGGGTTGGAGTGGCAGACTGGGGTCCCTGAAGGTCCAAAACAATGAAGTCCACGGGATAATAAAACTTATTCACTTGGACAAGTACATCCTCAACACATCCCCTTGAGATTTTAACAGATCTATCAGCTAACTGGAGAATAACAGGTTTGGCTTTCAATTCCCCAAGCCCCAATTGTGTAAACACAGGATATGGCAAAATATTAACACTGGACCCTAAGTCAAGAAGAGCCTGACCTATCTGTTTGGTGCCTATGGTGCAAGAAATGGTAGGGGATCCATGGTCCTTAAATTTGGGTGACGTGTTATGTTGAAAAATGGACCTAACCTGTGTTGAATATTGCACTCCCCGGATTTGGTTTTGATGATGAGCAAACATAAATAATCCATGAACTAACAATTTGTGAGCGCAGTATTGGAGATCGTCGCCAATTTCACGAGAACATTCAAAGCGACATCTCAACACTTCCCAAAGCTCGTATTCATGCCTAAAGCTTCGTTGAAGCTCTTGCGCCGTTTTGGAAGTTATGAAGATTCAATCGAAGCTCTCGAAGACCGTTTATTAAGGTTTTATTTATAGTCTTTTAGCTTCGATATATAGAATGTTAAGCCTTGAGTATATCTTACGTTTCTATCTTCATTACGCTCATTTCGTAGCTCTAGGATCCTTGCACAAGTTCATTCTAACTTCCTCGAAGCGTCGCGCTTCGATTCGGACTTGTATGTGCATGTTAGTTGGTACAAGTACAAGTACTGACCGACTAGATGGTGATCTAGTCGGTCGGCAACTGTTCTTGGACCGACTAGTTTGATTCCTTAATTTCTTGGACTTTACTGTTTACAGTTAGTCGGTCTACGTTGACTCACCGACCGACTAGTTTGTGAACTAGTCGGTCAGTGATGCTTCTTTGACCGACTAGTTGTGACTTACTGTTCATGCTAAAATTCTCCTAAGCTACTGTTTATCGTTAGTCGGTCTAAGAACGTTTGGTGACCGACTAGTTGACAATTTAGTCGGTCAACTTTTGTCCTTGGACCGACTAAGTCACTTTGTACTCAGTCTAATTCTTTTTGCTCTTAGTCGGTCTACGTTCACTGACTGACCGACTAGTTGTGAAACTAGTCGGTCAGAAAGTCTTCATGGACCGACTAGATTTCTAGGTCTGAATTTCTATCTCTTCTCAGATCCTCACTTAGTCGGTCCACGTTGTTTGACTGACCGACTAGTTGATGAACTAGTCGGTCAGTGATTGTTCTTTGACCGACTAATTCTCACAAATTTCTATCCGTTGGAGAATGACCTAACTTGTTTTTATGGGACCCTATAAATATGAGCCTAGGTCATTTCTATCTAGGGTAGAGCTGCCATTAAGAGATTCGTTGAGTTCTAAAGAGATAGCCATTCTCACTCAAATCAAAAGCTCTCTTCCTCATAAGAAACACATTCTCTCTCATTTCTAGATCTAGAATCCATCTAGAGAGAAGGTTGTTCTTGGTGAGCTCTTCAAGCTATTGCTTGATCCAAGTCTCCAAATCATCCCTAGGCACCGATTGCTGGTCATTTCCTTGGTGCTAGGTCTTGGTGACTTCATCTTCCTCAAATCCTTCATTTCACCATTTGGGTAAGAAAAACTCAAGGTATAGGATTTTGTGGTAAGATTGTTTATTTCATATTAAACTCTTTAATATTCTTTGTGATTCTCTCGGTTGTGAGAGAAGGTTGTGATCCCGGGTTGTGGGATTCACGTTTGCTATTGCATGTATGATTTGATCTTGTGAAGGTTTTTTCACAAGATATTCATAGTGGAAATCTTAGGTTAGGGTTTCTAACCTAAGTATCCGGAGGGGATCCGGGTGGTTGGGACGTAGGATCACCGGGAACAAGTCGGGGAGACTTGGGTGGATCCGAACCCATTAACATCATTTGTTTGCATTGTTAATTTTGTGTTGTCATTCAATTTAAGCTTCCGCAAATTGATTTGGTAGTTGTTTGCAATTTAATTTGGAATTATACTCCTTATTATTTTAAAGTACTATTCACCCCCCCTCTAGTACTTGTGCAGTAGCTAGTAGGGCATTACATTTGGTATCGGAGCCAGATACTCAGCTATGTCTGCCAACGACAACAAGACCGTGCCTCCACCTTCCAACTATGACACCTTCAGGAACCGTGAAGGAGCATCTTCGGTGATGAAAGGACATTCCTCTACGAGGCCTCCATTCTTCAACGGTACCAACTATGGGTATTGGAAATGCCGGATGGAAACCTTCCTCCGGAGTGCATCCTTATGGAGGACTACAATGAAGGAATACATCGAACCCAAAGAAGAAGACTTTGAGAAATGGACTACCGCGGAGGTCGCCGCGGAGGTAAGCAATGCCAAGGCAATGAACGCCTTGCAATGCGCATTGGAGCCCGAGGATTTCAATAAGATATGCACATGTAAGAGTGCATTTAAAATTTGGAACTCCCTCCTCATTCTTCATGAAGGGACGAGTAGGGTAAGAGACTCTAAACTCGTAGTCGTAAACAAAGATTACGAAATGTTTCATATGCAACAGGGCGAGAAGATGAAAGACTATTACGCTCGTTTTATTGACATAATAAACGAGTTAGAGGCCCTCGGCAAGTCCTACACTCAAAAGGAGAAGTGCTCAAAGCTTATTGAAGGACTTCCCTCTTCTTGGGAAAAACGTACCTTCGCCATCGAGGAAGGTAATGACATGAACAAATATACCGTAGTTCAACTAATGGGTACTTTGATGTCATATGAGGTACGCAAAGATAGCAAGGTGAAGTTACAAGAAAAGATGAAGTCCTATTTGAACCTAGATGCGCCTAAGAAAAAGGCGATTGCATTCAAGGCGGCTTCATCCACCTCTACCGATGATGAGGACTCGGAAGAAGAAATGGACATGGAATCCATTGCACTCATGGCAAAGAAGTTCAATCGCTTCTTCCGAAAGGGTAACTTCAAACAAAAATCTAAGTTTACTTCTACTAACGCCTCTCCACCTTTGTGCTTTAAATGCAATAAGCCAGGACACATCAAAACGGATTGTCCTCAAAACAAGCAAAAGGAGAAGTGGAAGGCGCCGAAGTTCGACAAGTCAAAGAAGTACAAAAAGGGGTACAAAAAGGGACTTGTCGGAACAACATTCACCGACTCCGAGGATTCCTCAAGCGGAGAGTCGGACGATGAGAACGTGGAGCAAGCGCACATGTGCTTCATGGCAAGAGAGGAGCACGATCAAGGATCCTCCTCTTCCGATGATAGTGATGTCGAAAGCGATGAGGTAACCATGGACGATCTTAGGAATGCTAACTCTCAACTTTGGTCAAAATACACTAAATTAGTAAATAGATATACTAAAATAAAAGATGACCTAGCTAGCATTCAAACATCGCCTAAGACTATCATCACCAACAACGACACCGTTGTTGAAGAGTTAAGAAATGAGATTGTTAATCTCAAATCTAAACTTGAACATGTTAGCATTGATGATGCGGAAGAACATAAGATAGCGGATTTAACTTCTCAAAACTCGACTTTGAGTATTGAGAACGAGAATCTTAAATCTCGTGTTTATGTGCTCACATCGCAAATATCCACTTTGGATATTTCTTTGCGTTCTCTCAAAGAGAAATATGAGGACACATTGGGCCGAATCAACAAATTCAACAAGGGTAAGGGCCACTTGGATAATATCCTAAAAGACTTACTTCCGGCCAAACACCACATTGGCTTGGGGTATATGATGGGAAATTCATCCAAGTCGGTCACTACTTTTGTAAGGCCAACTTCCGAAGTCTCAACGAGTGGGAGCAAACACTCTATTGGTAGTTCATCTACCAATGGTGCTTCCACCTCGTCCACACCCTCTTTTGGAAAGAAACCCACTTTGGGTGGACCTCCAAAGAAGGGGCATGCTTATATGTACACAAATACCATGCCACGTAGGAACACACGTCCTACTCCACCATCTCACACATATGATGATTTCTATGCTACACGTTCACGGGCACGTGCACACCATGTGAGACACCCTCACGCACGTGTTTCCACACATGCATATGTTCACCCACCTCATCGTATGAATAATTCTCGTCATGCACCATTCCATCATGTCCAGTATGCCTATCCACGTCATGCATCACGTAGAAATCAACGTCGCATGCATGCACCCAATAGGATGATGGCTCCCAAAATTTTCACTATTTGGAGCCCAAAGGACACAAGCATGGACGAAAAACAAATGTATATGAATGCTTATTTTTCGAATGTTGTGCATAGTAGGAATTATGTAGGGAAGTCAAAGTCCAATTGTACTTGGCTTCCAAAGGTCTAACCTTTGAGGACCCAATGACCTTGGGTACCATGATATGAAAGTTTCTATCTTTAGGTACTCAAGGAAAAGAAAAAGAAGAGGAGCAACAAATTTAAATTTAGCTCCAAAGGGAATTGGATACTCGATAGCGGGTGTTCAAAACACATGACGGGTGACGCTCAATTGCTCTCCGGAGTGGTTCCCATTGCAAATGGAAATCGCGTCGTATTTGGAGGCAACGAGAGCGGAACCATCGTCGGTGTTGGTAAAGTGGGTAACCCTTCTAAACCCTTAATTAGTGATGTTTATCTAGTTGATGGTTTAAATCATAATCTTATTTCAATAAGCCAACTTTGTGACAAAGGTTACAAAGTTAGCTTTGCGAAAGGATTGTGTCATATTTCAAATGATAATAATAAATTATTATTTTCCGACACACGCCATAAAGATATTTATATTTTGGATCTTCCTAAGTCATATGAACAATGTCTCGTTGCCAACACAAGTGAACAACAGTTATGGCATCGACGCTGTGGACATGTGAACTTTGGAACACTTTATAAACTTTCGAAATTAAATTCCATTAAAGGTTTTCCGAAGCTCGTTTTCGAAAAGAAAAGTTTTTGTTATTCTTGTCAACGTGGCAAGCTTCCTAAATCTTCATTTAAACCTAAGAAAAGCATTTCTACGAAACGGCCACTAGAGCTATTACATCTAGATTTATTTGGGCCAACTAGAGTTGCTTCCTTAGGAAATGCAAGATATGGACTAGTCATCGTTGATGATTATTCAAGATTTACATGGGTATTTTTCTTAAGTAATAAAAATGAAGCTTTTGAAAACTTCACAATATTTGCAAAGAAAGTACAAAATCTCATCGGAACCACCATTGTCATTATTCGTAGTGATCATGTGGGTGAATTTGAGAATGAGTCTTTCTCAAATTTTTGTGATGATCTTGGAATTACTCACACGTTTTCTTTCCCTCGCGCACCTCCTCAAAATGGTGTTGTTGAGAGGAAGAATAGAACGCTTGTGGAGTGTGCTCGCACTATGCTCGAAGATAGTCAACTTGGTTATCAATTTTGGGCGGAAGCGGTACACACCGCTTGCTATGTGTTTAATAGAATACTTTTGAGGCCCGGCACCAAACAAACTTGCTATGAATTGTTGTTTGGTAGATTGCCTCAAGTTAAACATTTTCGTGTTTTCGGCGCAAAATGTTTCATTAAAAACACATATGATAATTTGGACAAGTTTGATCCGAGATCGGATGAGGGGATATTTGTTGGGTATTCCTCACGTATCAAAGCCTACCGGATATACAACAAAAGATCCTCTACGATCGAGGAATCACTTCATGTCTCTTTTAATGAGAATTTTACTACTTCTAGAATTTCAAATGATAATGATTCTATGGATGTTTTATGTGATTCATTTGAAAATTCTAAGTCTATTGATTCAATTGATTCTATTGAGACTAACCCGACTAATGAAGTTGTTGAGAATGTGCCTAGTGATCAAGGTATTCCCAAGCGGCTTCATACCGTTCGCGACCATCCCCATGAGCAAGTTATTGGCAATATTAATGATAGTGTCAAGACGAGATCTCAAGTCCACCACTTTGCCAATTGTGCCTTTGCCTCATCGATAGAGCCAAAGAATATCGTTGAAGCGTGCGAAGATAGTGCTTGGATCCTTGCCATGGAGGAGGAACTCATTCAATTCGAGAGGAATGAGGTATGGGAGCTTGTTCCTTTGCCATCGAAGAACCACACCGTCATAGGGACAAAGTGGATCTTCAAGAACAAAACCGACGAAAATCAAGTCGTCGTCCGGAACAAAGCTCGGTTAGTAGCTCAAGGCTATCGCCAAGAGGAAGGTATCGATTTCGAAGAATCCTTCGCTCCGATAGCTAGATTAGAATCGATTAGACTCTTATTGTCTTATGCATGTCATAAAAATTTTAAGTTATTTCAAATTGATGTTAAAAGTGCATTTTTAAACGGAGATGTCGTTGAGGAAGTTTACGTTTCTCAACCTCCGGGCTTCATAAATGAAAAATTTCCAAATCATGTTTTTAAACTAAAGAAAGCTCTTTATGGTTTGAGACAAGCTCCTCGAGCTTGGTATGATCGCCTAAAGAATTTTCTTTTGGATTTGAATTTTAAAATGGGCGAAGCCGATTCTACACTTTTTGTTAAGCATGCGAATAATGATATTTTATTAGTTCAAATTTATGTTGATGATATCATTTTCGGTGCTACTAACTTCACTCTTTGCGAAGAGTTTTCTAATGTTATGAAGGAAAAATTTGAGATGAGCCACATGGGCGAACTCAAATATTTCTTAGGTCTCCAAATTCGCCAATTGAACGATGCAATCTTCATCTACCAAACGAAGTATACGGTGGAGTTGCTTAAGCGATTTGGAATGGAAAGTGCTTCCGGGAAAAGGACTCCAATGAGCACGACTACGCATCTTGACAAGGATACGGGCGGTAAGGATGTAGACATTCGTCTATATCGAGGTATGATAGGTAGTTTACTTTATCTTACCGCAAGTAGGCCCGATATTATGTTTACCGTATGCGTATGTGCTCGTTATCAGTCTCAACCTAAGGAGTCTCACTTAGTAGCGGTAAAGCGTATTTTCCGTTATCTAAGTTACACTTTAGATTTTGGATTACTTTATCCGAAATCTAGCACGTATGAGTTAGTCTCATACAGTGATGCCGATTATGCGGGATGCAAATCCGACAGGAAAAGTACTAGTGGCACTTGCCATTTTCTAGGAAATTCTCTTGTCTCTTGGTTTTCCAAGAAGCAAAATTCCGTATCACTTTCAACCACCGAGGCGGAATATATTGCCGCCGGTGCCGCTTGTGCCCAGGTTCTTTAGATGAGACACACTTTGAAGGATTTTGGTATTCACTGTGATACTAGCCCTATCATGGTGGATAACCAAAGTGCTATCTGTCTTTCAAAGAATCCGGTGCACCATTCCCGATCAAAACACATAGATGTCCGACACCATTTCTTAGATGATCATGTTGCTAAAAAGGACATCATTTTAGTGTACGTTGAAACCCAAAAGCAAATCGCCGATATTTTCACGAAACCACTAAAGGAGGACTCCTTTGTGCGGTTGCGTCGAGAATTGGGGATTATGGGTGAATCCGAGATATAGGATTCATATTTCATTCAATTATCTTGCATGTTATTCGATTTCGCGATATTTTGTTCATGCTAGATCAATTGAATTTTTGGGAATTTTATGTGATATATTTGAATTTATGATCGAATTCGTATTTGAAAGTCGTATTTAAGATTTCGACGTTTTATGGGGTAATTTAGATGACTAATGAGAGTTTTAAGTTGTTTCATCCAAGTGGTTTGTGAAGAAAAATCAATTATCAAATTTTGAACTCTTCTAGTCGGTCTAAGTTCATTTGTCAACCGACTAGATGCTCATCTAGTCGGTCAGCAAGTGAACTCAGACCGACTAGATCAAGCTCTCATCCATCTCCTATCATTTTCTTTCGTTAGTCGGTCATAGTACACCTACCGACCGACTAGATTGAAAACTAGTCGGTCAGTAAGTATACGGCGACCGACTAAATCTAGCCCTAAAATTTGATGTTTGCCTCTGTTTCGACTTAGTCGGTTCATGCTCATTGACCGACCGACTAGATCGTAATCTAGTCGGTCAGTACTTGAACTGTGACCGACTAAGTGGATTAGGGCAAATGTGTCTTTTTGATTCCAGACCGACTTATACTCACTTACGTTCGACTAAAATTTATTCTAGTCGGTCTTCACCTAAGCTCCAGCCCGATAAGCCCCCAAACCCCTCTCGAGCCCCCTCGTATTCCGTCGACTCCGGCCATCACTCCGGCCATCCCCGCCGTCCGCCGCCGTCGCCTCCTCCTCCTAGGTATCTTCCCCCTCCTCCTAGGTCGATTTCTTTCCCTAGGGTTCAATTTCACCTTCTAGGTATTCTAGGGTTTCGGTTTTAAGTTTTTCTTCTTAGGGCTTGTGAGTTAGGGCTTGTGCTTCTAGGGTTGTGTGCTTAGGGTTGTTGATCCTCCGTGATCGCTTGCTTGTACTCGTCGTGCCTCGACCATGGCAAAGACGAGGATTCCCATCGCCTCTTCTGGGGCTTCTCCTATGACCGTAGGGCCTTCCGACCCTAGGAATCCACCTAAGCCTAAGCGTCGTGCCAAGTCAACCCAAGCCTCTCCATCTTCGCCTCCTCCTAAGAAGCCGAGGACGGCCACAGCTAAACCCCGAAAATCAAAGACCAAGAAGCCTATTCTTCAAACTCCAGCTACTCCTCCCGATTCCGACTCTGAATTTATCCCTGAGGATGAGCCTTCTAGGGAACCTACTCCTCCTCCGAAGACCCGTAAGGCTAAGGGTAAAGCTCCTATGCCAGTCGGCGGTGTAGACATATCGTTGTGCCGCGATGACCCTCAGTGTCTCGCAGCGTACAACCGTATAGAGCACTGTCCACTGTTGTTAGAGCATTACGTTCAGTTTTCTGATTTTCTCGGCCTTGCTGATCTTCTCTCCTATAGTGGTCTTCTTGATTATCTCCGATACGACCCCAAGGCCAATCCCAAACCTTATCCTCGCCTAGTGAAATTGTTCTATGCCAATCGTGTTCGAGGCCAGTACGATGCCAGCCACTCCATTGAGACTACTGTCTTGGGAACTCCTATAGTTCTCACGGCAGAAATCTTGGGGGAGATTCTTGGTTGCTCGTCGTGTGGTCTCCTTCCTTCGGACATTTCGGTCGATGATATTTCCTCCTTGGATCAGTCAATTCTTGCAGATATCTTCCAGGTTATCCCCTCCGCATTCATTGGTGTTCCATCGAAATCTTTCAAGCCGAATGCGTGGGTCCTTAACCTGATCTTGAAGTCATGCCTTCTTCCTAAATATGGATCATCTTCTCTTCCATCCCAGCCGTTCTTGAAATTGATCTACGCTCTTTTCTTGGGGTGCGAGATTAATTGGGCTCGCGTGATACTCGATAAGATGGACTCTTTCGAGTGTATACGCAAGACCAATAAGTCTGCGCATATTCCATATCCTTGTCTGTTGACTCTTGTGTTTCGTCATTTCCGAGTCCCTCTCCCTCCTGACGATGAGCGTCCCTTGGGTACTCCTCTGAACGCGACGGTCGTGAAGAAATCTCTAGCGGCGCTTCGTCACGTACAGAGGTCTACCACATCTGCTTCTCAGGCGACTCCCTCTGCTGCTGGTGCCCCCTCTCGTCCTGCTACTTTGGATGATGTCGTACGGATACTTCGTCGGCACGAGTCTCGCTTGGCTCGTACCGAGGAGGTAGTTTACCGTATGGCTCGTCAGATGGGCATTGATCTCCCTCCGTCCGTGTCTGAGGACGAGGAGATGGACGATGAGGAGCTTGACGAGCTTGTCACTTCTTTAGCCCGTGGCGATGAGGCCACTGCTGCTGCTGCTACCTCTTCTGCTCCTGGTGTTGGCACCTCTACCGGTGCTCCAGAGACCTCTGCTGCAGTAACTCAGACTTCTGAGCCTGCTGCCTCTCCTGCTGACACTCCTGATGTGCCTGCTGCTGTTGAGCCTGTTGCTGTTGCTTCCATACCTACCCCGAAGATCCCGTCTGTTGAGACACCTCTACTCCCTGCAGAGCCTGAGTCCACTCCGTCGACTGGACCCACGGAGACTGCAGATCCAGCCACTTCCTCGTGATTGTCTGTTTCGAGGACTCTCCACTACACTTCGGATGATATTTTTTTTATAGTGAGAGTATTTTGGGTTTGGATGGGGTTTGAGAGTTGTTTTGATGTATTTTTGAGCTTTCAGGGTTTCGGTGTTGGTTGTTTTGATACACTTTGGATGATGTTGCTGATGGTTATTTTGTTGTATTTTGATGTTGACGATGATGATGTATCTTTTGATGTTTATATCCATGGTCGTTTGTATTTTGATGTACTCGTTGGGATATCTCTTTGGATGTACTCATGATGTTATCATTTATATATATACATCGTCGTTCTCTTTGTCCTAATTCGTCGTGCACATTTAATATTCGTTCAATGCATATAATGTGTGAATACGCCGTTCGACGCATGAAAACTTGGTTAAATAGATTTAAATTCTAGAATTGTATAGAATTGTTTTCCATGCACAAATTTAACCAAGAATATTGAATATTGACGAGTATGTTTCATTATTCAAGAAATGAATAATTATTTGGTATTTTTGATGATTTTTGATTTTTTTGTGATAATGGACATTTTGGCACACCTTGATTTGATTTCCACATTTTTCCCTTGGTGTCAATTTGGTCCATCGTCATTGTCTACGACTCCCGATGTTGGATTTTCCATTTCCTAGTTGTTGTCGTTGTATGCCCCCCGTTTTTGGGATAATGCCAAGGGGGAGAGATAATGATAATAAATAGCGCAAATGAAAATTTAACTCAATTTCCAAGAATCTAGTTTGATATGTTAGATTCAGGGGGAGTTAAGATACATATAAGGATTTTCAAAATCCGATATTTCGAAAATTGATTCTATTTATTTATCTTACTCGTCTGCTTGATGCAATTCATATATATTCATTTTGGAATTAACGTGTCATCAATGCAGGGGGAGTAAGTATTTTACATTTGAATCATTATTTTTTATTATTATTTATGTTGGTTTGTCATCACCAAAAAGGGGGAGAATGTTGAATATTGGACTCCCCGGATTTGGTTTTGATGATGAGCAAACATAAATAATCCATGAACTAACAATTTATGAGCGCAGTATTGGAGATCGTCGCCAATTTCACGAGAACATTCAAAGCGACATCTCAACACTTCCCAAAGCTCGTATTCATGCCTAAAGCTTCGTTGAAGCTCTTGCGCCGTTTTGGAAGTTATGAAGATTCAATCGAAGCTCTCGAAGACCGTTTATTAAGGTTTTATTTATAGTCTTTTAGCTTCGATATATAGAATGTTAAGCCTTGAGTATATCTTACGTTTCTATCCTCATTACGCTCATTTCGTAGCTCTAGGATCCTTGCACAAGTTCATTCTAACTTCCTCGAAGCGTCGCGCTTCGATTCGGACTTGTATGTGCATGTTAGTTGGTACAAGTACAAGTACTGACCGACTAGATGGTGATCTAGTCGGTCGGCAACTTTTCTTGGACCGACTAGTTTGATTCCTTAATTTCTTGGACTTTACTGTTTACAGTTAGTCGGTCTACGTTGACTCACCGACCGACTAGTTTGTGAACTAGTCGATCAGTGATGCTTCTTTGACCGACTAGTTGTGACTTACTGTTCATGCTAAAATTCTCCTAAGCTACTGTTTATCGTTAGTCGGTCTAAGAACGTTTGGTGACTGACTAGTTGACAATTTAGTCGGTCAACTTTTGTTCTTGGACCGACTAAGTCACTTTGTACTCAGTCTAATTCTTTTTGCTCTTAGTCGGTCTACGTTCACTGACTGACCGACTAGTTGTGAAACTAGTCGGTCAGAAAGTCTTCTTGGATCGACTAGATTTCTAGGTCTGAATTTCTATCTCTTCTCAGATCCTCACTTAGTCGGTCCACGTTGTTTGACTGACCGACTAGTTGATGAACTAGTCGGTCAGTGATTGTTCTTTGACCGACTAATTCTCACAGATTTCTATCCGTTGGAGAATGACCTAACTTGTTTTTATGGGACCCTATAAATACGAGCCTAGGTCATTTCTATCTAGGGTAGAGCTGCCATTAAGAGATTCATTGAGTTCTAAAGAGATAGCCATTCTCACTCAAATCAAAAGCTCTCTTCCTCACAAGAAACACATTCTCTCTCATTTCTAGATCTAGAATCCATCTAGAGAGAAGGTTGTTCTTGGTGAGCTCTTCAAGCTATTGCTTGATCCAAGTCTCCAAATCATCCCTAGGCACCGATTGCTGGTCATTTCCTTGGTGCTAGGTCTTGGTGACTTCATCTTCCTCAAATCCTTCATCTCACCATTTGGGTAAGAAAAACTCAAGGTATAGGATTTTGTGGTAAGATTGTTTATTTCATATTAAACTCTTTAATATTGCTTTGTGATTCTCTCGGCTGTGAGAGAAGGTTGTGATCCCGGGTTGTGGGATTCACGTTTGCTATTGCATGTATGATTTGATCTTGTGAAGGTTTTTTCACAAGATATTCATAGTGGAAATCTTAGGTTAGGGTTTCTAACCTAAGTATCCGGAGGGGATCCGGGTGGTTGGGACGTAGGATCACCGGGAACAAGTCGGGGAGACTTGGGTGGATCCGAACCCATTAACATCATTTGTTTGCATTGTTAATTTTGTGTTGTCATTCAATTTAAGCTTCCGCAAATTGATTTGGTAGTTGTTTGCAATTTAATTTGGAATTATACTCCTTATTATTTTAAAGTACTATTCACCCCCCCTCTAGTACTTGTGCAGTAGCTAGTAGGGCATTACAACCTGTTGAGTTAAAAATGCCTTTTTCTTAACATTAAGATTTCGCTTGACAGTGCAGAGGTCTTTAAGAAATTTGGTATATGCAGGGATCTGATTGATGGCATCTAATAAATGAATATTAATTGACATCTTTGAAAAATTTCACGAATTTCAGATTGATACTTATCTTTTTTGGATGCAAGAGTCTCTGTGGATATGGTGCGGGAGGAGAGTAAGGCTCTGGTTCTGGAATTCTCGTCTTTGAAGCGTCTGTGTTCTTGCTTACGTTCTCCTCTGGTACTCCTTGTGGTTCACGATCCTCTTCATCTACCACCATCTCGGAAGTGTTCTTTGGCGGCTCAGGCTTTTGAACTTCTTTTCCACTCCTCAAAGTAGTCACCGCTTGGCATGGTTTGATGTTGCTGATTGCTGACGATGAACTCGTGTTGGGATTCGGGAGCGTTTGAGCAGGGAGCTTGCCCTTCTCCAGACTTGCCATAAGCTTTGTGATGCCATCATTCATTTGTTGGAACTGAGTCTGCTGCGTCTGTTGTTGTTGCTGAAGTTGCTGCATCTATTGGAACTGAGCTTGTTGCTGTTGTTGAAGTTGTTGATTTTGATTCTGCTGCAGCTGCATGAACTGTTGGAGCGTGTCGCTGAGTGTCTGAAAATGTGGATCTGCTCCAGACTCCTCATTCTTTCTCTGATTTCCACCTTGGTAGTTGTTTTGAGGTGGTGGCATGTAAGGTTGAGAAGCTTGTGGCTTGTTTTGCCAACTGAGATTGGGGTGGTTGCGCCAATTGGAATTGTATGTGTTCGGGTTGAATCCTTGACCTGGATAAGAATTTGAAATGTTATTTACCTGACTAGGATCCTTGAACACAACTTTAAGTGTTGGAATGGTTGGACACCCCGATGTATTGTGCTCCAGACTGTCGCAAAGAGCACACTTCTCTTCAATAGTCACCGCCTTTACTCCCTTCATCTCTAGGTTTTGGAGCTTCCTAGTGATGAGAGCCTCCATCTTTGCTTCCAACGCCTCTTCGGGCTTCAATGTAAAATGGCCTCCACAGGATGAAGATTGAGGCTGGTCTGTCCGATCGTAGTCAGGAGTTGCTTCCCATGTCTGTGCACTCTCAGCGATGGACTCTAAGCAATCTCATGCCTCAGCTGGCTTTTTGTCGAAGAACTCTCTGTTGCACATCATCTCTACAAATTGCTTAATAGAAGGGGGAAGCCCATCGTAGAAGAAGCCGATGAGGCGGTACTCATCGAATCCATGGTGGGGGCATGCAAGTAGCAAGTCTTTGAACCTCTCCCAAGCAGCATCAAATGATTCATTTCCTTTCTGCGAGAAGTTCACAATTTGTTTCTTTAGCCACTGAGTCCTGTGCAAAGGAAAAAACTTTTTTAGAAATTCTGCTTGTAAATTTACCCAAGAAGTAATAGAGTGCGAAGATAAAGCGTTGAGCCAATTCTTTGCTTTATCCTTAAGTGAAAATGGAAAAAGTTTAAGATATATAGTTTCATTGCTCGTTTTTCCGTCTACACATGTTAAGCAAACATCCTCAAATTCCTTTATATGTAAATATGGATTCTCCTTCTCCATACCGTGATAGGTAGGGAGAAGTTGAACCATTCCTGGTTTAAGACTAAAGGAATTGGCATCGGCTGGAAGCACGATGCATGAGCCAGAAGCAGACCTAGTATGTCTGAGCACATCTCTAAGTGACCTATCTCCAAAAATTTGAGAATGGTCGTCATTGTCATTTCCACTGGTGTCATTTGTGTTGTGTGCCATATTTACGTGTCTAACTAATCTATGTGACCTAGGGGTTCTAAGCCACATAAACAAATAAGAAAACGAAAGATGATCTTTTTGTTGTTTTTGTTTTATCTCAAGCTGATTTTTATGGGTTTTGAAAATATTTAAAACAAACAAAACAAAACAAAACAAAAAAAATTCAAAAAGAATGGATATACAAAGTTTTTATACACAAAAGAGTGGAACGATCTCACCGAATTTTCCAAGTTAATTAGAAACCGTAAAATATGTAGACCGTTGTCCCCGGTAACGGCGCCAAAAACTTGACTGGTCCAAAAAGATGTATTGATAATCCCAAGTATAGGACGTCGGTCAAGTAGTAAAATCTGGTGAGTCCAGAATCGTATTCCTCATGGACAAAGCAACCTGCAAATTTCACAATTTAGAATTAAACAAGAAAATTTATTTGATGAGAGATGAACCACCCTTCGAAGGCGATTTTTGATTTGGATTTAGCGTGAGGTAGAAGTTGTTTTAAGAAATTACGAAAGTGGAGTAACGTGAATGTGAAAATACAATTTATAAAAAGTGTGTGTGTGTTGTGTTGCCGTTAGTGTTGCAATATGTTAATGATATTCATTCTCCATGGTTTCTCAATCCCACATCCATGCCAAGGTATGAGGATGGGAAGATACAACTTTAAAAACGATTATTTTTCAATTAAAAAGATAGCGTAAAAACAAGCGATTTCTTTGAATTTTAAAATATAAAAGATGAACCTCACGGTTCATCACCCTCCTTGGGCTCCTCTACGGATTGATGCACTTAGACAATGCCTCGCGACACGTCATCCTGAGCGGATTCCTCTACGGATTGTGCGTATTTGAAAAAGTAAAGAAATCGACGTTTTTAAACGGTTTTGATTTTTGCACAATATATGGAGATATGAAAGCAATACCCTAACAACACTAACTTTTACACAACACACCCACAATACTTTAGCCAAGCATGGTAACAAAAACAGCAAGTTTCATTAATAGAAACATAAGTTTAATACAAACCGTAATACAAATTTAATACAAACGGGTAAATAAATGGAGTTTTCACCACTTTTGAAGCCCAAACACCCCCAAAACTCTTCTTGATCTGAGCAAACTCCTCTGGAATGGATAGAAGAACTCCTTAGCTTCGAAATGAAATGAAAATCACTCAATTTGGAGTTGTGTAGTGAAAGTTATGCCCAAAACTCTCTTTTTATAGCCAAACGGGTCTGCGGGTCAACTTTCAGGCTTGGCGGGCGCAGCCCGCGTGCGTCAATGGAGGCAGGCGGTCAAAAAGGACTTGGCGGGCGCCGCCCGCGTGGAAAACACGGGCGGGCGCCCGCTGTCAATGCGGGCGGGCCGCCCGCCTGGTCAACAGGCGGGTGGGCCCCGCCTGTAACAGGCGGGTGGGCCCGCTTGTGGGCCCCCCGTTTTCCGAATTTTTTTATTTTTTTATTTTCTCTCTTTACAACACTTTTATTGGGCCTTTTAATTCACAGAAATTTGCCCCGATCTCCGAAAAATGTGGAAAAATACCGTTGGATCTGGAAAATTGCAAGCTCCTCCTGAAAATTAAAATTGAGACAAAATTAGGCCATATAATTGTATTTTGCGTATAAACAAGTGAAATACTCTATTATTTAAATGATATTACAAAACCACACTTATTAGAGATAAAATATATATTCATATACGCAAAATACAGTCTAAATAAGGGGTAAAAAACGTAATATTCTCTCAGAATCAGCATGCAACCTACACATAGCATTTTTAAATTTAGCTTTCAGTTTAGCATATGAGTCCATGCACTTACTTGCCCCATTGGAGACCACGTTGAAGCGGTATTCGAGATCCTCGTAGGGTAGCTTCTCCTCCTCAACTTTCTCATCGCTTTCCTCTTTGCTAGAGCTTGACGAAGACTCTTCCCCATTAGCCATGAAGCACATTTCTTCGTTGGAGTTGAGCCACGCCTCTACTTCTTCATCGCTAGATTTTGAGGAGATTGATGAAGAATCATCAAAAGCCGCGAAGCACATGTGAGCTTGGTCCTTGTCAACCTCTTCTTTATCACTTGATGCGTCCTCATCGGAATCATCAAAAGTGCCGACAAGTATCACGCCCCATTCCCACAAATACCTTGTATGGCATTCCATACCATGGGAAATGAAGGATAGAGCCTGATAAGCCACGGTATTACACCAAGCGTGAAAAAAATACACAATAAGCATGCTACTGCGAATGCTGGAATTATACATCACATATATTTGTATAAATAGAAAGCAACTCATTCAGCCGTCACAGAAAGTACATAACCACATGTTTACATAACCAAGGAGAGAACCACACACCAGCATCAAGGACAAAGTGAGACTGACTCAAGTATACATGAGAAGTACTACAAGTCATCAACATATACCACAGCTACAAAAAGACAACTCACTCACCACTCAACCCAACTCACACTACAAGACACAGCCCAAAAAGAGCGGTATCCCCAAGTCAAAACTCACGTCTAAGGAATCTCCTGAGGAAGATTCTGCTCTAGTGTCCTCTGCTCAAGACCTGAAAAGTAAAATGAGCACGTCAAACGTGCCCAGTAGGAAACTAACCAGGGTAGGGGAAACTCATTTAGGGGTTATAAGTGTAAAGGCAGTAGGAGCACAAGCAACTAAAGTGAAAAGTACAACACACAAACGTCCAACAACAACACATATAAAGTTTATTAGTTAGCAGATGTTAGTGACTCATTGGAAGCCTGTGTATCACCTAAAGCTAAGGGCCTGGACCTCACCCCAAATTTGGGGTGAATATAGCACACGACGCAGTGGACACGGACACTGTACGCCGGGCCTCTCAGCTCCCTCGTCCCTGACAGGAGTGAGGCTCTCCACATAATAATACAACCTCCGTATGTCCCCTCCACTCCTGGTAAAGACGAGTGGGAATAAATATCACATATCACATATCTCTTTCCCAAACTTCTCAGTCCAGCCCCATATAGTTAAGTTATACCCAAACTTCCCACATCCCCATTCTAGGATGTTCACCCGACTTAGAGCAGATCGAGACATCCCAGTTGACATATCATCTATCATAATTTTCATTTGGTTTAGGCAATTTTATAAATGTAATACATGGCACAAAATTTCATAGATATCTCCAAATCTCTTCAACTTCACTTCCAATGGGGCATTACAACAAACATATAGCAGACAACATATAAATATAGAAGTTGCATCATTAATTTTAATAACGGATAACATGAATGAACTCTCATATAGATGGCAATAGCATTCATGTATATTGCAAGAAAATTGGCAACAGTACAAGCTTCAACTTCATTTAAACACATTAGATTGTAGGAGTTACCAGGAACAGCCACACAAACCAGCACATGTCACCCAGTTTTCTTGTGATTTTGACAAAATTATGCAAATGAAAGTTGGAGGTATAGTAGTCCAGGATGCACCTATAAAGTTTCATTCAGAAATGTGGACAAGAAAATTTATGGTGATTTATTTGGTGCAGCATGTCCAGACTGTTTTTCAGACAGAATTCTGGGTCTGTATTAAAAGCTAATTTTAGGCATGTTGCAGTCAGAAATTCGAAATATAAGTACTCTGATGAAATTATAGATAAACTTGTTAAATTTACAAAAAGACCAAGAACAGAAAATTCCATACAGTGTGCATGCAATAAACCTTATTTTTCTAAACTGTGTCCAGCTTGACAGAATTTCAGACATGTTGCAAACATTGAATTTTTACTCTTACTTATTGAACTCAACATATGTCAAATTTTATATGAATCTGGGATAGGACTTCAAGATCTATACTCACATATTTTTTTCAGAAAGTAATTCAACCTATAGAAACCATAATTCAAGTGAAAACATGCAGCTTGATTTCAGAATTTCAGGGAGGGGGTGTTTGGCTAAGAAAACAAGGAAAAATTGAATCTTTTTTGTTATTGCACACATGACACATGAATTCAAGAGCATGAGCCATATAAATAACATCATAACACCCTCATAATCCCTAAATAAAATCCCTTAACACAAGTTATAATTCTACCTCAAACAAGTCTCGTTCTTTCTCTCTTCTCTTTCTCTTCCTTCCTCCTTTCTTTCTCTTGAAAAGCTAGGGGTTTTCTTGAAATTTTTGGAAGCAAAAAATTAGGGTTTGGAGTGTTGAAGAAATAAAAAGGAGAGGAGGAAATTTCGGCCACACTAGAGAGGGGAAGAAGGGAATAGAAATGAAAGGAAAAGAGAAGAAAGTTAAAGAAGCTTTTAGAAATTTTCCATAAAAATATCTACGACTAGAATTCTCTTAGGATAAGCATGCACAAGATAAAACGATTATAATATCCTTTCAAAATTATCTCTCAAGTTTCAAGTATTTACAAGTTTGTCATTACTTTATGCACACACAACTTCAGTCTGTACGCACAGCAGCTTTAGTCCAAATGACCATTTTGCCCCTGACCTTTCTAAAAATTTACGGGGTCATCATTGACCCATAACCCCTTTCACACTAGCATGGCTCTTCCTATACACATCCACGCACATCCATGCATGCATACATGCATCACACACACACGTCCAACACATTCCTGTTGTTTTACACTCACGACGTCATTTGCACTTCTCCCGCACTCATTCTCGCTTTCTCGTCTCTTAGCCACGTATTACGGTCCAATTCCCCTTGCACTACATCACGTACATCGATATCTATGCGTATTTCATGCCTACCCACGTATCGTAAGTAGAAATACCACATGTGTTCAGTAAAATACACGTATAGTTCAAAATAGGGCATGACAACAAGTCCCTTCTTTTGGTTCTTGAACTTGGACTTGCCTTTCCAATGCTTCTTTCCTTTACCCTTATAAGTCTCGTTGGTGGGTTTGGAAGGGCACACATTAGAGCGATGACCTTTGCCACGGCAAGTGTAACAAGTAGGAATCTTGTTAGAATTGGAGGGAAACTTTGAAGAAGGTTTACCATGCTTGCTTTTGAGAAATGTTATTAGTTGCGTGGCAATCTCCATGATTTCATCTCCACTAGCCTCGTCTTCTCCATCTTCTTCACAGGAGCTTCTTGATGGAATTTCTTCCTCCAATTGATTTGCTCCTCCTTGGCGTGGAATGCAACCCCTTTTGCTTCTTCGGCTTCTCGGGCTTAGTTGGTTGAATCTCACTCTTGTGTTGAAGCTTCACTTTGTATGCCATGAGATTCCTAACGCATCCTCAATGGTATATTTGGACGTGGCGTTAGACTCCAAAATCACATTGACCTTTGACTCCCATTTGGGTGTAAGAAAGTCAAGGATCTTCTCCACTCGATCCTGTTGGAAAATCACATTCCCAAGTCATTCCAAAGCGTTCACGATGTCTGTGAACATTGTGAACATTTCTGAGATGCTTTCTCCTTCCTTCATCTTAAACATTTCATATTTAGATCTAAACAGACTTAGTTTAGATTTCTTTACCTTGGATGTCCCTTCAAAAGTAATCTCCAAAATATGTCAAATTTCGTTGGTCAATTTGCATATGTAGATGCAGTTGAATTTATTCGGAGTGAGGGCGCAATAAAATGCATTCATAGCCCTCGCATTGATTTTGATCGACTCCTTCTCCGCCTTAGTTCTTGAAGCCACGGGTGAAGTAGGCTCCTCAAATGGCAACTCAGTGATGTCCCAAATGTCTTGACCCTTCATGTAGATCATCATCCTGATCTTCCAACTTGGATAGTTGGTTCCGTTGAAGAGCGGGGGTCGAATGGTAGAGTGGCCTTCTTCATGAGACGCATATGTAGCGTTGAATGCCATCGTTGTAGTATGCTATAACCTCGCTCTGATACCAATTGTACGGATCGTCTACCTTACAAAACTAACAACAAACACTCTAAAGGGAATGGTGAATAGAGTGATGGCAATAAATTGTGCAATTAAAATTAAACTTGCAAATGCCGAATGATAAGTGCAAGAGGAATTAATCAACACAATCAATCCAAACACAAACACAAGATATACCCTGGTTTCCCAAACTTGGGTACGTCCAGCCACACCAATATTCACTATAGTTTCCACAAAGAGAAATGAATACAAATCCCACAAAGAAATACCTCACCAAGAGGATTTTGCCCTACACAAGGACCCAACCAACCCTACATAAGGGTCAAACTTCCACCTAGAGAATTATAATTCCCACTCAGAAAATTAGGGTTAGCCCTACACTAGGACACCAAACTCCCACAAAGAGAGTTACTCCTACAAAGAGAGTATCTAATTCCCACAAAGCGAATTAGGGTTTGAAAGAAACACAAAGTAAAACAAATACTCTTACCTATGTCTTGAGATGCTTACTCATAGATGAATGCAAGGCATAGAAGAGGATCTCCAAGTGATGAGATTAGTTTGAAAGCACTTGGATGATTTTCCTTGAGCTTGACTTCAATGCATGAAGGAGAGAAAGAGCTCTAAGAGGGAAATGAGAGAGTTTGAGAGTGGCTTAATTAATCTCAAAATATTTTCAATAGCATCAAGAAGTTCTAATGAACTCAGCCCTCTCATATATATAGGAACCATATATCAACTCTCAAAACCCAAGGAAATAGCCAAAAACAAAAAGCTATAACGGCTAGTTCCTGAGCTGAAACGTCACAGACAGTCGACTGATGAACAAATGACAGTCGATTGTCCAATGGCTAGATAATTCCCAACGGCTATAATCTGAGCCTCGACAGTCGACTGATGAAGTCGATACAGTCGATGTAAACAGAACAGGCACCTGTTAAACCTTCAGCAGGCGATTGCTGCAGGGGACGTGATAAAAGAGAGAGTTGTAATCTTTCTCCCAATAAGCATACAGGCGACTGATGATAAGAATACAGTCGACAGTAAAATAGACAGGCGATTGTAAATCCTTCATTAGTCGACTTCTGCAAGAGATGGAGAAAAACATAGAGATGCAATATTCGCACTTGCGTCTTTCAGACGACTGTTTACCACTTCACGGGCGACTGTAAATTTAACAACAGTCGACTGATATGAAAAGCTCAAGTAGAGTCAAAACAAAGTTGACTTGAGCAGTGCATCACAGTCGACTGTAGAAGGCTCGATAGTCGACTGGAATCACCCAGTTGACTGTGAATCCTTCAGCAGGCGACTGTAGGAGAACCAGAGACTCCAAATGAGTCTTTGGTCAAGATGAACCTATTGGATTGGATTCTATGATAATCTTAAGGCTCACTAAGATGGTTAATGCATATGCATGTATGAGTAGACCATCTATCAATGCATTACATTAAACCTAGACTTAAAAGAGATAAAGCAATAAATTAGATTACATGGATTACAATGCTTTCCTTAGAGTCTATGGTTTCAATCTTGATGCCTTGATGCTCCCTATCATCTCCAAGCTTTGGCACGCCTTGAGTCCAAGCTTTGGCTCTTCTCCACTTGATCTCCATCCTTACACCAAGTGTTTAGTCTCCAAAAATTATATTCTTGAAAAGTAACTAAGAGACTAAAACAAGAGAGTCATTAGCAACAACATAATGTTGTGATCATCATCAAAATAACATTGGTATGAAACACCAATACTCAACACGACGTGCGACCTACTTCTGATCGAGCTCCGATCTCCTTTTGCTGGGCAGATCTGGGAGCTAGCTCGCCTCTGCCAAGCTAAGAGCGCACCCCACCTCTGCTGGCCATATTTGAGAGTTCGGCTTGCTTCATCGGAGCTTAAGCATGCGGTGATAATTGCCTCTTCTAAGCTTGTCGTCATCAATCATGTTGCCAGAATTATTTCTTCCGAGTTTGAGCATGAGGCCAGAGCCGATTCTTCAAAGCTCGTCGTCATTAAGACCAAGTTTCAACTTACCGTCATCGAGCATATGACCAGAATCTCCTCTTCCATGCTCAACAATGTGAGAGCCACACGGGCCATACAGGCTCGAATGCGCTTCAAATCCATTCGAGCTCTGAGATCAACCCCCAGCCAAAGACCAATGCATACGAGGGGTGAAGAGCATAGCTTTCCCAACAAAGAGGCCCGACATTCCTAGCTCTTTGGTAGCTTGGTCAAAAAGACTCAACTCACATCATCTCACCCGAGCTAGCCGGCCGAGCCATTCCTTTCGAGAAATTGGCAATCTGCTCCTCATCAAATAGTTTTAGCCCGAGCCATAGCCTCCAGCAAAGCTCGTGGTCACTAGCCTTCGACCTTGCCGATATCCTTGTCGAACTCAAGAAGTTTTGCACACTTCGGTCCAACGAGTCGATCTGGGAGGTCGTTCCGCCATCGTTGAGCTTGGATCTCACCCAAATAACTTGGAAGAGGTAAAATGGGTAAAACAAAATTAAATCCACTCTTCAATTTTGGCTTCTGTTAAGCTAACATTTTCCTGATGAGCTGACTTATCCTCGACAAGTGCACCATGAGAGGGCATTTGATCGGCAATACTCTCCACTTTACTAAAGTGTGCAAGTTCACAAACCAGTTCAAAGTCTTCGCGAGCCCCTCGGTTATACGATCGGGAGTTTAAGCTCTCGCGGGCCGAGGAAGCTTAACACCGAAAACGATTCTATCGATTACGACCGGGAGCTAATGCTCTTGCGACCGAGGAAGTTTAATGTCAAAGACGATCTACGACTCTTCGTGAGCCTTTCGGTTATATGACCGGGAGCTAAGGCTCTCCCGGTCGAGGAAGCTTAACGCCAAAGACGATCTACGACTCTTCGCGAGTCCCTCGGTTATACGATCGAGAGTTTAAGCTCTCGCGGGTCAGGGAAGCTTAACGCTGAAGATAATTTTTTGAGTCATTGTGGCCGATCTATCTAAATGAGCAATCACTCAAAATGGCCGATTTATTTAAAGGAGCAATCGCTCTCAAATGGCTGATCTATCTAAATGAGCAACCGCTCTCAAATAGCCGACTTATGTGCAATCGTTCTTTACAGCGAACTTTCCTAAATGAGCATATGCACTCATTGATCAGCTTACTTGAGTATTAACTCTCGTTGCTCGGTTATGTGATACAGAGTATTATCTCTCATGAGCCGACTGGGGCATTTTATTCACATCTCCCGACCTCAATTGTCATCATGATTGAACTCGAAAGATATGGGAAATTGTTACGTGAATAAATTCGCATTAATCGTCATGGGCTATTGGACTTCTCCCATAAATTCAAGGAAACCAAGAGTCAAGAATACCTAGAGGCAAGAAGACCAAAAGGTGGAAGTTGCAACTCTTAATTGGCCATTACATTATGATAACCCTCCATAAATATCATTGTTAATGAGGCATGCCAAAGGTCTTCATCATTAAGGCCATTATGTGGAAGATGAAGAGACATCATCAAGAGGCCTTAGCCATCCTACTCCTTTAAAAGGAGCTACATTCCAAAGAGGAGGGAGAAAGAAAAAACCCCAAAGAGGTAAACCAAAACTCAATACTCCATAATGCTAAATTATAGTTCAGTTTAAGCGACTAACTTAAGCATCGGAGGGGGTACGGATCGGACCCAAGCCCGACCCCCCTTACGAGCTATTCATGTGCATACAAGCGCATAGTTCGTCGTCATCAAGGATAGCTCGGATAGATCGTCATCCTGGAGATAGTTCGGATCGTCATCCAGGAGCTTCTATTGTTCGAATCGTCAATCTACAGATAGATCGTAGATCGTTATCCAGGAGATAGATCGTAGATCGTCGTCCAGAAGATAGATCATCATCCAGGAGATAGATCGTAGATCGTCGTCCAGGAGATAGATCGTAGATCGTCGTCCATGAGATAGATCATCATCCAAAAGATAGATCGTAGATCGTCGTCCATGAGATAGATCGTCGTCATCCTCACAATGGAAGCGAAAGCTTCACAAAACCTCCTTTATTTATTGTCATAACTCTAGATCATTGTAACCTTGATCTCATCCATACAAATTCTATTGTTCGGTAGATTTTCTCATCAACAATTACTAATCTACCTCAGCTACTATTACTATAAACACGCAACTACCAACCGAAATAGGGAAAGCTCATATCATTGCACATAACACCCAGACAGCTAATCCATTTGGCTCGCCTGCTCACCTCTCTCACTCGGATAGCTCACCCACCACGCTTATCTGTTCACATCTTACCCTCCGTTATAGCTTGGAAAATTACAGATCGGTCATAGTTACATCGGGTTCGCATTTACCTAGTCTGTCTTTAGCATTGGAGAGGATTAGTCTGGGTCCCCTAATGTGCCGTTGTGTGACAGATCGATCGTATTAGTTCGACCGAAGGAGGAGTACTCTTCCTTGCTCATCCCAGGCAACGTTGATATCTCGTTTGTGAGCTTAAATCAACTCTCTTGACTCGGCACAGCTACGTGCATTGGTTGAAAGTTCTGATTGTTTCTAAAAAATAAAAGTTTGATGGAGATGAAAGTGTAATTATTCTACATTTTTCCGTCAACATTGCTACGATAGTTTTATTAAACTGGCAAGATTTTATGAAGTTGTATACCGTAGAATGTTTTATAAGAAACCGTGAGGTAAATTTTTTCGGTCAACTCGTATCGTGAGATTATGTGAAAGTGAAGCTAAACGTTTGGTAAGAAGTCCAAGATTTTGAAACGCTAGCTGTTTTGAAGAAACCATGCTAAGCTTTAAAAAGAGGATTATAATGAAATTTCCCTACTTTGTGATGCATCAAGGTTGGTACTCGGATATCAAAAGGACAACGTGTGCATGTTTTGTCCGGCTACTTGCACCCAATGCGTTGAGATGTAAGTGCCCGGTCCCACTACATTCTGTCGACAGCTGTATCTCCGCAGTCCCTTGACGTGCCGTCATAACGCCGTAAAGCCGAATGAGCACAACATTTACGGTAGAAACTACACGAGTGCCCTTCCCGGTCGCAGCTAGGAAAAGCCGCGCGCTGTGGCTAAGATGGCACCATTGTAGATTTATTCAATGTTCGAGGTGAGATGAAAAGTTCAACAATAAAAGGACAATTAGCATTTATAATGATATTTCTGGACCCCACCAGGAAATATTAACCTACACGATTTATAGTCAGCGGTGAATTTTGCTTGCAGTCTAAAAACTTTTTCTTATACTTCCAGTCAGCGGCGATCGAGGGGCTTCCTACCAGTATTGGGAAATTCTACACGCACAACCCTATTTGGGTCGCACACACAAGCTAAATTACCGAATTTTCCAACCAAGGGGTGTGTGTATAGCACCATCCACAGCTAATTTATGGAAGGGTAATATGAAGTCGTCTTTTATTTCTTTCTTCTTCTCTCCGCTATTCCAACTTCGGGACATCTTTGATTTTGGTCCAAAATGGAAGCCTTTCTCGATTCTTTGAGACCCTTTACAGAGATCTAGCACTCCTCTTTCGATCGCCTCTATTTTTATTTCTTTTTTTCCTCTTAAATAATTCTCCCATCCATTGAGAAAGATAGAGAATATGATGCGAATGAGCAAGAAATCTTCAACATTCGCTCCGACGGTGAAGGAGTCTGCGGCGGCGGCGGCCGGCGACGAGTGGGAGGTGAGGCCTTGCGGGATGCTGGTCCAGAAACGGAACGCGGAATCCGAATCCGAATCCGAACCTGCCCCCAAGATTCGGGTCCGGGTCAAGTACGGATCTGCTTACCACGAGATCTACATCGGCTCGCAGGCCACCTTCGGTGAGTTTTTTTCTTTCTTTGCTCGAACTCGATAAATAGGAAGGCCATCGGATGTTATCTTCTTCCTCAAGTCGGTGCTTATTGGTGTTTTTGGCTGTCGGAGCAGGGGAATTGAAGAAATTGTTATCGGGTCCAACGGGCTTGCACCCGTTAGATCAGAAGATACTGTACAAGGACAAGGAGAGGGATTCGGCGGCGTATCTGGACACCGCCGGCGTCAAGGACAGGTCAAAGATGGTAGTTTTAGAGGACCTCAAGGCGCAAGCCAAGAGATGCCTTGAGATGAGGCGAGCTGCTAAATCGGAGCAAGCGTCCAAGTCAATCGCTCAGATTAGCATTGAAGTCGATAAGCTCGCCTCTAAGGTACCCAATTTCAAGCCAAAATCAATTGAATGCTCTCCTATTTGCTTTTAAAGCAAATTTTACAAGTTTTGGGCGGCAATGTAGGTTTCTGCTCTTGAGGGGATAATATCGAAGGGGAAAAGCGTAGCAGAGAGCGACGTGCTGACGTTGATCGAACTGCTGATGAATGAGCTTCTCAAACTGGATGCTATAATGGCGGATGGGAATGCAAAGATTCAGAGGCGAACGCAGGTCAGGAGCCCAGCCGGAATCTGATGGAAAGATTGCAGCTTTTTATGCGTTAATCGAGTTTGCAATTGATGGCGCTAAAAAGAATTGCCTTGTGGGTTTCAGGTGAGGAGAGTTCAGAAATACGTCGAAGCTCTGGACATGCTCAAGATCAAGAACTCCTTGAGCAGCGGTCCCTTGCATCAGGCGGAGACGAAGAAGAAGTCTCCTACGACGACGCCGGCGGCGGCGGCGACGACGAAGTGGGAGACTTTTGATTCACTCTTCGCCCCGTCGGCAAGGACGACGCCGGCGTCGTCGGCCGCGACGTCAGCGACGAGCTCCAGCAATCCAACTCCGAGGCTCGACTGGGAGCTGTTCTGAACGAGTGCATCCAGCATCGCTTTCAATTTGGGGAATCTTGGCCTGGCAGCAGCCAGCCTGGCATCAGGTGGGTAAGTGTGTAGGTGGGTGGGTGTTTCTAATGATTGGGGTTGGTTCGTCCTCCCTTTGTTTTTAGAGAATTGTTATATACATCTCAATTGCGGCACGCGGAAGGTGTTCATTTGTCCAAAAATAGGAAAAAAAAAAATTTTATATCCCGTCCTCGTCTCTTTTTTAATTTCTTTCTATTTTTGGCAAAATGTCACATCCATATACCTCGTTTTGAGATGTATACAGTCATTCTCATGTTTTTATCTTTAAATTTTAAAATTACACGTTATTCTTTTGTATGAACAGATGTGTGCATGTGTAAATGTTAGAGAGAGATGAGATTTTGAGAAGGGGGGAAGGGGCAATGTGGTACTAAAGACCACTCACCCTTTTTTAAAGGGGGTTTAAAGATCCAAAGCGAGCGGATGATAATAAATGGGTAGACGAAGATGTTGGTGGAAGTGCCTGTATTCTGTTCCTCATTTAACTTGCATCCAATTCATGTTCCTGAAATCAATGTGATGTTTTCATAGCTGTTTCTGCTCTCATTGGCCCCTAGGTTTTTTGCTTGATGGTATTAATATAAGCTAGTGATAGACTTACATTACTATAATCATCATCTTGATTGTGATTCTTAGCTGCACAGAGAGTGATGCCTTGCGAATCTCATAAATTTGCTTCGAGAATTACTATCTGCACCTCAACAGTTGAGGTGCAGATACAATTTAGTGCCAATTCTTGCTTTTTTTTTTTGGAGGAGAGAGGCTGTGATTAGAGTCGATGATGTGAAATAACTATCTTTTTAAACGTAAAAACCGTACATGCACCTTGTGAAATTAAGCCTTTACATTTTGGAGTGAAAGTGGGATGCACATTGCTCTGGTAGAAGACTTGATCACTAGCTCCATGTACCCCCCCCCCCCCCCCCCCCCCCCCCCCCCCCCCCCCCCAACCAATTCATAAACCCAAGCACAAAGGATCAGCTCAAAATGCTTAATATTCACTTCTCTTGATGTGTTGTTATTCACTAGGCTGGCATCACCCATATGGATGAGAATGTGTCTGGGCAGGGCCCGGTGCCCAATCGGGTCAGCCCGAAAAGCCCTGCTTAATGTCCACACCCAATGGGCATCGGGTCAGCCCCAGCTCGAGCCCGAGCCCGAAACCAATCTTTTGTGATTGTAAATTGTAATTTTCGATAATAGATTGTAAATTATTATGTGTAATTAAAATTTGTGTAAATATTTATTTCTTTATTCATCGTTGTTAACCATTTTTCTTTTTTAATATTTTTATTTTAATTTTATTAAGATAGGTCCAATGGGAGTGCCCAAAGCCCGAAAAACGATGATGGGAAGAATATCAAAGAGGGCCTACTGTATGCCAATGTAGTAGGACCTTTGATGTATGCTTTGGTATATGACCGACCTGACCTATCACTTGCCATTAGCATGGTGGGTCGTTACATGCACAATCCAGGAAAAGTACACCGGCGAGTTGTTCAATGGATACTTAAATACATCAATGACACCATTGACATTGGATTGACATATAGCTTATGCAAGGAAGGGCCTTGAGTCGTAGGCTATGTCGATTCCTACTTTGTAGGTGACTTTGATGGAAGTAGATCTACGACAGGCTAAGTCTTCACCCTGGTAGGAGATCTGATTTGTTAGCGGAGTATACTTCCGTCTACGGTGGCCATGTCTACTACGGATTCGGAATATATGATATTGACTGAAGTAGTGAAAGAGACGATATGACTTATGAGCTTGATGGATGATCTGGGAGTATACCAAGAGAGGTATGATCTTCATTGTGACAACCAAAGTGCGGTGTACTTAGCTAAGAATTAGGTCTTCCATGCACGTACCACACATATCGATGTGAGGTACCACTTTGTCTGAGATTATGTGTGAGAAGAAGACGATAACATCAATTTATTGAAGATCGGAACTGTTAAGTCATTGGGCCGGCATTCGAGGGACTCGGTCGACCAATGTCCAAGGCCCACCAGGCCCACCAAAGAAACCCGCTATCGACTCGGTCAAAGCCCGAATGGCCAGTCGACCGTTGGGTCCACTTCACACGAACGTGAGATTAAAGGCGGGCTCGGAAACCTCGGGGACGGGGGTAACGTTTACTCCTATTAATGGGAGAGGATCGTGGCGCATTATGGACGACCGCTATCTCCCCAACGTATCCAAGGGGACCCCAACCGTCTATAAATAGAGAGGAGGGTTTCATCTTCAAGGTACGAGATCTAACACATAAAACTCTATATTCTCATTCTCATCATTCATATATTCGAGCTTGTGTTGTCAATCTAGAGACGAACCTCCGTAGATCGATCTCAGCTACACCAAGCTCTCTCTCTTCCTTAAGTTTCCCATTAACTGAAGCATCGGAGGGGATTTGGGTCGGAACCCAGATCCGACCCCCCTAACGACTCCCTGTGGTGCAGATCGACGATCGCAATCTAATATCGAAGGTCAACGTTGGGCCATTCAGCCTCGAACGATCGACCCAACGGCCGCTCGTAGGTCGATTAAAGGTCGTATCACCTCTAACTACCAACATCCGACCCTGGTTCTTCCAACCAAGGTTCCCACCTCAATTGCTGATGAGGCTCCAGCTAAGCGCTATGAGTTTCCGTCAGCCTGACAACTGTCCTGGTCAATTTTGGCCGATACATGAATCTTCAGGTCGGGCTATGGAGGAGAATTGTGAGGTTGAAGACTAGGTCGTAGGAGGAAGAATACCTAAGTCTAGAGTATTCAGAATTCGCTCCCTTCATCTTTCAATCTTCGGATCTTTTATAGGAGAGTATTTCTGGCCACGTCCCCTTGACGCCCCTCCATAGGGGTGGCAAACGGGTCGGGTCGGGTCGGGTCAGGTTTGACCCGACCCGGATAGGGGTAAACCCAAACCCGACCCGAATTGAATTCGGGTCAGGATCATGAAACCCGAACCCCCGGTAATAACCCGGGTCACCCGAACCCGACCCGGGTTTCTTTATAACTTGATTTTTTTCAAGCAAAATTGAATGGGGGAGAGCTCGAACTCGCGACCTGCTCAAGCAAGTTCAACGCCTCAGCCTTCAACGCACTAGCCAACTGCTCATAGGTTGCTTAGTGGTTATGAAAGACTTTCAATTTTTAAATACATTTACTAATTACTACTAGTAAAGGATGAATTAAATCGAAAAATATTGGGAGGCGCACGGAGTTGATCCTGTGATCTCCAGGCAATTACCACAAACAACCCGCACCGACTAACCAGAAGACCAAATTGCAGTCTTGTTATTCTGCTATTGTATAATTTGTATATATATACGTTAGGGAAAACGGGTAGAATCCGGGTCAACCCGGGTTGACGGGTCAAACCCGCACCCGACCCGGATTTTATCCGGGTCCGTCGGGTTGACCCGAATTCTACCCGACCCAGATACCCCTCTACCCATACCCGGTTAAAGGAGCCGGGTTCGGGTCGGGTCGGGTCGGGTCGGGTGCATTTTGCCACCCCTACCCCTCCATCTCGCCCCAAGTACCCGCCGCTTTGATCGTTCCTTAATGGGTCATAAAGATGGGCGTAATGGGGCTTTTGAATAGTGATGAAGGTCGGCGCAATTCAGGGGAGCAATTACCTCAACCTACAAGGTTCAGTGGTTCCCTCCACGTCAGCCTGGGGCCAGCATGACTCGATGCGTTTTCGGGGCCTTTAGGCCGGGGCCTAATCCCATCATGGCCCATGGGCTCGACCCGTTCAGGCTTAGCCCGTTTTGGGAGGATCGTATCAGAATGGGTTCAGACCATTTGAAAAGAAGCAAGTTGCTAATTCACAGGGATCTTCTAATCTACTTCTCTATTTAAAAAAAAATATTGGTTGGATTCCTTTGAATGAGTTCCAAACCCATGCTGTCAAATGATGCCAGTTACATGCAAATTGAGGGAAACTAGACTATTGGGCTCATGATTGATCTATCCCTTCTGGTTATATTTAGCCATCTACCTTGTGGCATATCTCATGCTTATCATAGACCAATTAGCTTTTCATTTGAGCTTGAAACCTCAATTGTTTACAATCACTTAACATCTTGTATGAAAAATAGCCAAGTCCTAAACTTGGGTTGTCTTCTAGTAGCTGTATACATTTTAAACATGCCTTCTAGTGGGCAAAGCATAGAAGAGAGAAAGACACATCGACGACCAGTCAAATATATACACTGCAGTCAAACTTCCATTCGCTCTCGTACAACCTTCAAAGAGTCACGATCTCTTCAAACCTCTCTCTCTCTCTCTCGCTCTCTCTCTTCTACCAAAAGGAGCTTTTTGCCTCCTTTCGGCTCGGTCCCTGTTCCATTCGCCCGCCGACCTCCCAACAACACCTCGTTCCTTTTCCCTAAAAAGACGAACTCCCGCCTAGCTTGAGTTACCACTCGTGCACATATATATTTGCCACGCCCAGAATCCAACACGTTGCAAGTGCATCGAGATCATCAGATCAGCGCATGGGCCAGCAAAATCCAACTTCTTGCCAACTGAGAATACATTGAACCATTCAAAGTTCATGGAGACGCAACCACACGTGCATCCCCAGCAGCTGAAAGCGACTCGAGCTTTCGGCGTCCTTATAATCCATATTCCATCCCAAAATTTGAGCTCCAGTAGTCCGCCGTGTGCTTTGTGTACAGTCGACAAGCAGACAGGCAACTGTATCGTCTAAAAGCGTGAACGTGGTCGGAGGGGATAGAGATGGCTCATGACCTAAAACCGTTTGCCACTGCTCAAGTTAAAAACACACCGTCTAATAGCAATTGTACCAGATGGAAGTCCGTAATTTTAGCATACAGATTGTTCATGGCTACGGATATAGCAATAAATATCAGATGGAGGGCAGGTCGACTAATCCTCGCATAGTGAACAAGTTAAAAGGTTAATTTGCTTTAATTGGTTAGGAGCCTTTCAGGAGAAGCTATATGCTGAAATGGGCTTCGTGGCCGTTCTCATCAAGCTTATAAGTACTCTCCATGGGCAGCTTAAATTAAACCTTAATCGCATGCGGTTGGCCTTCAAGTCGCGTGGGTTGTTCTCATAACGGAAGAAGCAAATGTTGGATACAAATGATAGGATGAAGCTACATTATAACAAAGGAAGAAGAAGAGACTTATCAGCCTTGGCGTGCTAGGCCATGTCCTTAACGGTGGATTTTCGTCACTTGGAGTCTAAACTCGGTGTATGGAAGGACTGGCGAACCACCCTCAAGGATTCAACGGCTTTCGGTCATGTAAACGTGCACTCGCAATACAGGGTTACAACGAGCAGCAATAGAGCTTCCTTCTCACATGAAGAGAGATTAAGGCCAAAAAGAGAACAGAGAGTGAGGTCGACCGAGCATATAGATGTCGACCAGATAACACAGAGTGAGGTCGGCTAGAACGCAAAGAGAGATTTGGAGGAAGATGATGCTCTGAATCTATTCGGTTTTCTCACTGGTCTCAGTATATATAGAAGAGATAAGTAACTGTTGGATGATAGCCGTTGGAATTTAAGATGGACAATTTTACATACAGCCTCAAAATATCTCGAGAAGAGCTAGGATTTCTCGACCAGAGCTGGCTTAAAGATTCTCGGGAAGAGCTGTTGCATAATGGTGAATTTTTCGAGCAGAACAAAGACTTGATCAAGATCTTAGGGAGACCAAAAGCTGGGTCTTGACAGTAATAAAGTCTGGTTCTAGTTCCAAAATATTTTACCAAAAGGCAACAACGGTCAGGAGATGCAAAAGGAGGGCTAACCTGCACGCGCACCCGTGAACTGTTGGGTTTTCGCGGACCCTTAGGGCACAAATCTGTGCCCGTCCTAAGTCGGACGGACCACAGAATCAGAAATAGCAGCGAAAAAATTATATGTTAATCTAATTAACATGCAGCCATAAGGAACAAGACCATTAGCCAGGATCTCTGCCAACTCGGGGTGGATCTGACCACCCCAAGAGGGATCTAAACTACTGCGAATAATTAAAACGAAAGCTTCTAAAACACATACCCGGAATCTCAACCCTGGGACGGGCAAGATGTCCCGCACCGTCTTCTGAGCCGCTCCCCGTCCCACGCCAAGCCACTCCTCGAACCGCTCCTCGAACCGCTCCGCATCCCGAGGCGAGCAATTCTCGTGTCGCCGAGCCAACCACGCGCCGAAGAAAGTTTAACGCGAGTGAACGCCTTCGCCAAGATTTCGGATCCGAATCCGAACTTCTTCGTGGCTTTGCTAGAGCTCTTCAGGAGTAAGGCAGAAATATAGGTAGAAGAAGAATTAATTTAAGGTTCGATCCGAGCGTGCTCCAACATTTACGGGAGCCGCTCAGATCTTGAGCTTTGGACGAGTTTTGAGAAGTGGAGCAGACCCCTATTTATATAGACGACTGACCCCTCCCATTTACTCAAATTCCGATGTGGGACTATTATTTGGAGTTAATCAATTCAATTTAGTTTGACTTTCACAAAGGCCAAACTTCCGCGAATTTTAACTCCCTCGCCGTTGAGCTTCATGATTGATACAACCTATCAAATCGAAGGGCGTTCAACGGTGAACACATAGGAAAAAACGGCGAGTCAATCGGAGTCCGTTTGGCCCTCCAATTGATCGCCCAAAGTTTAGCCCAAAAAATTGTATTTCGCAAATACAAGCAGCAGCCAGCCTCAAGGGTTCGCAACCCTAGTGGTGGGGCCCACGAGGGACCCCACCAGAAACAATGCACGTGCAGCCCAAGGGGCGCGTGCCAGACACGCGCCCTGCGGCGCCTGCATGGCACGCACCCGCAGGCGCGTGCCATGCATGCGCCAGGCAGACGCAATTGCCAGGCGCCCCAAAATGGGCGCCTGTGGCTTTTGAAAATCAATGCCCGGCCCAATGGGCCGGGCTTTAAGGTGGGCCTCCCCTCTACCCTTTAATTATTAATCAGCCCAAAGGGCTGATATTAGATCAAGGCTTGGGGTTTTTACGTTTTGGCTATATCTTGCACGTTTGGCGTCCGATTTGGACGCCATTCGAACACGGGTTTATACCGGGACGTTCCCGTCTTACCCGTGAATTTTTCCTTGCGTTAATTTTATTAAATACCGTCGTAAACTATTTAAGACACATTTAATACGGTTTGCATCAAATGCAAAATAGTCCATATCTAGGCTTAAAATTATCATTTGCATCAAATGCAATTTTCTATCCCTTGCATCAAATGCAAATTATTCTCCCTAATGTTTCTACCTATTACTATACGAAGGTCGCACACTGTGTGAGACCCTACAGCCTAACCCGTACACCAGGTTGGGCTCGAAGCCCTATACGGCAGTGACCACGAGCAGTGGTTGCCGTCCCTGCTTCAAAATCATAATTATGTGGTTGACTCATCGACATGAGTATTATCGGGACCACCCTGACTGTGTCCGTAATGAATTCCGCAGTTTTAGTCCCTTTGTCTAAACTATGTCGTTTAGATCAAGTCTAGGGAACGGTCAAACTGTCACCCCCAATAACTTGAATCCGGTTAGTTTCTATCGATCTTTAGTCAACTAATGTTGGACTTCTTCCAACATACTCTGATCAGAGATTTTACTAAAAACCGAACTAACTCTACGACACTAACTCCCATTGACCAGAAGAGACGAATCCTCTCTTGGTCATAACTCTCCTCGTACGCTTCAAGTAACACCCAATCAAAAGACCTTTCGATAGGCCTAGCCTCAAAGCTAGGTCAGTGATCTAAGTGACACCGTTCATGCACAGGTTCGTAAAATGACCTCAAGTCAAAAGACCAACTAGCCTATCATCATTAAGAGTCATCATTGACAGATTGATCAATATAACCATATGATAGCTCTTGTGGATCGTTCAGTGAACTCATTCTCTAATAAGTACATGTGTCTCGTCTTCGACTTCGCCAAGTCAAACGATATGAGATCATCGCCACCGCTAAACGGTGAAGACTAAGACACAATGGTCTATCCGATGTTTCGATATCCTTGTCTCGAAACATCTACGACCACGAACCCTTTTAGACTTATTGTACAGATGGCCAAACATTTCTCCATGATCGAGATACTCATCTCGATACATGTTTGACCTTGCATAAAGTCTCAGGACTTTACCTAAGTTAATATCTAATATTAACTACATTATAATATAACTTAGATAAATTATTACCAAACAGCTTACTGTATTTCGAACAAGACGTTTGTATTGTTTACACAGAGATAAATAGCCTCGAGGGCATATATCTCTCTACATGAACCCCCCTTGACAGGTGCGACGCCAGCTCGCACACGCTAAGGGTTTTCTGATCCATCATCCGGATTTTGAATTTGACCCGACATGGTTTGGGCTCAACCCCTTGCTTGGGCTCACATGCGTGCAAGCTTCTCCTTATTTCCAGCCTACAGTATAGGTCAGTTGATACCTGTGTATGGCCCACGAAGCAGGTAGCGATTATTGAAGTCCATTAGGAAGACTAAACGTCTGCCCATTAACCCGAAGCCAATTAGCGTGGGCGAGTTAACACCCAATCAAGGAGACAGCGCGATCGACCGTTGGTGCTCTGCTGATTCCAGGGAAACGGTTAATGGAGACCGAGTAAATGGGTAGCCGTTGTCTACAATCCCGGAGGAGATCTTGTCGCAATCAATGAAGGACCGTTACTCACTATCTGCAGACATTCTCAGCTATAAATTGAGGAAAAAACAACGTAAGAAAGGTTCAGACTCCTAAGGTACCAAAGTACTGATACTATTAAACTCTACTCCTCCACATTTTATATTTCTTCCTCCTAATTGCTTGCGGTGACTGATTCAAGATGACTCTCGGTGATTCGATCTTGGCAGCCCCTGGCGTTACCTTAAGTTCACGTTCTAACTTAAGCATCGGAGGGGATTTGGATCGGAACCCAGATCCGACTTCCCTGACATTCATCTATGGTGCAGGAGATCAAAGCACGGCCTAGCAAGAAATTTGTACGACCTCCTCTCATTGCTCATCGCTCATCGTTCGCACCTTAAAGATGGAACCCCTTTACCTTCGTTTGTCGGCCCATTTATAGGTAACTCCCACTCGATGATGTGTAACCATCTCTCATTTATCCGGGCACAATTTTCTCCGGGATTCGAGTTAACGGCTGCCAATTTACTTGGCCACATTAACCCTCCCTTGAATGTCGGCGCTAGCCCAACGGTCGAATGACCCGTTTACCCGACTCAAGTCGTAGCCCGCTTAGAGGGGGGGGGGGGGGGGGGGGGGGGGGGGGGGGGGGGGGGTAATGGATTGTGGATGCTAAATGGGCCGGGTTGCGGATACCCAAATTGGGTTCGTACCCGTGCATTAATACATATGTGTAATTCATATATTAGAGGGGTGACTCGGCTTGGCTTTAGCTTTTGATGGCTTTGGAAGTTATGGGATAAAGATCAGGTAGATGAGAAAAACATGTGGGGTTATCGGTGAGATGAGCATGCATCTTGTTATCTTGTTTTTCATATGAATTTCTCAATCGATACCCCACGGAACATGGATGTAGGGTGAGATTAATCAGTCGAACAAAGTAAGTGTCGGCATTCTTTTTCTTGATCTTATGTGATTGTTTATTCTCTTACGTACTTAATTTGTTTTTCCAGTGGTTCCAATAAAAATAACAAAATAGTCCCACATCGACAACACATGAAAAAGTTAAGGACAAACATAGATTACATTTTTAGCGGTTTAAATCGTATATGATCTTTGTTCCTATTCTAATATGGTATCAAAACAAGCACTCTATACCCCTCCTCCAGTCCTTGATCCTGTCAGTCCACTGATAAATCATCTATTTCTATTTTGAGATTCCTACTAGTGGTGGACCATGATTGAACTTTAACACAATGGCTCTTTATGGACCAAGCTCTTAGTTCACGATTTACAAACTTGGCCTGAATGCATCTCGAGTTTAAGAGGGGTGTTAAGATCACGCGTTATAAAGTATAAAGTTAATTTCTACTTCTTACTAAATTTACCAATTCTTGGACTTCGTGGCTTTGGCAGGGGTTCGACAAGCTCATAGATGAGGAACAGTTCAAGTGCTGAATCAAGGTTGGCCATGGAGGGAGCCGAAATGCACAAGCTATAAAGTGATGCTATTCATGGGTGTCCCCCATCAACGGAAGTCTTCGCAGGTGGGATTTATTTTGCGGTGGGCAACACACTTTTATGAGCAGGAGACAACCCTACAGTAATGCATACAACTTGGCGTGTGCTCGGTTGTTGCATCTTTGATGGTGAGTAGGGTCTCTTGTTCAACTTGTAGCTCCACCTTCATTTCGTTGAAGATGATTTGAATCCAATTACGACAAATATGTAGTCTGGATTCCATGAACTTGATATCCTGCATAAAAATCCGAAATTTCTCTGGTTTTTTCTGGGAATTGTGCGGTTGCCGATACGTCATCATCTTAAGGGAGAAAATAAATTAAGAGCCCAGAAAATAGTATATCTTCCCTAATCTCTGCTCGTTCATACTCAGTTCTTAGGTATAAAAACAAAAGTTCTTTATTTATTTACATGAAAATGTTTGCTTTTTATTTGAGATGGTTGATATTCTTATCTAAAACTTATAACGCTCATATATGATGATTATTCTATATTTTCTTCAACCTAAATATATGAAACGACAATAAAAGCATATTCTTTCTGAAGGGGTCAGAATTGGCCAAAAACTACAGATGAAGAAACTGTTCACTGTACAAATGTGGACATTACGATGAAACGGTACACAATATTCTTTTCTTATAATTTAGCATGAAACTGTGGAAATAATTCTCCAAAAGCTTCTTCTTAAAATTTGCTCTCTCTATGAAAAGGTTCACACTTGCTACGAAATGCGCATAGGCTGCATTAAAAGACTCTGATGCTAACCTAAAAACCCAGACCGTCTCCGCCAACGCTGCAGCCGATGACCGCCGCCGCATGCCCCTTGTTCATCATCAGCCTCTTTCTTGTTTACAAATAGCTAGTTGCCCATATTTTTCTGTAAAAAAAATAACGAGCTGATGCAAACACCATATCCACTGTTGACTCAACAGCTAGATGCCCTGGAAATAGCTGCTGCTTGATTCGCATACATTCCGTAACTTAGGGTACATGCACTATATATATAAAACTAGATAGAAGCATAAATATATATATGCTAGAACTTAGGGTACGCTGCTCCATTTATTGATCCATCAATATATATTTGATGTACCAAACTTACTGATCATAGTTCCACAAGCCCTCTGATCCTTGGAACGCGTCCGGCGAGTAGTCGGATCCGTTAGGGCTCAGCCTAGGCGGGCTCATCAGCATCCCTTCCGCCATGTTCGCCAGCAGATTCGGCATGTCGAACATCTCCTCCTCGTCCACGAACTTACCCGCCTCGCTCGACGCCATCGACGTCGCGCCTTGGTCCCCTTCCGCCGTTCCCGGCCCCGGCATCAGCTCGGCCGCGGCCGCCGTGGCAGCGGCGCGGATGTCGGGGGGAGAGGAGGACGCGGGCTTTGGCCTGGACGCGACGGAGTCGGGGAAGTTGAGCACGGCTTCCGAACCTCTGAGGGCGAGGGCGGCGACGTCGTAGGCCACGGCGGCCATCTCGGGGGTGGGGAAGGTGCCAAGCCAGATTCGGGTGGTCTTTCTCGGCTCCCGGATCTCCGACACCCACTTGCCGCCGCGGCAGCGGATGCCTCGGTAGCTGGGGTGCGTTGCGGTCGTTGCGGGCGCACTCTGATGGCGGTGGTAGGTCCCCATTGGAGGCTGCAATGCATGCAGGTGGACGGTGCGCCTGGAGAGGCTGAGGCTCGTTGGTGCTGCTGCAGTACTGCAGATGCTGCCGGTGGTGGAAATATGAGGGCACATTGACTGTTCAGGTTGTGGCTGGCTGCTGCTGCGCACGTGCCGATGGGGAAGGGCGCCGGTGGTCCCTGTGTGGGTGGTCGGCCATATAGAAGATGATTGATGCAGAAGGAAAATGAGGAGAGAGAGTTGTCGTTTTCTTGGTATTTTGTCGAACAAGAGGAACAAGGAGGCGGGGCACTTAAGGGGTGGCGGGAAGCGTGGGGGGTCGCGGGGGGCTGAGCGCGGGCCCGCAGGTGAATTCGACGGGAATAGTTGGGCGCATGGAAAGGGATTAGCTGTTTCCTTTGATCAGCACATTACGGTGGCGGTTTCAGATATTAAATCCAGCTGAAAACATAATTTTTTTTGGCTGGAGATATTTTATTTTTGTTGTGAGTTGAGCCTCCCCTCATCATCTCACCATTACCCCACTAACTGTAGTGGGGAGTCCCTTGGACTCCTAAACTCCATTATAAGAATGAATATATAAAGAGCCATGGCTTATGACATTGCTATTCCTAATCTTAGATTGGTTTCCATCTTGGAGTTTATAACACGTTATCAGTACATGTCTTCTACAAATTTTGAGCCACTAAAATTATTCCAAATCCCCTCTAAATCAAACTCCTACGCAAAGGAATCTAATTGTTGTTGCGGCGATCCGTTGCGGTTTTTCGTTGCGGCGTTTCCTAGGCGTTCAGGAGCGGGATTTCTATCTACGAATTTTTCTTATTACGATCGTCCCTAGATCTTTGATCTAGAGGTAACTTTTTCGATCTCGTAGATACTTACACAATATTGTTAGCTATGATTTTACATAGCTTTTATTGAAGCTTGTATAAATTTTCAACCTCTTCATAAACATCAAAATTAAAATAATACAAATAAAAATAAAAATAAAAAATAAAAAACCCCAAAACCCTTCAGCTTCCCCCCCCCCCCCCCGGTGAAGGAGGGGCCTCTGACTGCGCACCCCCCCCCCCCCCCCCTGAAGGGGGGCCTCTGTCGGATCCCCCCCCCCCCTCTCCGCCGACGGGGGGTGGGACGGGAGGGGCTCTGTCGGAACCTACGGCAGGGGGGTTCTGTACCCAACGGCATGGGCTTCTGATCAGCGACACCCCACACCCCCCGCCGAGGGGGGGTTCTGTACTCGACTCCCCTCGCCGAGGGGGGCTTCTGATCGACAACAACAAATTCTGGGGGGTACTGAGCGACAAATTTTGAGACAGAGGGGGGGTTCCTTTGTGCCTGTTTGCGCCGCCCCCGGACGGGGGTCTGCCATCTGCGCACACACCCCCCATGAGGGGGGCTCTCTGTGTGCCGCCGCGTGAAAAGGGGGAGAACGAGATCTGTAAAATTCTGGTTTTGGGGCCTTTCACATTCCCTTACAAATATCCTAAAATTTTGTTTTAGGGCTTATGTTCAATTAAATTTTTGAAAATTACATCCCATGGGCCTGCAGCCCAAATCTTAATAATAAATTAGTTGGGCTGTTTAGTGGACCTGAAGCCCAGTACATAAACAATGACAATTAAAATGTGTTTAATTTCCCTTATGGGCCTGCAGTCCATATTACAACAATAATTTATTTTGACTACTTATTTGGGCCAGAAGCCGTGATAATTTAAATTGCAAATTAAAATGATTTTTATTTTTGTTTATGGGCCTGCAGCCCAAATTAGAATAATAATCTAATTTGTATGTTTATTTGGGCCATAAGCCCAGTTAATCAAATTGCTCATATTATGTAAAACATCTCTCTTGCATTGTTAATTATTTATGAATTATTAGGATTTTTCAAAATATAATTATCTTAAGGATCCAGCGACTGCTCTGCCGTTAGTCATCTAACCTAACGGTGTATGACGTCTCCCCGTGGTCCGAGAGATTTTTATATTTTATAGTTTCTTTTTCCATATTATATATCTCTGAGTTATATGTGTGATTGTTTCTTTGTGCCTGTAGCATATTTAAAACTGTGTGGATGTTTATATAAGTTAAAATGTGTTTTTGGGATCAGCCAGTTTGATACCTTTAATTTCCTTGCACTTTAATTTTCTTTTGAGAGAATTTGTAAGTGAGGATTGTATGTATAAATGCCAAATGCCGGTGTACCAACATATGGAGACGGAAGTGAAATTTGCAAAAGATATGGACCCCTTCCTGGGTTTCCAACTTGTATTTTTCTTTTCTTTATGAACTGTAAATCGGACTCTGGACTTTGTACGTTTTTGGGTATCTGGGCGATCCCCACATTTTAATTATTTTATTCTTTGTGCATGAATTTACATTTTAATTAATTCATGCTTATTTTAAATTGCATAGATAAATGGAAAAATTGGCAAGCGTCGATTTCGAGGTTCTTGATGCTGCAGGAAAGAATTACCTGAGTTGGCGAGTGGACCTGAAGTTCCACTTGCGTTCGATGGCACTTCTCCACTCTATTCTGGCCCCCGCAGTGGCCGAGACACCTGCTAGCAGTGCCCCTGAAAAGGCACAACCATCTAGCAGTTCTCCTACCGTAGTCTCCAACATAGATAAGGCGAAAGCCATTATCTATACAGGAGACACATAGATCGGACCTTAAAGGCCGAATACTTAATGGTGGAAGACCCATTGGAGTTGTGGCAAGCGCTGGAGGCACGTTATAAACATCAAATCGATGTAATATTACCACTTGCCAGTTATGAGTGGGAAAACCTCAGACTTCAGGACTATAAGTCCGTTGCTGAGTATAACTCTGCACTTCATAATATCACCTCACGCCTGAAGTTGTGCGGTGAAAACGTGACTGAGCATCGCATGTTGGAAAAGACATTTACCTCGTTTCACGAGAAAGATGCAATCCTCATGCAGCAGTATCGTGAACGCAACTTCACGAAGTTCTCTGATTTGATCTCTTGCCTTCTTAGGGCAGAGCAGAATAGAGATTTACTGCTTGCCACTCATAATTTGCGCCCGGCTGGTACTGCCCCTATCCCTGAAGCCCACAATGTTTCTCCCCAGAAGTGGAAAAACATGAAGAATGCTAGAAAGAACAAAGGGAAAGCTGTAATGAAGCCAGCAAGAGGAGCACCTCCCCAGATCAACAACAACAACAAAGGGAGGAGAAACCTCTCTTGGAAGCATAAGAAAGCTGATCCAGTGTCAATTCCTAAGAAGACCTGGGAGGATAAATGGCATAGATGTGGCATGACTGGACATTGGTCCAGAAACTGTCGCACTCCTTGCCACCTCTAGGACCTATATCAGGCGAGCCTGAAGCCTCCCCTTGAAACAAACCTGGCAGATATTCAAACTCTGACTGAGTTCACTGCACAAGACTTCGAGAATGACGATCTGCTCGATTGAGCCCTATCTTTATATCTATGCATTTAAATTTATATAGCTTCATCTGTTGTTTGCTTTGAATGAACTTTAGTTTGAATTACTCAAATAAATTTCCACTTTGCATTAATATAGATGGAATGTGATATATTGTGGAAAGTGCATCGATGCACTGATAAAGCATTTAAATTGCTCGCACATACAACGAGACTAAAAGATGCATTTTTCTCTCCTAATTCGTAGAGTAATCTCCCAAGTTTCAAGTATATTTCGTTTAAACGAACATAACTTGGAAACTGTGGATAATAAATAGTGAATATCTTTATGTAACTCGTCAAAAGGATGGCCAGAAGACCATCTACGCACGATTCGTTGGATCCCCATCAGGCCCCTATCATTACAGATATTCATCCTATAGAAAGCCAACTTGACTGAGCACCAGAACTGCCTTTCATTGCCAGAGTTTTTAACTCTGACAAAATGGACTTGGTCATCTTGGATCAGCGATGATGGACGCATTATCAAATGAATCCATTGGAGAACCTGAAGATTCTTCAAAAGATTGAGTTTCCTTGTCCCCCTTTGTCGTAAGGGAAAACTTATAGAGAGACCTTCCCTCCTGAAAGTGGGATTAGAGTCTCCTGGCTTCATTGAGAGAATACATGGTGACCTTTGCGGGCCTATTCACCCCGCAAGTGGCCCATTTTCGGTACTTCATTGTACTGATAGATGTATCTACTAGATGGTTTTATGTGTGCCTTTATATTCACTCGCAACCTAGCTTTCTCAAAAGCTTATAATGTGGGTGAATTCACTACACATATCTTTGAAGACTTCTGCCAAGCAACTGGCATTGAAATTGAATATCTTGTAGCATGTTCATACTCAGAATGGGTTATCAGAGTCACTGGTAAAGAGACTCCAATGGATTTCACGTCCATTGTTAAATCCCAGTTCCCTGTTGATGTTTAGGGATCAACATACTGCATTCCGCATCGCTTATCACGATCCGGACCTCTTGTGGCCATATCTTATTGCTGATGTCGCTTGTTATGGTTTACCACCAAGTCTTGATAACTGTGAATTTGATGAGCAAAGTCTCATTGAAATAGGCACGCAGTCTAAAGAAGCCTGAAGCTTCTGAGACCATATCATGGGACACAAAAGTCGTAATCTCGTTATGATCCGCATACTTTTTCTGTGTGAAGATGAGATCCAGAAGATCCTTCACATTTCAGACTAAAGTACATCAATTGCCGGATAAATTTACGAACAACCAGAAGATTGTTCGTTCACACGTCCCTGCTGCCAATACGCCAGCTAGGATTGACATCCCCAAAGATGGATGCAATCCACCGGCAGCAGAATTGGCTGTACCTCAATTGGAAAGAGGACGCTCTCCAGGTTCAAAATATAAAGTTCCTCGAAAAAGGAAGATTCCTGGATATATTAAAATGATCCCTCCACAGGATGCTGAGCTCAGACCAGCAACCTCTCCCCTCCAAATTTTCCCTGCAGAGGAAACAACAGGAGAAAAATCATTATATTACGTACGTACTGGAGAGGTACTGGACATAAATAGCACAGTCGTCGACGACGGTTTTGCTTTCGCTATTGCCGTTCACGTCGCTGAATACGACGATGACGTCAACCCACTTTTCTATAGCATAAACGCATAGATTGGCCAAAGTGGGACGAGGCAATAAGAGTAGAGCTGGACTCACTCTTGAAAAGCAAAGTCTTTGGACCAGTAGTCCATACACCTGAATGTGTAAAACCTGTGGAATATAAGTTGGATTTCATAAGAAATTGAAATGAAGGAAATGTGATCATTTTCCTACTAAGCCTAAACGTCTCTGAGAAAGCCAATAAATGCAGCTCATGGACGTTGTGACTGCATATCTATACGGCAATATAGATATAGAGATCTATATAAAACTTTCAGAAGGGTATACTCTAAGAGTATACTCTACCTCCAGAGATGAAAGAGAGACGTAAGCATTGAGATATCTCCTGCAGAGACCATTGAGATATCTGATAGCCTTAAGCATACCTTGGAAATGAAATACCTAGGCATAACAAGGTATTGTCTCGGTTTACAGATTAAACACCTTCGTGGTGGAACCCTTTAATATTCTTCATACACCTGGAGTTTATGAAGAATGATGTCCATTTGCAATCTATTAAAAATGGATGCTTATTTATGACACCTTCCAGTCGCTGGAAGAGGGGGAGGACATCCTAGGTCCCGAAGAGCCTAGCTCTAGTGTACTTGTTACACTTCTTTATCTGTCCAACTGCACGTGTCTTCGATAGAACGTCTGCAGTAAAGCTGTTAACCAGATACATTGTTGTCCTGAAGAGCACCACTAGACCAAGGATAAGCTGCTTCTGCGCAACTTCCAAGGGTCAAGAATTATATATCGCATATGCAGGTTTAAAGATCATCGCGATGACTAAAACACAAAAGGCCAGCCACCTCCTAAAGATCTACACATCATCCTCCAAAGTCTACATCTTCTGAGAAGCTCATCATCCAAGAAGCAAGTCTTGAAAAAGCTCAGCCAGGTCCAGCAGTACCTTACAGACACATTGAAGACTAATTCAAAGAATACATTAGTGGAGTCATCTACCAACTTCAAAGAGCGTTCCACTCCAGAGCGCAACTGCTTTCCAATAGCCGCTAGATGAGTGAAACTTGTATAGATGAGTGATGATTGTATTTGCTTTCAGAACATGATGGATGTATAGATGAATAGGAGATGATTGTATATATACATAGGAAATCTGCAAGACTGAAGCTTGTACAGATCATGGGGAGTCCCTCGATAGTTGTACTCTTTTTCCCTTAAGCTGCTGGTTTTTTCCATTGGGTTTTCCACAGCTAAGGTTTTAACGAGGCAACCACAGTGGCTCTGGATCCAGAAGTATCTATCCCATTAGCATACTGAATCCTGAAGTATTCATATGCTTAATCCAATGTAATGGAGAGATGAAGGGGAGTGTTGTGAGTTGAGGGAGGCCTTTGGCCTCCCTCCCCTCATCATCTCACCATTACTCCCCACTAATTGTAGTGGGGAGTCCCTTGGACTCCTAAACCCCATTATGAGAATGAATATATAGAGAGCCATGGCTTATGCCATTGCTACTCCTAATCTTAGATTGGTTTCCATCTTGGAGTTTATAACAATTTTATTTTATTTTATTGTAAAATTAAATCAAAAATGAAAAATTACATTGACTCGAGCAAATCTTTAGACAAGATGATCGTAACCACTTACAAATCTGTTCCTAGTAGTGAGCATTATTATGGCCGACAATGACGACAGCGACGTGGCGGCGTGGCGACGGGCAACAACTATGGGTTATTGCTCAAATTAAAGAAAACAAAACAAAAAAAAGCTTCGGGCATCAACAGTTCGTCTCTGCCAGTCGACGAGGAAGATCCCTATATCATCTTCGTCTCTTTCATCAAATCCAAGTCGACGAAGAATTTTGACCCAAAAAGTCAAAGAGGACGATTCCTAATTAGACAGCATAGTCTCAAGAACATATATGTCATTTTCATTGAAAGTGCATATTAGTATTTTTCGACAAAAATTGCAGGGAGCAAAAAAGGGTATTGTTGGGATTCGAACCTGATACGGCCATCCTAGAACGGCTCAAGAGCGAGTAGCCCAAGCCCACATTAGAAGCGGGAGGCCCCCAAAAGGAGTTTGGGCCGACCGTCGAGGCCCTCACGAGGATCCGATATCGGGTTAGCCACGATCGGACGTGCGCTCCGTCGGCCTACGCCAGCGGGAGTTAACCACTCCCAAAAACACTCCCCCTTAATGACCATTAAGGGACCCCCATTAACCCACCTTCATGGTGCATGAAGGCGCCTTAAAGGAGGCGGATCGTGGGGGCGGAAAAGGGGGACGTGGAGGGGAAACTATCGTGGGAGAATACCTATAAAGGGACTCGGGAGGCAACGAAGAAAGGGAGCTAGCCCCGCTACACAAAGACCTTGTTTTCCACTTTACATTTCCTCTCCTAGCTCGGTCCGAGGACGCGCGTATCTGCCACCCTGTGAGCCGTACCAGTCCCGCCGTGTGTCACTCAGATCCGTTCTGACTTAGGCATCGGAGGGGACTTGGCCGGAACCAAGGTCCGGCCCCCCTGACGAGCTTCTTTGTCTGTCCAGGCCAAGCAGATCCCGCGGCGCCGAGGCTACCCCTCAGCGCCACACCGACCGAGGCCGAGCGCATCCAGCAATGAGCCTGCTCGCCCCTGATGAGCTACTTCTTCAACCAAGGCCGAGCAGATCTCGCGGTACCGAGGCTACCCCTCAGCGCCACACCGACCGAGGCCGAGCGCATCCAACAACGAACCCGCTCGCCCCTGACGAGCTACTTCGTCAACCAAGGCGGAGCAGATCTCGCGGTACCGAGGCTACCCCTCAGCACGTCGTTGACCGAGGCCAAGTGCTCCCATCAACGAGCCCGCTCGCCCCCGACACGCCGAGGCCACTCTTTGAAGAGCCAGCGTAAGGATCCAAGCTACCCATCAGGCAAACGCACACTTGACGGAACCAAGGGGTCTCATCCGACTCCTTGACCACGTTGACCTTCCATCCTACGGTCAACGATTCAGCGGTGAGAAAACACCCCTAAACAGAACCCATGTAGCAGCCACATCATTTTCCAACAACATTTGTAAGTTTTTCTAATGTATCACAGAGACCTTCGTGTTATTTAACAACGGTATACATTTTGCATTTTTAACAGAAATGACTATTTTGACCCCTTGAATAAAATAACAAAACATGATAGTTTATGTCATAATAGAGTTTTAAGAGACATGTTAGAAGAAAATTTTAAACCATTGGTATTATACGACCCTTAAAGAGGACCACAAGACTAATATGAGAAACCCAATGGCCTAACTTGCAAATAGACACAACAGTAAGATTGTATATTTAGTCTCTAATGTTCTAATTACTCAGAGGAGTCAAAGCCGGAGCCCACATCCCAGCTTCAGCTCTCTAATGTTCATATAACTTACAGATTACATGACAAGTAGGAAGAATGCTAAATCATTCCATACAAATGCATCTGCCCAATAAGTCGTCAAAACCCACCAGCTCACCCTAACCCCTCAAAAACTTAACTAGTGTTATGAATAGGACCCATTGGGCCTATTGGGTATCCACCCACATGAGTACCCATTATGAATACTATATAAAGGAGGCTAGGGGTTTCCTAGCCTCAACCCTTCTCCAAATCCTTTTCTCGTTCATAACACGTTATCAGCACGATCACGCTCGTAGGAGGAGACGGCGGCTCGCGGGGAAGGAGATCCATCAATCGCTCAGAAAAAGAAGATCGTAATCTTCTCAACGGGGAGCGAAAAGGGCATCCTTCACCAACCGTCGCCTAGATTCCTCGTCGAATCTAGAGGTAAAAATCCAAACTTTTTAGATCTAAACTTGCTTTTCTCATTAGATCTGCATGTTTTAGGATAAAAAAGTTCACAAACTCGGTTAAATTCAACATTTTTAATAAGATCTACATGTTTAAAACAATAAAAACTTGTTTTTTAACGATCAAATTTGTTGAAAAATCCGATTTTTACCTCCCCCGCCTTTGATCCAAAAATAAAAATCCGCACGCCCGTAGGGCGGAACGGCGGCGCGCTCTTTGCGCCGCCGTCGGAGAACAATCGCCGCGGCCCCAGGCCGCGGCGGCCGCGGCCTGACGCCGCGGCACTGTGCCGCGGCCTCAGGCCGCGGACTGCCGCCGCGGCCTGCAGGCCGCGGCCAAGCACCGCGGCCTGAAGCCGCGGCCCTGTGCCGCGGCCTCAGGCCACGGCCAGTTGCCGCGGCCTGAAGCCGCGACGGCCGCGGCCTGTCGCCGCCACGACGGCCGCGCCCTACGCGGCCAGCCGTCGCGGCGACACGCCGCGGGCCCCCCCTAGGGTTTCCAGAAACCCTAACCCTAACGGGCTATTTTTCGAGGGAGGCCCAATATTAACCCTAATGGGTTGTTTTCATGGCCCAAAGGCCAGAAAATTAGCTCATCCACAGAAATTATTTTATTTATTTTTGGCCCTAAAAAGCCCAAAATAGTTAAAAGAAATTTTTAAAAGGGTTGAAAGCGGTAAAATAAAACATTATATTATGGATCAAAAAGGCAAAAAGCTTTTCAAAAAAAAAATGTTTTTTGCACGACACACAATTTTAATTACTTTAAATGCCTGTGTTTTTTTTTTGATTATCTGCGTGGTTGTATGTTGCAAAAATATTATCTGCGTGGATGTGCAAATATTAGGCTATGTTTTTAGGGATCAGCCAGGTTTCCGACACCGTTTTAAATTCCCGCAATTTTTCTTTTCTTTTGAGAGAAACTTTGTATGTGAGGATGAAAATGTAAAAAGAAGACCGAAGGACACCAAAAAGAAGCTGAAGGCGTTCGCACAACGAAGATAGGGGCTTCTCTCTGAAGTTCCCGAGTTGTACTTTATTTTTTCATGCATTCATTTTTTGATGTAACTTCGGACTGTACTTCTTTTATTTTTCGGTGTCGGCTGGCTGGTCCCCATAGTCCTAAGTCTTTTTCTTTCTGTTTTCATTGCTTATGCATTAACTGCGTGGTTGTTAATTAGTTTTAATACCATGTTAATGTTACAATGAAACTGTCAAAAAGCATGCTAAAATCACTTTAATATAGTTCAACGCCTATTGCTAGACTATATACATGCGATAAGTTTTCTTTAAAAATGCCTGCAGCATATAAATAGCATGTGTACATCATACTTGTTTCATTCAAATGTACATAATCTTTAATTTACAAAGTTTACATTATATGTATGATGGGCTCATGATATGACGATATTTATGACAATAAGACAATCATGATTTCAAAAGGTTTAATATCATATCCACTTTGACAAAATGAACCTGAAGTTCAAAAGTCAACACTCCCTCTCCCTAATAAAATAAATACGATGGTTTATGCGAAAATTATAATTGCTATCTTTATAAAAGATGCACACTTTGCGGTAAACAGATATATAAGATCCATGATCTATATAATCCAATATGGACACCAGAAGTTTTCCATAATACCGCTCAACTCTTTAAAAGAGTACTCTCATTTATTTTTACAAGGAAATATTTTTTTTTTCTAGCCTTGAATATAAGCATACGCCTGAAGTCGTGGCTTAATGAATAAGTGAGAAATATATTACGCACCCACGTATTTGTTCCCCTCTGAGCATGGTAAACTATCCACATAAAATTTGAACGACTCAAGTAAAAGGCCTGAAGCTATACTCGAGCATTCAAATAGACTTTTTAAAAGTCCCTTATTAATTAGAAAAGTGGAAGTATAAATAATTTGCTCAAACCCCTGCTTATGTCTCCTTAACAAGACTAACTTTCATTGTCCTTTATAAATAAGGAATATTGAAATCAGGGGAAGTTCAGGATCAAACATGACCTGAAATAAAAAGAAGGAAAACTCAAAACAGGGGAAGTCTTGGATTAAAAATGGGAAAGTGAAGATACGATATACCTCGACATGGAGTAAGCAATGGCAAGCCAAAATCAGACCGGAAGTTCTGATAAGAGCAATAATGTTTTTTGCAAACATGAAAGTGCATTAACTTATGCCATATAAAAATACATACATATCTAGTCAAACGACGAAAGTCTAATTGACCTTATGTATATTTAGCTACTCCCCGAGGACAAATAAACCTTGAAATCAAATCTATTGTCATAACATAAGTCTTAAATGAGCATAATTATTGTTGTATGTTTTCAAGAGCACACATCACACTATGTCAATTGTTGACTTATCATCAGTATTATTCTCTTGTAGTCTTAATACATTTTATTTTACTGCGTATGTTTTGCTATCTTGAATACCCAAAAAAATAAAATGAGGATGCCATATACTCTCTGAAACTTACACAGTTTCAAAAAGGATATTCGACAAAACGAAATCCCTAATGACTCAAGAAATAAATGAAGCCTGAAGCTTTGTCCCAAAATGATCCGCACAATAGTCAATGTGAAGATGTAATCCTTCACAGTTTGAACACAGTTCAACTATTACCGGACAAAATTAACTTGAGCATTTTAATGGACTTTTCAAAAGTGCCACATAAATTCTAAAGAGGAATTATTTTGGAACACCAGAAGTGTCTAAAATAGACCAAATTTTGGATCGATATCACCCTGGATTAATGATGCAAGACATCATCAACCAGACGAACCCGAAGATTCTTCAAAAAGGGTGAAAATTTTCATTGTCCTATTCAAAAGGGAAAAATGACAATGAGATCATCTCCATTCACATGGACATTGACTCTCCCCACTTCCTCAAATGAATTTAAGATGATATACTATCATCATTAAAGATAAATGAAGACCTTTAGGTCTCTTGAGAGTATTTAAGGGATATAAATAGGCTTCGTCCACTCCCTTAACCGGAATGATGATGTACCCTTGGTGTACTCATCAATATATCCTCTAAATAAATGGTCATTATCCAACCACATTCTTTTATAAAATGGTGGTAACTTTGGATAACACTGGGAATTTTAAATATTTTACAACTGGAAAAATAACGAACACCCTGAAGCTTGTGTTCACACCCAAATATGGGTAAGATAAATCATTAAAATGATTTAAATGGGTTTCTTATCCATTAAAAATCCAGTTGTAGGTGACCACATGGGAACATGCAATTACATTGCAAACCATCAAAACGCATCCTTAGAACCTATTTATATGAGTCTGATCACCTCATATAAACAGTTTCCGAAAACCCCTGACGGGGGAAGCGTTTAGTGCACATCTTATAGATTGTGCCATGATGAGTAGACACCCCCCATATCACCACTATAGACCATCAAAATGCAGAACTATTTATCGGAAGTAAATATCCCAGATAAATAGAGTCTGAGCACTCTGAACAGGGGAAGCATTTAAATTTCACTTCTCCAAAGACGTGCATTGATGATCCTATTTTAGAGCTTTGATGAGATCCTGAAGATCCCTCAAAACTTTAATGTCCCAGAATCAGTTTCAACAGAAATACTACAATCATCCATGAGCCTAAAGCTCAAATGACCATTTAAATCATTAATACCTATGATCTAGTTATCATGAATTGTGATGAGATCCTGAAGATCCACACTTATGAAACTGTTAAAACAGTTATCAGACATAGTTACTGACAATATAGATATTGTCAAAACTTTCACATCCCTGCTACTAAAAATCCAGCTAGGATTGACATACCGAATATATTGGATGCAATCCACAGTAGCAGAAGTGGATATCCTCAATGGATGAGAGGACATACCACTAGGCTCCAAAAAGAGAGATCTACTCCTGGAGACCGAAAAAACAATACCACCACAGGAAAGTGAGCTCAAATCCAGAACCTTATTGCAACTTGGTTGCTAAGGACCAATTCTGGATCTGTCCATATTCTTTACCCGTCCCAGAACCTTCACTTCTTTAACGCGTCGTGAAGGAGACACCTCTGGGAGAAATCAAATGATTATAGTACGTACGGGGTGAGTTTTGGACAAGAAAGAACACATTTTGTCGACAAATTCTCTCATATTTCATTTTGCCAGTTAAATATAAAATATCGTTTCCACAACTCTGCTTTGCCTGAAGCAAAGAGAGAAATTTGGCCAAATTATAATGTGGAATGAGGCAATAATAAGGTGAGCTGGACTCACTTATGAAATATGAGGTGTTGGACCCGAAGTCCTGGTATCAAAAATGATATCAAATCCTGTGGGATAACTGAGTATTGAAGGAGAATCAAAATAAAATCGTTAGCTATAAGCATTTTAATTTGCTATAGTTTTTAGAGGTATAAATCGCTCAAACCAGGAAGTAATCAAGTAAGATGAGCTAAACTCACTTACAAGATGAATCTGATGCATCGACTGGTTTATGTCAAGGCGTAACCCAACGAATGGCAAAAGAGGGAATTTTTGGTTGATGTTGCTATTGGATGTGACAACATCACCGATATAAAATTTCTTCAACTGCATGTACAAATTTTTTCTTTACTTTCCTTTTCTTTTTGGGACACATATTAATAATATGATTAAAGGAAAGACAACCTAGACAAAGATCCTTAAAGGACTTATACTAAAAGGTTGTTGTTTGCACATCTTAAAAACAGTATTGTTCTTAAGAGAGAAAATTAAAAGAATTGAGATTATAAAATCAAAATATTATCGGATCTCCTGAAGAGAAATTACCGAAATATCTGTTAAAGCCCATCTATCAGATATGATATGATATGAAAGCCCTAACTAGGCATAAATTCTAGGCCTACAGAACTTTAATCATCCTGAAGATGAACCATCATCCTGAAGATGAACTATTATCCTGGAAATGAACTATCATCCTGAAGATGACGTTAATAAATCATCCCGAAGATGTAAACTTCATACAATGATGATTGATGAAGAAACATTAATTTCATTCTCCACCAAATACACCTATTTGGTTGTATGGATATACATTAAAAGACCCCTTTCCGTTAGCTGGAAGAGGGGAAGAATATATATGGTCCGGAAGTACCTTAAGTGTCTTTGAAACACTATACCTGGCCAACTGCATGCGTCTCTTTTGAGCGTTAGCAGTATAGCTATTAGCCAGGTACAGTGCAGTGCCCCCAGCGCACCACTGGACCAGAGATATGTAGCTTCTGCGCTATCTCCAAGGGTCGAGGAAAAATCCTCTATGTTAAATGTATTTGCATATGCAGGTTACAGATCATCGCGATGAATGGAATAAAAGGGACGTCCACCTCCTGAAGATCTACACAGAATCCTTCCAAGTCTACATCCTTCCACCATTCCGAGAAGCCCATCACCCAAGGAGCAGTTCAAGAACATACAATGCCAGGTCCGGAAGTACCTCGTAGACAATGACGATTGAGACGTGGAGCTGTCTATCAAGTTTGCTAGCGCTCCTTTAGTTTCAGCTAATGCCTTATATGAGTGAAACTTGTATAGATGAGTGATGCTTGTACTTTACTTTTGCTTTCGGAATGTTGCAGATGAGATGGATGTATAGACACATAGGAGATAAATGTATAGATATATAGGAGATCTGCAAGCCTGAAGCTTGATCAGATTAGGGGGAGTCAACTGTAGAGTTGTACTCTTTTTCCTTGGCTAGTGGTTTTTCCCACAGGGTTTTCCATAGTCAAGGTTTTAATGAGGCAATCACATTGACTCTGGATCCAGAAGTATCCACCCCTCGACACATCCCCAAATCATGGGAAGTTATGGAGTGCTGTACTCTTTTCCCTTCGCTATTGGTTTTTCCCACATGGTTTTCCATAGCTAAGGGTTTTTAACGAGGCAGTTACCCTTAACTTGGATCCAGAAGTATCCACCCCTTAAGATACTCAGTAGTACTAATGAATCATTCAGTATTCATAAGTCGAGTATACCACGTTGGTTGGATAAGGGGAAGTGTTATGAATAGGACCCATTGGGCCTATTGGGTATCCACCCACATGAGTACCCATTATGAATACTATATAAAGGAGGCTAGGGGTTTCCTAGCCTCAACCCTTCTCCAAATCCTTTTCTCGTTCATAACAACTAGGACAATTTTAAAACTTTATACAAAAAAAACTTAAGAGCGTTTGTAAAGCGATGCAAAACTGAAGAAGATTTACTGAAATTAACCCCTTCTTTACTCTACTAAGGTTGATGTTATAGTAGCAGGGGGTACGTGAGTTTAAGTCAGGAAATGAATCCGTTTTGGACGTGGAAAACATGAAAATGGGAATGCTGATATCTTTAAATGAGTCTTTTTCAGGCACACCATGAATCTTTTGCTGGAACAATAATGTATGCTTTTGTATGAGCTGATTGTTGGGAAAATGAGTAAATAACACATTATCTTGGTTCATTTTGAGGCTTAAGTGAGAATCAAACCTCAATTTTAATGGGTCGTGATGAATTCAGATTCTTCTCTCGAACTCGAAGACAATCGAAATGGTATATTCATATGCTCAAAATGATGTCATGTTGAATGAGAAATTGACTCTCAAAGTAAACCCGTAAAGTTGGAAAAGTGGAGAAAAATATTTAGTCTCACATCAAAGGGGACAAAGACCAATAGATGTTTATATAGAACTTTGGTTCTATCTATTAAAAAGAAATACGAGCATAAAGGCTCTTACACGTGCACGTGCAGGGGACGTGCAATTCATGGACTGGTGACATGGGCCCAATGTACATCTGCACGAATGCCGGACCGAATTGCTCACCCCCATATAGAGACATGTTTTACAAATATTTTATTTTTCTCTCTTTTTTGGAAGAGGGAAAAAGGATTTTTAATTAATTTCCAAATATGAAAAGCTTCACCATTAACCATGATTAATGGCTGAATATGAAAAGTATCACCATTAAGGCAAAAAGCCTTTCATCTTTCCGAGGCTACCCGGTAAAAGGACCTTAATCCTTGGAAGAAATATAAAGGAAAATTCCATCTCCTCTTTGTTCTTTTCTATTTGTTCTTCTCCAAATCGTGATAGTATTTGCCGCAACCTCAGTTCACCGGAGCAATATTCGGAGTGCTCGGATCTTGCTCGTTCTTCGTTGTATCTTGGAAAGGACGTCATAATATCCTCACAGAACTAAAATTGAGGGTTGAATCTGTTTTAAGGCCACCGCGTGATACACGCCCTCGAAGTGTAAACAATTTCCTGTCCAGACGCACGCACGAGCGATCAACACGTGCAGTGCACGTGCGCCTACTTTGTGCGTGCGCGTGTGCGCGGTCGGCTGAGTTTTGCATATCCGAATCTGAATCGGAAACGGACCCGTTAGGATGTTTAAACGTTTGTTTCCGCTGGGGATTTGATGCATCTTGAATATCCTCAAGAAAATCCCCGCCCAATGCTACTCATATCCCAAAGTGTGTGTGTTACCAATGTTTAGTTTTGGGGCCAAAAAGCCTGGCCTTTTAAAGACGGGTTCTAGACCCTATCTTTTGGGGCACAACCCGAATATGTCCATATCCTAATATTCTATGAAAAAAGTTTTCATTGTGCCTTTACTCAAACCCAAATCACGTAATAACCTTGTTAGATGATAAATCTTGTTTATCTAGATTTCTAACCAACCCAATTTCATTCAATAATTTTTATTTCATCTTTGTTTTTTAATTCATTGTATTTAACCTTAAAAATTTATATGTTGATAATAACTATAATCTAATAATCCTGTAGCAATATTAAAATGTACGTTAAAAATCTTTCATTAAGGTCAACCCTCTAAGACTTGGGACCGGTTAGAAGTCTCAAGGGTTAGGACCGACGTCTATTAATTTAAAGGTGAGTGTTGGGGCTCAATTTAAGGCCCAAAAGCTTTTGGGGCTACGGCCCAGGTTGACCTTGTCCCGGCCTGGCACTATGACATGAGCCAATTACACGCATATAGTGCAAGAAGAAATTCGGTAACAACTCCAGGAAAAAAAATTAAAAGCAATAAAACAAATGAAAGTCAAATGAAATAAAAGCATATGCTGATTACACTAAAATGGGCATGCACTGTAATATTTCCTTCAAGCATCATCATGTTCACTATCCTGTATGATTCAAAAATATCAAGGCAATTCTATGTGGGGTAAATTTAGGAATGGCAATATTGCGGGGCGGGGCGGGTATTTAACTATCCAAGCTTGTCCTGACCCATCTGCGGGTCGGGACGGGGCGGGTCGCGGGCCGGGGCAGGGCGGGTACTTTCTTACCAAAACCGGGTCGGGCCGGTCGGGTCATGTCCTTACGGCCATCCATATGAATCTCAAATAAAAGTTTTATTTGTGAATTGGGAGAATTTTGATTTATTTGATAATTTGAAATTGGGAATTGGCCCAATTGGGAGAACCATGGAATAGAGTATGAGTTATGGGTTATTCGCTGACTGCATGTTCCGCCTCAAAATAGTAAGGTTTTTTAGAACCTCTATAGTTTACCGGGGTGGACCGGTGCGCATACAAAGCCTAAGCTTGCCCCGACCCGGCTGCGGGCCGGGTCGGGCCGGACGGGTCAGACCATTACTGCCATCCCTAGGTAAATTAAACTGAACATCATCGACATATCATGTAACTTAATGCGTCCTATTATATTATATCATCTTCTAGTTTAAATCCCCGACCCCAACTGACGGCTCAGTTAACTTTTCCGTTAAAATAGATCTCATGTGAGCTTATATGAATTTAGAAGTGAGCTAATAACATCTTAAAATTGTATTTTGATTAGTTATGGATATAATTTGTTCCTGCAAATTAGAGTTAGGGTTAGGGGTTAAGAATATGGTCAGGGTTAGGACATGGATAATGGTTTTAGCGAAGGACGAGTCAACGGTGGTGGGGATAACAAGGAAAGAATAATGCAAGTGGTAATACTAATGTAGAAAATGTAGAAAATCCACCATCCATTGATGACAGACCAGTGACCAAGGCCTGCCCATATACGAGCCCACATCATAACTCCAACGGTTAAAAAGCACGCTTCTATAGACTATAGATTGGCATTTAACCATCATAAATAAATAAAACCCTGGGCCCAGGCCCAACAAACTGATCATAACACCAATTGAGCTAATCTCATGTTTCTCTAATGTGAAATCATGTGTTATTTTCTTGGATTAAAAAAAAAATTGTATGAACCAAAATTCATTGTGCAACTAGAAGATTCAAGTTCGTGAAGCCCAAAGATCCCTTCGATTTGCAAATATTCGATTGTGATTAGGAGGCAGACGCTGGTTGCGACAATTCACATGGGCCCGTTATTGCTAAGACTTGATGACTTGCTGGCCCACAGACCATGCGTCCTGCTACACAACGCGAACTTTTCGTGCTGGCCAACGAACGAGCCAGCATGGAACTCACCCAGTTTGTCTTATTCAACTGTGACCCCTCTCCCATCTATTATGCTCTTTTCAACCCTCAACCAATATTTCTCGGGTTATGAATAAGATTGATTAGATCCGAATCCGAATGGTCACTGGGTTTTCGGGTAGGAGTTGGAAACGAATTCGGGTCCGATTTGGGCCTCCTGCTATCTGACGATGACTCAACTGATCTGATTCAGATCCAACTCTTGCGGCAAAACCTCAAATTACTACTCACTGTTTAAATTAACAACCGCAGCTGCATTCTACTAATTTCGTACTTAATGGTTGATGGCGCGGAACTTGTCGTTTTGTTTGCCTCGGGGGTAGCGCATTGGCGGCAGCCGGCGACGAGCGCGGGCCCAGCGAAACCCGCAACCAGTACCCGCATGCGCTCCTCCCCCCGCTTTTTTAACCTGACACGTGTACCGCCTGCTTCCAGTCTTTTTACCCTTGTGAACGTCTTGCGCGCACAGCACGGCGCTTTCAAATTTTCAAATTACCTCCTCGACTGTGATGGTTATTTCCGGCAGCTTTTCGTTCCTCCTTTTTTGGTTTTTACAGTTAAAACCGACACAAAAATGGAAATAAAAGTAAGAAAAGTTCAAAAATAAAAACTCGTATTATTTGGTGGCAATGAGTCAAAGGAGTCAGTAGTAGTCGCCATCCCGACATGCCCTTCCTGTATCTTTTCTTTCCAGGTAAAATTCCGGAATAATTTACGTAATTAATAAAAAATATACGAAAAATCAAACGGATTCCTACTGCCTCTATTGTATTAAAAGAACCGCATGTAGGATTGAGAAGCATCCTCTCTCTCTCTCTAGAATATATCTTCTCCTCTTTCACATATTTTTTATTTTAATTTTTTTTCCCTGGATATTCACTGATCGAGCTCTCAGGTTTCTCTTCTATAGATCTCCATCTCAGAAACATTTACTCTCCATATTTCTCCGTACATGAGAAAAAAAACCCCATCCAAGATCTCTTCTCCTCAGACCAAATCACCCAATCAAAATTAAACAAGTCGTTCTCGCTGATTGAAATTTTCGTGAAGATCCAATGATGGCCCAAAAACCTTTACTCCTCAAAGAATACCTTGAGCTCGACTCCGACTCCGACTCCGATTCCTCCACCAGCTTCGCCTCGCTCCCAAGACAGCCAGAATCGTTCACCACCGTCCGGTTCCTGCTGGAGGCCGAGCGCTGCCCCAGGCTCATCCGATCTCGCTCCAAAGGCGCATTAACCAAGCTCGCCGCCGTTCTCGACGCCCTACGGAACTTCCGCCTCTCCTCTCCGACGAGACCGAGACCGAACGGGAGCGGCTTCCTTTCGAAGAGCATTTCCAAGAAATTCAGCAAGAAATTCTGGAAGAAATCCAATTATGAAGATCAGAAAGTGACGGTCAAGGACATCGTCCGCTTGAACTCGTTCGAGCTCTGCGGCGAGACGCGATCTAATTTGTACTTGACTTCTCCCGTTGTCAGCAGCTGCAGCAGCTGCGCCGAGGGCGAGGAAGAGTCCGAATCATTACCCTCATCGTCGGGCGGCAGTTCCACTGACTGCTTCGTTGATGCTGCTAGAAATTCGCCGCCGCCGCCGCCGCCGCCGCCGAAGAGCCCCACTCCGACCGGCCGGCAGCCGTTCTCGGAGGTTGGTTATTTTAACTGTTTCTAAATACAATTAATTAAGATCCTGTTAGCCTATTAGGTGAGATGTCAATGAGTCCTTAATTGAAAAGGCCTATGTAGTGGTCCATGGATAAGTGCATGATTGGGATGCAGTCAATTAGGAGCTACCACTGCATCCCTACCACCATTGGAGATGTGGGCCCCTGCCCATCTTGGAACCAAGCTCTATCCCGTTACTACTGATTATTAATTAGTTATTATTAAAAGGGTCGAGATTTTGGATTTTAGAGAGGTGGAAGGGAAATATAACTTAGTTTTATGGCAGTGTTTTGTTGTTATTGTTTGTTGTCGGCTAGCGTAAGCGTGGCTTATTATTTGGAATCCAGCGGACATACTGTCGGTGGTTTAGGGCGTAACGACGCTTTACGTGGAGTTAAATTAGAGTCTTGTTCCTGCCGTTAACGTCCACGCTTCATTTATACTCTACTATTCGTTGCATTACACCTACCAATGATAATTATAACAGTAATTAGTAAGTAATTGCCCACGTAATAATAATAATGGTGTGCTTATTTCTTCCAGGTAAATAAATTACGATTTGGTGAAAATGTAAATGTGCAGGAAGTTGAGGTTCAAGGGACAGAATGCAGCGGATGTTGTCAAACAGAGGAGGAGAAAGAACGGCTGAGTCCGGTGTCGGTCATGGATTTCCCCTATGATGACGAAGGAGACGAGTATGCGGAAGACGAAGCTGAAGACGAGGAGGACGACGACGACGAGGGCTCTCATTGCTTTGAACAAAGTCTAGCAAACATCGAGAGTACGTCCCAGACTATTTAATTCAAAACAAAAGCATTATTAATTAGTTTGCTTGGGTTTTTTGGAACTTTACTTTTTCTGAGTGGAGGTAGCTGGCATTTGGCGTCAGTACAATGGCTAGCGGGGGCCATTGCTCTCGCTTGCTATTTCCCAAAAAAGCAAAGCCAGCTGACAGACCTTGATCTCATTTGAATTTTTCTCTCTCTTTTTTCCGATCATATTAATACGGTCGTACATGTAGCCAACCGAGAACTCCGAGGACTGAGCCCCACGGCTCTCAGACTAATTAATTTGAAATATTACTAAATAATAATACCTCTTTCGGTCTTGAAGCCAGCCAGAATCTACTCTTCAATGCCCTTTGGCATCAAGTGAAGTAAGAACGAGTTAATGGAGCCAGGACCAAGCTCTCTAATTTTTGTCACTGTCGCGTTGTTGGCGGCTAGTGCCCCTCTCTGGCCCATTTCCAATTAAAATCTCTTTCACGGGGTGGGGGAAATAAAAAACAAATCATGTTGATATTTAGTACTTTAAAATGAAAAAAACTTGTCGTTCGTATCAGTATATAAATAAGTTTCAAATTTTATTGCAGTGTTTGTTTTTTCAAGTTAGTACTCTTGAACTCATCAGTCAGTTGTAATAAGCTGCTAATAATTCCCATTTTCTGGCATGCAAACTAAATCGGCCCCTGAAACTTGGAGCAGAAAATATCTTAATATTCAAATTAGAAGGGACTTGCTTACAATTTTTGCCGAGAAGGAAAATACAGGGGCTTAGGAGTAATTCACCCTATGGATTCCCTGTGTGGATGCAGGGACGACGCACCAGCTTCTGGAAAAGATCCGACGGTTCGAGACCCTCGCTGAGCTGGAGCCACTCGACCTCGAGCTTAGGTTCGCGTCCCTCGAGGACGACGACGACAAGTTCAGCGACGAGGACCACGTGGCGCCACCGGAAAAGATAACAGCATGGGAACTGACCCGACAGCTGAGGACAAACTGCCAAGTGTGCCCCCACTCCCAGAAGTTTCTTGTCGACTTCTTCATCGAAGGGTTATCTTGCTCCGCAAGCGCAACGAGTGGGGACGTCGAAGGGCTGTTATCAGCCGCTCGAGTATGGATCAAAGGCGGAGGTTGTTTAAGGCCGGAGGAACACGCTAAGGCGCAGCTGATCAGCGAGATGGAGCGCAACGGACGGTGGAGGTGCTTCGAGGACGGCAAGGACGACGTGGCGGCCGACGTTGAAGGTGGCGTGTTTGGGTCGTTGCTGCAAGAATTGGTGCTTGATCTCGTGGTGTGTTGAGAAATTACTACCATGGGCTAAGATGGCAATTTATGAAGTTGTAAGGGGGTCTGGACGTATATGTGTTGGGGATGGTACAAGCCATTGTAGGATGATGATGATCAAGGGCTGCTGCTTGCACTACAATTTTGATAGACGGGACTTTTTTGAAGGGAAAAAGGTTATTTCTTTTCCGCAATTTTTTAACAATCATTGTTCGCATGGGATTCAGTGCTGAAATTTTAACTGTGAAAGGTCAATTCCGTCGGCGTGAGCAAGAGATTTGGACCTTTTCTGTTAAAATTGCTGTCAAAGCCAACTAAGGGATACAAGGATGGAGCTATGTGGGAGCAACGTGGCGCATGCATCAGCGATTGAACGAACTCCTTGCACTTTCCGGTGAATCCCAAGAAAAAACTCCTTGCAAAACCCCACGAACAAGATTATGTGCACGAGCACAACCGAAAATGAGTGTAAACTGTATGTGCACGTGTCAGTTGCGTCGTGGGGTAAAAAGACCACAAAATAAAGCCCAAAACCCCCAAAAAAGTGTTTCTGACTTGGCTTGGTTTGTTTCAGTCAGCTTGTGACTCGGACAAACCCGGTCAACAGCACTCATTTGTATTATAGCTAATAACTTGTTCTTGTCACAAACTGCTTTTCTTATAAGAGTAAAAATCCAACCACAGATTGAACCCCCAACCCAGAAAATGCTTTTTAATACATCGAAGATCTGGTTAAAGGCGCGCGCGAGTTTCGCATCTCCCAGGGATCGATCATTGGTGGCCTCACCGGTAAGCGTAAGTAAATGCCGCTGGACCACAATCCTTTTGGCACAAAAAAAAAAAAAGCTTTTCATAGTTTCGCAAATAGACCATTACAATGAATCATGGTCAAGAGTGTTTATTATTATTACTATTATTTTATTGAGATATGCTTCTTAATTGTTTTGCATGTTATTTGATATTAGTTACGTTTGTAAAATCATTACACGTGGGTTATATTGTTGCCGAGTCATCCATTTTGAGTTCTTAATTCTATTTATTTGAACGTTTTGTATATTGCCGTTGCACCCTCTTCCCCTTCCACTCAGTAATGTAAACATTGCAAGCATGATTTAGGACACTGGCTGTCACACATAATGAGATGTCGTATCTTAGTCAACTAAAGAGAAGAAAAATAAAATTTCTTGAAAAGGTCGCCCTTATTTAGGCCCGTCAGGCCACGTGTCTTAAGCCCAAATCAACATGTTGTGAGGCCCAGAGAAAGGCCCAGCTAAATTCTAATCATAGTACATGGCCGCTCACTTGGGTGGCCCATTCTAAGCCCTTAACCACTCAGGAAAGATCCTCCCCTGAAGCAGGCGGTCCTTAAACATGATCACGTGATCTGCCCGTCCGTCCTTTTTCATATCATTCAAGGGGCAAGTGTTCATTCCCACGTGCAAAATACAAGCCAATTAAAAACAAAAAAAGTTTAAAATGCATAATCATTTACAGCAACCATAATCAACACAAAAACGGAAAAAAATCAGACAAATCCCTGCTTTTTAAAACAATTTCCAATTAATTATGTGATTTGTTCGTCACTATTTACGTGTTTATCGAAGCTAAAGTTTGGGATCGGGCTCGAAAAAGACCCGCTTTTGGTGACCAAATTTTCGTCACCGAGTATAAGTCCCGCGGTTCTTTCACTAATGCAGGACCCTAATTAGCAATTAGTCCCCATTTTCAATTAAAAATAAAATAATAATAATAATAATAATAAGACTACATAGATAGAAGAACAGCGAGCGAGCAGAGTCCACTGAAAGCGACGACTCTGCTCAGAGAGGAGAGAGAGAGAGAGGAGAGAGCAAGCATCAAAGAACCCCCGCTATCTCCCGCGCCTCCTCTTCCTCCTCTTTTAATACTGACAACGAGGAGGGAAAGAGAGAGAGGGGGGGTTCCTCATTTCGTCGGTCAAAACCCTAGAGAAAAAAGCTCAGAGGTTCGTACGCTCTACCTTAAGCTCGGTGCATTGTTACATCGTATCTCGTTGCTTGCGCACGAGGTCGTTGGATTTAGGTTGTGCCGCCGCAGCATGGATTCGATCATCGGTTGTTACTTGGATTCCGATTTGTTTCCTTTTTTTTAATATTTTGAGCAATTGAAATGCTGATCGGTGTATTACTGATCTGTTTCTTGCGATCGCAGTCCAATTTGATGGATTTGCAAGGGGTTTGGGGCTATTTAGTTAGATTTATCTTTTTATTTATTTCTAAATCGGATTCTGATCTTTTGCTTTCTCGTCGGACGATATTCAGTGCAGTGGTCTTGTTTTCGATCTTCTATTTTTAAAAAAATCATGTGCTATTTTGATTGATGATTTGGTTGTCTGATCCCATCCGGTGATGGTTTTTTGACTGCTGATATGTTTTTGATTTCAGGCACCATTGTTTGGATTGAATGGATCAGGTAAAAATTTGTGCGATCTTATTTTACACCTTTTAAATTTTTTTGACCTTTTAAATTTTTATGGTTTAGAGGTAACGTGGCTGATTTCTTTACCTTCATCAGTATGAGAAAGTAGAGAAGATTGGGGAAGGAACTTATGGTGTTGTGTATAAAGCTCGAGATCGTCTCACTAATGAGACGATTGCTTTGAAGAAGATAAGGTTAGAGCAAGAAGATGAGGGAGTTCCGAGCACAGCCATTAGAGAGATCTCGCTTCTGAAAGAAATGCAGCATGGAAACATAGTCAGGTCATCAATCTATTGTCTTTTTAATCTCTTTCTTTTTATCAATGCGTGATCTTTTTCATGCTAATATTTTTTTTGTTGCAAATGAGTTTTAAATAGATAGAGAATCAATGAGGGCCTTTATCATGTGGGATTTATATGATCATATATCTTGGTTATGTTATATTGAAGCAGTTATTATTGAGGATGGTAGAGGGCAAATGAGCAAGAAGATAAGCGTTTATATTTGCTCTTCTTTGTAGCATTTATTATTGAATTGTGATGGGGATGGTAGATGAAACATTTAGCCTGACGAACTGACAATTTTACTTGTGTATTAGCTCTTATAACAGACCATGGTCGAGGGAATAGTGTAGACACATGTGAATTTGACATTATAGAGCTAAGGAGCAATGTTACTACCGACAATCTAGTTATTTTTGGGTCTCAGCGATTTTGTAACTTAACATTCAAATACAGACTGTATATGCTATATCCTTGTTGATTAGATTCTGCATCTTTGTTCGTTTGTTTGGTAAATTCGTGAAGTATTTGCCAATTTTGGTTGGCTGCAGTTCGACCTTTTTGAGTTTATTGCTAGAGGTGTAGCATGCATGTGCTATTGCTTTATTGCTATAATAAGCTGGTTGCCACACAAGGTTCAACATTATTTCAGTGAAAAGACGAGCTCGTCTGGGACATGCTTGTTTATCTTGGTGTTACTTATACCATGATAACCGACACGGATGCAATTTGGTCTTTACTAATGGTTTTCAAAAGATATTGTTCATGAAAATTTAGAATGATAATGTCCTCGGGGAATTAGAAATATGCATGGCGGTGATCTTTATCAAGAAACTTTTTATTTCCTATTCAGACTGTTTTGCTAATTTTTTCTCATGAACTACTTGGTAAAATTTCTTCATTGTAAGTTGAAGTTTTCTATTTTTGCGAGAGAGAACAATGCCTCATACAGCTAGGAGGCAATTTGTTGTGCTTATTTCCTAATATTTCACATTTAACAATTTATGATGCACTCAATGAACATTTGATTCTTCTTGAAATCAAAGATTTGATCTTTGGAATAGTCCGACGAAGACAACGAACATATTAAGATCACTGATGATCTAAGGCAGGCTGACAGTGTCTAGATTGTTGCTATTTTCAATTCTTAAGTCAATTGTCCATTAGATGATTATGAAACCATATTTACATCAAATGTATTCAACCATATTTACTTCAAATGTATTCAGTTATTGGATTCAACTGGTGTATCTAACCTTTTCACTTCAGGAAAAATATAAGAAAAATTAAAATTTCCTTGTACAATTCTGATAATTTAATCCTCTTACATATTGGGTGCTTGAAATAACCGGTATACCTACCTCTTTACTTCAGGGAAAAAAATAGTAAGGAAACTTATTTTATCCTTATACAACTCTGTGTAATTTGATCTCCTTTTATATTGAGTGCTTCCATAAGATGTCAGAAGTTTAACCTTAGGTCACATGTTCATGCTGAAACCCTACCATCCATGGACATACATTCACATTGAGACAACTCTGATGTCAAGATGTTGGCTTTGTTGGAATTGCATGGATTATGGTCTCATGACTTTGTGGCTAGTTGATGCATGCACCTATTCTATATAAACATTTTCTGACTGTTGTTCCGTGGGTCATATTATGTGCTTCTAAGAACAATGAGCCCGATAGGCTTTCTTAGATGTTTCAGATGCCCCTAAGGTATGTTTCTGGGGGTTTTATTCGCGGAAAGTAATGATAGGTGACATGAGTGTACATGTATGTAAATAACATGGAGAAATCTTAGATTGCTTACCTCTAGCTACATTGTATTGATCAATGAGGTAGTTATCATCCTGATCCAGCTTCCTCTGTCATAATAAGCCTCTTGTCAACAAATTGGGTCAACATTAGAGCATGATATGAAGCGGAAACGCTTCGCAATATGAATTAACCTAGTTCTTATGAAGAGCTATGCACTTGTTTCAATTCTGTAAGTACCATTTTTTGGACAGATCAATCCCCCGTCCAGAACGTTATAGCAAGTTGGTGGCTATTTTATTATTTTGTGGTTAATGCTCATTCTATCAAGGAACAAACTATCAAGATTACCTCAGGCTACGAAAGAGATCAGTCGTGGAGCATGAAAGAGAAAGAGGTAAGGTGAGTCACTGGTTTGGCGCTCATGGATAACTTGGCAAGGGTTAATAGAATTTTGGAACTATGTAAAAAAAATTGGGAATTGCTTGGCAAAAATCAGAATAAGTATGTATGGAGCTACACAAATACAAGTTGTTAGGATTGAATTTCTGCTGATATTTGTTGGCATTAGTGGCACTATATCTGGAGAGCTCAGTTTGTGGAATCTGGATTGTTTTTGAGCCGGTTGAGCACAATGTTGAACATTATGTTGCAACATTATGTTCAACATTCGGGATCTGGAATAATTGTTCGTATACAGAAATGCTGCTGTGGTCTACAAATCTGTCGTGGTGATCTCAGATCTGATTTGTAGCCTAAAATATTGGAGGTTCCAGATTTGATTGATTCCAGATATTGGTGAGATTTTTATACTCCTTCTTACCCGAATTAGGTCCTTAATTGATGGAGGTTTGTTGAGAATATTTGGGAATCTGGTTAGTTCCTAAATTGATGGGAGGAAATATTTGCTGGGATTTATTGGTTTTATTTACCAGAAATATATCCTTATTCTATGGGCAAAATATCCGCATGCGATTTGTTTTTATCATTTTACCCGAAATAGATTCGGTGGTTCCTTGAATATAGGATTCCTTACCCGAAGTGATCCTAGAAATATTGGCGGATATTCTGCATTAAAGAGGAAGTTATTTACCGGATATAGTGGTTACAAGATCTGGTTGGTTTCATAACTGAATGATATGTGCGGTTGAATATATGTGCGGTTGAAGATATTTTTATCTGAATGATTTCAGATCTTGCCGTATTGTTTAGATCTTCTCCAGATACTCTGTTGGATGCTGGTACGCATAAGATTTGCTGATGATGTGGTTGAAGGTATTAATCTGCAAATATGGTATGAGAGATCTCGTCTGGTGACAATGTTGGATGATATGTTGAACGTTATGATACAACATAAAGTCCAACATGCTGTGTCAAAAGGCTGGAATCGAATGACGTCTTCAGCGGTTATTAAAGGTGGATTCCTCAGATCTCCCTTCAGATTCTTCTAAGATTTCTGGTATATGTAGATGTGATTATGGGCGAGCTGAAGATATATTTGGAAGCTTTTATTCTCTCGGAATTTGTTATAGAATCGGTTGGAGAGAATCTCGCCCACTTATTGTTGTTGCCATTTTTAGAATATTTGGTTGAACCATTTCTGATCTTGGTTCAGTTATTTTTGTGTGTGGCCAATCTTCTGAGATTTGATTGAAGAAAACTTCCTTAACCGTTCTATGATTGAGGTGAGAAGTATTGAAAGGGTTGCAGAGATTGGCGGCGAAGCTACACAACTTTTGACGGTTTCTTTGAAGAACTCCGGGAGGAGGCCGACGGCTACGCACGTAGGATCAAGGGAGTTGATCTAGTTGGTTGTGCAAGGGGAGCTTGCGGGCAAGAGGAGCTTGCCGAGAATACTCCATGGGTTGGTAGAGACCACCCATCACGGTTTGTATTGAGGGGGAGGTTGTTCCTCCTAATAGAATCGTGATAATTAGTGATTGTACTCATTGATTATTTTAGTGGAGTATTCTGATTTTCTGGGCGTGGCCCCGCAGATGTAGGTGTGCGCACCAAACTGCGTTACCAAGTCTTGAATGTCTTTGCTTGGTTCTTGTGTTGCTATCTTTGTGTTTATTTTGATTATTCCCACGTACTGAAAACAACACAAGTAACTGATATATTTATTACATGTCTGTAAGAGAATACCACAGAAGGATAGTGATAAGGTTAGTCTGTTTCAGCTTAAATGAATGCAGTTCAAATTCTGATTGTGTTAACTAGCATTCATTCTTACAGAAAATTGTGAAAAAATGCTTAAAAATTCACTACTTTTTCGTGAATTGATCATCGATAGTGGCGGGTCGCATATTAATGGGGGATGTTTCTTTTCTTTTTCCTTTTTGGGAGAGAGGTAATTTATTTGGGTTTCAAAGTAAATTGGATATCTATGATGCACATTATAAACAAGAGAGCCAATAGAATCACTTTCCTGCGTATAAATGTTCTGATTAAATGTAATAAATTTTTTTTTCCTCTTGTGTTTAATGAATCCCGATTTATAGCCCATCTGTCTTCGCTATAATAAGATGGCATCCACAGTTTGCATTACTGGAATTGGATCCATACTTTTGAGATTTCAGGACATTTTCACTTGCAAGCTGTCTCCCAGAGCTTCACACTTCTAATGTATATTTTATTAATCTGAAGAGATTGCGAACTTATGATATCTAATAGATTTCTATAAAAGGGATTGGTGATTGTTAATATTAGAGATGGTGTATATTGGTGGAAGAGTTAAAGAGAGCTAGCCAATCTCGCTCGACCCAAATACTTTATTATATATAGATGTCTCATAATACAGTTTATACAAAATGCCATATATAATTATATTCTAACACTCCACGTAAGCTGACGCATATATGTCATAGATGTCTAGCTTGTTACAAATAAATCGAGTACCAGCACTCCAAGCAGGTTGATGAACAAATCTGTGAACTGATTCATAGATGCCGCCTGCATAACATTTTCATCTACGACATTTTTTGAAGTAGGAAACTGAAATTTAGTATGACAACCTAAATAGTAAAGACATGAGAATAATAACAAACAACACATCAAGACACATGGTCATTGGTAACGCAGTTCGGTGCGCACACCTACATCTGCGGGGCCCCGCCCAGAAATTCAAATTACTCCACTGAAATAATGATAGTTACAATACAATTTGATACTAGGGGAAACAAAACTCACCCTCAATACAAACCGCAAAGGGTTGACCTCAATCAACCCCGTGGAGTAATTTGCGCAAGCTCCCCTTGCGTGCAAGATCCCCTTGCAATACTGACCAAGATCAACTCCTTTGATCCCCCACCTCTGTAGTCGTCAGCCTCCTCACGGAGCCTTTTTAGAACACCTTTTTCCAAAGCACCTCTCTGCGAAAAAGCGTCACTTCATTTTAAACCAACTTCCAACTTTAACATCGCTTTAAAAAGTTGTTAAGTGGTTAGCCAACAATTCTTAAGATCAAAACACTAAGGATTTTACGAACAACCCAAGAGCAGCAAGGCGAGATAGATCAGATAAGAAAGGATCTTCAACAGTCGAAACTAATCTGAGCCCGAACAATATCTTTTACCAACCTACAAACCGCTTCAGCAAATATAACTGAGAAAGCCACCCGATCCAAACTGAAGGAGAAGATCTGAAACCATTTAACATGATAGCTCTTATCTTCAAATAAACAACGAGCCTTATCCTTGATCAGCCGTTAAAATCAAGTAGCAACAGAGAAAAGCACGGGAACAGATCTCAGACGATAGAATAGCACGTTCAACATTTCATATGACACAATGTTTAACATTTCATAAATACACTTGTCTCATGTTTACAAATGTTGAACAATAAGTGCAATATTTCAAGTAACATTTTGTTCAACACTTCATAAGAATCAATTGTGCCACAAGAGACAAATAATAGACTTAACAATCTCCCCCTTTGGCTTTTAGTGGCACAATCAAAATGAATAGGATCTGAGATCACTATATATAGCACCAATAAGCATAAAAACCGGTAAACGAGATAAGGACGAGAAATGTAGACGTACCAGACATTAAGAACATCAGAGATCACAGTACATCGGGTAGACCAAACAACATCCAAAAAATTGCTCACATCCAAAAAATTGCTCCTTCCACAGAAGTTTCAGATCCACAGAAAACACCATTCACATCACACCATTATATTTTATATTCTCCCCCTTTGTGACACCAAAAGCCAAAATTCATACCTTGTTAGGAGACACCTTAGCTTGAAGCTGAGCAATTCGATCCTGGAGAAAATCCTTCTGAGCTTGAAGAAGAACCCGCTGACCTTCAAGCATATCAAGCTGATCATCGACTGATTTGACAGCCCTCTGAAACACTAACAAGTCATCCAGTAGATCTTTGCACAGAAGCTTTATGTGGAGAAGTCCTTTTGCAGGCAGGTTTAGATGCAGAGTGAGGAGAGGTAGATGAGGTCGACATGGAGGACACAGGAGAGAGAACAGATAAATCGTCTATTTTGCCGGCAACGGACTTAGTCGTGAAACTGATCAAGTCACAAGATACAGGAAGCTCCGAAGACTCAGGAACAACTCCTTGCGAAAACAGTATCATGGAAATGAGGGAAGCATGAGGCAGTGCAGTATTGGGTGCGGATGACTCGGATAGAGAAAGGATGGAATCAAAAATAAGTCTGCCCAGATTGAAAGATTGCTTAGTCCCGGTAGCAAACAGTAGTTTGCACATAGCCTTGGTGACGATTGACATGTTGGAAGTCGGCAACCAATTCCGAGTGGCAATGCGATACAGCAAGAAGTGCTTAGCAGTCAGTGCAGATGAAGGGAAGGAAAACGACTTCGGCCAACATGTATATTGTCCACCTGTGACCGTCTGGATGAAAAGATCATGATCTTCACCAACAGAAGCTCCATACAAAGGGAGGTTTTGATTGCACGGCCATTTGAGTAGCTTGTTGATGATAGCAGGGGAGAACGGAACAATCTTTCCCCGAATAAATGCCCTGAAACCCCATTCGGAAGCGGAATCTGCAGAAGACTTGAAGAGGTTACAGTAGAATTATCTGACCAGAACAGGATAAAATGTCTTAAAGCAGCTTGCTGCCTGGAGGAGATCAATGTCCTTGAGAAAGACAACAAAATGGGTCTGTTTAAAGGAGGAGACAGCTCCAGACTTTTCACCAAAAATGGATCGCTTAGAATATCCATCCCATCGAGTCTGGCAAGACTTGTCAAAGAATTGAAAGGATAAAGCCTTAGTAGCAGATACAGTAGAAGGAGAGGAGGAACTAGGACCACCAGATTTTTTGGGAATTTTGGAAGGGGAAATCCTGCACGATCTGGAAGAAGCCTTGCGCTTGAGAGACCCAGATCTAGATCCGCGAGGATGGGAAACAAGGGGGTCCACACTGGGATCAGCATTCAACTAGGATCTACACCTTGATTGCAAGCAGATGTTCCGACATTTGCTCCAACATCCGAAGAAAGTCCAACATTTTTACCCAGAGATGAGGTTTCCTCAGCAGGAGGAACACTCTCCTCAACCTGATCAGAGGAGAACATTTCAGGAATAGTCTCATCAGCAGCAATAGATGCATTGGTCTCTGAACCTGATACAACACCATCCTTCTTGCTGTCATGACACAAAGAACCAGCAGTCTCATCCATACATTGAGGAACATTAAGAGAAACATCCTGAGGATCCGATACCCCAGCAACAGCTGTATTACTGCGACAATCAGCATTTTGATCAGACTCAGGAGCATCATGATAAGATGATCCTTCACCAGTATTCAGACCATCAGTGCCATTATTAATGATGTCCCTACTAGGACCATCATCACTTCTATCAACATCCAGACCCTCATCATCATTCAAGGGATGCTTAGAGTCAGAATCGTCCAATACAATGAACTCTGAGATTTTTACAGAGGACTCAGGTGGGTTCCAAGTCTTAAGCACAACCATATCATCAAAAGGAACACGCACACTAATAAGTTTTCCATCCACATCTTTAAGGGAGACAGAACCAAAAATAACTACCTTGGGGGCTATAAATAAGACCCAAGGGTAGCCATTTTCCTTACACCTTTTGCATGAAATTCATGCATGCATCTTCCTCCTAGCGAAGCTCTGCAGAAATATTTCCTCTCCCTCTATCCAAGTTCTTAATCTAAAGTAGAGATTTAGATTGTGGATTTAGTAGCCTTACTCCGTTCGTGAGTAGACTCAATCCGTCGTGGCGAATCCGAAGGCGAAGTTGTAGACTACCGTGCAGCGTACGCAAGCGTAAGTCTAAACTTCATATTATCGATCCTAACTCTGTTTTGGACAGGATCCTTCATTGGTATCAGAGCCATATGGGTTCGCCCCGGTCAATCCACCGCCCCGTCGAAACTACGAACGAGTCGTTGTCTTTTTCACGAATGGGTCTCCTACTATTACGGATATAGTAGGAACGCTTCGTGACGGAGAGAACGCAGCGGTTGTTCTTTTCACGTTAGGGTCTTCTATCATTACGGATATGGTAGGAACTCTCCGTGACGGGAAGAACCGACCGTTCACGTAGTACGTTATTCATTTTTTGGCACACGGCCATTAAGAGATAACTAATTTCTTCGACGAACGGGTGCTTCATCGAGGAAGGTGATGGAAGTTATTTCCATCGGGTAAGAGGAAAATTTGGTGCATGTGCACCATGGCCAAATGGGCCATGAAGGCCATGCACCCCCTCTCCTCATGCGGAGGGGGTTGGCTACGGCCAATAACCACCGGCGACCACCCCATCAAGGGGAAGAAGAAAGTGCGGCAACCCCATTCAAAGGGGGTGGCCGGCCATGGCCAAAGGGGCCATGGCCGGCCAACGCCGAAAGGCCTTGACCATGGCCGGCCATGGCCAAGCCATGACCGGCCATGGCCAGGCCGGCAGTGGCCGGCCAAGGCCGGGCCGGCAGTGGCCGGCCTTGGCCAAGGGCCTGCCGGCCCTGGCCGGCCTGCCGGCCCTGGCAGAGGCCAGGGCCGGCGCCCTGGCCACTGCCAGGGCCAGGCCGGCCCTGGCAGAGGCCAGGGCCGGAGCCCTGGCCACTGCCAGGGCCAGGCCGGCCCTGGCCTCAGGCCAGGGCCTGGCCGAGGCCAGGGCAGGAGCCCTGGCCCCGGCCAGCGGCCTGCCGGCCCTGGCAGAGGCCAGGGCCGGCGCCCTGGCCTCAGGCCAGGGCCTGGCCGAGGCCAGGGCAGGAGCCCTGGCCCTGGCCAGTGGCCTGGCCGGCAGGCCCTGGCAGTGGCCAGGGCCTGGCCGGCAGGCCCTTGCAGAGGCCAGGGCCTGGCCGGCCCTGGCCGAAGGGGCCAGGCCCCCTGGCCGGCCAGGGCAGAGGCCCTGGCCGGCCTTTGGCCAAGCCCGGGTCAGGGCAGAGGCCCTGACCGGGAAGAAGTTGAATTCGAAAATTGGTCGACCAATTTTGTGTTTTTGGTCGACCAATCCGACAAATGGTCTGGGTCGATTGTAAACTTGCCAGATGACCCATACGGGGTAACAAATGGCCTTGGTCAAAATCGAATGTGTAGATTAGTCCATACGGGGCTAACTACAGTGCCGAATAGTTCATACGGGACTAACGTTTTAATGAAGTTTTCATTGGGCTCTACTCCTTGAAGATTAGCCATAATGCTCTACTTCATGCGAGATTAGCCAAGTCATTGTGCTCTACTCTTCGGAGATTAGCCAATGTACTTATGAAATTGTGCTCTACTCCTTGAAGATTAGCCGTAATGCTCTACTTCATGCGAGATTAGCCATGACGTTGTGCTCTACTCTACGGAGATTAGCCAATGTATTTTATATTCATTTTGAAAAATACGTTTTCAAAAACGCTTTTCCGCTGCTAAGTACTATAAGAGTACTAACATTTGATAAAGTGAGGGAGAAATATTGAAAGTTACTCTAGATGGTGATTGGAAACATAGTGACCTTTCCGATTCTAGAGTAACATCTTCAATATTTTTCGAAAGTAACTTATCAAATACTTATTTTCCGCTGCTAGTACTATAAGAGTACTATTGTTTGATAAGTGATGGGGGAATATTGAAAGTTGTTCTAGATGGTGATTGGAATCATAGAGACCTTTTCGATTCTAGAACAACACCTTCAATATTTTTCGAAAGTAACTTATCAAATATAATATAATTCCAAGTGGGATTTGAATTTTAGAACTATCCAAATGGGATATTCTATTATCATTTCAAGTGGGAGTTATATTTTAAGAATTTTTTATGCAATGTTTTTTGATCGAACCTTCGGTTTTGTGTCTTTTGCAGCATTTTAAAAGTAAAATGTCTTCCGCTTCAAAGAATATCGTCGCTGAGTTAAACAAAGGTGAAAAACTCAACGGCGATAATTACAAACTTTGGTCCATTAAGATACAATACGTTTTAGAGGAGCAAGAAGTGCTCGAAACTCTAAAGAACATAATGATTGAACCCGAGTTGGGCACTACGGCCCAACACCGAAGAGACAAGGAAGCTTTTGATGCTTGGTCTCGGAAGAATAAGATAGCGCGCATTACGTTATTAAGCAGTATGGCTGATGACATAATGCGCATCTTCCGAGAACATGACCTAGCCATGGACATATGGTCCAAGCTAGAGGATAAGTTCGGTGGCACATCGGTGTCCAAACTTCGCGCCTTAACTATAAAGTTCGATACATATAAGAAACGTCCAGATCATTCCATGGGGAAACATCTGCGACATATGGCGAACCTTATCTCGGAGTTAAAGGACGCAGGTCATGTGCTCACTGATGAGCAACAAATCCAAGCAGTCATACGTTCCCTACCAAATGGGTGGGATCAAATGAAGATGCATCTCACTCACAATGAGAGCATCAAGACCTTCAACGACGTTTCCAAGCACCTCGAATTAGAGGAAGAGCGGCTTGCGGCTGCCAAGCCAAGTGCAGAAGTGCACGTGGTTGCTAGTTCCTCACATGGGGGAAAGAAACGTAAAGATCGTTCGAAGTCTTCTAATGAACGTAATAAGAAACCTGAGTCTACCAAGGAACCCAAACATAAGGGTGGGCACAAGAAATGGCACAAGAAGAAAGACTTGAAAAGGATCAAGTGCTTCAAGTGCAACAAGCTCGGTCACTATGCTCGTTCGTGTACGAGTGGAAGTGACGAGGTAACTTGTAATACTAGTTACATATGTGTTTCTAGTCCACTATTTCTTGTGGAATCTAATCCATTTTTGGATAATTGATTCAGGTGCCACCGACCACATAGCAAAGGACAGACGGTCCTTCGTGGAGTATCACCGGATACCCAAGGAATGAAGTGGATCAATGTAGGAAACAACACACGTGTTGAAGTGAAAGGCGTTGGGACTCGCAAGCTTGTCTTGGACAACGGCCTCACTCTCCTACTACATGATGTTCTCTTCATTCCATATATTCAAAGGAATATTAAAACTGTGGTCAATTTAATGGGGTCTTTGTGATAGTTGGTTCCTTCATGTTTGTAATATGGACCTATTTTTGTAATAATTCCTTTATTGGTTCTGGGTTATGTATTTAAAGGATTCATTGTAATAAGTACAATATATGATTTCTCATTTCCTTATGACAAATTCTTTGACTAATGAGTCTAATATAATTTGTTGGCAATCAAGGCTTGGTCATATTGGACCAACGCGTATGGATAGACTTGCCAAACGTGGCCTTCTATCCAATGTTTCAAAGGTTGAAATGTCGACCTGCGAACATTGCCTTGAAAGGAAATCTTGTCGCAAGCCGTTTGGAACCGGCACAAGGGCCAAGGTTCCATTACCGCTTATCCATTCGGACATATATGGTCCGATGAATGTCAAGACAAGACGCGAGAAGTCCTATTTCATCACTTTTAATTGATGATTTCACCCAATTCGGTAATATCTATTTGATATCCCACAAAAGTGAAAGCACTAAACCTGCTTTAAAAAAACTATATGAGTTTAGTGGAGAATCAATTAGATCGCAAGATTAAGGTCATGCGAACCGATAGGGGCGGTGAATATCAATCAACAAGTTTAAAGGAACTTTGTGATGAAAAAGGCATAGTACATCAAGTAACTATGCCTTATACTCCTCAACAAATTGGTGTTGCAGAAAGGAGGTATAGGACTTTAATGAAAAATGGTCTGTTCAATGATGGCGCAAGCTAACTTGCCAATCACCTTCTGGGGTGATGCATTATTGACAACCGTTTTCATTTTAAACCGCGTACCCTCGAAATCAGTTAGCTCCACTCCTTATGAGTTGTGGAACCAAAGGTCTCCTAACTTAAACATTTTACCTTGAGTTTGTGCATTCAACGCACATATTTCCTCCCATAAGTATGGCAAACTTGGGCCATGGGGAAGGAAATGTATCTTTAAACGATACGCATTAAACTCCAAAGGTTATGTTTTTGTTAGTCAGGAAGACAATGGTGTGCTAATTGAGTTTGAGTCGAGGGATGTCACTTTCTTGGAAAACGAGTTTCCAAGACAGGGCGAGATAAGTCAGGACTTATCTCTATTTGAGATTTGTGATCAAGAAGGATTACCTCATTCGAGTGGGAGAATTCTTGGTGAAAACGAAAATATTTTTTCGTTTTCACCAAGAATTCTCCCACTCGAATGAGGTAATCCTTCTTGATCACAAATCTCAAATAGAGATAAGTCCTGACTTATCTCGCCCTGTCTTGGAAACTCGTTTTCCAAGAAAGTGACATCCCTCGACTCAAACTCAATTAGCACACCATTGTCTTCCTGACTAACAAAAACATAACCTTTGGAGTTTAATGCGTATCGTTTAAAGATACATTTCCTTCCCCATGGCCCAAGTTTGCCATACTTATGGGAGGAAATATGTGCGTTGAATGCACAAACTCAAGGTAAAATGTTTAAGTTAGGAGACCTTTGGTTCCACAACTCATAAGGAGTGGAGCTAACTGATTTCGAGGGTACGCGGTTTAAAATGAAAACGGTTGTCAATAATGCATCACCCCAGAAGGTGATTGGCAAGTTAGCTTGCGCCATCATTGAACAGACCATTTTCATTTTAAACCGCGTACCCTCGAAATCAGTTAGCTCCACTCCTTATGAGTTGTGGAACCAAAGGTCTCCTAACTTAAACATTTTACCTTGAGTTTGTGCATTCAACGCACATATTTCCTCCCATAAGTATGGCAAACTTGGGCCATGGGGAAGGAAATGTATCTTTAAACGATACGCATTAAACTCCAAAGGTTATGTTTTTGTTAGTCAGGAAGACAATGGTGTGCTAATTGAGTTTGAGTCGAGGGATGTCACTTTCTTGGAAAACGAGTTTCCAAGACAGGGCGAGATAAGTCAGGACTTATCTCTATTTGAGATTTGTGATCAAGAAGGATTACCTCATTCGAGTGGGAGAATTCTTGGTGAAAACGAAAATATTTTTTCAACCTTCACCAATGGATTATACGAATGACGATTATCCTATTCCATACGGGAATAATGATCCAAGTGGGAGCAATTCTAACAACATTTCAAGTGGGAGTGATATTAGAATTGATCTAAATTCGAGTCAACAAGGACTTGAAGAATCTCAAATATGCCACATCATGCCCTGCAAAAGACAAATGGATGGAAGCGATGAAGAAGGAATTGAAATCCATAAAAGTTAACCAAGTCTGGGACTTAGTTAACTCACCCAGAGGACATAGAGCAATTGGGAACAAATGGGTTCTCGAGATCAAGCATAAGGCTGATGGCTCTATAGATAGATATAAAGCTCGCCTTGTCGCGAAAGGTTTTACGCAACAGGAAGGGATAGACTACAAAGAAAACTTCTCACCTGTTGTGCGTTTTACCTTGATTCGCAATGGTAGCTTGCTTATACCTCGAATTACATCAGATGGATGTAAAGACTGCCTTTCTCAATGGAGAATTGGACGAGGAGATCTATATGGAACAACCAACAGGGTTTGTAAAAGAAGGAAACAAACATAAGGTTTGTAAACTTCGTAAGTCCATATATGGTCTTAAATAATCCTCGAGGCAATGGTATATACGATTTCAAGAAGTTGTCTTATCAAATGGATTTTTTCCATGCTTGATGAAGATAACTGAGTATATATCAAGAGGATTAAAAGCAAGTATATTATCATGTATCTATATGTAGATAACATTTTAATAGCCAGAAATGACAAGGGCTTTGTAATGAGTATCAAGGCTTGGCTTTCATCAGTATTTTAGATGAAAGGCATAGGAAAAGCCGCATATATCCTTGGAGTTAAGATTTCAAGGAATCGTTCGAAGAAACTTCTTTCTCTTTCACAGGAGACTTATATAAAGAAGGTTCTAGAACGATTTAATATGCAGGACTGCAAGTCCATTGATATTCATATAAGCATATGCGATAATTTATATCTGGAATCACGTCCAAAGAACCAAAAGGAAAAGGAAATTATGGAAAAAGTTCCATACTCCAGTACAGTTGATAGTCTTATGTACACTATGGTGTGTACGAGACTGGACATCTGTTTTGCCGTTGGAAATGGTAAACTGTTACCAATCCAACCCAGGGCAAGAACACTGGAAAGCGGTTAAGAGGATAATGCAGTATCTTAAAGGAACTGCAGATTTGCAAAAGACTATGATAAAACCAAGAAGGTAGACATAAGGTACATATCTACGCATGAGACGATAGAGGATCAGCTTACGAAAGCGATCCCCAGAAATGTGTTTTATAAACACTTATCATCTCAAGGATTGCGTATGGGCTGAGTTGTACCAAATATATATTCCCATGTCTAAGAAATGATCAAAATTAATAAAAGAATAAGTTCTTTTTCCAACATTGCATATGAATTTCTTAAGAAATGTTTGTGTACATTTTTTGAAATCTCAGCTGAATTGTGTGTATGTCGGACAGATTAAGGTTGGCTCTCTCACATGAGCAACCGCCTTATCTTATCAGATGGATAAGATAGAGATGAGACTAGTTTAAAGTCAAAATCATTAGACGAATGATTTAGAGTCAAGACTTTAACAAGATAGTCGAATGAAAGATCTGCATCATATGGATGCTTACAAAAGATCTGAGATCTGTATCACAAGGATATAAAGATCTCATTGGATTTTTTAATCCTATCTGTCTTATGCAGGATGAGAGTCCGGGAATATTTCCTGAGTAGTAAGGGGACTCAAAAGATAGGCACTGTGGTGTCTGATCTTTCATCCGTACAACATCATTAAGACATACTCTCCCTGGGAAAGGAGTGATGTTGTAATACGTGTTCATACCACGTATGCATTTCGACCACTGAGTTAGTAGCAATAGTGTTTGCTATTATGTGAGACTCAAAGGCCATACGGGTCTTAACTCTTACCCTCAAGGACTCCAATTGGTTCCTTTAGATTTGACGAGATGATCGCTATCTTAGCGTGTTACTAATGGGCTATGGTAATTTGGCTCGGCGTGGCACGTTAGAAAAGCGAATCAAGTCAAGATCATAAGGTTCTCAAGAAGAGGAAGATTGATTTCATGTTCGCATTTGGACTTTAATGATTCAAAGCTGGCCAGCCAATTGTAATCCAGATGGGATTCAATTGTTGAATATAAAGTATAAGAAATGTGAAGAAATAATCTAGGGTAAAGCATGCGTTGAACTACTCAACTTTGCACCTTCGAGGTCGTTGTGTATCTCTAACAAGTGCACAACAACAGACTCTACGCGCATGACGGTCGCACGGTCTATTTCTCGGTATGATAGATGAAAGAACTAAGGGAAAGACGTTCTCTTACAATCCCCTCAAGTGTGAGTGGGAGATGTTGGATATGGAAGACGTGTGTACACCCTTGTGGGGGATGTACGAGGGATTACGGACCTCGAACGTTGCACACACGAAGTCATGTGCAAAGGGAATCTGTTCCCTTGCGGAGAGGATCTCTGTATGAGCGGGAAAGTCGCATTATATATGCATAAGTGCATGCGACATATGGCTAATAAAGGGGGAATATCTTAAGCTTATGTTGTACCATGCATATGGTACAACTTAAGCTTATATTGTGCCATGTATCATGGTACACCTTAATTAAGTTGTTCCAAAGGAACAACTTACCCTAAAATAACTACCTTGGGGGCTATAAATAAGACCCAAGGGTAGCCATTTTCCTTACACCTTTTGCATGAAATTCATGCATGCATCTTCCTCCTAGCGAAGCTCTGCAGAAATATTTCCTCTCCCTCTATCCAAGTTCTTAATCTAAAGTAGAGATTTAGATTGTGGATTTAGTAGCCTTACTCCGTTCGTGAGTAGACTCGATCCGTCGTGGCGAATCTGAAGGCGAAGTTCGTAGACTACCGTGCAGCGTACGCAAGCGTAAGTCTAAACTTCATATTATCGATCCTAACTCTGTTTTGGATAGGATCCTTCACTACCATATCATCAAAAGGAACACACACACTAATAAGTTTTCCATCCACATCTTTAAGGGAGACAGAACCAAAACACGTTTTTGACAAATCCAACCAGGAAATATTCAATTTGCGATCCGTTCGGCGAAGGTACCAAAACCAATCCTCCACAGTGACCGGGTGAGGAAAAGATTCGTCTTCTTCAGCGGGGGACATTTGAGACGTAATCCGAGAGCAAGAATCAAGAACAATTGGGGAAAAAGGTACCACAGCCAAATTCGAACGAGAACCAGATTGCATGTAGTCAGACGACAACTGAGATGAGGAAGTAGATGAAATACCAGCCGGAGATGATCTAGAGGCGCGAGGAATAACTCCTTTCCGTTTGTAACGAAGGGATGAAGACGAGCTGGGAACTTGCTGGGACGAAGCAGCATGACGGGCAGAACGACGAGGGTTTGAGGAGGGTTTCTCATTTCGAGCACGACCCATTTGCAAGAGACACAAGAAATCTTTTAACGAAAAATCAAGAACCAAGAACCCTAGTTCCTCAGAACCGCTTCCCCCTTGTATCTTGAAATGAACAAATGAAATGATGATCTCAAGGAAAATTAAAATAGAGAAATAAATGCCGAGGGAAGAGAATATACCACCAGACAAAAAATTACTAAACGTACAAGAACCCCGTTTAAAGTTGCAACATAATGTACAACATTGTGTCCAACATTATGTGCAACAATAAATCCAACATTAGATACGACACAGCCCAAGAGCTTGTCGTAACTCCTCGAACCTGCATGAATCCAAGGGTTTTGTAAAAATGTCTGCCAACTGACTGGTAGTATCTATATATTCCATGACGAGAATCTTCTTTTCCACCAGCTCTCTTATGAAATGATGTCGAATGTCAATATGTTTGGTCCTTGAGTGTTGAACATGATTCTTGGAAATGTTTATAGCACTCTGGTTGTCACACAGAATGGTTAAGACATCCTGATCAGTGCCATAATCAGTCAGCATTTGTTTCATCCACAGGAGTTGAGTACAACAGCTCCCTGCTGCTATATACTCTGCCTCAGCTGTTGACAACGAAATAGAATTCTGCTTTTTACTATACCAGGAGACTAAGTTGTTTCCGACGTAAAACCACCCTCCTGTAGTACTCTTCCTATCATCAGCATTACCAGCCCAATCAGCATCACTATACCCTGATAAAAGAGTGTTGGTATCTTTGGAGTACCAAATGCCATAATCAACTGTCCCACTTATATACCTGATTATACGTTTGACAGCCGTGATATGAGATTCCTTAGGACAAGCTTGATAACGTGCACACACCCCAACACTGAAACTGATGTCAGGTCTACTTGCTGTCAGATACAATAAGCTTCCTATCATGCTCCTGTACAAAGTAACCTCCACTTGCTTTCCACCATCATCCTTCGTGAGTTTTTCAGTAGTACCCATAGGAGTGCGAGCTTGACGGGCCTTCTCAAGACCGAACCTTTTAACAAGGTTCTTAGCATACTTATTCTGATATATAAACAGTCCATCGCTAGTTTGTTTAACTTGAAGTCCAAGAAACATATGTAACTCACCGACCATACTCATTTCGAACTCTCTTTGCATGAGGTCGATGAATTCACGAACCAGTTGAGATGAAGTAGACCCAAAAACTATGTCATCAACATAGATCTGTGCAACTATGATAGCAGACCTGGTTCTCTGGACGAACAACGTCTTGTCAGCTCCCCCTCGCTCATAACCCTTTTTAAGGAGATATCTGGTCAGTCTCTCATACCAAGCTCTAGGAGCTTGCTTGAGACCATAAAGAGCTTTCTTCAAACGATAAACATGGATAGGCAAGAATGGATCTTCAAACCCCTTTGGTTGTTCAACATATACCTCCTCATTTAAAATCCCATTTAGAAAGGCACTTTTCACGTCCATCTGATGAAGCTTGAAATTGAAACTATATGCCATGGCGAGAAGTAACCTAATAGATTCCAAGCGGGCCACAGGAGCAAAGGTCTCGTCAAAATCAATTCCCTCGATCTGAGTATATCCCTGAGCTACCAGTCGAGCTTTGTTACGTGTGACGTTTCCTTTTTCATCCATTTTGTTTTTGAAAATCCACTTAGTTCCTATGACATTAATCCATTTTGGTCTCTCAACAAGACTCCAGACGTCGTTACGCTGAAATCGATTCAGCTCCTCTTGCATCGCCATCGCCCAGAAGTCATCGAGTAATGCTTCTTTAACATTCTTGGGTTCAACATTGGATAAAAAACAAGTATAACCAGCAAGATCACGATAATTTACCTGACTAGTGCATCTGGTGCGAAGACCATCTTCAACATTCCCAATGACAAGTTCAGGGGATGATTTCGAATAACTTTTTTAATCCCATGCGAGGAGTGAGCTTCATTTTCATCTGATTGAGATTCCCCAACAGATGCAGTTTCCTGAGAAGTACCATTCTGACAGGTACTCTTAGATGTTGAATCAAATGTTATAACATTTTGTTCAACATTTTCACCTTCTTCATTAACCTCTCCTTGAGTTCCAGGCCCCTCATGAATAGCAACCTCTCCCTGCTCGAAATCATCAACGAGAACATTGATAGACTCCATCAAAACATCAGTGCGATGATTCAGAACCCTGAAGGCACGACTCGTAATAGAATATCCGAGGAATGTTCCTTTATCACTCTTTGCATCGAACTTTCCCTTAAAGGTTCGATCCTGCAAAATGTAACATTTGCTACCAAAAACATGAAAGTAGGAGACATTAGGTTTTTTACCTTTCCATATCTCATAGGGAGTTTTCTCCGTTCTGGGTCTCAGATACACTCTATTTATAGTGTAGCAAGCGGTGTTAATTGCTTCGGCCCACCATTTAGTACTGACTTTCCTGGCGTTCAACATCACGCGAGCCATCTCCTGTAGAGTGCGATTCTTCCTTTCAACAATTCCATTTTGTTGAGTAGTCTTAGGCGCAGAGAACTCATGTCGTATTCCCTCTGCCTCACAGAAATCAGCAAACATGTGATTTTCAAATTCCTTACCATGATCGCTGCGAATTCGCATAATTTTTCCAATAGTAACTCATTTCTCCGTCTTAAGACGGGTGCAGAGTTTCTTGAAGGCATTGAAAGCATCAGACTTTTTTTTGAGAAAATCTACCCAAGTGAAACGAGAGAAGTCATCAACACAAACAAAAATATACTTCTTACCTCACATGCTGACTTCAGTCGTGGGTCCTATCAGATCCATGTGCAGTAGCTCCATATTTTTAGATGTGGTGATGGTCTGAAGTTGTTTATGACTAGTTCTCTTCTGTTTTCCCAGCTGGCAAGGTCCGCAGACTCCTCCTTTTTTCTTGGACAAAACAGGCATCCCACGAACAGCTCCGACCCTGGTGATTTCAATCAAGGTTTTGTAGTTAACGTGACCAAGTTTTTGATGCCACTGTTCGGAGACTTCAATACTGGCGCTGAGGCAGCTGTTAGCTTCTTGAAGCAGATAGCAGTTGTCAGCCGAACGCTTCCCAGTAAGAACGTTAACTCCAGCTTTATTCAGTACAACACACTCATCCTTAGTGAACTGAACAAATAACCCTTGGTCGCATAGTTGACTTACACTAATCAGGTTTGCCTTTAAGTCTTGAACATGCATGACATCCTTCAGAGTAACAGATTCAGTCATCTTCAGCTCCCCCTTTCCAATGACTTTGCTTCTCTGGCCATCACCAAAAGTAACGTGTCCTTTGTTGCCAGTAGTGTACTCTGAAGAAGACCCCGATTTCATGTCATATGTCGAGAACATCCGCTGTCGAAATACCACGTGTTTTCCGAGAAGGCGACCATGGAAGTGTAGGCAACTAGACTGTGAACACTAGACTTCCTTACACATCTCTTTGCGAAACTTTTCTCAGGATGTCCTGTGTTTCTTCCTTCATGTTGATGTCTCATTCGTCTGAAGCACCTGTTCTCAGTGTGACCTTTGCATCGACAGTAATTACAGACCAATTGCCTGTGAATAGTACTCGTCTTGTGTACATCCTTTTGACTCCCTTGCTTGAAGTAACTGTTGTTGCTCTTACTCTTGATAGTTCGACCATGTACCTCCTTGGTGAACTGAAGATAACCTCCTCTATTGAACCCTACGCCCGTACGATCTCCGGATACTTTTCCCATGCTTAGAATGTCATCAAGCTTAGTCTTACCAGAGTTCCATTTATTAAGAACACTCTCTGCCTTCTCGGCTCTCAGCAGTGTTCTCCTGAGTTGTCCCTCTAGATTTCTGAAATCGACCTTGATCTCTCCTAGTTGAGTTACAGCCTCTTCCCTTTCACCTTTTAGTCTAGTGTTTTCTTTCTTCAACGACTTGTTTATCTCACAAATCTTTATCCAATTTGCAAACATGATTTGATATGCAGATCGAATATCAACTTCGTCAACTTCTTCATCCTCACCCGTATCAGAAGTAGATTCACAGTCCAATGTTGTACTGAATGTTATAACATTTTTCTTGACATTCTTACATTTTTCCTCCAACATGGTGTGAGTTTTGCCCACACTAGGTCCAACATTTCTAGTAATGTCATCAGTACATTGATCATTCATAATGGCCATAAAAGCAACATAATTGCTGACAATATCTTCTTCTCCAGTACATCCTTCGGACTCTTCATCACTCCAGGAACTTGCCAGAGATTTTCCTTTTTATTTCTTGATGGTGTTTGCACACTCAGCTTGTATATGTCCAAACCCTTCACACTCTCTGCACTGAATTCCCTTGCCTCTATTCTTTGGTTCATACTTCTGTATAGAACGGTTGTTACCTCTTCCTGCAGGGGAGAGATTTGGACGAACTTCCTTGCTAGCATTTCTGAAGTTCTGACCTCTACTTCCTATTTTCCTCATCATTTTACTAAAGTTTTTGGTTAACAAAGCTATGTCGTCTTCAAGATCAGTGTCATTCCCTTCATGCGAAACATCAGTAGTTTCCACCTTTAGAGCCACTCCTTTCTCCCTTTTATTTTGCTTCAAGTTCATCTTAAAAGTTTGAAGAGACACCATCAATTCATCCAATCTCATATCAGATGTATTCCTAACTTCTTCAATGGCAGCAATTTTGGCTGAAAATTTTTCAGGTAGCGATCTTAGAGTTTTCTCCACTAATTTCTTTTGAGAGTACTTCTTTCCCAATTGAAAAGCATGATTAGCTATATCACGAAGTCTTCCATTGAATTCAGCCACAGATTCATCATCATTCATTCTAAGATTTTCAAACTGAGAAGCCAGAATTTGAAGTTTAGATGCTCTTACAGTGCTTGTCCCTTCATGTATATTTTGAAGGATGTCCCATGCTTCCTTCGCAACTTCGCAAGTAGAGATCAACTTAAACTGTTCTTCATCAACAGCAGTGAAAATTGCATTCACGGCCTTAGAATTTCCCAGAGCCGCTCGTTCTTCTTCGAGACTCCAGTCTTGGGCAGGCTTGAGAGATTCATGTCCTTTCTTGTCATCAACAGTAGGAGGAGTCCAGCCTTCGACAGTGGCCACCCAGGCTTTCTCGTCAAGCGATTTGATGAATGCGCGCATCCGAGATTTCCAATACGTATAATTAGTTCCAGTGAGCAACGGCGGTCGGGTCACAGAAGCTCCTTCCTTCGTGTTCATGGTTGACGTACTCAAACAGCAGAATCACACCCCCTTTGACAAACAAAGAATGCGGATGACCTGCTCTGATACCAATTGAAATTTAGTATGACAACCTAAATAGTAAAGACATGAGAATAATAACAAACAACACATCAAGACACATGGTCATTGGTAACGCAGTTCGGTGCGCACACCTACATCTGCGGGGCCCCGCCCAGAAATTCAAATTACTCCACTGAAATAATGATAGTTACAATACAATTTGATACTAGGGGAAACAAAACTCACCCTCAATACAAACCGCAAAGGGTTGACCTCAATCAACCCCGTGGAGTAATTTGCGCAAGCTCCCCTTGCGTGCAAGTTCCCCTTGCAATACTGACCAAGATAAACTCCCTTGATCCCCTACCTCTGTAGTCGTCAGCCTCCTCCCGGAGCCTTTTTAGAACACCTTTTTCCAAAGTACCTCTCTGCGAAAAAGCGTCACTTCATTTCAAACCAACTTCCAACTTTAACATCGCTCTACAAAGTTGTTAAGTGGTTAGCCAACAATTCTTCAGATCAAATCACTAAGGATTTTACGAACAACCCAAGAGCAGCAAGGCGAGATAGATCAGATAAGAAAGGATCTTCAACAGTCGAAACTAATCTGAGCCCGAACAATATCTTTTACCAACCTACAAACCGCTTCGGCAAATATAACTGAGAAATCCACCCGATCCAAACTGAAGGAGAAGATCTGAAACCATTTAACATGATAGCTCCTATCTTCAAATAAACAACGAGCCTTATCCTTGATCAGCTGTTAAAATCAAGTAGCAACAGAGAAAAGCACGGGAACAGATCTCAGACGATAGAACAGCACGTTCAACATTTCTTATGACACAATGTTCAACATTTCATAAGAACACTTGTCTCATGTTTACAAATGTTGAACAATAAGTGCAATATTTCAAGTAACATTTTGTTCAACACTTCATAAGAATCAATCGTGCCACAAGAGCCAAATAATAGACTTAACAGTAACAATGAACCGTAACATGCTTAATGCGCACATAAAAGATGTGGTCTTTAACAGTATGTATGTCTGCATAGTTATCATAATATAACTGCATATGTAGAAAAACCGTGAACTAAAGCTATGCCAGATCTTTGATTCGTACCAACTTACATGTGACATTTGTCATAGATTGAAATTTGGATGGTGTGCTAGACCTTGTAACCATTGTTCTTATTTTTCCTGCCAAAGATTTCATCCAATAAGTATATAATATCATGTAACAGATCTCTTCTCAATGGACGATCCTGTCCATGCAACATCAAATAAGACATCCACTTTATAATGATTGTAATATGAATGAGTATCCTACCTGATCCACCCTTTAAATCACGTACTATCAGGAGTATATTCTCTCTTTGATTTGTATGTGAAGCAAACATAAAACTAGTTGACCATTTATTGGATATAAGACTAATTGACCATTTATTGGATACGTGAATCAGACTAAGTCATAGTCAATGTAACGACCTGGTTTCGGAGGGAGGGGTCATCACAAATTACAAGAATATGCAGGTTTTGATGGTTATCAGTACAGAATAGACGAAATAGAAATATACATACAGTAAGACATACCTGAACGAGAGGTCTCAAAAACTCGGTGCACAACTCATAATGAAAGAAGTCAATCCTAGAACTTTGAAGCTCACTAGAAAATCTGTTCAACCTAGAGATGTAAGCATCCAGTTTATGTACTAAACAATATGTAACGGTACCAGGCAAGTAGTAAATTATAGAACATAAAGGTAACACACTATGAACAATTTAAAACAGGTAAAGTAAAAATAATCTGATGAACTAAAATGTAATAGGTTATAAGACTTTTCAATGCTATTAATCCCTAGAGTGTTATTAAAAGTTTAGTTAACCATTCTAAGTTGATTCATAATGGAGAGAACTGTAAAGTAGCAATACAACAATATTAAAGGACAATCATGCAAGGCATTAACATTAAGTAATAGAGTATCCGTGTCCAATCGACAAACATTGCAAATACTATCTTATATACTAAAGTGTGATGTTTTATATTGTGATGTGACTCATATTAGAGAGCACGATATGCGACCCGAAGACCAACTTGTACCGCGGGGAGCTACCCCGGGTCGAGTTCAAAAACGAGAAACAGGAAGTGACTCGGGATCCTTGGAACATGAAATCATAAAGGAAATCCTCCTAGATAAGAGCCGAATGCATGGCTCCAATCGTTTCTGCACTCTCTAATATGAGTTATCCCTAACCCAATGAAATCTATATACTATGTACAGTGTATGTCAAGTGTAGTATGTTGTAAATTGTGTCTACTGTTGACATGTTTTCATGGGTTTCATGTTATAAGTTATGGTGTCATGTCAGTATCATGCCCAATATTGTATCTGATATTGCAATGATTTTAATATAGTCATGAGAATGGGATTCTAAAGGTGATTACCATGGATTTAAGCGGTGGTCTCTGATGTATCGTGGCACTTTATCCCCATGTAACACTTAGTTCCCAACAATGTGATGCGTTTCGCTAGGGATTTGATGATAAAAAGGGGATTTTTATTGGAATTTCAGATCTAGTACTAAAAATAAACCCTAATACAATAAATCTACTCGCTAACTAAGACTAGGAAATAATTCTTAACCTAGGGGGAAAAGCCAAATCCTAATACAATTAATCTAAGGGAACAAATAAAATAACTCTCTCAATTCTTCGATATCCCATTAGGGCCGGCTCAACCCCCTTAAATAGCAAAACACCCCTTAAATGTCATTTTACCCAAATGCCCATGTTCCAATTACCGGCCGCAACACTACTCCGCCCCGGAAAAACCACCTTGTCCTCAAGGTGGTGCGTGAAGGGTATGGTCAGCTACTCCACGTGCAGGTGCTCCTGATCATCGTCCACGCCGGCTTCTAGCATTATCACACTCTCTTCTCCCTCTTCTTCGTCATTCACTATCAGGATCTGAAGAGTACGATTCCCGCACCGGTGCCCAGGAGTAAACTTCTCGTCGCATTTGAAACACCGGCCCTTGGTCCGTTTGTCACGAATCTCTGTCTCGGTCATTCTTCGTGTATGTCCCCCAGGTCGTAGTTCCATTCCCTTCTCCTTGGTAACCATTGTGCCGTCAGTGGATGTTGCCCCTCCTGCGTCCCCCTTTTGTCCCCCTCCAGGATCCGGCCCTCGAAAGGTAGAGCCTCCCCACGTCCCCCGAGCTCTTCTCTCTGTCTCCTGATGATCCTCCACCTTCCTGGCCAGCTTCATCATCCCGCGCAAACCAATGGGCTCAAACTGCCTCAGCCCCGACCTCACCGTGGGCTTCAGCCCCTTCATGAAACAGCCCTCCAGAGACTCCTCAGAAACTCCCCGAACTCGGTGGCAGAGCGACTCAAATTTCTTGATATAATCCCCCACGCTCCCCTCCTGCTTCAGCGAGTACAGTCTCTCGAACACGCCACCAGCCTGTCCTCCTCCAAACCGCTCCGTCAAGAGCGTCGTAAACTCAGCCCAGGTCTGAAAAGGTTGCTGCTGATCTGTCCAGCGAAATCAGCCCAGAGCCTCTCCCTCCAAGCAAACCCCTATCACCCGAAGCCACTCCTCTCCCGGGACAGCGGACACCTCCAAGTACCTCTCCACCCGGTACAACCAGTCATCTGGGTCACCCCCTCAAAAACAAGCACCTCCAGCTTCCTCAGACGCCTCTCGCCAGCGAATCCACCTCTCTCCTGCGGCTGGAAACCTCCCTTGTGCCGGTATCCCTGTCGCCTGTCCGGAACATAAGCCTCAGCTCGATCACGGTAGCCTTCCCCTGCTCCATGCCCCTGCCAGTCTCCCTGAGGGTGTCCAAACTCCGCCTGGTGGCCTCCCGGGGGTCCTGGTATGCTCTCCAATCTCCCGTAACTCCCCCAAAGGGTGGTGGCTGAGTCGACGGGCCTCCTGTGATCTGGTGGTGCCCTCCACACTGTTGAAATTCTCCGCCCGGTCCCCAAAAGGCTGAAAACCCCCAAACTGCGCTCCTTGGACCTCGGGCGGGGCCCCTGGGGGCCTGGAAATCCACGAACTAGGATGTCGGGCCTCCTGGGGGGTTGGTGGCCCCCCATGGGTCCGGCGGGCCTCGGGTCCCCCCTCTGGGGTCGGCCGAGGCCCCCCAGGCCGCCGCCGGGGGCGGCCAGCCCTGAAAATGGGCCGGCGGGCCCCAGGCTGCGGCGCCTGGGCCTGTCGAGGCCGAGGGGGGCGGGTGCGGCCGCCCCTCCCAGGGGCCTGGCGGCCCCCCGCCGCCCCTCTGGGGGTTCGCCGGGTCCCCCCAGAGGCCCCTTGGGGGTCGGCGGCCACCCCATGGGCTGTCGGCTTGCTGGGTTTCCTCCTCCGGTCCCCTTGTCGTCGTGGCGTGGCTGTGCGTGATCTTGGTGAGTCCCCCACGCATGGTCTCCTTGATCGAAGCCCCCGTCTTCGTCTAGATCCGGATCATCTTCAAAAAAATTGCCTTTTTCCCTTTGTCCTTCGCCAAAGGTGGCTTCTTTTTGCTTGGATCCACTTTTGGCACAAGATGAGCGGTCAACGCCGCTATAGCCTCCGATAATTTTGCCTCTGTCTTCCCTTGGTTCTCCTTCACCTCTTGGATCTCCCCCCGGATTTGCGCGGCTATTTCGGCGTCTTCCTTCCTTACGTCGATGAAACCCTTGCTAATTTGGGCCTCCATCCGTTCAACCTTCTCTTCCAGAATATCGACCCGCTCCTTGGTTCGTGTGCTCGCCATGGATCGAACGCTCTGATACCAATTGATGCGTTTCGCTAGGGATTTGACGATAAAAAGTGGATTTTTATTGGAATTTCAGATCCAGTACTAAAAAGAAACCCTAATACAATAAATCTACTCGCTAACTAAGACTAGGAAATAATTCTTAACCTAGGGGGAAAAGCCAACTCCTAATACAATTAATCTAAGGGGACAAATAAAATAACTCTCTCAATTCTTCGATATCCCATTAGGGCCGGCTCAACCCCCCTTAAATAGCAAAACACCCCTTAAATGTCATTTTACCCAAATGCCCCTGTTCCAATTACCGGCCGCAACACAATGTCATTGACAACATCAAAAACTCGTAATCAATGTGCGATATTTCATAAACAGATACAATATCAAGGTCATGCACAGTATCAAATGAATAATGTCAAGAGTTGATGCAATATTAAAAGTATGAATTTAGTGTACAATATTTAATACTATTGGTAACAATGGATCATGTAATTGGATCACGATTGTTTGTTATAGTCAATTGTTATCAGATAATAAACATGTTATATGCGAGCGAGGCTTTTCATTGTAATGTCATTTTATGTCAAGTATAATTGTTCAAGTATTGCAATGGTCTTCTAGTTGTCTAGTTATTTTTAAGTTTTGCATGTCATCAAATGTCAATGTTAGGTATTATCATGGTTCTCAGAAAATGTCTATGTTACTCACTGACTTAGATAACGCACTTTAGGGGTTCTCTGATAACAGTGTAAGTCCTACTTCATGTTTTCAACATGAATGCATATATCATGTATCAATTTTCAATTTCAAGTCAAGTCATTCTATTTCATGCATAACGCTTAAACTACACAATTTAAAGATATTAATAACAGCTCTAAATCATTGCAGTCATGCTAAGTAATGACTAAGTAATTTCAGAATGTACTTGATCACATGTAAGTTTCATGTCAACTAAAAACTAACTAAAATAATTTCTACTACTACACAAGAACATATCACATAAATTCTGAAAACTATTTAAAACTGATTTTAAAATGATATTTATAGAAAAGAAAAGGATACGACGAGATGCGATCAGATTCACAGTTGGCATCCTAAATAAGTTCCAGTTTACCAGCCCAGAGGTCATTGTACCGCAGTTAGGTTTTATGAATAGTAATGAGCCAACCAAACAACAAACGGCCCATCGGCCTAGAAGAGCATAATTCCAGAAGCCATTCACAAATAAGTACAACAGTGTAGAAAGTCCAAACTAACGACTAAGTCCAAGATTCATTGACAGCCAGAAAAAGGCAGAAAAAGAAAAAGCCCACAGAATCCCCCACATAATTAGAGACAACGCCCATCTTAACCATCAGCAGGGCCCGACGCCCAAAGTGTAGGGCAGAAAGCCCAGTAAAGATCTAACGACGGTGAAGGCCCGTCGGAGAAGTGACGACAAAAAACATCAGGGATTAACCCAGGCAAAACCCAAGAGCAAAACAACCGGTGAACCCCACAACCCAATCACGGCAACCGACACCCTGGCGGCCAACAGAATCAATCAAACCCCAACCGACTACACGCAATAGAAGCGGGTAGAGGCAAGCGTCGTCGTAGAGCCCGTTAGGATGCCGGAAAACATGTTAATTAAATGGAAAATTTCCCTTGAAGAATTCGTGAAACATCATCTCCCGATTAAACTCAAAAATCTCACAAACTTGATCATGCAACAAAATTCCAACAATTTCAAACTCACATGATTTGAGAAAATTAAATTAAGAAATTAGAACATAAACCGAAGAACTTAGTTTAGAGATAATCTACCGTAATTGAAAAGGCTAAGAAAATCCCATGAGATCCGAAAGCTCTAAAGGAAAAACCACATCTTGAAGCAAAAGACATTTGAAGAAGATGATGATGAAAATTTTTGTATAATAAAACCCTAGGAATCGAATGAGAAGAAGGGAATTAAAGGCATGTGAAGATAAATGAGGAGAAATCGTTTCGGAACCATACTCTTTGCGACCGAAGAGGAATCAACGGCGTCTTGTGCGGAGAGAAGAAGAGGCGACGGCTGTGGGTTGAATTCGTTTAGTTGGAGAGAGAGAGAGAGAATGTGGAGAACGGCTCAAATTTTTGTTAGGGTTTATTTTGAGGGGGAAAGAGAACGGCTCAAATTTTTGTTTCTTTTGGGAGAGGAGAGGCCGGGTCAAAGTAAGAGGGTTTTGGGCCTTTTGGAATTAGGCTTTGATTTAAGTTTGAGGGAGAAAAATAGGAAAGATAATAGTAAAGGGAAAGTGGGCCGTGGGCTTCGGTCCAAAGATAAAAAAGAAAAGAGAAGAGAAGAAAGAGAAGAAATAAAGGAGTTGGGCTGGGCTTTCTAAAGGAAAGATAAGGAAAAGATAAGGAAGAGGAGAATAGGATTTAAATTGGGAAAAATTCTTTTTAAAAACCGCAATAAACCGCAAAAAAAACCATTAAATTTTGGGCCGTTACAGTGAGGTAGTGAGGTAGTTGATTTTCCTTACAATATCATCCATGATTGTCCAACGGCTATCCCTAATTTGATAGTAACATTTGGATCCATAAGAGAGCTGACTGGTCTCTACCTAGATAGCTTGGTCTGTGCACGAATATTCAATACATAATTCTTTTGTGATAATACCATTCTTTTATGTGATCTAGCTACATCCATGCTAAGTAATGTATGGGCCTAAAATCTTTAGTCTGAAAATATCGTTGCAAGCATATCTTCAAAGCTCCAATCCCCTTAATATCATCGCTTATGATTACCATATCATTAGCATAAATTACCGGGAAGATACATCTCTTGATGTACCTGAAAGATACCAAGAAATCCTTACTTGTTGCATTCTAAATTCTTGAACAATAGCAAATCACGCTCGTAAAAATTGCTTTAGGCCATACAAAGATCGCTTTAACCAGTAGATTTTTCCCAACTCTTTCTTGGCAACAAATATTGACGGTTGCTCCATATAAACATCTTCATCAAGAATAATATTGAGAAATGCATTCTTGATGTCTAGTTGATATAACGACCGGTGACATGTAGCGGCAAGTGAGATAAGGAGACTAGATGAAGTGAGAGTGAAAATATTCAACTAATCAATGTCATAGACCTATGAGTAGTGCTTAGTCACATGTCAATCTTTTAACCCGAACAATGTGCTATTAGAATTGTGATTTACAGTAAAGACTCATTTACATCTCACCACAGTCTTGACAGGAGGGATGTGAACCAGATCCCAAGTACTGTTATCATCTAATATTATCATTTCCTCTTTCATTGTCATTTGCCAATATGAATGTGCAAGAGCTTTGGACAAAGATTAAGAACATGTTATGTATCAATGGAAGATATGAAATATTCATGAGACTGATGTGCAAATGACACAATTTTATATAGGATTTTTTCGATATTCATCCCTCCCTTAAATCTTTCGTATTTTGATATTAGTACCTTAAATATGAGTATTTGCTTGTAAGTCCCTCAAATACATATCTTAAATATTACTAGTCCCTTGAATATGTGTATTTGCTTGTAAGTCCCTCAAATACATGTCTTAAACCTTAATAGTCTCCAAGTGATGTCTCCTTCTCATACTTAAAACATTTTTATCAAAATATTTTCTCCTCTCACACTTTAAACAAAGTCAGAAAACTCGTCAATCGAGTAGAAAACCCAAAAAAATGAAACTTTTCTCAAAAAACGCCCTAAATCAACATTAAAATCAACTGTTAGGAACCATGAGGGCGAGAAGGACTATTAAGGTTTAGTTTATGTATTTAAGGGACTTACAAGCAAATACTCGGATTTAAGGGACACATATCAAAATACACATGATTTAAGAGACGGATAGGCGAAAAACCCTTTTATATAATGGATGAGCAATGCAACTATGAATGCATTTGCGAAGGGCAGTAAGAACATTAATATTTGGTTGACTAGGTGACTTCATTGATGAAGATCTAGAAATATATGATGTAGGAGTTGACATGGTAGCAGAAGTTGGCACAAGAGCATGATTCTTAGGGTGTCTTGCATACATGTGCAATTGTTTTTGAACTTTTTCCTGATCTTGTTACATATTGGTCTCTGACATATCTGAAGAGTTAGTACCTACCTTTATCTTATTACGAGTATCTGGCAAAAGAAATTCATCATTAGAAGTGCAATCATTCACATTTTTGATAAGGGAAATATCAGCAAAAGTATCAATGTGTAAACCTACTAATCCAAGCAAAAGTATATTTTGGATATGTTGTTTAAGATAGAAATATCAGGGTGTAAACCTATATCCTTATCAATAGAGCTTACTTCCAGACTTATACTAGATTAGGAGGTTATTACATGATCCATGACGAAACATGAGATTGATTGGAAAATTAAACTATCTTATAATGATGTGGTCTCATATTACGTTTTTAGTGAGTGTACTGAGTCTGTTATTAGTCCTATTCCTTTAGTTCTTGTAGCTAATCTAGTTGATTTAGATCAGGAATGTACCATGAATTGAGTTGCATGAACTGGATTGAAATTCGAGGTCGGTTGGTGTGAATTGGTAACACGGCTACTAATCAGCATTAACTACAATATCAGCTATATGGTTAATGTATGGTTTTTATGATCTGTCACTCTACAGATTTTAAGGAGTACATTCCATTCATCCCACCCACCCACCACCACCCCCCCCCCCCCCCCCCCCCCCCCGCAAAAAAAAAAGAAAGAAAGAAAGAAAAAGAAGAAGAAGAAGAAGAAGAAGAAAAAAACAAACAAACATAAAAACAAAAAACAAAAACAAAAACAAAACTGAATACCGCAAAAAGGTAACCTTACGATTGGACTTCTGCTTGGGCAACTGCTATTCATTGTGAGAAATGCTGATAGCGCAGGAATAGCTTGTGAGATTATGAATGATATCATCAAAATAAATGTGAAAATTATATGTTTTGGATATATTTCCTTCTCACTAAATCAAATTTGGAATATTGCAACCAGTGGCGGAGCTAGAAAGCTTTGACCGTGACGGCGCATACATAATAAGGGTGACAACTTTGACAAGAAGGAAAATCACATTTATATAGCCATATATCATAACCTGACATAATACTTTTTACGTTTTACATCTTCATGGAAATTGTTATTACTGGATATATAAACTTTTGACTATGGCAAAAATTCTTTAAAATCTATTTATCACAAATGCTTTTATTTAAAGACGGGTTATTAAAATTTTGTCTGATTTTTGAATTTTTTGAAAATGTTCATCACAATGATTCTCCAGTTCTCAAAGATATATATTGAAAATTTTGATGCAAACTACTGAAATAATAAAATTTTTAATTGACCTTGGAACCTGATTTCTTGAAGATGAAGATCCAAGAACATGATTCTTCTCATTAATAATAGAGGTAGCATATCATCTACAGCCAACCCTTTTGGGATTCCTGTTTATATAGAAGAACACAAATGTGATGCGAACTACATTTGAAACAAGAAATTTTTGATGCAAACTTCTGAAACAAGAAATTTTTTAATTGACCTTGGAACATGATTTCTTGAAGATGAAGATCCAAGAACATCTCCTCATTAATAATAGAGGTAGCATATCATTTACAGCCAACCCTTTTGGGATTTCTGTTAATAGAGAAGAACTCAATTGTGAGAACACATAAAAATGCCAACTTTCTCTCATTCATGCATATATTCAGTGATGTGAACAAAACTGAAGATGCCATCTGAAAATGAGAGTGATAGAGCCATTATCTAAGAATTGAAATTGTGTTGCAAAATCGAAATTTGTTAATTTGTTTTGAGTTTAAATTAGTTAGCTAAACAACTTGATATTTTTTAATAAAGCGGACCATTAAAATTGCAAACCAAATTTCTGAGTTCACAAGAGGATGAAGCAAAGCATAGAATCTATACGTCGTACATCAACGTGATGAATCTGAAAATTGGAGCTTGTAAGTCCTTTTGCAGTTTAAAACCAAAAATAAACGAAGTTCCATCCAAACATCACATTTGTCAATATATAGCATGGTTTGCTTGTATTTTTAGTTTATTATTCAAGTTTTATACTAGCACTTGCAACTTTCCACCAATATTCCTAAGGATGGAGAAGGGAAATCATTTTAGGTGTTCATAATTTGCAGTAGTGGAACAAATGAGGTTATAGGACAATGGAGATACACTTTGTTTTTTCCTTTACATGCTGTTCACTCCATCAAATATCACAGGAAACACGGAAAATGATTACATTATTTGAAAAAAAAAATCCAACACAAAGGAAATGAAATTCTACACCGACAAGGGCATCATTGGTGGAAAAATATTAGAAGGTTAATCCATGAGAGACGATGTCAGAACAATTACTTTAGTCTGTAACTCATCCATCCTGTGCCAAAATTTCTTCACAGAACATAAAACAAAAGTCACAACTCTACAAGTTGGATGAATGATTCTACGTTATTGCATTCTTCATCAAACAAGTGACTATGTGAGTATGTGTTGAATTACGTAATTTCCATTTCATTTATTCCCCTTTGCTCATTATAATCTAAACAAAACTTCAAACATGCATTTGTCAACCAGTTTGAGAACGATACCAAAATCCATCGCAAAACCCAATTCTAATAAAAAACCACGTCCCAAGTTCCCAACCAAATCAAAAATAAATGAATGAATGAATGAAGATAAAATCTTTTTACATGCAGAGACAAACTAATAGCAAAGAAGGAAATAGACAGTCAATGTTTGCCACATTTTTCTCTCATCTCATTAAACCTCCAGTCCTCTCTCATCTCCCACTCCAACTTCTTCTAAAGTAGCTGTGTGTTAGCTTGGTGCTCCAGGCCCACATTAGCACCATCAACACTAATAACCTTGGCCCGTCGGCCTTTCAGAGATGGCTGATGGATGGGCTGAGTAGTAGTAGGTCAACATCAAGGGGATGATTGTCCCTTATAGGTCTATCATCCATTGGTTGGAGAGGGCGAGTCTGATGAACCAAAAGATGAGGTTATATGAGCCAGTGGGGGCAATTGCCCCCCCCCCCCCCCCCCCCCCCCCCCCCCCCCCCCCCCCGCCACCCCGCCCCCCCCCCCACACCAATGCCCCCACCGACTCTGCCCTTGATTGCGACCTACAAATTTGAAACATGATTTAGAAAATGAATGTCTAGATCCAATTATGCACCCTAAAACAGAAACAATGGGGGCATTGTGTAACAAATGAATAATAGAAATCATTGAAACTATACTAAGAAGTGGATACAAATAATGAACCATTTTGGGGACCCACCAAAGAAATAGTCATAACCCATATTTGATTTCTGTATGGCACAATACACTTATAGACGACTCCTGCTAGTTGAACTGTTTGGTACTCGAAAGTATTCTACTATGTGGACATGCTTGTAGATACAAGGACTAGCAGCTGATGGAGATAAAGCTGGAACATCACAACTATCATGAAGATAAGGTCTTTGTCAAGATAATTTGGACCATTTTCAAACGTTGAAAAATATTGCAATGATTGTTTAAAAATCTGTTCTTGAGGTGAGCAGTATCAATAATGCCAGTAATTCATAACATGAACGTATCTTGTTGCATGAGGAAAGACATTTTCGATATTAATTGTTTGCTGGGTTCGGATGACTGATAGGAACTCGAAGAGAATCTGAAATTTTATTGAATAAACTGAAAATAAAATAAGATAAATTGGCTACAATCAAAGGGGTAACCTCCCTCCCAAGACGCCGGTTGTAGAGGACGCCCGTACTCTCCCATAGAACGAGGAAAATTCTCCTCTTGATCACAAAATTCTCAAAATAAGCATGTCTAGGGCCGGCCAGCCGGCCTCCCCTCTTATTTATGAGGATATAACTAATTGTCTAATTATCCAAAAGCCCCTACAATAATAAAAATCATAAAAATGCCCAAAGTGCTCTCATACTAGGCCGAATCTAACATTATTCCGACCCTTAAAAACCACATTGTCCTCAAAGTGGTGCATGAAGTGTGTTGGGCTCCCGTTTCAAGTAGATTGCATGCATCCTCCCAGGTCAAAAGGAAGAGATGTGTCTCCACCGCCTTCAACGTCGTCCTGACGAAAGCCACAATAATCGTCCAACAGATCTGAAGGTCTACCATGACCCAAACTGAATGATGACGCTCGGACGTACGTCGAATTGAAAACAAATGGCCTTGAGGTTATTTAAGAGTGTCGACGGGCCAAAACGGGTTCTGAAAAATATCGTCGGGCCAAGGCGGGTTCCAAAGGGCATCGTCGGGCTCCCACGAGTACTCGGAAGGGTCATCGTCGTCGCCGCGCTACTGGAAGGGCTCCGTCGCATGATGTTTTAGACCAAAAAAGACGAAACTGCGCTGTCCGACGCCTCGGAGGGGCTATCGTCGCTGCAGAAGGGGTGGCAGCCCCCCCTGCGGGGCCATGGAGGGGCGGGTCCCTCTGTTTCGCTGTCGGAAAGCTCCTCTCGCTGTTTTGATGCCCTAGAGCTTCGTGGTTCGCAGCTTTGCATCGTGAGCTTCGAATCTACGCCGTTCTTCTCCGTCTCCTTCGGATCTGAAAGTTCCGCAGCTTTTTTGCCTCCTCTGTCGCTTCCTCGGCCTCTTCTTCCTCAAGGGCTTTCCTCAACTCTTGAAAGAGTTGTTTCATTGATTTTTTTTTCTTCTTTCTCTTCCAAAGCCATCACCTTTGGCCACACCGTGATTTGTTGCTTCATCTCTTGATTCAATTGTAGGGCATATTGGACTAATTGCATGATGGCCTCCATTTCCTCATTCATGGATCACATCTCGTCACTTGAAATGAAACAGCTCTGATACCAAATTGATAGGAACTCGAAGAGAATATGAAATTTTATTGAATAAACTGAAAATAAAATAAGATAAATTGGCTACAATCAAAGGGGTAAGCTCCCTTCCAAGACGCCGGTTGTAGAGGGTGTCCGCACTCTCCCGTAGAACGAGGAAAATTCTCCTCTTGATCACAAAATTCTTAAAATAAGCATGCCTAGGGCTGGCCGGCTCCCCTCTTATTTATAAGGATGTAACTAATTATCTAATTATCTAAAGCCCCTACAATAATAAAAATCACAAAAATGCCCAAAGTGCGCCCCATAATGGGCCGGATCTAACAATGATCTCATTCTTCAAGCGTCCAGTCTCTCTTTTTGCTCCACTTTTCAGTAAGCATTCATTGATGGTACATTTGCTCTCCTTAACTGCATAATATCAGTACGCAGTTTTTTTACACCAGTTTGCTTAGATAATTCTTTGCTTCATGAACGATATTTGTCATCGGCGGCATATAACTTTGTGACCTTTGAGTAGAGAGGTAACTCAAATAACATATGTTACCAAATATTTTTAGAACCATTAGAGGTTCTGCTAGATGATAACACTGTTAAATGCTACCTACTAGTGCTTTTCAAGCATCCACATTATTAGAGCTGAAATGTCATCGGCGGCATATAACTTTGTGACCTTTGAGTAGAGAGGTAACTCAAATAACATATGTTACCAAATATTTTTAGAACCATTAGAGGTTCTGCTAGATGATAACACTGTTAAATGCTACATACTAGTGCTTTTCAAGCATCCACATTATTAGAGCTGAAATGTTCATTAAGATAAGTCAGGAAGGAAGTAATGTGCGTGAGCTACTTCCCAACCTTGAACAATTCCTTGGAGCACACCCAACTGCTGTGTAGGTCTTCATTTTGTCCTTTTATTAAACACAAACCGTTGCAATTTATTGATTTAATCGTTGAATGTGTATAAGCAAACAATAATTAGGATGGGCAGCAGACTTGTCACCCTCTGGACTAAAGACTTTCTAAAGCCAACTAATGTATGTATGTGTGTGTGTGTGTGTATTATTATTATTATTATTTTGAGCTAACCTTGTGATACTTCTGAAAGAAAATACATATCGGTCCAATAAGAGCAATGTGTTCTTTGAGACAACTCACAAAGAGAATCATCTCTTTATGGGGAGTTGTGTGCTTCGAGTCACTTCCCATTCTCTTTGTCTTCATACACACAACCTGTTAATTATTTCTGGACTTAATGTAGGTATATAAGCAAAATAAAAATTGGGATACATGGTAGACTTGCCTCTGTCGGTATTCTAGAGTTCAAGACTTCCTGAATCCACACAATCTATAATTATATCTTGGTGTTTTTGTTTTGGCTTTTGCCCTCTGTCTTCAGTTTTATATGTTGTAATCTGTTCTTCAAAATACACTTTCTTGACTATGTAGCAAATATTTCATTTTGTTAAACAGCCTTAATTTGACTTTGAATTACAGGTTGCAAGATGTAGTGCATAGTGAAAAGCGGATATATCTTGTATTTGAGTATCTGGACTTGGACCTTAAGAAGCATATGGATTCTTGTCCAGATCTTGCTAAAGATCCACGTTTAGTAAAAGTAAGTTCCGCTTTGGCTTGAAGTTACATACTGTATTAACTAGGAATAAACACACTATAACAGACATGCTTGTTCATGCAGTACCGGCATCATACATTTGCATGTCAGGAACCCCTGTATAGGGGCGGTTTTCACTTTCCTGTATCTCTACTTCTATGATTTTTAATCATTACAGCTAATATGCGTGTGTACACACTGGAAAGGAAACATCATAGATATTTCCCCCCGACTGGTAAGCCATATGCATTTGATTCCTGCTTCCAAGATCTCTCTACAGCTGTGGATTGCATGGTACATACAGTTAATCTTGAATGTTATTACAAACCCAGCCTAGATTCTGCTATCCCAAGGTGATGCCAAACTGTTGGCAAACATAAGTATAGGCAGAAAAGGAGCTGTTTCACACATATTCAAGACGAGGTTTTGTGTAGGAGATTCAACTTTGTGGTCAGAACATTTTAAAATCATTCAACAGGGTATTGATCCATGACATTCTTGTGGGTAGAGAGAGAAGTTAGGTGGATGGATAATTTTGCATCAGGAGTTGCATTTCATTTTAAAGACACAATATATGCAAAATGGACAAAGTGACACATACATCCTTGTAATCTCTCTTGTATGGCCGTATTTTCTAAACCTAGTAACAATACTGTTGCTTAATGCTTGTATTTTTTTTCTCTTGGTGATGAACTTGTATTTGTTGGTTGCCTTGTACGCATATATATCTTGCTTCATTTAGAATTTTCGAGCAAATTGACAGTTCAGTATGTTACCATGTATATTAGGCTGCAGGAGCATGGTTAAAGTGAATCTTTTGTCTTTTTAGACAAGGGAAATGCTAATTGTACTAAAATCCACTATGATGTAGTTGTTAGAGATGTCCATGTGGGGGACATGTCCACGAATGGCTAGCAGGTCCCACATGTCACACTTAAAGTAATTTCATAGCAATGTTATATCCGTGGTACTCTATTATCATGGCTGTTTTGAAAATGATTGATTAAAGAACATAATCTCAACTGCTGATGTACCTTTATTTAATGGCATCTTACTTCCTTTCTTATTTGCAGAATTTTTTGTATCAAATTCTCCGTGGCATTGCTTATTGCCACTCACACAGGGTTCTTCATCGGGATCTGAAACCACAGAATTTATTGATAGATCGGCGCACTAATTCTTTAAAGCTTGCAGACTTTGGACTGGCGAGGGCATTTGGTATTCCAGTCCGAACCTTTACTCATGAGGTAATTTGGTTGCAAATATGTTTTGCATTTGATGTTCTTAATATGTGTCCATGTAATTTTGCAAGAATATGTTCTTACTACTAATGCGAATGAGAAGTGTTTAAACTGTCGGTACGAGGTGACCTTAAAATGCTAAACATGTTATGGGCTAAGTCTTATTATCTGGTATTGGTAACTTCTCTAGATGTTCAGTGAGCAAAATTTTGGTTGTGACAGCTTGAATCACTGGGACAATTTAACTTCTACTTCAATGAGCATAGCAATGTGCTTACTAACAGTAGATTTGTTCTTGTATTTGATCTTCTCTCAGGTGGTCACACTATGGTATCGGGCACCTGAAATTCTCTTGGGGTCTCGCCAATATTCTACACCTGTAGATGTGTGGTCAGTGGGCTGTATTTTTGCCGAAATGGTTAACCAGCGGCCTTTGTTCCCTGGAGATTCTGAGATCGATGAGTTGTTCAAAATATTCAGGTTTTTTGAGTACACTGGTTGCCTAATTTATTTTTATTAGTGTTGTATGACATGTAAAACTTATTGCGCTACTGTGTTTCTTGTTTGTTTTTTATTTAAACTGAAGAGGTTTGGGCACTCCAAATGAAGATACATGGCCAGGTGTTACCTCATTGCCCGACTTCAAGTCCGCATTTCCCAAGTGGCCTCCTAAGGTATGAAGTTTTGTATTGATTTAGTTTCTGGTTTTTCTCTGGTAATCATATTTATAATTCATCCATTGTCAAATATGCAGGATCTAGCAACAGTGGTCCCAAATCTTGAACCTGCTGGAATTGATCTTCTTTATGTAAGTATAGTATTCACTTAGTCAGCACCTCATCTTAGTAAATCTCCTGAGAGCTCTTGTTTCTTCGTTGGAAATTCAATTAATAGCCCTTTTTCGCTTTATCCTTTCCCTTTCCCTTTCGTACATGGCATTCTGAGTCCAGAGGTTCTGGACTACCCAGAAATTAAGCCCACAGTTAATCACGAAAAGATTATGATGTTACGTAAAGATAAGATACTAGTACCTAAAACAAAGGTTGATAAGCAATGTTCTAGGCGTGCTATCTTATGTTGCATACGGTAACTTGTGTGGGGATGGATGTTCTATACTAAAGATAGCATTCTGCCAGGCACGTGACTTTAGGTGGCGAGACATGATAGATTTTAGTATTGTAGCATCTAAGCCTCTTTAGATTTCAATGTCTATCTTCACGCGCTATAGTTATTTGCAAGCCCGACTGCTTATGTGTCTTACGGAAGGAAGACCTCACTATATGGTTAATTTGAGACAACTGCTCCCAATTTAGGCATGTTAATGGACAAGCCGCCCACTTAGTAATTTATCCTCATGTTTCAAATATGCTATATGCCCACTTGTAGGAATTTATCTGTGATACTCCAACTATGTAGCATGACTGTGTCTCACTTAACGATGCCTGATTACTAAATTGTTTATTTGATGATTGTCATGTTGTTAGAAAATGCTCCGCCTTGATCCGAGTAAAAGAATCACAGCTAGGCAAGCTCTTCAGCACGAGTACTTCAAGGATCTTGGGATAGTACCGTGAGTCTGCTCATCATCCCTACCCATTGTATATTATTACGGACACTGCATCTGGGTTTAAAATTGGTATTGTTAGTGTGATTCGTTTGTTTTGTGTCATTTTTTATCCAGCTCCTGAACGGGTCTGCATGAAAAATGTTGTGAGGGTTTCTCTTCTTGTTTTCATTTTTTACTTTTTCCTCAGATGGCATGATTGTCGCCATTTTTTTCCATTGGGTGTAGAAAACTCAGAAAGCATCCTATTTAGTTTTGCTACGATGTCCATGGCCTTGGTTTTCATGCTTCTATGTAAATGTTACAGTACTATTCGTACTTTGGTATGTGAATACCGAACGTACTCAGTTTCGAGTGTAAACAACGTATGTAGTTGATGCCTTCTCTTTTGATTGAATTGCGATGGAACCCCCAACTGCGTAAACTGTGTTTTTTCCTTGGTGGAACCTTGCCCTATTTATCTGCTTCTAAGCGGCTTTCGTATCAAAAGTTTATATTGATAAAAAAAACGGTGGTGCAATGTGTTGAAGTTTCTGGGCTTCGCCCCCCTTTGAGCTTGTGCTTTCTGTCCGTAGGCTCTTCATACATGATTCATGTATTGGACATGCACTCTGGTACGAGTTCACGCTGAGGCAAACAATGAATAACAATGTCCTTGTTATGTTCGTAAATTTTCTGTTACCTTTGCATTGAACCGAACGCTTTTAACCAGTTCAAGAATGTTGTTTTGGATAGCGTGGGTTGAGCGCTTGGGCCCCCCTTGAAAGCCCTTTAATGAAGATGTGTGTACCGGTATTTGGATTATGAAAGCACCATATTTATTTATTTGTGTTGTCATGAAAGTTCAATCCATAGGAAAATGCAATATCAAATAGGATGCTTTCTGAGTTTATGCTAAAGATTGCATTATGCCAGGCACGTGACTTTAGGTGGTGAGACACTGAGACGTGATAGCTTTTAGCATTGAAAGCATCCTATTTAGTTTTGCCAGCAATGGTGTGGCAAGCACATACTTGCCAAGGCTGAAAACTGAGGAGGAGACTACAATGCTGGCAGCTGCAATCCAAGACTAGGCTCCATCAGCCTAGTCATATTCAATTATACAACATTAAAATCTTAAGAGTTATTCTCAATGTTTACATGAAATGCAATATTTGTAATATTAGATTTTGACCGTCATCAATTCACAAAATCTTGACAATGTTCTTACAGAGTATTCAAGCCAACCAAACGAGGAATGGAACTGACCGTTCAGATTTTTGACTTTACCCGGCTTCAATCCGATATAGTATGGAACGTTAGAAGCATGCAAATGGATTCTGTTGATGCGTCCATTGAACACAAGTCCTTAACCATGTACATACATTAAAATGGTATGGTATTGGATCGTATAGCTATGCCCTCAATCTATGCTATTTATGGAAATCCTCGCATTCAGATCAGCAATGCATTCGGCCGGGAGGCGGAGGAAGGTATCCAGGAAAATATCATTGACAGGATCAACGGTGGCCACGCCGACCAGCCTGCAGTTCCCCTGTCCATCCATTCTTTTGCCCTTGCCCTTCCTTGTCGTTCCTGTCGACTCCTCGGATGTCAGGGTGGTCTCTACCACCAATGGAGGAGCTCTATAAAGAGTTCCAATTGAGAACCAGAACCTTGCTCTAAATCCTAGCTCCACCTGCAAACGAAGACATGTACCATTTTACAAGTATATTTCCACTAGCTAGTGAACTCCTAATGGATGTAATTAGTACCTTGCCGCTTTTACTGTCAATAGTTCCCCGAAAGACCTCAGGAACAACATCAATCTTCAGAAACGGTGGCAATGGCAATCCCAAGAACCTTGTTGTCGCGCCCGTCAGAGCCGGGATGTACATGCTTTTCGTGTCGAATGAGACCGACATCTGTTCTTCGCTCGTGGCCGAATCCTTCCTGCCGGTCGCAGTGCCGACGCCGCCCTGCGCATTGTACTCGAAGTCAGGGTACATGGAGATCCCAAGCTTGCATGCCTGCAGGGTTTGGAACTTGATGCTGTACGGTCCACCGGCTTGATATTGGGTTAGGGTTGATGTTGTGGTAGACTCTTGCTTGCTTTGAGACCTGCACTTCAATATACAGGTTGAGAGTAGGTAGGATTTGGGCTTGTTGCTTGACAACTTGCGGTAGATTTGGAGATTTGAAGAGCTGAACTTGCCATCCATTTGTTATTGCGTCAAGCGAAGCAGTTGAGGAGTTTCATGTGTGCTTGTTTTATGGTTGGTCTTGCTTTGCATTATCTTTGTTTACCTAAAATGGGTGGAGGAAACAAAGGCCTCGAGAAGTAATTCTATCCATATATTTTAGCTACAGATGGAAATGTTGCCTTACATCCAGGAGATGAACTTTCACGCCGTAAAAACTATATGAAAAAAACATCAGTAGATTTGAAAAAAGAAGCAAAACAAAAACATCTAATTTAATGTCACTATCAATAAACACCTTGACTCGAATTCAATCGAGCAAACCGTCACCTCGGTCACTATCAATGCCCAACCTTCACTATGAGAAATACTAAGCAAGTTTAAACAAGAAGGGGACTATCTGCACCTCAAAACTGAGGTGCAGTTAAGGATATGTTTCTAATAATAGTAAAATATGTTAGAGAGAGGTTATAAAAGGACAAAGAATAATATTATTTTTTTTCTATTTAAGAGTTCAATCATCACCTGCACCTCAATTTTGAGGTGCAGGTAGTCCTGGTCTTAAACAATGTATGAATTTGTGCGGAAAAAAAAACAGTCATAATCATCATGTCAGTTGGTTTGTCCTGAATACTAATATTTTACACCTTCTTGGATGAAGTAGTGCCCGAACATCAATATATTCGATCCTCTTATGATGCTTACTCTCTTTATTTAAGTGTATAGCCTACAATATACTGTAATTATCTTTGGTGTATACCTAGATCACCGACCAAAAGTCTTAACCAAATAGCTTCTTTCACTACTTTTGCATCCACCATTACTCTGCCTCTATAGTAGATATAACCAACTATTAACTGTATAGTCGCTTTTCAACCGATGGCACAATTAGCTAGCATGAAAAAATAACTTGTCAAGGACCACCTTCTGTTTACGAGTGTTTTCTCACTACTGATATAGTTGGATGATTCTTGATGATGTTACGTTTGCAGTAGCTGATGTACGATGACGTTGGCAGCTGAGTGTGTACTGAAGGAGCTGACCCCGGGCTGAATAAACACCTTGACTTTAATGCATTCGAGCAAACTGTCACCTCTGTCGCTATCACTACCCTACAAGGCTCAGCCTTCACCATGAGAAATACTAAGCAAGTTTAAACAACGTGTGAAATACTAAGCAAGTTTAAACAATGTGTGAATTTGTGCGAAAAAAACAGTCATGATCATCGTGTCAATTGGATCGTCTTGAATACGAATATTTTACACCTTGATGACCTTTAATTCTTTATCCTCTTATGATACATAATATCCGCAGTTAAGTGTATAGCATACAATATACCAGAATGATCATTTGGTGTAAACCAAGATCACCGACCAAAACTCTTAACCAAATAGCTTCTTTCACTACTTCCGCAACTGCCATATACTCTGCATCTGTAATAGATATAACCAACTATTAACTATATAGTCGCTTTTGTACTGATAAAACAATTAGCTAGCATGAAAAAATAACTTGTCAATGACCTCCTTCTGTTTACGAGTGTTTTCTCACCACTGATATAGTTGGATGATTCTTGATGATGTTACGGTTGCAGTAGCTGAAGTAGGATGACGTTGGCAGCTGAGTGGGTACTGAACAAGCTAACCCCGGGCTAAATAGACCTCGGTCCGAGCAGTTGGAGCCAAGTCTGAGCTAATGGAGCCGAGTCCAAGCTATTTTCGGGTTACCTTCTGCTTCCTGCAACACGAAGGGCTAGTTAGAGAGGGCCGGATCTGTAGTGAAATAATGACTAAAAGGAAACTCATGGTACCTATATGGCTGATCCATTGTGAGATCAACCGATAGTTATCGAACTGAGCTATAGAGAAAATGAAGAAATTTAGGTGAAGCAGATACTTGTATAGGAATACGTGACTCTTTTGGTTCTCCAGATTTCGTCTCAGAAATCCATCCTTCTCACATTGTCCGAGAGACTATTTATAGGCGATTACTTTTTATTGATGTTAGAGGATAACGTTCGAGTTTTTAAACCACTTTATTGCTTTTGGTTTGAGCTGTCGCCTTTGATGATGAGCTTAACGACTAGTCATTGAATGCCTTTATTCTGAGTTGATGCTTTAAATGAAGAAGCACAATGGTCAGCTGGCTTGTCGTCTTAAATGAAGAAATGATCGGCCTCATGTGAGGCTTCTAGGCTGACGGGCCGAAGCTGTGGGCTTTTAGGACTGTCCGCTCAAACAACAAAGTGATCATTAGGTCCACCCCGTGCTGTATCAATCCCTATCTCCCGAGCTCAACGGCTATGGTGGTTGAGGTCGGATGATATGACAGTGCTAAGGTCGGTTGAGAGCGATCCCCGATCGAATAGATAGATCGATCTGTGAGGACAGATGCGTAAGTGGCCCCCGATTGTATAACCAGATCAGCCCGCGAGGACTTCTGAGAGCGATCCCCGATCGTATAGCTAGATCAGCCCATGAGGGTGGCTGGATAAGGACAAAACTGTAATTTTAGGGTCCATATACGTTTTTATAATTAATGTGACATCTGATTATTATATATTGGAAAATCAGTTTGTATAGGAGATTATGGTAAGTACTGAGAAGAGAAGTGAGAAGAAGAAAGGTTAGGAGAATGAAACTTAGATATTGGGAGAGTTAAGCATTTTTCTCTTAAGTTAAAGGCTAGGAGAGCGGGCATCCTCTCAAATTGAAGCCTACTATCCATTGTATCTCCAAATTATCAATAAGATTTTGATCCCCAAATTCCATCCGGATCGTATAATACTAATCTTTTTGCTTACATATTGGATATATATGCTCCATTGCAGAGAGAGTCCGGATGTTTCATCTTGATTATGAACGAGGTATCACAAGTGTGTCATGGGGGCAGCAACCCATATGACCACTGATTCAGTTCCATAAGCTCTTTCATCTCATGAACGTCCATTGTCTTGCTGGTCTAAAAGAGAACTTGGTTTGATTTGGTAACCACACTTGCCTCAGACATGGGTGTTCACCAATTTGAAAGGTGCATGCAACACTTTTTTCCTCCTCAAGGGCAGAGGATGAGAGCTATCCGCCCTCCCTATCGAATGTAGAAAATGGTAGCTATCCACCTTATTCATTTAAATGGGAGTTATCAACCTTGTTCGTTTTCAAGAAGTATCACTCTTTTTCCCGTCAAGGGTAGATGATAAGAGTTATCCATATTATTCATTTTCAATGGAAATCTTTCTATCCATGGCTGGAGGAACCAACTACGCTGGGAAAGGGGGGATCCATGTAACACCCACTGGCGTGGCATAACTAACCCCCGAATTCTACAAAGGCAACGGGTCATCTTCATCATGAGGTATCCCTGAATCAACTCATTCATCTAGTGCACACTTGCAATCTCCTCATTCCTCCTGCTTGGAACTGGCTTAAGCATCGGAGTCGAATCGGAGGGTTACCCCATTTGTTTCCTCTGACGTACTTTCTATCCGTTACAAACGATGGCAAGGCAGTTCCACGGCCCGACGAAACCCTACTTGGGTCCTCTGTTGCGAAAATCCCCGCATCAACGGCTGGTGCAAGATCCTTGCATCAACAATAGGTTTTATTTGTAGGTTTGAGAGTTACGATGCGCTCAGACCTAATTGTTCTCTCCACGGACCACTTGACCCTCACACCCAAACAAATTTTAAAATCATTTTTTACTTTACACACAAAATCATATCCCAACATTACCACTCATCTCTTCTTCATCCTCGCTCATCTCCCTCCTCTTCTCCGACGCCGACGCCGACCCAGCTGCCCCTGCACCCCTCCCCCGCTCGCGCCCACTGCAGCCCCTCGCCCCGCCCCCAGGCGGCGGCGGCGGCGGAAGGGGCTAGTGGAGGAGAGGAATGAGAAGTGGGAGAAGAAAAGGAGAGAGTGTGTGCGTGTGATGAAGAAGGTGAGGGGGTGAGGTGCTGCGGTGGGCATGGGGGCCGGTTGCGGCTGCGGCCGGAAACGGCAACGAAGAATAAGTGTAAGATGATGGAGGTAAGATGGAGGATAAAAGATGAAACGGTTGCAATTGCAACACTGTAAATTTTTAATGGCAAACGTGTAAATAATAAGTGGTCTGTGAGAGAGCAATTAGTCTGTGCGCATAGGATACTGATCCAAGTTCTCCGGTCTGCATGCCCGCGTTCGGTTCGGGTCAGGGAAAAAATTTCTAACTGTTTCAGTCTTTCCATGATTCTTTTCGGGTGGTTTTAATCAGGATGAGATTTTAACCCCTAAACATTTTCAACCCAATTGTTGGGTTGAAATTTAAGCTCCAGATATTTATGACATGAGCAAAAACATCTAAATACATAAATACATCAAAATACATCAAAATGGTTTGAAAATTAAAAAAAATTAAAAGAAAGTAAATCCAAAAGTTACAAACATGTGCTGCCAATGGTATCATCACATAAAGATCGAACCACATATTTTCATATTATTATCTAACATAACATAACACATCATCTAAGAAATCATAGCACATCATATTTCCATATATCCATGAGCTCTAAAGAGTTGTGAACCTGGCTATGCTATTTCGTTTTTCTAATGTTTTATACGGTTCTATTCGACAACCCAAATGAAAGACGAAAGTAAGAACCTACAAATTAATAGAAACATGATCAACCATCGGATCCAATTGCTGGCTCCGAAAAAATCCAAAAGATAAAAAACTAGATTGCGCCCAGCCCAAGCCTCTTAAAGCTCGATGCACCGACTTCTTATTCACACAACCCACGAATGAGCACATAAAAATTAGATTAATGAGAAGCGTCGCAAAATTGTGATGCCTCTCACTTTCCGAATGCATCTCAATCCCTTTACGCCTATTTCTTGCTTCTACTGCATCTCAACCCTTCCATAGATTACATGGTGGGAAGGGACGAATGTAAATTACAAAGACAAGTTGCTCTCATGATCATCGTCGAGCAGATCATGTCTCATTTGCAAGCAACTTCCACACTTTAAGCTCCCCTGTGCCATCTCCAGTAAAAAATAACCCGCCAGGGCCGCTCTGTATGGATCTGACCTCCTCCTTGGCAAACATCTTACCCCTCTCGCTAAACCTGTGAATGAAAAAAAATAACTTACTATAGCAATAACACATTGCTCGCTGAATCTGTAAACAATGTTGCATTTCTGAACAGGGTTAGCGTGATTAGATGTACTTACGATGGAAGGTCATAGAGGCGTACGCTGTTATCATTGCATGCACAAAACAAAACCGGCTTAGATTGGACGTCAGGCATCCCAAATAGTGTGAGCACGCCCTGGGAAAAGCAACAGTTGTCAGCAGCGAGCACAAGCTTAAAATGAAGAATAAAGAGAACTGGTTAGCATGTATCGGGATTAACTTTTCAGGTCAAGTGCAAAGGCACTAGAGAGTATTTGGGTTAAAATTTAGGGAAACAGCAAAAAGTATAATTACAACTGCCCTCATGGGAAGTAGGAATCCGGTATTATGGATTAACGTCTGGATTCGAGGAAAATTCTCAAAATACCATATGACTAAATAATAACTCGTTGTCTAAGCTTCAGACACATTATAATTTTGTTCAAAACTAGGCTTAAATTATCAGTCCGGCTTATATCTGGTTTGGTTCTTTCAGCTTCCCAATTCCCAGTATCCAGTCAGCCGCTAAATACAAGTACCAACAAGTCAATCTATCAAATTAGATCTTAATCATCACATGTACTCGTACGCCTCGTGCCTCCTACCCAATGGTCAGTCAAGACCATGGTCTCCAAAAACGAAGATTCAAAATAGAAAAGAAGAAACATAAACAAAATGGAAAATATTATTGTTTTATTACGAAATCAATGCAACAAAATTGTGTTTTGAAAAAGAAAAAAATGGGTATGTTAAAACTAAGATACCCCTTGAATCTTATTTAAAACCATCCAGTTACAAAATACTCGATCTAAATGATTTATTTAAATTAAATTACATATTGGTCGAGAAATTTGTTTGCAAACAACAGATATAGGAAGAAGTGTCAAGGGTAAACACCGACTAGAGATCCCCATTTCTCGCAAGGCTACACAGGAACTGCAGTATGCATGCAGGCTGGTCCAGTGCACTGCAAGCTTCGAATCTATTGATGTCCTGTGGTGTTGATGCAGGAATAATTCTGTAAAATATTCTCTAATGTTATGCATATTAACACTGTTAATGGCTATGGTTGCTTGTCTTAGATTGCTTGATCTATAAATAGGTCCGGTACAAATTTACGCGACCAAATCACAATCAAATATTACAAATTTATGGAAAGAAGTTATGTCGAGAACTATGCTTATTTCAGACAATCTCCTTAAATACCTTAACGCCAGAAAACCACCTTACGTTTTCTATGATTACTAAGCTCCCTAACATTTACTATTGTTTTTACAACCATCCTCCCCGTTAGTTTTTTGCACACATGACAACAGGTAAAAGGTTTTACAATTGAACTACCTTTTTCATCTGCATGAATGAAGATAAATTTTAGGTTTCAGCTCATTTTACTACAAGAATATACAAGATCGAAGAAATTAGAAGAGAGAGATGAGGTAATGAAACTTAAACACTGTTTTATCTTTTTCCCCCATTCAATGTTGATTCATGGGCTTGATTAAAAACCTCGGTTGAAAACGTTAGTGGATCACTGAGATTTTTCTATTGACCTTAGCAAAATTGGTCACTCCCATTAGGAGAAAACAAAAACAACTATGCCAGTAGCCTTGGACTACCAAAATGTTATTGTCATTCTCCAGTATGATGAATCTTTTGAGTAGGAATCATCTAGGGTTTTTTTCCAATTGAAGAACTGTGGAGGAGGAATACAGGAAAAGGTAACTTGGTCTCTCTGTCTCAAGATTAATGGCAGCTAGCTATTAGCCTAAAAATCTGTAAATAAAACTTTAGGTGGTTTCTAATTCTGACTTGAGTGATTTGTTAAGGGTGTTTCTAAAATTAGCCTAAGAAATAACCGAATATAATATATAAGCATTTCTTGAAAAAATCTTTAAAATCTTAAGATTGTTTAAAGCATTTAAAATGATTAAACTCAAATACATGTATTTTAACATGTCATTGTTTCTAGAAGAAGTTTTACTCAAGGGGCTTCAATTAGGGCTTCTTTTCGAACGGAATATGTAAATGAATAGTAATTATAAAAATGGAACTGGAAGCTACAATATAGTTGGAATAGAACAAGGATATTTCTGTAACTGTACCATCAGTTTTATTGTTAAAACGATACCAATAACTCAGTTTGAAATATGGCTTTAAAATGGTACAAAAGAACTGCTCTTAAGGCGTTGCAATCGCCACCAATCACCACATCACAACCAACCCTTTTTTCTTCTTCTTCTTGCATCTCCATTCATGACCTTCCTCTCAAAACCTGCTTCCCTCTTTGCATATCATTAAACCCAAAACCTGACACTAGAATTGTTTCCTAACCCGAAACCTGAGCCCTTTTCTACAGCCGCTCCATAATTATAACCCAAAACCAAACCAAAAAGTTAATCCTAAAGCTAGTACTGGTAGATATCGACAGCTTGTTGGAAAGTTGATATGCTTAGTTGTAACTAGTCCAAACATGGTCAGCAGGTCCTCTAGTACATCACCCTATCAGTGGTTATCATACATTTGCTAAAGCTTATTCTTAGAATTTCAATATATTTTTCCTTAAAGCTTGTGCAGTAATATATGTTTAGGTTTCAGAAAAAAAAACCTAGGCAGGCACACCTCCGTGTTTTAAAGCATTGAATTTAACACAGTAGGCCACAAATGGATTTGAATGTATAATCAACACAATGAAAGGAAATGTAAAAATGAATTTGAAAAGCTTTTTAACATCGTTCAAAAATGCGTCGATACCACTCGTATCGCATAGGATTCCAAGCACGATGGCACAATCCATTGTTATAAATTATTCCCAAATACAAATGGAGATCCCAGGATTTGAAGTTCCGTAAGTTAATATTGACTTTTTCGACATAATGCTTGAAAAAATCACATATAGCAGAAAATCGGTGTTCAAATAAATCAATAGATACAAACACATATCAGCCTATTCGGATTGGATTTGTAGGAGTTAGACAGACCTATTTATTTGACAATTTCCAACAATGTGAAACTCTCAGTTTTGCTGAGACATGTATCGTGTCAAATCGTATCAGATATAATATAAGGCTAAGATATTGATATGAAATGAAAGCAAATTGAAACTAAATTTGATTGATTGAAATATTATCTTTTATGAAGACAACTCATTGATGAGTGGGCTATAGAAAGAGAACATTGTCCCAAATGATAGAATAGATACATCAAGCTCTTGCCGAAAGGCAACCATACAAAGTTTGATATTTGAAATATGTGACGTGCGCCCATTACATCCGATATAGCATATACTGATAGCACAAGCTACTGACAGATAGCGATACCAAGACCGAGATTTCATAACCTGCTTTTGAGGGTAAATCAATAAAACTGCCAACATTATATCTTCCAACGCCCATGTACTACATGGGCATCAAAAAATAAGACTCCTCACATAACACCATAATGCTACATGGAATGCGTGCCTTGCTGTGTTTTCTATCAAACCAAGTCACGTGCACCTCACATGACAACACTTAATCCCAAGTAATGAAATGCCAAAAGCGCCTACATGTTGAGCAGCAACCCATATACCTGATTAAATGTAAAGATGTTCTCTGACAACAACTATATTACCTAAATTTTCCACCATATAACTAAGTAACTTAATTAAACATGCTCTCGTCGGATGGTTATAATGCCTAAATGTCACCACCTTTTAAAAAGGTTTCCTACTTCTATTCTACCTTCCCATTTCTAACTGTGTTTAAGGAAAAAATCTTCATGCATACTTAGATGTGTTTTAAAAGCTTTAAAAATAATGTGGCCATTGTACTTGTATTCTTGCATCCACCTAGAAGACAAGGAACCACCCAAGGATTGGAGCCAATCAATTGATATGACTACCTAATGGTCCCAGTCATGGTTAGTAACCAATCATCTTAAATATTATTTATCGTCTAATTTCCTTCGGTCACCAAATGAAAATATTTAAAGTCATAAATATTTAAACAGAGTACGCATCTGTAAGTGGGTGATAAAAAATGAAAGCAACGGTAACTTTCAAAAAAGGTTGTGTTGTGTGAACTTCCATGTCTAAAAGAAAATTGAGATAGAAAATAAGGTAGCAGAAAAGATGATAGAACAGAAAGAGAACTTGAAAACACCAAAGAAAAAGGTAAAATGAGAGGGGGGGGATAAAAAAACTAGAAAGTAACCTACAAAGAAAGAGAAAACAGAGAGATGAGAAATAAAGAAGGAAAAGGGGGGGACATCTCATAAGAACTAACAAACTAAAGATGCACAAAAATCTGGAGGAAGCCATGGGGTAGTTGGATGTGATTAGGAGTTGGAACTCACAAAGTGAGCACCAACTACTATGTCTTCTTTGTCCAGTTAAGAATTTCTAAGACAAGTTTTATCCATGTATGAATACTATAATCAGATGTGCCATGTAGGACACATATTGGGCGCGCGTCAGTCATACATGTCATGAATTTTTTTCACAGTTTGGACACACATTGGATACGCATGTCAAACCTACGTTAGCATGTCGTGTTCATGTTGCATGATTGTGCCCATGCAACATAGATTGTAAATTATGTTGTACAACTATGATAAAATGGAATTGAGATAAGAATAAAAGTTGATAATATCATCCATATTATATATTGAACATACACTATTTTGTGAGATGTGCAATTAACAAAATGTAAGAGATCCCAATTTACCCTACATAATAGTAGGCTGTATTGCATGAATACTATAATCAGATGTGCAGTGTCGGACACATATTGGACACACACACGTCAGACATACAGGTCATGCATTTTTTCACAATTTGGACACACATATTGGACACACTTGTTAGGCATACACTAGCGTGTCATGTTCATATTGCATATCGTGACCATGCAACATGGATTGTAAATTAAGTTGTACAAACATGGGGTAAATGGAATTGAGATTAAAAGTTGATACCATCATCCATAATTTACATTGAACATACACTACTTTGTGAGATGTGCAATTCAAAATGTAAGAGAGCAGTCAACCGTAAGCAACCAATGTACTAAAACTGCTTGAAAAATGGACCACTTGAGTACCTAGGGGCCTCTTTGAAACAGTGGCTCTTAAAAAATTGATTAGCAATTGGTCCTCTCTTCCTCCAACTATATAGTTTTAGGCTAAACTTCTTACACATTGCTCTCCTAACCTTAATTTTTATACTTTTCGCCCTTATTTTGGCATTCACGGGCAGCATGTCACGTCATATTTATAGCTCCACTGCCTTGGCAAGCTCAATTTTACTCTTCTTATAGATGCCAACGTCAACAATTTAAAGGGGGGCAATGATAAAGTGATTTACTATAAACACAAAAGAGAACAAGTACTCCTAAGATCAGAAATTACAACGAACCCAGCAAATCTTTGCTATGTATGCCCCAGTTGGAAGATCGAAAGTGATTGCAACTATTTCAAATGAGCTAACAAGACAAAAGGGACAGATGATCTTCTTGAAGGGATTTACAGGAGAGCTAGAAGGGTAATAATTGGGTTGAAGAAGCATGGAAGATATTATAAAATTAATGCATAAGAAGCATGATGATGCTAATCTTTTGAAATTGTTGGGGGTGGTCAATTTGTGTCTAGTTATATTAGTGTGTCGGTTTGTTGGTTTGCGGTGGTGTAGTATTCAATGAGTAGAGGGGATCTTTAGAAATATATGTTGTTTTGTTGCCTTTGTTGTATATGTCAGGCTATTGCAATATTAAATGTTTGGTTATCTTTTGCGAAGGGAGGACTTTCTTTCGCTCGATTTGTCACCTTGTGAGGTGCTTTATGGAACTTGGTGGATGTGTTGATGTTAATGGTTAGGTTGTAAACTTGGCATAAGTTAAGTCGGTGTTGCATGACACTAGACTAAAGTTAAATCAAGAGCAAAATACTAATCAAGTACCAAATTTTAGCAAAACAATGAGTCAGAAAAATCATGGTCTAGACTCCAGCCAATGTGAAAAGCTTCTTTAAGCTTGGAAACTTCCAACATGATCACTGAACCACAAGTGAATTATCAGAAGAGGCATATTTTGTGATGTTCATGACATGGAAACAAAAGCATAGGGTGTGTTCTAAGGTGTGGTAAATCAAATAAAGTACATCTAAGCTTATGCTTTCTGCACTTATGCTTATTTCCATGAAATTAAAAAGAAACAGAAGACTCTAAAAGCTATGTATCTGTTGGTAGTATAGAACTTACATGCTCTTCATTGTGAGTATATGTCACTTCAAGGTTTCCATTTTCTGTGGCAACCCACACCTGTAAAATTTCAAGTATTAGAAATATAGAAGTAAATCAATAGTTCTTGAAGAGCACTAAAAGATAAACAGAACTTACCTTTATTGTTTTATCTAATGACCCAGATAATAGAAACTGATCCCAACACACTAGTGACATGACAACATTTGTATGGCCACTAAGGGTCTGGATACACTGTAAAGTTGTGAGGTCCCAAACCTGAAACATATACCAGAAGTCAGAAGGATGAACAATATCCATAGAAAAAGTGAAACAGTAATGTAAGAAGACAATGAAAATGTAAAAAAAAGCATATAGTTATTAAGTAGTCTATCATGGCAATATACAATAGGAAAATGGGTTAAAAGGTAAAATCATACTTCTTGTTTAATAGGACAACATTATAGAATTTCTTGTTTCTTTTATTTCAACTACTTACATGTAACCAACAATGCCAATTACGCCACTCAAATATAGCAGACTGCCATGAGGGATCAATTAAGCTTAATATAGGAGGCAAAAAAGGTATGAATCTCTAATAAACCCCTCTCCCGTAATCAAGAATTAATAATTGACACACGCACATAGGTACATTGGGAATTTCTATATATATAATAAATTAAATATTCGTCTAAAATTGTTTATGCCTCTACGGTAGGTTTTCACCATAGCATATTAAAATGAATTAAGAACAGATGCATTATGTTTATTTATTAGTATTTCCAGCCACGCATGAGTGCAACATTATGCGCCTCTCAGTCTGGGTTTCTTTTTCCTTTTGTATGTTTTTAGTGTAAAGTGTGTGTATGTGTGTGGAATGAGTAGATAGGGGACAGTTTAGCATTTTATGATGAATTTTTGACATAAGAGTTAACAGCTATTCATCTGTTACTGCCCTTTTGGATCCAAGGCACATGGTTTCTTTATGGTTCACTTAATACAAAATGCTCTTTTGGATCCAGTGGACTAAGCAAGTTATCACGATGCTTGAGTCTAGTATCTAGGCAACCTGGACTTGAGGCAAAAGCCTCTGCTGCTTAGATCTGGACAGGCGGCTACTTACTGAAGTGCATTGAAGGCTGAAGCACTTACGCCGCTGCTTAGGTCCCCGCCTAAGTTGTTTTTTTACAACACTCGTGTCTCTTGCACAGACGAACCATCTGCATAAGGCTTGAGATGACACTGAAATGTATTGGCTAGAAATAAAGGATTCACACACACCTATTCATACAATACATGCACCACTACTTTCCTTGGGTAGCCAAAAGTTTGCCCGAGATATACATCGACGTTTGAAATTACTATGAGAAGTTTAACCCAGACGAGGTCCTTTATTCCACCCTGTAGAAACTCGTCATGTGCCATGAGGAACTCTAGTTCTTAAGTTACGATACATTCCCGGAAAACTGAAGTTACATACCCACAGTTGGTGGCGGACGTACAGTGATGTTCATGTCAGACAAGAGCTCCAAATGTGTAAAGATGACAAGGATACCAGTTTCATTATATTCTTCAAAACTAGTAACAAACAGCTAATCTTCCATAGTCGGAGTTGAAACAAATTACATAAGAAAAAGAATATTAGGACACATGCTTGATTGGTTCTTCAGCTAATCACAAGGAAAAGTACTTGGTATAGTAGCTACCCTTGATGCTGGTGCAAGTAGTTGTTATGGAATTAAAGTTGAGAAGAAATGATGCTTATTAAGGTTGGTTTGGGGAGAAGGCACAGCGAACAGCTGGTCAAGTTGAGTCTGCTCGTGATTTACAAGCTACAGCACAAAGATCAAGCATTTTTAAGTCATCCATTACATCCTTAAAGCATTTGTAGAGCCAACTTAGAAGTGTAATGCAAAATTGAACGTTGTGCATCTTGCTACACTTGCTGAGAGGGTCATTTCTTCCACCTGCCTATATATAGATGTTCTTAAATCCTAGTTCTGATGCTAAGAAGACTACAGCATTTGAAAATTGAGGCAGACACAAAATGATAGATTTTTACACTCAAATGGTATCACACATTCAAAATTAGCCAAAGATCTTGCCTGCATGCATCAAGCATCTTGTTACTTCCACTGGCAAACACTGCATTTTAACTATTAAAGGGGGGATATTATCTCTACATAATTGCTCAAGAGAGCTAAAATTGACCATAACTGCTCAAGAAAGCTAACATTGAAGCTGGTTTGCAAAGACATCTCTATAAGCATGTGTGGCTGAATGAGCATGAGTTGCGGATGCTTAGATACAGAGACCATATCCAAATCCATATGGAATACCATGTAGAACAGATATGAGAACAGATGTTTTTTGGTAAAAGGATACAGGTACAACAATGTTTAATCGCTTTCATATATCATGTTCTTTTGAACAAGGTTAGAGATCGTGGTTCCGGTTTCAGTTCCGGTTTTGGTCTTCCGGTAATTTTAGGTTACGCTCGTTTCGGTGGTTTCGGATTTGAGTTTCGTTCATTTTTTGAAGACTCAAATTACACATTTTCTAGTCACATTACACATTTCTAATCACATTACATTTATTTTACATTTCATGTTACATATTTTCTAATCAAATTACAATTTACACATCATCGTATTACACATTTTCTAGTCCATTCCTTTTATTTACAAGTTTACCATTCCCTTTAACAGATAGCGACAAACTTGTAAATAAATGATGTCGTGGCAAACTTGTAACTAAATGATGTCGTGGCAAACTTGTAAATAAATGTTGATTGTAATATAAATGTGTAATGTGACTAGCAACACTCAAAGAGCCACCCCTAATTGTGGCTCCTTGGCCTCACAACGACAGCTCCGCATCTCCGATGGCAGTTCCAACGGCGGTGGCGGCGACGACAACGATCGACAACCAAGTACGTTTCATCTCTCGTTTCATCTCTCGTTGTCCTCTTTCTTTCTTTTTTAATTTTTTTGAAAGATAAATAGGGTTTTTTTCTTGATTGCCTTTTTTGGTTTTTAAAGGATGGATATATGGTTTTTGGTTTTTTGAAGGATGTATAGGATCTACCAATTAAACCTGTCAAAACCAGAACTTTTGGCATGGTATCGTACCGGTCTCTTCCAAAATCGGTACGAAACGGTTGAAACGTACCGGTTTTGGCTGAAACCTTGTTCCATGCTTTTGAATGCTATATGATAGAGAAAATTACATTATTTTCAGACCCATTGTTTGAAATTGACTAATTTTCTAACCCTGTACTATTATAAATGCCATAAGACTCACTACACCACTGATTGTTTTTTTAATCCCAACAACCATTTTAATGATTGTATATAAATCTTATAATGATCAAACACATACATAGGTTTTGCATCAAATAATTTCAGAACATGAATTTCATAATCTTTGAATGTGTTCCACCGCATGCATTTTGTGCTCATATTCAAATCTATGTGGATCTGTTTCTCCCATGTCTGATTCATAATTGTTTCCAATTTTGTAGTGTGCAGATATTTTTTTCTCTTATGTACCATAGAAATAATTGTATGTGTTTCTATGATTGAAAAACAGATATGTATATCATAAATCTTATATTCAAAATGCATCTCTTCTGAATGCACCCCTAGATTGTGTCAGGTTAAAAGAGCCGAGTTATATGGTGAAGCATTGGTGCTTAGTGTTGCTTTCAGTTGGAGGGGTATTTGAGGCCCTAACAACACTACTCATATATCATTCAAAAAATAAAATGGGGGCTTTTTACAAGAGAGTTTGAGGGTGATGAGCGACCTAAACTAAATACATTCGAGTAAAAGAATAGACAATCATAAAGATAAGAACACTAAATGAACCATGAGTAGTTGTAATGATGATGGATAGATGGGCAATTGGTGGACAATGAATATAGTATTATCTCACATGTTATAGTCTCTATGGAGAGATACATAAAGAGAAGACATCCGGTAACAGGATGAAGTTTAAGGAAAAAAATTGAATCCTTGATGCAATTGCATTTTAATTCTTTTTAATTTTGTTTTTTTGTGTTTTAACTTTTTCCCTCTTTTGTCCTTTTATATATTAGTGGAATGCATCAGGATCTCTTTTAATGATTTAAATTGAAAATTGATCAAACTGCCACCTTTACAACTATCAATTCCGACCTTTCATATCCAGAACTACCAAATCCACACCTATCAGATTCAAATAGATCTACCAGATACCAATCTTCCAAGAATCAAATCTCCTAGAACCGGAGATCTGGTTCTAAAAATAGTTTAGATTCAGATTTGGAAGACAAATCAAGGTCTGAAAAAACATATCAGACTAGATCTATTCATATATGAACAAGCAACAAACTTCCATCTTCTAACCCTATTTAATCCCAATTCATTTGGGACACCAAATTGACTTTGAGATTAAAAAATAACCATTTTATTCTTGGATCTTGGTATCCTATTTCCTCTAAATTTCATCCTCCCCGACCTTCTTCAACTATTCCTAATCTTCTTTACTTTAAGGTGGCGTTTGGTAATGTGTTAAGCTCAAAAGCAAACACAGATTAGTAAAGAACATTTAAAATCTTTATCCAAATAAAATTAACTTGTTTACAACTTTAGCGTTTGGATAATGAATGTTTAAATCTAGCTATATACATTGTTTTGGCAACATGAGAAAAGTTAAGCCTTTCCAATAAACAAAATTTAATTATTATTTATATGTTTTATGATGATTCTAATCCACATCTTTAATAAGAAAACATGGGTTGGTAGATAACCGATCTATATATACGGATTAGTAAATCACATTTAACCTAGCTTAAATATCACATTTATACACATTTATTCAAAAAATTATTTGGCTAAGTAAGCTCAGGGTAAACCCTCTAAACCCTTGATTTAACATGTTGCTAAAAAGAACCTAAATCTCTATCTTGCTCCAAAGTCTACAACTGCAGCAAATGTCCCATTGAGAAAGATCATCAAGATCAAGCTACCTACACTAATTTTCTAAATCCCAAAATCTGTTTTAGCATGATGAGCTTTTTTTTCATTTTACTAAACTACCATCCTCTGAACTTTATTCTTCTTGAAACTTTCCTCCTATTTCCATTTTTTATCCAATAAACCTATTAGGGATTTGTTGATTATTATTTTTTGACTTCTAAATCGATTCAGTTTCTTTTAGTAGGTTTAATTTACAAAATTATTATTGTAACATTTTTTTGAATGAGAATCAATATCTTTTTGTTGGTTGATTATCAGATGCTTTCGAACCAACTTCCATATTTTAATTGATTATCTGGATTTCCTTTTGTGTTAAATAATGATAAATTTGTTGAACTAAAGTTTAATACCAGAAGGAATGAGTAGTTCATAACATATTTTTATTGCATATTGGTTATTGACAGTGATTGTAGGGTGTGCATTAATCCTCGCATAACATAAGAATTTGATCCATGGTAAACAATTGGTGATCAATCCTAATATCCACGTGAAAATAATGGCAGTTTACATTTGACAAGATTCACAATAATCCTCACAAAAATATTAATAAGCCTCAAATAAAAGTAACTTTGAAATGATTTATGAGATAAAGTGATATCATGCTTAACAATATCGTTGTCAATAAAAATAAAAGATATTATAAAAAAGGATAACAAATATGAGACCTAGAAGAAATTGAGTCAGTCAAGGGCCTATATCAGTTTTGACGCAAGAATAATAATAAAGATTGAAAACTAGCTCGCACACAAGATGGAAATGCTCTAACAGGTGAAGGGACCTAAGAGTAATATGCGTAAATAAGGTCTTGCATAAGCCACACAAAAGTAAGCTAACAACCAGTGTGGAGTTTCATTAAGCTCATAAACTACATCTATAAGCTTTCAGACGACTGAATACAACATAACAAGAAAAGATTATGAAGACCTTACCCTTATTGTATGGTCCATAGAACCAGAATAAAGCATCGCCCCTCCGATAAATAATGAAACTACAGCACGTTGATGGCCCGTAAGAGAAGCAGCTGGTTCAAAGAGGTTCGCTACGGCACTGAATTTCCAAGCCAGTATACGACCATCCTGCAGACAATGGAAGAATAGGAAACAAAGAAATCAAACATTCAACTAGAACCATGGTTATGATACCATAAACCGTATAGATTGCATCGATAAATGTTAGGAGTGGAAAACAAATTAATACCTGTATTCCAGCAAATAGCATCCCATTGGCAACCCCCATTGCATACACTTGCCCAATTGGTCCATCAAGATTTATTTCAGTAGATGTCAGTATATTCCATGCCTTAACAGCATTTGGAATCCCTACAAAAATCCATGGTCCCTCGCTAATCATGCAACCCACTTCACCTCCCACATTAATAGCCGCAACACACTACAAAGATCTCACAAACATAATGCAATTAACATTAACAGTAATTCAAATTCAAAACCCCATGAGAATATCTCGAAAACAGTAACATACTTGACCACTTTGGCAATCCCAAACCCGAACGGTCTCATCATGGCTCCCCGTATACAACTTATCTGACCCCGACGGCAATGCAATTCCAGTGATAGCCTGCCAAGATCAAAACCCATCAAAACTTTAAATTAGAAACCAAAATACAACATAATAGACCAAAAAAAATTTAATAATCTCACCTTTTGGTGGCCTTGTAGAGGGGTAAGGAGTGATAAACTATCACCGACGTACCAAGAGTGCAAGAACTTGCACCTCTCCCCGAAAGTACAGTTGCCGGCGACGAAATAGTTGCAGATCTTGTTCACCTGCGGCCGCGGCCCGCCGCTGGCGCCGCCATGTCCCTTGCCCCACTTGGATGGTGGGCCCGCGTTGCCCGCGTTAGGATTTCTCCAGACGATGCCCTGAGGGGAATTCTGGTGGTGGGGCCTCTTGGCGGAGGTGTCGCCTTGGAATGACTGGGGGAGCTCGCTGTGCAGGTAGGGGCAGGGGTGGCGGTTGCATCGGCCGGCCCGCCAGTGGAAGCAGACCTTGTTGTATCTGTCGGCGGCGCCGGAGGAGGAGTAAGAGGGGCCGACCCGTTGGTGGATCCGCTTGGTCCCGTATCTATCCGCCGCTTCGATGTCCATTGTTGAGGACAAGACAAAACCCTAGAAATTGGAGATTGGTGGAAGAAGCCAATCGATCAATTGATTGCAGTATGATGATGATGATCGGAGGAGAACTAAGGAACCCCTCGCCCCGAGAGCGAGGGTTCTGATTTCAACTGCGCACTTCGTCGTCTCGCCTTAAGTTGAAGTAGGGTTTGTGGTAAAATTTAAAAAAAAGATGAAGGATGATAATAATAATGATAATACTGGTGGATTTTAGAGCTCCCGCGCGCGCTTTTTATTTCGTGAGTGAATCAAATCAAGCTGGTTGAATCTTTTTCAAGATGGAGTTCAGCGCTGCGGCGATGGGGAGCGGCGTCGCGTGAATCGAACGCTGTTTCGAGTTTTTTTGCGCTGCGGGATTTGCTTTTGGCCGGTGGATGTAAAACTTCAAAGTGTTATGAACTACGAGGTAGATACAGTATTCAGTTAAAATACAAACTCCTAATCTGATGGCTACATGATAGGCTTTATATGGGTCTTCACATATGCCTACATAATATATTAATAACACTTCTTCTTATCCCATCATAAGTATGAACTATGTTCATGAATACTTCGAGATTTTGAACATTGTACGAGTATCACAATGGTTGGATACTTCGACATTCAGAGTCAATGGAATTTGACTCGTTAAAACCTTTAGTTATGGAATCTCATGTGGGCAAAAAACCATAGATAAGGAAAAAGAGTACAATTCTTTTTTAACTACACTTGATCTGTACAAGCTCTTGGTCTTTCAGATCTCGTAGTCGCCTCATACCAATTTTTTGTACAAGCTTCCTGAAAGAGGCCGTAGGAAGAGACTTAGTGAACATATCCGCCAAGTTTTCACTAGATTGTACTTACTTTACGTCGATCTCGTTATTCGTTTGCAACTCATGTGTCCAGAAGAACTTTGGAGAGACGTGCTTTGTCATGTCGCCTTTGATGTAACCTCCTCATAGTTGTGCTATACATGCAGTATTGTCTTCGGACATGGTGGTAGGCTCAAGATCACACATCTTCAATTCAGTCGTCGCCAGGATGTGATGTACTACTGAGCGTAGTCTAACACACACTCTTCTTGCTTCATGTATGGTGAGAATTTTTGAACGGTCGCTGTCATAATCTACTAGACAGATTTACAAGAGATGACTATCCCACATTAGGTAAACACATACTCAGTTTGTGAGTTCTCGTTATGGGTATCGGACTTGTAACTTGCATTTGCATAGCCAACTAGTGTGGAGGATTATTCTTTCTTATAAAATAAGCTCAAATCAGTGGACCTTTGGAGGTAGCGTAGAAGATGTTTAATTTCGGTCCAGTGGCGCTTTGTGTGCGATGCACTGTATCTGTATAGTAAATTTACTGCAAATGCTATATCGGGACACGTGCAGTTATCCAGATAAAGATGTGCTACAGTTACACTTAAATAGGGGACTTCATGACCAAGAATATCAGCACCCTCTTCCAGCAGACGGAATGTGTATTTATGTACAGCCAAAGATCGTACTACCATAGGTGTACTTAATGGATGACATTGATCAATATCAAATCTTTGTAATAATTTATTAGTATATGTGGTTTGATGTAACAGGATTCCATCGCTTTAAATGTTCAATCTGTAAGCCAAGACAGAATTTTGTTTTGCATAGGTCTTTCATTTCAAATTCTTTCGTCAGACTTTTAGTTATGTCAGGTCAGGATATCCAATGATGTAATGGCCCTAGTGCCATATACAGTAGGATGTATATGTTTGTGCTTCAGGATGTGTGTATGCGTATATACATGTGTGTATATATATAGTGTAAATAGTAAATATGTAGTGTGTATAGTAATTATCTATTGGTTGCTTACATGTATGCCTATATGGATGGATGCATACATGTATGAATGTGTTATCAGTATATATATGGTTACTTGAATGAGGATGTCTTGGGTGTATATGTGGTTGGTAATATGTGTAGTAGTGCGTATAGTAAATTAGTGCTATGCTTGTATTTCTTGTAGTAAATGTTGATGGTATGTAATATATGTATGTACTTCTGTATTGTTGTGCGTTAGAAAAAGCACTAATTAAGGAGTTTAAGTTAAGAATTCATCACCAATTCTCCTTGAAAAGACTTCAAACTCTCTGGAAATAAGAAATAAGCCTCTGGAATTTTACAGAATTTTTCAGGGGGAGAATACAGCTTCTAGAGCCTCCAATACGCCCAAAATACGCCCCAAACTGCTTGAATACGCCCAAAAAACCCTAAATACGCTTATATAATAAGATTGCGGGTTTGGGGTTGCTAACGGATCTAAACCCGCATCCATTTCGCGCCCGAATCAATCCTGACCGTAGATCTAAAGCGGATCAAACGTCAGCCGCTCATCAAATGCGGGATTGAACAGCAGCTTGCCACGTGTCCCCGCTTAGCGGGTTTCTTCGCTCGTTCGCACCCGCTTCGTTATGGCTTCGACCTCGTCCGTCCGATCGACATCGGACCGTTCAAATGCCGCCACGTCGCCATGCGGATTGCTCTTTCATTTCAAATTGCGAGGAGACTCCACACCGTTCGATCGGGAACGAACGCATCAGATCGAGCCACGTAGCCGCGATGATTGCCGCCGCTTCGCTTCGCGCGGGGTTGACGTGATCCGTTGGATCACGATCGGACGGACACAGAGCAGCCACGTTGCCCGCTTTACGAATTCAAATCTCCCTCGATACTGGCCGTTGGATTGATGCGCAACGGCCCAGATCGGTTCGCTGCTGCGGATTTTGTTCGTTGATGACGTCCGTTGGATCACGATCCAACGGCGAAGATGAAGCCACGCAGCCGATCTTTGGATACGAGGCTGGGGTATTATGATCCGTTCGATCTGAATCGAACGGTCGATACAACGCCCGCTCGTATTTCGAATTAAAAATCGAATTACTCCGATCTGCGCCGTCGGATGAAACTTGTGCGGCCACGATTTGGCCACGTGGCTCGTATTTCGTATATTCCTTGCGTATTTCTCCAATTAATAGGTATTCTGCACTCAATAAATCACAGTAATTAGCACAGATCTCAGAAAAATACAAATAAATAGTCGTGGGAATCGTAAGATCGAGATGGTGCTAGGAAAAATATAATAAGTGCAGAAATACTTCGTTAAATGCTGTTTTGTGCTCAAATAGTGTGTTTTCTCTAATAAATAAATGTGTAGAAAATACGTATGAATTAGAGATAAATTTAGCATCATGAGAGCACAAAATAGGGCTAAATGGGGGGTTAAATATGTAATATTGAACCCGAATCAGTTGCTCTATGTGTTTGTTATGGAAACATTACAGGTACTATCCCAACAGTGCGTAGTGGACCTGCTGACACTTTTTTAGTTTTCTTTTCTATCTTCGAACACTCGTTACTCTGTGAGAACTTGGGACGGATTTGTACTTTCCAGGTATCCCTGGGAGCGGGACGTTACAAATGAGATTCAAGTCGTTTATGTAGACTGCAATTATCACGAATTTTGTTCCATTTGCTCTTATAAAAATGCAAGTGCAGACTTCATTATCATGGAATCCTTGTTGTACAATGAATTTACTAAGTCTGTTGTATCACATTTTTCCCAATTATTTAAGACCATATAATGATCTTTGTAGCTTAATAGAATAGACGTCGCATGATCTATCTTTTAAAATTGTAGGCAATTGAAAGCCATCAATAAGTTTCCTATAAATCTCTTTATCAATATTTTCATACAGATATACATTCACAACATCCATCAACTGCGCATATTTATTCCTTCCTTTGCTTTTACGCTTATTAAAAATCAGAAAGTGATCGTATCCATCACCGGTGAGTATGTTTCTTCATTGTCAACGGTCTTAGGGAAAATCCATGAGCTACAAGATTTAATTTGTAGCATGTGATCTCGTTATTTTCATTTCTTTTTCTGACAGTTACATATTTATATCCTACATGTTCGACATAATTTGGTGTCTGGACTATTGGTCCAAATACGTCATGTTTCTTAAGCGAGTCCAGCTTTGCTTCTATTGTTGCATTCCATTATCCATCAATCATACTTGATGACCCCGATATTGTATTCACTAGGCTATCATATGGTATCATGCTATGAAAATAGCATTTATATTGAAGGATTGTATGTGTCGAGGCACTATTTACTAGGCAGTCATGAGAGTAATCCATCTAGTCAAAGATGATGCACATAAGAACATTGCAGAAACATAAATAATTTATTTAATGGAAAAACCATACACAGTTATGAATAAAAAAGCTTTTTATGACAATGTTTATTTAACTAAGATAAATGCATTTAATCAAACAAGTCATCTTTCTCGAAATATGCAACAGTAAATTGCACTAGGGGCCTGTTCTTTTGCTGGAATAGGGAAGAATGGAATAGGGAAAAGTTTGTACTCCAAGGAGAGAGAAAATGGAGTTTTGTGTTCTTTTGGGTGGAATAGAGTATGGAAAGTGGTGTTTGGAATAGAAAGTGGGGTCCACATTCTATTCTTGTGTTCTTTTGGGATTGGAGAGTTGGAATGAAAAAGTGGAAAGGGGATGAGTTGGAGGGGAGAGATAGAGAGAGATGAGAGAAGGATTCCATTGTATTCCAAGCAAAAAGCTTGGAATACAAAAGTGCTCATCATTACTAAATTGGAATAGCCACGCAGGATTCTATTCCACGCCCAAAAGAACAACCGCTTGGAATACAAACTTGGAATAGAGTGAATAGTACAGAAATAGTGTCCATATTCCCATTCACACCCCTATTCTTGGCAAAAGAACAGGCCCTAGAGCTTGGGAGTAGTTGGCCACTAGATATGACTCAACTTTATTCTTCAAGCTCTCTTAGTACAAATGTAACGACTGGTTTTCGTGTAATAGGATTATCTATATTAAAATATATGCTTGGTGGATTTTCTCATTGGATGTGTGGTTTTCGTCGTCATAGCTTTCACTTTCGATCGTTTCGTCGTGATTTTCTAGCTTCTTCTTTCGATCGTCGATTTCGGAGTAAGTCATTCGTGACGAGCTTCAAATCGCTCATATCTTAGAGTATAAATCGATCCTAGAAGTCATAGAAGTCTTCCCGAAGCTTCGCGCTTCGAATCGACACTTTTCGTGCACGTTAGTTGGTTCAAGAAGGAGAACCAACCGACTAGATTTCAATCTAGTCAGTCGGCAATCCTTAATGGACCGACTAGTGGGCTTTGATTATAATTCAGGAGTTACTGTATCTGTTTAGTCGGTCTAAGTTCATCTTTCGACCGACTAGTTGTCAAACTAGTCGGTTAAGTTTTGTACTCAGACCGACCAATTCTTCGTTCTTCTGAACAGTCGAGTACTGTTCACTCTTAGTCGGTCTAAGAACATTCATCGACCGACTAGATGCCAAACTAGTCGGTCAGCTGTTGTTCATTGACCGACTAAATCTAAAACCTATTTTTGTTCAGGAGTTACTGTTTACACTTAGTCGGTCTGTGTTGGTCGACCGACCGACTAGTTGCCAAACTAGTCGGTCAGTGGTTGCTCTTTGACCAACTAATCTGTGTTAAAACCCTAATTTCTGGGCAGCCGCCAGCCCATCCTATTTATACCCCTCCCAAACGTTTTCTTCTTCCTCCACTCGACCCAAAACCCTAGTTTCTCCCCCATTGAGCCCCCATCTTCCTCCAACCCTTATTCCTTCATTCCAAGCCCAAGATCCATCATCTAAACCCTCCATCAACTCATTCTACCTCTCATCTTCCCCAAAATCTCATCAAATCCCCAAAATCCCCCAAAAACCCTAGTTCTCCAAACTTCTCCATTCGTTTCCAGATCTGGTCCCTACGAACCTTCATGATCATCATCCCCGGTGCTAGGCAAGTGAAACTTGCATCTCTTGATTTGGGTCATGTCTTAGGCCATTTCCTTGTTTTAGCGTAAAAGAGACTAGACGGTGAAAGGATAGCCGTCTAGACGCCATTGACCTAGCTTGACAACGAAGCTTGGTCTGTCACCCGTATCATACTTGTATGTCATGTTTAATTACAATTAACGGTACGCGAATATTGTTCATGTCATTGCATTTTGCCTGTCACGTTTAAATACAATTAACAGTACGCGAATATCTGTTCATGACATTGCATAAATCGATTGTTCATCGTGAATGTGTAGCTCACGCTACAAAACTGATAGTTCCTGGCTCGTGACCAGAAGCGAGCATAATGAGTTGCTAACCCCAACGCTCGATATTGAGGCTAGGTGTCCCCTACGCCATACTTGTGTTTCCTGGCTCGTGACCAGAAGCGAGCATAATGAGTTGCTAACCCCAACGCTCGATATTGAATTGTGAACTAAGAAACAAGCTCCCGTGCGGGGCAACCCTGGCTCACTCGCTGGGCTCATGTACAGGGACCCTGGCTTGTTTACGTGTGGGATGGGGTAAGAGTTAAGCGGTCATTCAACTGGGGGTCTGCCTGATCAGCAACTGCAGTTGTAAGGCGTAAACTCTGGGGTAGGGTAGTGTTTAGGGCCGATCAGTGTGAATGATGTACCATTCAGCTGAAGGGCGTAAACATCTACAAAACAACGTGAACGTGAATAGTGAATTGATTGAGATTGTTAGTAGCTTGGCTACTCTTGTCTTGTCCCGATAATTGTTCTCTTGTACTTATTGTTCACCATGTCTTACTTGTGTACTCATGTTATAACTGCCATGTCATGCATACTAAAACTGCTAGGTTGTTAGTTTACCTTCCTTTCAGTTTTCTTGCTCAAGTCTTTTCAGACTTGCTGACATGTGCCCCTTTCTCTTTGGGTGTCGCATGTTAGTTGCCGAGCCAGAGCTTGTTGCAGAGGACGTTGTGTTTACCGAGGAGGAGTCTTGTGGACACCGGTGACTTGTTGAGTTTCCCTATATGTTTTAGGATTCCTGTTAGTTGTCGGTGCGCGGCACCCTTGTATGTATGTTATACTTTGTTGGCCATGTTTGGGCCTTAGACCCTTTTTCTTTTAGCCTGGTGGCTTTTCTGCGATATTGTAATTTGTTTATGGACATTTGGAGATTCAATAAAATGTCGTCTCATTTCCTTATTATCATTGTTGTTTCGTTTCGCTTTGCAAGGAATTGCCATAATAAGTGTTTTTATACGCTTATCAGACTTGGAGCTTCACGGCTTCAAGTTTGTGCGGACCTTCTCACGTCTCGCCTCCACATTTTTGGGAAGCGGGGCGTGACAGGTTTTAGTGGTGGCCCATGCAGGTCCATTTGCAAAACGCGAACTATCGGAACAACGATAATAATTATAGAATGTCCATTAAATGAATTAGAACATCCAAGTTATAAGCCCGGAGTCTAAGTTTTTAGCGTTCATATGCCTTAGGTGGCTAGTAGGCATGTTAGAGCATCTGTCCCAGCTTGGTAGGAAATCCATTAGATCAGGACTATAGTGAGGATTAGTTAGAAGTTTGTGCTTGCTAGTTAGGGATCCTTGATTGATAGTTAGACTACATGCTAGTCATCGCTATGATAGTCTTAAGAGTTACCTTAGTGGTTCCTGTCTAGCCCTGACCATGATAGATTCCTAGGATTACTTTAGCCGTTCGCTTGGGTTCATCGATTTCGGACCCAGCTGAACTCATTTCATCGCTGTCTAGCCCTAGAGAGTCTTAGCGCTTAGTTCCAAAATCTTTGGTTGGTTGACCGTAGGAGTTTCCGTAGATTTTCCTAAGTCATAACCTAGGCGTATTTATGTTTTGATCATCCGACCAAATCCCTTGGCCTTTAGTTAACCCGATGATTAGAACCCCCACTGATTCAATCTTTCCTGGTCACTACACTTTGGTGTTACTGACCGTAGATCTTCATCATGGTTTTCTTGCATTGTGATTTAGGTGCATGCCTCACACAACCACATTCATTGCCCTCGATTCACATGATCCCCTCCTTACTATTATCGTTGACCTTTCAAATCTTTCCCGTTGCAAATCTTGATTCTTCCAAGGTCGTTTTCAAATTTTCCCTTATTAAAAGTTTCCACTTGATTTTAAATTTTGTTTTAAACCTTCTTTCAACATATTTCCATTACTTCCATTTGAGCTAAAAGTCATTCTTAGATTTGAAGACTTTTTGGTCGTAATTTTAAATTACTATATGGTAACTATCCTTCTAACATATATCGTCCGCGCTTGATTTTAAACTTTAGTACTATTTCGATAATTCGATATACCACCTTTTCTACTATTGTGAAATTCATTTTAGCTATTTACCGTACGTACTTTAAAATACTTCTTTCAAGATAAGTGGGACTCCAATTAATTTATGAATATATACTAAATTACAAGTTTGTCGTACCCGTACTTCAAGTCTTTTACCAACCCATTCTTGTGGCAAATCCCTGTTTCCCCTAAAGGTATTTTCGATGTTCTTCTTTCGCTAAGTTTGAATTTGTTCGCGAACTTTTAATGCATATATTAGGTTTCGTACTCTTTCGCGACTTAAATTTATTTGTTCTTTTCTAAACATTGAAACTTTTGTCGAGATTTTTGATTATTAGTTTATACTATTCTTCAGCCTATATTTTCATATCAATATAAATGACTTGCCTCTTTTCATATACCAATTTTCTTCTGAACCGTGCTTCTGTTTTTCCTAACCTGAATTATAATTTTCTTTTCTTACTTATGCCATTAAAACTTATTCGAATACCGCATCATGTTTGCTTCTTACATACCTTTCAAGTCACATAGGACTTCAGCTTTCAGCGAGTCGATTTTATGCTCAACTTTTCCCTAGTTCAGATTTTTGTAAAATTACTTTTCGAAACCCTTTCCTGATTTAGACCTCCAAAATTCGGTTTTAAAGCTTATTACCAATTTAATAATTCTATATACGTATATATACCCCCCACTTACTTCCATACCACTAAGATGTTATTATCTTTCCCATTCGTCATACATATTTCTAAAAACGATTTCTAAAGTAGAGCTTCAATCAATTTTTATATATCAGTACTACGACCGTTATGCTCCTCGTTTCCCCTATTACAGATTTTTGTAAAAATCATTATTTCATAACCTTTTCTGATCTAGACCCTCCATAAATTTGATTTTAAAATTTCACTACAAATTTTGATAATACTACTAATAGCTAGAGTTATCTTTCCGTTCACCATACATGCCTTTAGAATAATTTCTAACCTAAATGGAATTTCAATTATTTTTATATCAGCACCAGGCTCGTGGTGCTCGTATGTTAAGAGCTTTGTGTAAAGCAGTCTCTTTTTGGCAAATCCTGATTCCTCTAAAAGTAGTTTCAATATTGATTACTTTAAATTCTCCCTGGCTTGAGGATTTTGAAAGCATTCAACCTGAGTTTAAATTTTTCAATTTAGTTTCATTTCAAACCTTGCAAACGTTATTAAGTTACTACCGTGTAATATTTTTTTAAAACTAATTCGTGTGAATGATGTACTTCCTTTTAATGACTTCACGTAAGCCAACAAACCGTTTTCTCCTATTATGTACATTCGACTCAAACTTATTTCAAACAATTTGTTTTATCGACCTCTAAATGTTTTATACGGAAAGGGACTCCAACCTTTGAAGTATAACGGTTTTCAAACTTTTCGTATTTTAGAATATGTTATTTACACTATTTTCCATGTGTCCTAATGGAGCATCATTACATCATTACACAACCGTTTTCATGCTTTTTGATCCTTCTATTCGTTACGCCCTTGATTTCAATTTCTTTCCTTTTGTCTAACCAATAGAGCTTGTCGTCGCCGTGTCGACCTTAATATAGTTTGGTGGGCCCCATTAGTGTAATTTGATGTGTCGTCGTAGTGTATTTAAATTTCATGGTGCATATGAAGTTGTATGTGTGTTGGTATTGGTATATTGTGTGTAGGTAGTTATGTACTAGCTGCATGAGTATAAGTGTGATAAACATATGATAGTAGGATTATAATGTTTGATTAGTATTACTTGTTTTTATGAGATGTCGTATGCGTGTATACCATGAGGTATGCCCGACTACTGCATATCTTAACTTATGTATGAAGTGAATGTGTATTGATGTACCAATTATAGGTGGATGGATATGGTATGAATATATACGATGCTTGGGTGTGACTATAGGTAAATACTTTTATTAGGGAGAGTATTGTAATTATAGGTGTGCTGATGTTTGTAATAATATCATGGTATATGAAGTGATTGAAATATGTGATATTACCTGGTTAGATATTAAGGGTGTTTGACATTTAGATATGTATGTGGTTATGTTGGTAGACGTGTATGCATTAGCTAGTATTGGCATATGTATGGATGCTATGTTACGTATATGGAATTATTCCGCTATGATTTTAAGTCTCACTCAAGCTTGAGTGGGTACACTCTATGTACATTGGTGTATTGTATGTGGTTGGTGTATAGTGATGAATGATGTATGTATAATGTTTGGATTGTTTGTGCCTGGTTGTGTTACGCACACGACTGTGGGTGGCTATACCAATATATAGTTATGTGAGTTGGTCTCGTGGTATAGTTATTCACTAAGGACTTGGTTGCGTGAATATATGTGCGCTAGCTAAACTAGGTGCGTAGATGTGCTAAGCATATAGTGGTGTGATTGGTGTATATATGAATGAAATATTAGCGTGTGTAGGTGTGCACCATGCACGAGTAAGTATGTGATAGTTATAGGAATTGGTGACTATGGTATGTGTGGTGTGTCGTGATTATAGCTATAGGACTATATATGGAGTGATAATATGGTGAAATGTGTGCATGCATTTGAATGACTATAAATTGTGAAATTATAATGATGGTGAATGTATATTAGATATAGTGAACTTGTTTTAACAATCGTATGGTGTGATTTCGCATGTTGATTGTTTGGCGCATACTAGGAGATATAGGGGCTAGTGTACTCTTATTGTCTTGTCCATAGGTAGTTACCTATACGTGTAGATTCCGATGGTATTTTCTAGTGTGAAATTATTTTCATATAAGTAAGAGAGACTTGGTTATTTCCATATAGTGTGTAATAAGTGTTTTATAGTTATATAGAATATACTTGCCTATATGAATGATTTGAATACGTGAATGGAGTTGCTTGATTATAATAAGTATAAGTGTACTATGTGCGTGGATATATATTTACTTCCGTGGTGTTAATAATTGACTACCTAGAGTGTATATATATAAGCACTTGAAATGAATGTACTTGGTTGAAATTTTGATGTGATATTGATTGAGGGTAGTTACTAGGGCGACTAGGTATGTTAGAAAGTCCGAGGACGGACTTTATTCTAAGGTGGGTAGGATGTAACGACTGGTTTTCGTGTAATAGGATTATCTATATTAAAATATATGCTTGGTGGATTTTCTCCTTGGATGTGTGGTTTCTGTCGCCATAGCTTTCACTTTTGATCGTTTCGTCGTGATTTTCTAGCTTCTTCTTTCGATCGTCGATTTCGGAGTAAGTCATTCGTGACGAGCTTCAAATCGCTCATATCTTAGAGTATAAATCGATCCTAGAAGTCATAGAAGTCTTCCCGAAGCTTCGCGCTTCGAGTCGACACTTTTCGTGCACGTTAGTTGGTTCAAGAAGGAGAACCAACCGACTAGATTTCAATCTAGTCGGTCGGCAATCCTTAATGGATCGACTAGTGGGCTTTGATTATAATTCAGGAGTTACTGTATCTGTTTAGTCGGTCTAAGTTCATCTTTCGACCGACTAGTTGTCAAACTAGTCGGTTAAGTTTTGTACTCAGACCGACTAATTCTTCGTTCTTCTGAACAGTCGAGTACTGTTCACTCTTAGTCGGTCTAAGAACGTTCATCGACCGACTAGATGCCAAACTAGTCGGTCAGCTGTTGTTCATTGACCGACTAAATCTAAAACCTATTTTTGTTCAGGAGTTATTGTTTACACTTAGTCGGTCTGCGTTGGTCGACCGACCGACTAGTTGCCAAACTAGTCGGTCAGTGGTTGCTCTTTGACCGACTAATCTGTGTTAAAACCCTAATTTCTGGGCAGCCGCCAGCCCATCCTATTTATACCCCTCCCAAACGTTTTCTTCTTCCTCCACTCGACCCAAAACCCTAGTTTCTCCCCCATTGAGCCCCCATCTTCCTCCAACCCTTATTCCTTCATTCCAAGCCCAAGATCCATCATCTAAACCCTCCATCAACTCATTCTACCTCTCATCTTCCCCAAAATCTCATCAAATCCCCAAAATCCCCCCAAAACCCTAGTTCTCCAAACTTCTCCATTCGTTTCCAGATCTGGTCCATAGGTTCTCCGGAGTGTTTCTTCCGCTTCCTCACGCGATTTCCTCCGAAGATTAGCATCCGCGAGACGAACCTTCGTGATCGTCATCCCCGGTGCTAGGCAAGTGAAACTTGCATCTCTTGATTTGGGCCATGTCTTAGGCCATTTCCTTGTTTTAGCGTAAAAGAGACTAGACGGTGAAAGGATAGCCGTCTAGACGCCATTGACCTAGCTTGACAACGAAGCTTGGTCCGTCACCCTTATCATGCTTGCATGTCATGTTTAATTACAATTAACGGTACGCGAATATTGTTCATGTCATTGCATTTTGCCTGTCACGTTTAAATACAATTAACGGTACGCGAATATCTGTTCATGACATTGCATAAATCGATTGTTCATCGTGAATGTGTATCTCACGCTACAAAACTGATAGTTCCTGGCTCGTGACCAGAAGCGAGCATAATGAGTTGCTAACCCCAACGCTCGATATTGAGGCTAGGTGTCCCCTACGCCATACTTGTGTTTCCTGGACCAGAAGCGAGCATAATGAGTTGCTAACCCCAACGCTCGATATTGAATTGTGAACTAAGAAACAAGCTCCCGTGCGGGGCAACCCTGGCTCACTCGCTGGGCTCATGTACAGGGACCCTGGCTTGTTTACGTGTGGGATGGGGTAAGAGTTAAGCGGTCATTCAACTGGGGGTCTGCCTGATCAGCAACTGCAGTTGTAAGGCGTAAACTCTGGGGTAGGGTAGTGTTTAGGGCCGATCAGTGTGAATGATGTACCATTCAGCTGAAGGGCGTAAACATCTACAAAACAACGTGAACGTGAATAGTGAATTGATTGAGATTGTTAGTAGCTTGGCTACTCTTGTCTTGTCCCGATAATTGTTCTCTTGTACTTATTGTTCACCATGTCTTACTTGTGCACTCATGTTATAACTGCCATGTCATGCATACTAAAACTGCTAGGTTGTTAGTTTACCTTCCTTTCAGTTTCCTTGCTCAAGTCTTTTCAGACTTGCTGACATGTGCCCCTTTCTCTTTGGGTGTCGCATGTTAGTTGCCGAGCCAGAGCTTGTTGCAGAGGACGTTGTGTTTGCCAAGGAGGAGTCTTGTGGACACCGGTGACTTGTTGAGTTTCCCTATATGTTTTAGGATTCCTGTTAGTTGTCGGTGCGTGGCACCCTTGTATGTATGTTATACTTTGTTGGCCATGTTTGGGCCTTAGACCCTTTTTCTTTTAGCCTGGTGGCTTTTCTGCGATATTGTAATTTGTTTATGGACATTTGGAGATTCAATAAAATGTCGTCTCATTTCCTTATTATCATTGTTGTTTCGTTTCGCTTTGCAAGGACTTGCCATAATACGTGTTTTTATACGCTTATCAGACTTGGAGCTTCACGGCTTCAAGTTTGTGCGGGCCTTCTCACGTCTCGCCTCCACATTTTTGGGAAGCGGGGCGTGACAACAAATCTTGTAGGTGCCGCTGTCACGCCCCGCTTCCCATTGTACTTGGACGCGAGAACGTGAGCAGGTCCGCATGTGCTTAACGCAAAGAAGAATTACTTTTTTTCTTTCTTCATTGACTTAAGCACAATAAGCATTTTGTGTTAAGCAATCAGTTCCCAGCACGCGAATTTCTCAGAAACAGCACAAACATTTATTACAACTTTTGGTCCAGAGTTTAAAACAAATACACAAATAGATTAGGCCTAGCATAGCCGTATATTTTATTTGCGAATGCAACAAACACGAAAACAACAGATATAACCAAATAAATAAAGACTGTAACGAAGCTCTAGTCTTCAGCAAGGAGGATCTCAGCGTCATTGTAACTCTGGTTATCGGGGCCTACCTCCTGATTCGGATCCTTGAAAGTGGGGTCCTCACTGTACTACATCTCTGAACCTAACATATATTTCACATGTTCATTGAAATATATGTCAGCGAAAGGCTCGATAAGATTTTATAGCAATGAAAGCATTAACTTAGAGACATAAACAGAAGAGCGTCAGAACACAATTATGAAGAACAAGTGCATTACTTAAAGTATGAGCATGCTGAAATAATTTAACATGTGATTTGCATTTTTAAAGGAATTAACACAGTTGCAAGTTGAATACTTTCAGTTATTTGTGCTCATGTATAAGTCCATGTCCGAGTAAGTAAAGTGTCCTCTATACACCCTATCATCGGGGGTTTACCGTGACGCTTCTTACCATCCATAACCTGTAAAATGATCAAGATGCTTGCTTCCATTAGTGTGGTATGAAAGTAGCCGTAATGTGTTCAAGACACACTTACAGACTTTACTACATGAACCAACCACACCCAAAAGTGTCTGTCTAGTCTTCGACTAGATTCATCCCATCTGTATTCGATGGTATCACATGTTCGTTTCGAGGGTTATGTCATACACTCTGTCCATTTTAGTCCATTTTTCTAGCAGGTAGATAGTAAATTGTTTCAAACAAACAACTTCATTATTACATGTCCATTTAAATCAGAAAGCAATTAATAAAGCGAAAACATGCAATTCTGCTCTAAAGTCAACAAGCGCATTAATAACACATTTTAGCACTAAGGCTGAACGGTTTGTGTTGAGTATTGGTGTTTCATACCAATCTTATTTTGATGATGATCACAACATTATGTTGTTGCTAATGACTCTCATGTTTTAGTCTCTCAGTTTTATTTCAAGAATATCTTTCTTGGAGACTAATCACTTGGTGCAAGGATTGACATCAAGTGGAGAAGAGCCAAAGCTTGGACTCAATGAGTGCCAACACTTGGAGATGATGGAGAGCAATCAAGGCATCAAGATTGATGACTTAGACACTAAGGAAATCATTGTAATCCATGTAATTTACTTTATTGCTTTCTCTCTCTTTTGAGTCTAGGATTAATGCAATGCCTTGTTAGATGGTTTACTCATTCATGCATATGCATTTAACCATCTTAGTGAGCCTTAGGATTATCATAGAATCCAACCCAATAGGTTCACTTTGTCCAAAGACTCATTTGGAGTCTCTGGCTTTCCATCAATCGCCTGCTGAAGGAAACACAGTCGACTGGGTGATTTCCAATCGTCTGTAGATCCTTCTACATTCGCCTGATATGCACAGCTCAAGTCAACATTTCAATTGACTCAAACTTGAGCTTTACGCACAGTCGACTACTAGTCAGTTTACAGTCGCCTGTAGATTGGTCATCAGTCGCCTGTATAGCGTAAGTGCACACTCTGCATCTCTCTGTTGTTTCTCCATCTTATACAACAGACGACTGATTAAGGTTTTACAGTCGCCTGACTAATAGACAGTAGATTGTATTATTGACATCAGTCGCTTGTGTGCTTAACTGGAGAAAGAGTGCAGCTCTCTGTTTTATTCCATACCCTGCAGCAGTCGCCTGCTGAAGGATTAACAGGCGCCTGTCCTGTTTACAGTCGACTGTATCGACTTCATCAGTCGACTGTCCTGGCTCAGATTATAGCCGGTGATCAGTCGACTGTCTTTTGGTCATCAGTCGACTGTTCCTGTCGTTTTCGCCCAGTTTCTAGCCGTTGCAGAATTGATCCTTTGGCTGTTTTCTTGGGTTTTGGGTTTTGATATAGGGTTCCTATATATATGAGTATGCTGCCATCGCTTATACTTCTTGATGCTATTGAATATCTCAAGAGATCTATAAGCAACTCACAAACTCCCTCAATTCCCTCTCAAGAGCTCTCATTCTTCTTCATGCATTGAAGTCCATCTCAAGGGAATTCATCCAAGTGCTCTCAAGCATATCTCAACACTTGGAGATCCTCTTCCATGCCTTGCACCCATTCATGAGTAAGCATCTCAAGGCATAGGTAAGCGTATTTACTTTACTTGGTGTAATTTGTGTCTCTAATTCTCTTTGTGGGAATTAGACCTTTCTCTATTTGTGGGAGGTTGTCTCTTTGTGGGATTTGGGATATTCTCTTTGTGGAAATAACTCTCTTTGTGGGAGTAACTCTCTTTGTGGGAGTTTAGTGTCCTAGTGTAGGGCTAACCCTAATTCTCTGAGTGGTAGTTAGTGATTCTCTGTGTGGGAGTCTTGATTCTCGTGTAGGATTGGTTGGGTCCTTGTGTAGGGCATAAATCCTCTTTGTGGGGTATCTCCTTGTGAGATTTGTATTCACTTCTCTGTGTGGGAATATAATGAATATTGGTGTGGCTGGATGTACCCAAGTTTGGGGAACCATGGTAAAACTTTGTGTTTGCGTTTGGATTGATTGTGCCTTTTAATTCCTCTTGCATTTATAATTCCGCATTTGTAAGTTAAATTTTAATTGGACAATTTTATTGCCATTACACTATATATTCACACCCCCTCTAGTGTGTGTTGTTAGTATTGCAAGGGTAAGGCGATCCTTACATTTTGGTTTTGCAATTCATTTACAATAAAATACTTGCCTAGAGGGTTGTTGGGTGTCCAGACGGTCGTAACGAGAGGCACGCTTATTTATGCGAGGTTGGGTTTTTAATATTAGTTAAAAGATTCGTAATGAATTAATCGAAATATTAAGTTTACCATTATATAACCATTTTATATAACATATCCATATATATATACTATTATAAACTAACACATATACTGACATCTTACATATATAAGTTGTTTTTACATCATACTGCTTATTAATAACATCTAACAGTATACATCTTATTGACTAATGTATATATATAACTAACGTACTGATTATTTATATACGAACATCTTATAATAATTAAACTGTGTTATATATATAATAACTGTTTTATATATATATAAACCAATCTACATAATATTATAACACAACTAACGTCATTGCGGTATCTCCTCGCGTGAGTTGCAGATGGCGGCGACGGTGACCGGCGGTGAATACGACGGTGTAGAGCAGCGACGTGGACGGCGCGGTTGAACGGTGGCTGTCGACGAGTGTCTACAGCGGCGTCGGACGTCGGCGTCGTCGCGGCGATGGAGGGGCAGATGGTGATCGCCGGAGTTGTTCTTGGCGTGGTCGGAGTTATAAGGCGTTCGCATGCAGAAGGAGGAGGATGGCGCGGGGTGCTACGGCGAACGGTGAGGGGGAATGGGTTTGAGGTGGCTGCGAGCTTCGAGGGGTTCGTTTGATGGCTGGAGGAACGGGGGTGAGGGTCGCCGGAGTTAGGGTGGTGGTGGTTGGTGTTGTCGGGGTTGTGGCTTCAGCGGAGGCGTCGTAGGTAGGATCGCCGGAGCTAGGGTGACAGGTAGAGGAGAGGAGAGGCTGAAGGAAGGGTTGGACGGCGGAGTTGTGTGGATGCGAGGCTGTCGTCAGAGTCAGGTTGCAGGGTCGTGTTGAGGTGGCGGTGGCTGGCGTTCGGAGGTCCGATGAGTTCGAAAAGGAGGCCGTGGGGTTGTGTGGGCTGAGGAAGGAGGGTCAGAGCTGCTTGGGTTTCGAGGGGGTCGCCGGAGTGTTGGGTTACCGGCAAAGTTTGAAGGAAGGAGAGGAGGTTGGAGTTTGATGGGAGGCGGGGCTTGTTGGTTGTCGCTGGGAGGAGGAGGACATCATGGCTTATGAAGAAGAAGAAGGAGAAGAGGGAGGCGATGGGTTTTGAAGGGGAGGGGAGAAGATCGTGCGGGTGGTTGTCGTCGAGATCTCTTGCATGAGGTGATCGCGCGGGAGCTGGGGTCGTGGGGAACCGTTGCATTTATTCGTTGTGTTGAGATCCTCCAGGATCCGCGTGCACGGGTTGCTGATGATTTGGTTACGGATCCGCATGGTGAGGGATTTGCGGTTGAGTTGTGGAGGATGTGGGCTGAGTTTGGCTATACGCATGCAAAAATCGTTGGGGGGGTTTGTTAAGATATAGATTAGATTTTAGTTAAGATTTAAATTATTATTAGGGAAACGAATTTAATTAGTAGATTAGAAAATTAGTTGGGATATTAAGATTTGATAGGATTTAATTAGGGTTTAAATTAGATTTCTTAATTCTTATTAAGATTTATTAACATATACAAGATGTGCTTGGATTTAGGAAAATCAACATGGTTCAGATATTCAGATTATTACGATTTTGCCACTGCACATCAGCGATGTCCAAAAATGACAAAATTAGTGGTAGCGCGATCGTGAAGGCAAGCGGATGACAAATACGGTGTCCGATCACGCGTTTTGGCTACGGTAATTAATTAATGAAATTATAATACGAATAACCACATAGTTCAATACTTCAATACTGCACGTACGAAATACATACGAAAAATACCAGTCACAGCCGCAGAGTTCTACACACTTTGGACCAGTGTATTGTCATGCTACAACAATGGCACTGGTCTTTCCAACCCTTCTTTGATGAGAGTGCTTGATTTTTATTTTCATTTATCCACCATGTGAATTCCTCTTCCTTGCATTTTTGTTGTTTTAGTGGCTTTGTCATCTGGCCTGCTTTTTATTTGGTCAACCATTCTGAAAATTCCATTTTCTTTTATTCTTCTGTTTGGAAGATGTATTATGAGCTTCTGGGAGATGGGCCATGCCAGGAGGACGCATGTTATGAGTGGCGAGGAGAAGCTCTCTATTCTTTTCAGCCATTAATAAGTATACAATGAGCTCAGAATACTTAGTGAACTTTTGTTCATAGTATTGATGTATAAGTATAGCATCTTTTCATGAAAAGACGTATAAGTCTTTTCGTAGGTGATTTGACCATCGATCAGCTCGTTACAAAAAGTTCTATTTTTCTTAAAACTGTTGAATTTGTAACAATTGGATCAAATGTCAAATAAGTTGGATTCGTTTGATTTTCGGTATGTTGATTACCCATGTCTGTAGACAAATTTTTTTAAAATAAAAATAAAAATTTAAAAACAATGGAAATGGCTGCTAGCGCATGAATGTTTTCTACGTTGATAGCACATTTCCATTGTTCTGCATGTGTGTGTAAAAGCTCAAAGGTCAAAAAGGAAAAAAAGAAAAACCAAAGAATGTTAAAGGATTTTTGAGAAGAGAGAAAACAATCTCTCATAAGGAGTAGCCATGGCTCTCTATATATTCAATTAGAGAGTAGGAGTCCAAGGGACTCCCCACTAAGTTAGTGGGGAGTAATGGTGAGATGTTGAGGGGGGGGGAGGCCAAATGCCTCCATCAACTCATAACACTCCCCCTCATCTCTCCATTACATTGGGTTAATCATATGAGTACTTCAGGATTCAGTATGCTAATGGGGTGGATACTTCTGGATCCAGAGCCACTGTGGTTGCCTCGTTAAAACCTTAGCTGTGGAAAACCCAGTGGGAAAAACCAGCAGCTTAAGGGAAAAGAGTACAACTATCGAGGGACTCCCCCTGATCTGTACAAGCTTCAGGCTTGCAGATATCCTATGTATCTATACAATCATCTCCTATTCATCTATACATCCATCACGTTCTGAAAGAAAATACAATCATCACTCATCTATACAAGTTTCACTCATCTAGCGGCTATAGTAAAGCAGTGGCGTTCTGGAGTGGAATGCTCTTCGAAGTTTGGTAGATGACGCCACTAAAGTATTCATTGAATCAGTCTTCAGTGTGTTTGCGAGGTACTGCTGGACCTGGCTGAGCGTTTTCAATACTTGCTTCTTGGATGATGAGCTTCTCAGAAGATGTTGACATTGGAGGATGATGTGTAGATATTTAGGAGGTGGCCGACCTATTGTGTTTTAATCATCGCGATGATCTTTAAACCTGCATATGCGATATATATATTCCTTGACCCTTGGAAGTTGCGCAGAAGCAGCTTATCCTTGGTCTAGTGGTGCTCTCCAGGGAAACACTTTATCTGGTTAACAACTTTACTGTCACGCCCCGCTTCCCAATAAGGTCGGAGGCGAAGCGTGACTAAGGCCCGCTTAGGCCAGGGCGAAGAGCCCAGACCCAATAAGCGTTTGTGATATTCCAAACGAAGGAAACAGGTCCCTGCAAGTTAGTACGGAAACAACAAAGTACTGAAAAGAGATATCATTTCATTTTATTCCAAATAAAACATCCAAAAGTACTGAGAGTCTAAAACGCCCGAAGGCTACAACTACAGAAAAGAAACTACTGGTGCAAGCACCCAACCTAGACAAGAAAACAACAGGTGCTACCCACCCAATCTAAACTGGAACAGAAATCTGGATCAGCAACTAGAGGCCTCTAACTATGGTCCTCCTCCGGGTCGTACTCCGGATCAACGTCCTCCGGCTCTCCGTCAATTGGCAAGTCCGCCTCGTCGACGTACTCTGGCTCAACACCTGACGTACAGCACCAAAAGAAGGAACTGTACGTCAGGTCAGGTCTACAAAAAGGGTTAGACCAAACTACAAGTGTATCAACTTTTAGACAACGTTTTACTGGTTGATTAGCATGCTGGGGTTATAACTGAGTAACAAACAGAAGTAACGCAGCAGGAAAGTAAAGCGCAACAAGTAGTAGTTGTAGCGTGTGCTACCAACTACGGGACTAACCTACAGGTGTCAAGACAAGACGGGACGTGACAGAAACAAGGCAAGACAAGACAAGTGAGACACGAAAGGGTTCACGCCTTACGGTTCGAGGGGGATCAGACCCTCTTGTCGTGTGCACGCTCAACCCAACCCCAAACCCCAAGGAAGACAAGACAAGACAAGACACCAGTACAAGGGATCACTCGCTCTAGCTTGGCGAATGCCCTATTGCCCGCAGGCCGAGAATCAGTACAAGGGATCACTCTCTCTAGCTTGGAGAGTGCCCTATTGCCCTCGGGATGTGTATCAGTACAAGGGATCACTCTCTCTAACTTGGAGAGTGCCCTATTGCCCGCAGGCTGTGAATCAGTACAAGGGATCACTCGGAGAGTGCCCTATTGCCCAGCGGGCTGTGCAAGACGGGACGGGACGTGACAAGACAGGAAGGGTTATTCTAGGGTGTCCACACACACGCACACACATGATAGCCCTACAGCATCAAAGTTGTTGTTGTCAGGCTCACTTCGTCGTCAAGTCTGAGCCGTCAAGAGTCGTCCCGGACACTATCATTTCACGTCCGGTTCTATTTGTTCACAGTTAATAATTCTAACCAACTAGGGCCTATGCACAGCCAAAAGTGAAGTGGATACACTTGCCTGCGATGGCGAGTGTGTCGTCCTCTCGAAGCGTCTCGTCCAAGCGTCTCGTCCGCGGAAGTCCGTCTGAAATATCGCCACGGCGACGATGTCAGGTCTCAAATTCATCAAATCCTATTAGGTTTCGTTTCTAGGTTTTCGGGATTATCCTATTCGTCAATAGTCACTTTTTGATGTTTCAGCCTAATCGACGATCTATCCTATGTGCACAGTCAACAAAGTCCGTTCGTCGATTTTCTATGTTCGTACAACGTTTTAGTGGTGCTGGAAAGTAAATTTTAGTTCAAGTTGACGATTTTTAGTTTAGGGTTCAGTCAGCTATTGTGGGAGGTTCTACGAGTTTCGGGGAACCAACCTGAACCGGAGTTTGTTGTAGATTGGATGTCGGGTCTGATCGGAGAACTCCTCAGCTTCAGATCTGGTCCTCGTACGATTCCCCAACAGTTTGAACTTGCGACGAAGGCCTACAACGTGTCGCAACGTCGTAGACGGCAAATCCGCGAAGTAGCACGTCCAAGTGGGGCCCACAGCAGTGCTAGGGGTCCAAGGGGGACCCACAACACCTCTGGAGAACTTGGGGGGCCCACCACAGGAGTTGGTGTGGGAGAAACAGTGTTGCGACGAAGTTCGGTCGGTCGGACACCGTCGGTGCGGGGGTTCCTCTCGGTCAGACCGAGAGGGGCTCTCGGTCGGACGCTGTGCAGCGCAGCGGAAGCGGGGCTCGTGCGGTGCGAGGGGATCCTTCGGTCAGACCGATGGATCCCGTCGGTCGGGCGCTGCGGGTGCGGGCGAAGCGGCGCTTGGGGGAAAGCGGGGCGGCCTCTCGGTCAGACCGACGAGGCGGGTCGGTCGGGTGCTAGGGCGATGCGGGCGACGTGCAGCGTGCGGGCGAAGCGGCTGTGCGGGGAAAGTCTCTCGGTCAGACCGAGAGACGGCCTCGGTCGGAGCGGGCGAAGCGAAGGGGGCGTTGCAGCGGTGCGCTGCAAGCGGCGATGCGGGGAGCGGCTCCAGTCGTGCACTAGGATTTGCGGGGGTGAGCTCCGGTCGTGCACTGGACGATCGTCGCAATGTTGCGACGAAGCTTTGGGAGATGAAACGGCGGCTAGGGTTTTGTGTAATGCCGAAATAACTTAGCCTAGGGCTAATATAAATAGGTTAGAGCTAGGGTTAGGGTTAGGGTTTAGAAAAACGTAATTAAAATAATTAAAAATAATTAATTTAGTTTAAAATTACTCTCTTTCCCTCACGCAAGATGGGTGCGGCCAAAAATTCTGAAATTTGGTCTAAAAATTCTTTAATACGTTATTATAATATAGGAATTTTATTGTAATTAAAACACTTATAAAAATATGTTTTAAAATTATTTAAAACTTTCAAAAAAAAGGAAAATAGGTCAAATTAAGTCCAAAAATTGTAAAGTAATTATGGGGTGTTCGGGACGACTAAAGAAAGAGAGTGGAGAAGACGGATATAAATTTCGACGTCGAGAGACGAAACTAAAATTCGAAACGTCTTGCGTCAAAACAGAAAGTCACGACGTCACGTCAAATAAGATAGTATCACTGAAGAACGACTCGAGATATGTCGTTTCAAAGTTGTTCCACAATCTAATACTTTCAGAGACGATCACGTCAATATATCACACAATAATGTTCAAAATCAAATAAAGTCAAAAATAAACACGTGCACAATCAAGAGCATGTGCACAAAGAAAGTACGATCGGAAACCGACCGTTACATCCTCCCCAACTTAGAAATGATTCCATCCTCGGAATCAACATCAAGCATTGCTGGGAAAAAGATGCGGGAAGCGCTCTCTCATATCATCCTCACGCTCCCAGGTGGACTCTCCAGGCGATCCGTGACGCCACATCACTCTCACCAGGTCGACTATCTTATTCCTCAACTGCTTCTGTCGACGGTCCAAGATCTGCACATGCTGCTGGTCATATGTCAGGTCCGATCGAACCGTAATCTCCGAGAAATCAACCGTGTGTGACGGATCACTGACGTACCGACGTAGCTGAGATACGTGGAATACGTCGTGAACACCCTCCAAAGATGGTGGCAGAGCAAGGCGGTAGGCCACTGCTCCCACGCGCTCTAGCACATCAAATGGCCCAATATACCTCGGACTCAGCTTTCCCTTCTTCCCAAAATGAATAACTCCGCGGTTCGGAGAAATCTTCAGGAAGACGTGATCTCCAGGCTGGAACTCCAAAGGTCTACTCATGGCATCTGCCCAATGCTTGAAGCGATCCTGCGCAACTCTGAGCTTCTCCCTGATGTCTCTCATGACATCCACAGCTTCAACTATCATTTTGGACCCAACAGCTCCCGATCTCCAATGTCATCCCAGCTCAGTGGCGATCGACATTTCCTCCCATATAAGGCAGCAAACGGCGCCATGCCAATGCTCGCCTGGTAGCTGTTTTTATAAGAAAACTCCACCAAATGGAGATGGTCCTCCCAAGATCCCTTTCAGTCGAGCGTGCAAGCTCGCAGCATATCCTCCAGAATCTGTATAGTCCTCTCGGACTGGCCGTCGGTCTGCGGGTGGTACGCCGTGCTGAAACTCAGACTCGTACCCAAATGCTCCTGCAGACTTCTCCAGAACTGAGATGTGAACCTCGTGTCTCGGTCAGACACAATGCTCATGGGGACTCCATGTAAGCGTACAATCTCCTGCACGTACCCGGTCTACGTCATGACTATTTCAAAGAGAAAATCAAAATAGAAGTAAAAGTAGAACGGAACTTTACCTCCAGATATTTCCTCGTCAAAGCTTCCGTAGACTGGCCCACTCGGAAAGGGATAAAGTGCGCAGACTTGGTCAACCGATCCACGATCACCCAAACTGCATCGTTCTGCCTCGAGGTCCGAGGTAAACCAGTCACGAAGTCCATCGTAATATGTTGCCACTTCCACTCCAGAATAGGAAGCGGTTGCAGCAACCCAGCAGTACGATGGTGCTCAGCCTTCACCTGTTGGCATATCAAACACTTGGCAACGCTCCGTGCCACACTCCTCTTCATTCCAATCCACCAATAATTTAGACGGATGTCCTTATACATCTTGGTGCCTCCAGGATGTATAGAATATGGCGAGCTATGAGCCTCACTCAATAGCTCCTCGCGAACATCACCTGCAGATACACAGAGTCTACTGCCGTACCGCAGCGAACCATCCTCATGAATCACGAACTCCGTCCGTAGTCCAGCTTCGACCCGCCTCCTGATCCTCTGCAGCTTCGGATCTCCTGCCTGTGCTGCCTTGATCTGATCCACGATCGTGGACTGAATCTGCAAATTCATGAACAAACGAACCACACCAGGTAGGACAACCTCTAAATCCATCTCCCTCAGCTCCTGCTGAATCCTCCAGTCGGCTGCAAGCATCATCGCAGTAGGAAGTCTACTCAAGGCATCCGGCACTACGTTCACCTTCCCCGGATGATACTGCAAATCAATCTCGTAGTCAGCCATGAGCTCTAACCATCGCCTCTGACGCATGTTGAGCTCCTTCTGCGTAAAGATGTACTTCAAGCTCTTGTGATCGGTGAAAATCTTCACACTCTCACCTAGCAAGAAGTGCCTCCAAATCTTCAGTGCAAAAATCACTGCTGCCAACTCCAGATCGTGCGTCGGGTAATTCTTCTCATGAGTCCTCAACTGACGACAAGCGTACGCGACCACGTGGCCATGTTGATGCAAGACGCATCCTAGGCCCTTCCCTGATGCATCACAATAAACTTCGAAGCCTCCGCTTCGATCCGGTACTGTCAACACCGGTGCCGTGGTCAATCTCGCCTTCAAGATATTGAAGGCCTCCTCACAAGCATCTGACCAAATAAACTCCTCGTACTTCCTTGTCAGCTTCGTCATCGGCTCTGCAATCTTCGAGAAATCTTTGATGAACCGCCGATAATAGCCTGCTAAACCAATGAAGCTCCTGATGTCGGACGCTGACTGCAGAGTCGGCCAACCTCTGACTGCTCTAACCTTCTCCGGATCCACAGATATGCCATCACTGGACACAACGTGTCCCAGGAATGCGACTTTATCCAGCCAGAACTCGCACTTGCTATACTTGGCATAAAGCTTATGTCTCCTCAGCGTCTCCAGCACTGTCCTCAGATGACAGCTGTGCTCCTCCACAGACTTCGAGTAAATAAGAATGTCATCAATGAAGATAACGACAAACTTATCCAGGAAGTCATAGAATATTAAGTTCATCAAATTCATGAACACAGCTGGAGCATTGGTCACGCCAAACGGCATGACCACGAACTCATAATGTCCGTACTTCGTCCGGAAAGCCGTCTTCTGAACATCGTCCTTTTTTACCTTCAACTAATGGTATCCACTCCTCAAGTCCAACTTCGAGAAGACTCTCGAACCTCCAAGCTGGTCGAAGATATCGTCGATGCGCGGCAGCGGATACTTATTCTTTACGGTGACAGCATTCCATTCTCGATAGTCCACGCACATCCTGCGGGACCCATCCTTCTTCTTCACAAGCAAAACAGGTGCACCCCACGGTGACACACTAGGGTAGATGAAACCCTTCTGCAGCAACTCATCCAACTGCTTCCGCAGCTCCTCGAGCTCAGCGGGTGCCATACGGTACGGCGCCTTCGATATCGGTTGCGCTCCCGGCATAAGATCAATGCCAAATTCTAGAGCTCTGTCGGGTGGCAAACCTAAGATATCCTCCGGAAAGACGTCGTCGAAGTCTCTGACGACTGCTGGTCGCTTGATCTCCATCTCCATCTGCATGGCTGTAACAATCGGCACCTCCAGCTTGGCCCGAAATCTGATGGGCCCAAGCGACTCATCTCTGCTGCGAAACTCGAACTCCGGATGACCTGGAATCCGGAACACCACCCTCTTGCTGTGACAGTCGATCGAGGCGTGGAAATCTCCCAACCAATCGATGCCAAGAACGACATCGAAATGTGGCAGATCGTGGACAATGAAATCTGCAAAGAGCTCGTGTCCACTGATCACTAAAGAAATCGATCGACATCCCAAATTTACCGTCACCACTCCTTTCCTTGTGGTAATGTCCCAACACTTAGGGAGTGTATGGGTGGGGATAGAGTGCTTTGTTACAAACCTCCGGGATATGATGCACATAGATACACCGGAGTCGAACAAAGCCAAGGCTGGGTGAGAGGACATTAGAATGGTGCCTAAGATATAAGGGAACTATGGTCAAATCAAACTATTCTATCAAACAAGTCAAGCAAGCAACACTAATAATAAGATCTAAACTATGAAATGAAAAACTAGGATCAAGAGTTACCTGCTATAACTCCATCTAGCTCCTCAGTCTCAACAGCAGTCATGGTATACGCCGGCCTCTGGGGCTGTGCTGCTCTCTGATACATCTGCCTCTGTGGCGGCAAAGGTGGTCCACGAGCAGTAGGTCCTCTCTGAACTGGAGCAGGTGCTCTCATCTGCAACGGGGCTGGCGCTCCAACTACGGCATGACGAGCTCTCGAGCAATCCTTCGCAGCATGCGAGGCATCTCCACAAATTAAGCATAGCCCCATCCTCTTCCTGCAGGTGGCCTGAACATGTCCAGGCTTTCCGCAGAAGTGGCACGAGCCCTTGCCCTGAATCTGAACTGGTGCTCCAGGCCTCTTGAATGGTACTGTCTGAACTGGCCTCATCACCGGCCTAGCAGGTGACCGGTACTGCTCCATGGGACGCTTCCCCTTATCAGCTGGAGGGTCAGGCAGAAGAGCTATGAGCTCATGATTCTTCGCAGCATCAAGCACCTCCCTCATAGTCGAGAAACTCACCGAAGACATCGAAGCCTGAATCTTCGGACGCAGTCCCTGACGAAAGCGATCAGCTCGCTTCTCCTCCTTCTTCACCATGTGCGGGGCAAAACGGCTCAACATCTCAAACTCAGCTTCATACTCCTCGACAGTCATACCTTCTTGCTTCATGTCTATAAACTTGCTCAATAGCTCCCTCCTAGTAGACTTGGTGAAGTACTTATCCTTGAACATAGACCTGAAGGTCTTCCATCCCACTGGCTTCTCAAGACGCCTCTCCTCGATGCGCCACCAATTCCTCGCATTCTCCGTCAGTTGCATCTTTGCTATCTCCACACGGGTATCATCAGGAATCTTCGCAGCAACTAACTTCTCCTCCGTGCTCTGGATCCACTCGTCAGCAGCTAGGGGTCCCTCCTTCCCCGAAAATGTCCTTGGCTGGAGCTCGTTGAACTGCTTCACTCCTGGAGCAGCTCGAGGGGCAGGTGGAGGTGGTGGTGGTGCAACTGGAACAGCCTGGGCAGCACGCTGGGACTGCTGAACCAACTGATGCTGAACATCCAGCATCTCCCTCATCACACCCAGAAACTGACGGAAGTCTCCGCTCTGGTCCTCCGGAACTCCATCGCCTAAGTTCCCCGATCGGGTAACACGTCGTCCGGCCATCCTATTGACAGAAACACAGAGGTTAGACTCGTACAATTATTGGATGATAATAAAATGAATTTCAATACTTCGATTGTTCCGTATTCGCAGAAGGTGGGGACCTGCATGGGCCACCACTAAAACCTGTCATGCCCCGCTTCCTAATAAGGTTGGAGGCGAAGCGTGACTAAGGCCCGCTTAGGCCAGGGCTAAGAGCCCAGACCCAATAAGTGTCTGTGATATTCCAAACGAAGGAAACAGGTCCCTGCAAGTTAGTACGGAAACAAAAAAGTACTGAAAAGAGATATCATTTCATTTTATTCCAAATAAAACATCCAAAAGTACTGAGAGTCTAAAACGCCAGAAGACTACAACTGCAGAAAAGAAACTACTAGTGCAAGCACCCAACCTAGACAATAAAACAACAGGTGCTACCCACCCAATCTAAACTGGAACAAAAATCTGGATCAGCAACTAGAGGCCTCTAACTCTGGTCCTCCTCCGGGTCGTACTCCGGATCAACGTCCTCCGGCTCTTCGTCAACTGGCAAGTCCGCCTCGTCGACGTACTCTGTCTCAACACCTGACGTACAACACCAAAAGAAGGAACTGTACGTCAGGTCTGGTCTACAAAAAGGGTTAGACCAAACTACAAGTGTATCAACTTTTAGACAACGTTTTACTGGTTGATTAGCATGCTGGGGTTATAACTGAGTAACAAACAGAAGTAACACAGCAGGAAAGTAAAGCGCAACAAGTAGTAGTTGTAGCGTGTGCTACCAACTACGGGACTAACCTACAGGTGTCAAGACAAGACGGGACGTGACAGAAACAAGGCAAGACAAGACAAGTGAGACACGAAAGGGTTCACGTCTTACGGTTCGAGGGGGATCAGACCCTCTTGCCGTGCGCACGCTCAACCCAACCCCAAACCCTAAGGAAGACAAGACAAGACAAGACACCAGTACAAGGGATCACTCGCTCTAGCTTGGCGAGTGCCCTATTGCCCGCAGGCTGAGAATCAGTACAAGGATCACTCTCTCTAGCTTGGAGAGTGCCCTATTGCCCTCGGGCTGTGTATCAGTACAAGGGATCACTCTCTCTAACTTGGAGAGTGCCCTATTACCCGCAGGCTGTGAATCAGTACAAGGGATCACTCGGAGAGTGCCCTATTGCCCAGCGGGCTGTGCAAGACGGGACGGGACGTGACAAGACAGGAAGGGTTATTCTAGGGTGTCCACTCACACGACACACATGATAGCCCTACAGCATCAAAGTAGTTGTTGTCAGGCTCAGACTTCGTCGTCAAGTCTGAGCCGTCAGGAGTCGTCCCGGATGCTATCATTTCACGTCCGGTTCTATTTGTTCACAGTTAACAATTCTAACCAACTAAGGCCTAAGCACAGTCAAAAGTGCAAGTGGATACACTTGCCTGCGATGGTGAGTGTGTCGTCCTCTCGAAGCGTCTCGTCCAAGCATCTCGTCCGCGGAAGTCCGTCTGAAATATCGCCACGGCGACGATGTTAGGTCTCAAATTCATCAAATCCTATTAGGTTTCGTTTCTAGGTTTTCGGGACTATCCTATTCGTCAATAGTCACTTTTTGATGTTTCATCCTAATCGACGATCTATCCTATGTGCACAGTCAACAAAGTCCGTTCGTCGATTTTCTATGTTCGTACAACGTTTTACTGGTGCTGGAAAGTAAATTTTAGTTCAAGTTGACGATTTTTAGTTTAGGGTTCAGTCAGTTATTGTGGGGGGGTTTATACGAGTTTCGGGGAACCAACCTGAACCGGAGTTTGTTGTAGATTGGATGTCGGGTCTGATCGGAGAACTCCTCAGCTTCAGATCTGGTCCTCGTATGATTCCCCAACAGTTTGAACTTGCGACGAAGGCCTATGACGTGTCGCAACGTCGTAGATGGCAAATCCGCGAAGTAGCACGTCCAAGTGGGGCCCACAGCAGTGCTAGGGGTCCAAGGGGGACCCACAACACCTCTGGAGAACTTGGGGGGCCCACCACAGGAGTTGGTGTGGGAGAAACAATGTTGTGACGAAGTTCGGTCGGTCGGACACCGTCGGTGCGGGGGTTCCTCTCGGTCAGACCGAGAGGGGCTCTCGGTCGGACGCTGTGCAGCGCAGCGGAAGCGGGGCTCGTGCGGTGCGAGGGGATCCTTCGGTCAGACCGATGGATCCCGTCGGTCGGGCGCTGCGGGTGCGGGCGAAGCGGCGCTTGGGGGAAAGCGGGGCAGCCTCTCGGTCAGACCGACGAGGCGGGTCGGGCGGGCGCTAGGGCGATGCGGGCGACGTGCAGCGTGCGGGCGAAGCGGCTGTGCGGGGAAAGTCTCTCGGTCAGACCGAGAGACGGCCTCGGTCGGAGCGGGCGAAGCGAAGGGGGCGTTGCAGCGGTGTGCTGCAAGCGGCGATGCGGGGAGCGGCTCCGGTCGTGCACTAGGATTTGCGGGGGTGAGCTCCGGTCGTGCACTGGGCGATCGTCGCAATGTTGCGACGAAGCTTTGGGAGAGGAAACGGCGGCTAGGGTTTTGTGTAATGCCGAAATAACTTAGCCTAGGGCTAATATAAATAGGTTAGAGCTAGGGTTAGGGTTAGGGTTTAGAAAAACGTAATTAAAATAATTAAAAATAATTAATTTAGTTTAAAATTACTCTCCTCTCCCTCACGCAAGATGGGTGCGGCCAAAAATTCTGAAATTTGGTCTAAAAATTCTTTAATACGTTATTATAATATAGGAATTTTATTGTAATTAAAACACTTATAAAAATAGGTTTTAAAATTATTTAAAACTTTTAAAAAAAGGAAAATAGGTCAAATTAAGTCCAAAAATTGTAAAGTAATTATGGGGTGTTCGGGACGACTAAAGAAAGAGAGTGGAGAAGACGGATCTAAATTTCGACGTCAAGAGACGAAACTAAAATTCGAAACGTCTTGCGTCAAAACAGAAAGTCGCGACGTCACGTCAAATAAGATAGTATCGCTGAAGAACGACTCGAGATATGTCGTTTCAAAGTTGTTCCACAATCTAATACTTTCAGAGACGATCACGTCAATATATCACACAATAATGTTCAAAATCAAATAAAGTCAAAAATAAACACGTGCACAATCAAGAGCACGTGCACAAAGAAAGTACGATCGGAAGCCGACCGTTACATTTACTGCAGCCGTTCTATCAAAGACACGTGCAGTTGGCCAGATAAAGAAGTGTAACAAGTATACAAAAGCTAGGCTCTTCGGGACCTAGGATGTCCTCCCCCTCTTCCAGCTACTGGAAGGTGTCATAAATAAGCATACATTTTTAATTGGATGCAAGTGGACATCATTCTTCATAAACTCTAGGTGTATGAAGGATATTAAAGGATGCCACCACGAAGGTGTTAAACATATAAGCCGAGATAATACTTTGTTATACTTAGGTTTTTCATTTACAAGGTATGCTTAAAGCTATCTGATTTCTAAATGGTCTCTGCAGGAGATCCTATTAGCTTTAAGTCGACCACATATACGGCGAATATTACAAATTCTGTCATCGATCTTTCGAAAAAGATACACAGGCAGAATATTGCTAAGATCAACTAATGATCTTTGTAGCCTTTATGGAGAAGACGTTTCAACGTCTCTCTTTCATCTCTGGGGGTAGAGTATACCCTTCTGGAAGTTTGATATAGATATCTATATCTATATTGCCGTATATATATGCAGTCATAATGTCCATGAGCTGCATGTATTGGCTTTTGCAGAGAAGTTTAGGCTTACTAGGAAAATGATCACATTTCCTTCATTTCAATTTCTTTATGAAATCCGAATTATATTCCACAGGTTTTTACACATTCGGGTGTATATACTACTGGTCCAAAGACTTTGCTTTTCAAGAGTGAGTCCAGCTCTACTCTTATTGCATCGTCCCACTTTGGCCATTCTATGCGTTTACGCTATAGAAAAGTGGGTAGACGTCATCGTCGTATTCAGCGACGTGAACGGCAATAGTGAAAGCAAAACCGTCGTCGACGACTGTGCTATATCTATCCAGTACCTCTCCAGTACGTACGTAATATAATGATGTTTCTCCTGTTATTTCCTCTGCAGGGGAAATTAGGAGGGGAAAGGTTGCTGGTCTGAGCTCAGCATCCTGTGGTTGGATCATTTTGATATATCCAGGAATCTTTCTATTTTGAGGAATTTTATATTTTGATCCTGGCAGGCGTCCTCTTTTAAATTGAGGTACAGCCAATTCTGCTGCCGGTGGATTGCATCCATCTTTGGGGATGTCAATCCTAGCTGCCGTGTTGGCAGCAGGGACGTGTGAACGAACAATCTTCTGGTTGTCCGCAATTTTATTCGGCAATTGATGTACTTTAGTCTGTATGTGAAGGATCTTCTGGATCTCAACTTCACACAGAAAAAAGTATGTGGAAAGTATGTGGATCTTAACGAGATGAGGACTTTTGTGTCCCGTGATATGGTCTCAGAAGCTTCAGGCTTCTTTAGACTGCGTGCCTATTTCAATGAGAATTTGCTCATCAAATTCACATTTATCAAGACTTGGTGGTAAACCATAAGCAAACAGCATCAGCAATAAGATATGGCAACAAGCGGGTCGTATCGTGATAAGCGATGCGGAATGCAGTGTAATGGTCCCTAAACATCAACAGGCAACTGCGATTTCACAATGGACATGAAATCCATTGGAGTCTCTTTACCAGAGACTTTGTTAACCCGTTATGAGGTTGAACATGCTGCAGGATGTTCAATTTTAATGCCAGTTGCTTGGCAGAAGTCTTGAATGATATGTGTAGTAAATCTACCCACATTATAATCTTTTGAGAAAGCTAGGTTGCGAGTGAATATAAAGGCACACATAAGACCATATAGTAGATGCATATATCAGTACAGTAATGAAGTACCGATAATGGGCCATTTACGGGGTGAATAGGCCCACAAAGGTCACCATGTATTCTCTCAATGAAGCCAGGAGACTCTAAACCCACTTTCAGGAGGGAAGGTCTCTCTATTAGTTTTCCCTTATGACAAAGGGGGACAATGGAACTCAACCTTTTGAAGAATCTTCAGGTTCTCCAATGGATTCATTTGATGATGCGTCCATCATCGCTGATCCAGGATGACCAAGTCCATTTTGCTAGAGTTAAAAACTATGGCAAAGAAAGGCACTTCTGGTGCTCAGTCGAGTTGGCTTTCTATAGGATGAATATCTGTTATTATAAGGGCCCGACGGGGGTCCAATGAAATCGTAAGTAGATGGTCTTCTGGCCATTCTCTTGACGAGTTACATATTGATATTCAATATATATTATCCACAATTTTCAAGATATTTTCTTTAAAAGAAATGTCCTTGAAAATTGGAGATTTTCTATATGTTTAAGAGGAGAATTTGCATCTTATAGTCTCGTTGTATGTGGGAGCAATATCAATGCTACACCAGTGCAACGAGGCACTGTCCACAATATTCCATACTTCATCTATAACTAAAACGAAATTTTATTTAAGTCAATGAAAAAGACATTTAAAATAAAAGTTCGTATTTAAGCAAATTAAAGATGAAGCAACATTGAATTTTAAATGCATAGATAAAAGATGAAGCTTAATCGAGCAGGTCGTCGTTCTCGAAGTTTTTTGCAGTGAACATCATTGGTGGCTGAACATCCGTCAAGTTTGTTTCAGGCAGAGACTTCTGGCTCGCCTGATATAGTTCCTGGAGGTGGCGAGGAGTGCGGCAGATTCTGGACCAATGGCCAGTCATGCCGCATCTATGGCATTTATCCTCCCAGTTCTTCTTCGGAAGTGACACTTGGTCTGTTCTTTTGCTTCCATATGAAGTTACTCTTTCCTGTATTGTTGTTGGACGGGGGTGCTGCTCCTCGTCCATTCTTCATCACAGCTTTCCATTTGTTATTATTAGCCTTCTTCTTGTTTTTCCACTTCTGGGGAGAAACGTGATGGGCTTCAGGGATAGGTGCAGTGCCAGGTGGACGTAAATTATGAGGGGCTAGCAGTAAATCTCGATTCTGCTCTGCCCTAAGTAGGCAAGAGATCAGGTCAGAGAATTTTGTGAAGTTGCGTTCACGATACTACTGCACGAGGATTGCATCTTTCTCGTGAAACGAGGTAAATGTCTTTTCCAACATGCGTTGTTCTATCACTTCTTCACTGCACAACTTCAGGCGTGAGGTGATATTATGAAGTGCAGAATTATACTCAGCGATGGACTTATTGTCATGAAGTCTGAGTTTTTCCCACTCATAATTGGCACACGGTAATATTACATCAATTTGATGTTTATACCGTACCTCCAGCGCTGTCCACAGGTCCTGTGGGTCCTCAACCGTTAAGTATTCGACCTTTAAGGTTTGATCTATATGTTTCCGAATGTAGATTATGGCTTTCGCATTATCTACATCGGATACAGTGGTTGGAGTGCCACTGCTAGATGCAGTAGAAGCATCAGCCGCTGCTGGGGCCGAGGAAGGAGCCAAAATGGACCCAAGGAGGGCCATCGAACGCAAGTGAAACTTCAGGTCCACTTGCCAACTCAGGTAATTCTTCCCTGCAGAGTCAAGGACTTCGAAATCGACGCATGCCAATTTTGCCATTTTATCTACGCAATTTAAAATAAGCATGAATTAATTCAAATTGAAATTCACGCATTAAAAATAAAATAAGTAAAATGTGGGGATCGACCAGATACCCAAAGAAATACAAGGTCCAAAGTCCGAATATACAGTCCATAAACAAAAGAAAAATACAATTTGGAAACCCAGAATGGGTCCCTATATTTTCCAATTTTGGCCTCCGTCTTCATTTGCAGGTGTACCGGTCTTTGGCATTAATACATTTAATCCCCACTTACAAAATTCTCTCAAAAAGAAAATAAAATTGCAAGGAATATAAAGGGTATCAAATTGGCCGATCCCAAAAATCACATTTTAGCTTATATAAACAACCACGCAGTTTATAATATGCTACAGGCACAAAAGAAACAACCACACAGTTTATATAACACATGCATATATAATATGGAAAAAGAGACTATAAAATATAATGATCTCTCGGACCACGGGGAGACGTCATACACCGTTAGGTTAGTTGACTAACGGCAGAGCGGTCGCATGATCCTTAAGATAATTATATTTTGAAAAAAATCCTAATATTCCATAAATTAATAATAATGCAAGAGTGTTATAATTTTAGCAATATGACGCAACAGGCTCATAACAAAGAATTAAAATAAATTAATATTTTGAATGGGGCTGCAGGCCCATAAATATTAATCATTTTAATATATTATTTATATTTGGGCTGCAGGCCCATTTGCCAAAAATTAACAAATTAATTATAGCAATTGAATTAACTTGGCTTCAGGCCCAATAAGTTAATATTAAAATGTTATTAGTATCTGGGCTTCAGGCCCAATAGCAAAATTTTAATTAACTTTTTAAGTTTGCAATTAGATTAAACGGGCTTCTGGCCCAATTTTGGGAAAACCAACATAATAATTAAGCGGAATGGGGCTGCAGGCCAATAAAACTTATTTATCATGTATAATCTGGGCTTCAGGCCCAATAAACAGACCAACTACAGTAATAATCAAAATTTTAATTTTAGGGAATATTAATCTTAAGCCCTAAATTAAAATTTTAGTATATTTGTTAGGGGATATGAAGAGTCCCCAATAACCCAAAATCCAAACAGAGCCCCCTTTAGGCTGCGCAGCAATAACCTCATCCCTCGCCGTCGGGGGGAAAGATTATAGAGGCCCCCTTCGGGAAAGGGCGGCGCAACAGTGGCCGGCGCAGGACAGGCCCCCCCTTCGGGGGAGGGCGGCGCAGCAGAGAACTCAGTATCAACTTAATAATGAACAATAAGTATCCTTGTTTAAGCGAGAACAAGTTATTTTGTGATGCAATCAGTAATTTTGTGATGCAGTTGGCAAGTCCAAATCATGAGTCTGGCATAACCTCTCCCTGCCCAGGACCTCCCTCACCAACACCATTCATTCAAATGGAAATGAAAGGACAGCATAACAAATAGATGAATACATAAACTTTTGTCAGAAACAAGGCATTGAGGATATAAATGATGAATATATATATATTAGACCCTTGTGACAATATTCAATAATTGCCAGAGGAATGACAGGGTATGACACTCTGTTAGCCAATACGATTCTGTTAAAACCCATGAATTTTAACACATGAATTTTAAATCTGCAACATCTTGAGGACGACAGAGCCGTTTTATGTTTTTCTGGGCTAATATTATTTGTTAAAACCCATGAATTTTTGAAAATAGTTCACTGCAAAAATTATTTAATATAAACTGTCGTTGGCCCATATGTTATTTAACAAATAATATCAGCAATAATCCGTCGGAGGGATTAGTGCAGAGCCCGGGGGTTCAAAGGTTTTTCTAGGGGTTTATGTTCGTTTTGTTGTAAACTTGGCGGCTATGGAGACCATAGCCCTATATTTATAGTGGTAGGGTTACATAATGGGTGGATACCCACTAACGGGTAGGCCCACCAAAAGCCCGTTTATAACACTTCCCCTTATCCATCCATTGTTGTAAGCCATGGTGAACGCTTCAGGGTTCATGAAGCTTATTTGATCATGGGGCTGGAGATACTTCTGGATCTCTAAGTTTAAGAGTGCTTGCCTCATTAAAACCTTTGCCAAGGAAAACCCGGTGGGAAAAACCAGTGGCTAAGGGAAAAGAGTACAAGTCTCTATAACTTCCCCTGATCGATGGATAACATCAGTGGTGGATACTTCTGGATCCAGAGTTAATGTGGCTGCCTCGTTAAAACCTTTGACTGTGGAAAACCCAGTGGGAAAAACCAACAGCCAAGGAAAAAGAGTACATCACTACGTTAACTCCCCCTGATAAGTACAAGCTTCAGGCTTGTACATCTCTCAGCTGTCTCATCCCAATTCCTAGTACAAGTTTTCTAAAGGTACTGCGAGGCAAAGCTTTAGTGAATAGGTCAGCCAGGTTGTTGCAGGACTGGATCTGCTGGATGCCGATCTGGTTGTCCACTTGCTATTCATGCGTCCAGAAGAGCTTGGGGGAAATGTGCTTCGTCATGTCACCTTTGATGTAGCCACCTCGTAGTTGAGCGATGCAGGCAGCATTGTCTTCGTACATGGTGGTTGGCCCAAGATCTCCTGTCTTCAGGCCGGTGGTCTTGAGGATGTGGTTGATGACTGATCGAAGCCAGAAGCATTCTCTGCTAGCTTCGTGGATCGCGATGAGCTCGGAGTGGTTGGATGAGGTCGCTGTGGATGTCTGCTTCACGGATCTCCATGAGATGGCCGTCCCACCGTATGTGAATACGAAACCGGTCTGGGACTTTGCGGTATGTGGGTCGGACCTGTATCCCGCATCTGCGTAACCGACCAGGTCGGTGGATACACCTTTCTTGAAGTATAGTCCCATGTCTACAGACCCTTGGAGGTAGCGCAGAAGTTGTTTCACTCCATTCCAGTGGCGCTTTGAGGGCGCTGAACTATATCTGGCTAGTATATTTACTGCGAACGCTATATCGGGACGCCTGCAGTTTGCCAGGTATAGGAGTGCTCTAATTGCACTTAAGTAGGGTAATTCAGGACCCAGTGTTTCCTCCCCCTCTTCCAGCGGTCGGAAGGGGTCTGTTTCAACATCCAATGATATGACGACCATTGGTGTGCTAAGCGGATGACATTTGTCCATAAGAAAGTTTTTCAGCACTTTCTTTGTATATTTCGATTGGTGCAACAGGATTCGTCCGCTTAAATGTTCAATTTGTAGGCCTAGGCAAAACTTCGTTTTGCCGAGGTCTTTCATCTCAAAAGTCTGTGTGAGACTTTTGGATATCTCATCTATCTCTGCAGGAGATCCGATGATGTTCAAGTCGTCTACGTAGACGGCGATAATTACGAATCTTGTTCCCTTTGCTCGTATGAAGATGCAAGGGCAGACTTCATTTGTTGTGAATCCTTGTTGCACTAGGAATTCACTCAGTCTGTTGTACCACATTCTACCTGACTGTTTTAGACCATACAGTGATCTCTGGAGTTTGACAGAATAGACGTCCCGAGGTCTTTCTGTCGTTTTTGTCGGTAGTTTGTATCCGTCTGGGATTTTCATATAGATGTCCTTATCTATATTTCCGTATAGGTATGCAGTCACAACGTCCATGAGCTGCATATCCAGACCTTCCTTCGTGGATAGGCCGATAATGAAACGGAAAGTGATCGCATCCATGACCGGGGAATAGGTATCGTCATAGTCTATTCCTGGTCGTTGGGAGAAACCTTGTGCAACAAGGCGCGCTTTATAGCGCACAATCTCATTATTCTCGTTTCTTTTTCTCACGAATACCCATTTATATCCCACAGGTTTAACACCTTTTGGTGTTAGGACTACAGGTCCAAAAACTTTGCGCTTCGAGAGTGAGTCCAGCTCTACTCCTATTTCCTCGTTCCACTTTGGCCAATCCTCTCTGCGTTTACATTCTGCTAGAGAGTGTGGATCGGTCTCATCGTCGTATTCAGTGACGTGAGTGGCAATAATGAGCGCGAAGTTATCATCGATGATTGTGCTTTTTCTGTCCAGTACCTCCCCGGTACGTACATAGTTTAATTAAATTTCTCCTATATTTTCCTCTTCAGGGGTTGTTAGGAGTGGAGAGGTAGCTGGGCTGAGCTCAGCATCCTGTGGTGGTATCGTTATTGTTGCTCTGGGATTTTTCCTCTTTCGAGGATTCTTATCTTTGGAGCCTGGGGGTCGTCCTCTTTTTTGTTGAGGTACGGCCGCTTCTGCTGTAGGTGGATTGCATCCATCTTTGGGTATGTCAATCCTAGCTGGCGTATTTACAGCAGGGACGTGTGATCTGACAATCTTCTGGTTGTCAGTGAATTTATCTGGTAAAATATGAACTGTGTTCTGAATTTGAAGGATCTTCAGGATCTCTTCTTCACATTGATTTGTGCGCGGATCAAAATGGGATAAAGTCTTTGTGTCCCATGTAATGATCTTTGAAGCTTCTGGCTTCTGTGTGTTAATGCCTAGTTTTGGAAAAATGCTTTCATCAAACTCACAATCTGCTAGACGTGCTTTAAAGGCGTCCCCTGTAAGGGGTTCGAGGTATCTAATGATCGATGGTGAGTCGAAGCCAATATAGATACCAAGACGCCGTTGAGGACCCATCTTGGTTCTCTGCGGTGGTGCTATGGGGACATAGACAGCACATCCGAATATCCTCAAGTGAGAGATATCGGGCGGGTTCCCATATGCAAGTTGCATCGGAGAATAAGATTGACTACCTGACGGTCGTAATCTTATCAGCGATGCAGCGTGCAGTATGGCATGTCCCCATGCACATACCGGCAACTGGCATTGCATTAACAATGGTCTAGCGATCCATTGTAGTCTCTTTATGAGAGATTCGGCTAACCCGTTCTGGGTGTGAACATGAGCTACGGGATGTTCAACTTCTATGCCGGTTGCTTGGCAGTAGTCTAGGAAGACTTGTGAGGTGAATTCCCCAGCATTGTTCAGACGCAATTTCTTGATCTGGTTGTCTGGGAAATGTGCCCGCAATTTTATAATTTGTGCAAGTAGCTTTGCAAAGGCTACATTGCGGGTGGACAAGAGGCACACATACGACCATTTTGAAGATGCGTCGATTAGTACCATGTAGTACCGAAATGGTCCACTTGCGGGGTGAATAGGCCCACAAATATCACCATGTATTCTCTCTAGGAAGCTTGGAGGCTCAGAGTCCACCTTCAGGGTGGATGGTCTCGTAATCAATTTCCCTTTGTAACAAGGGGGACAAGGATTTGCACCCTTCCGAAGTAGCGTCAGGCTTTTCGGATTAATTCCACGGGATTGGGATATGATGCGACGCATCATATTCCTTCCAGGGTGTCCTAGTCTATCGTGCCAGAGTTTGAATTCTGGTTGATTTGGCACTTCTGGTGCTCCAATGTGTTTGCTTCCATTGCTCTGATCCTTGTGTGGTAGAGACCCGACGGGAGTCCCTCAAAACGTTCGACGGTGTTTTTAGCACCGTTTTTATGAGACGTTACATCAAGGTATTCACTGTTTCCTTTGCTCACCGTTTCTAGGTGGTATCCGTTTAAGCGGATATCTTTAAAGCTTAACAGGTTTCTATGTGAGCTAGGGGAGAGAAGGGCATCTTTTATAAGTAGTTTTGTACTGTTGGGGAGCATAAAATGTGCTTCCCCTGATCCTTCAATGATACTTGATGGACCGGAAATCGTATTTATTAATGCTTTGAAAAAAGCAGATGTCTTGGAGGATCGTGTGCGTAGAGGCACTGTCCACTAGGCATTTAAAGTCCATCTATTTTAAAAGAAAAATGTCGCAGTATAAGGCAAAAACACAAAGGAATATACTACGAAAATTAAGTTGATGTCTGAAAATTACTTAAACATGCCAGAGATAAGCAGATAAATTGTTTCTCAAAAGGAAAAAATTACAATGCATATATAAAGTAGATAAATGTCCTCAGTCGAGCAGGTCATCGTTGGAGAAGTCCTCAGCGATGAACCTGATTGGTGCCAGGTTTTCTTGAACCGCCAGGTTTGTCTCAGCTTGCTTCTGGCTTGCTTTGTACAACTCCTGAAGGTGGCGTGGAGTACGACAATTTCTGGACCAGTGTCCAGTCATGCCACACCTGTGGCATTTATCTTCCCAGTCCTTTCTGGGGGCAGAAGTCTGGCCGTCGTCTTTTCTTTTCCACACATTTTTCTTCTTTCCCTCTTGGTTGTTTCTTAGAGGTGGTCCTCGAACCTGCTTCTTCATGGTCTTACCCTTCTGGGGTTTGCCTTTGAAGTTGCCCCTTTTCTTCTGGAAGGAGCTGTGGTGCGCTTCAGGCGCAGAAGCAGTGCCGGTAGGGCGTGAGTTGTGGGTTGCCAGAAGGAGGTCACGATTCTGCTCTGCCATCAGAAGGCATGAGAGAAGCTCAGAGTATTTTGTGAACTTTCGTTCACGATACTGTTGCATCAGTATGACATCCTTCTCATGGAAGGATGTATACGTCTTCTCTAACATGCGTTCCTCCGTCACCTTTTCATCACACAACTTCAGGCGTGAGGTGATGCTAAAGAGTGCCGAGTTGTACTCGGCAATAGACTTGAAGTCTTGGAGACAGAGGTTCTCCCATTCATATCACGCTCGAGGTAGTATAACATCCCTTTGATGTTTATACCTGTCCTCGAGGGCGGTCCACAACTCATACGAGTCTTCCACCGTTAGGTACTCGGCCTTCAGGGTCCGATTGATATGGCGTCTGATATAGATAATTGCTTTCGCTTTATCTATATCAGAAACCTTATCGCCTAAGGCGATGGCGTGACTCAATCCCTGTGCTCGCAGATGGAATTTTATATCCAACTGCCAGCTTAAGTAATTCTTTCCTGAAGCATCCAAAATGTCGAAATCGACGCTCGCAATTTTGGCCATTTATCACTCTAGCATGTAAAAAGATAGCATTAATTAGATATTTTCACAGAAAAATAAATAATCAAGCACATCAGACATAAATATTTGCTGCGTGGATCGGCTAATCACCATAAATAATTACAGTCCATTACAGTCCCAAAAAGAAAGAAAGTACAACTCGGGAACCCCCGTGGGGCCCCTATTCTTCTGGAATAGTCCTTCATCTTCTTGAGGCGTCCGCCGGGCTTGTAATTTTACAAAATTATCCTCACTACATTTTTCTCTCAAAAAAGGAAAATAATGCATGAAAAGTAAAATGGTGATCACTAGCCGATCCAAAACCACATCAAATATTAATCATTCGTCGCAGGCAGTTATAATGCAGCAGGCATCATCACAGGCAATTTATACATCACATGCAATTTATTTATTCATCACAGGCAGTTTATAATGGAAAATGAAATCTACCGTTTAAAAATTATTGGACCATTAGGCAACGTCATACACCGTTAGGTTAGTTGACTAACGGCAGAGCGGTCGCAGGATCTTCTTAATTTTTAAACGTTTTTAAAGAAAATCATAAATCTAAATATAATTGCGATGAGTAAAAATCACATGTAATTTGGTCCAGATAATAACGAAAAGGAATCGCAATTAAATCTGAAAATTTTTTGAAAATTCGAAAAAAATTTCTGGGTCAGAAACCCTAATTAGGGTTTTGGGGTACGCACGCCGGGCCCGTACCCGCTACTGGCGGGCGGGCCCGTCTGCCGTAGCAGGCGGCGGGGAGGGGGGGCCGCCGCTGCAGGCGGCGGGGAGCCCCGCCTGCGACGGCGGGGAGCCCCCGCCTGCGACGGCGGGGATCGCCCCCGCCTGCGGCGGCGGGGATCGCCCCCGCCTGCGGCGGCGGGGATCGCCCCCACCGGTAGGCGGCGGGGGTTGCCCGCCGCTGCAGGCGGCTGGGGTTGCCCCCGCCAGCGGCGGCTGGGGTTGCCCGCCGCTGCAGGCGGCTGGGAGCCCCCGCTCCCCGCCGCCCGCAGCGGCGGGGGTTGCCCCCGCCGGCGGTGGCGGGGGTTGCCCGCCGCTGCAGGCGGCGGGGAAGCCCCCGCCTGCAGCGGCGGGGGGTTCCCGCCGCCGCAGCGACGGCGGGAAGGCCCCGCTGCTGCCGGCGACGGGGGGGGCGGGGGGGGGGGGGGGGGGCGTGGGCGAACCATTTTAGGGTTTTGGCGATTTTTGGAGAAAAAAATGGGTAAAAATCCGATTTTTTGTGGGGAAAACCAGTTTTGTTCTTCCAAAAATACGTTTTTATTGAAAAAGGGTGATTTTTAACAATAAAAACGGTATATTTTTGATCGATTGATCCAAAAAAAATTGAATCACCACATATGCGCATATGCAAAATTTAGATCTAGGGAGAAAGTTACCTCTAGATCCTACCCACCGGATCTAGCGACGTTCGGTGAAGGAAGCCCGTTCGCGTCGCGTCTGTCCGTCGTCAGGGGTTCGGCTTAGCTTCGAGCGTGCTGATAACGTGTTGTAAACTTGGCGGCTATGGAGACCATAGCCCTATATTTATAGTGGTAGGGTTACATAATGGGTGGATACCCACTAACGGGTAGGCCCACCAAAAGCCCGTTTATAACACTTTTTTAATTTTGATGTTTATCTAGATGTTCCAGATTTATACAAGCCTCTAGAAAAGCTATGTAAAATCATAGCTAACAATATTTTGTAATTATCTACGGGATCGAAAAAATTACCTCTAGATCAAAGATATAGGGACGATCGTAATAAGAAAAAGCTGTAGATCGAAATCCCGCTCCCGATACGTTTAAAAGATCGCCGCAATGGTTCTCCGCAACGGTTCGTCACAAGCCCGATCGTCGCAACAATTAGATTCCTTAGCGCGTATGCGGGTAAATTTGAGGGGATACGGGAGAAAAAGCTCAAAGAATTGAGAGCTTCGGTGCTGATAACGTGTTAAAGGATTTTTGAGAAGAGAGAAAACAATCTCTCATAAGGAGTAGCCATGGCAAAAAGCCATGGCTCTCTATATATTCAATTAGAGAGTAGGAGTCCAAGGGACTCCCCACTAAGTTAGTGTGGAGTAATGGTGAGATGTTGAGGTGGGGGGGGGGGGGGGGGAGGTGGCCTCCCTCAACTCACAACAAAGAAACATAAATGAGAAGAGGTGAAGATGGCTCAAGCCTCTCCTTTCAGCTAAAAAGAAGAAGAAAAAAAAAAGAAAAACATACACGATGGAGGAGCAGAGGGCTCAAGTCTTATGTTTCGAAGACAAATATGCTTATCATATTTGTTCATTAAATTCTATTGATGTGTATGACAAATACATTTGTTACGAAAGTTTTTACTGTGTTTATATAGATTCTAATTATATGTACATACTATGGAATATATATCATTATATAATAAATTTATTATGGTCTTAATTGTCAAATAATCATCTCACTTTATACTGGTATAAAAATAAAAGTAAATATGAATCTGCATAAAGACAGTTTTATATTTTGGCATAATGTGTAATTGATTACTAACCCATAAATACTAACCTTTTCACTTATCTTTATAATCTATTATCTATTTAGTTAATTTAAAAAATTATGCAAAATGTTAAATTTTACATACTTATTATTTATAAATAGATTTCTCACTGATGTGGACTCCGGACCATCTATTTTTAAAACAAGAAAACGTAGAAGTCAAAATTGATATATAAACAAATCAAACACAGGCTTGTATGTGTAACGCCCCAATCTCGTAGCGGAAGACTTAAATAACTCATCAAAAGGGGTGCGTAACAGCGGCGACGCGCATACAAGGATGAACTCGTACACGTGTCAAGCCTCAGTGGTCATTACATATATACATCCAACCACATACGAACCAAAAGTTTCACTAAGAAGCCCAGGCAAAGTATTACATTACAGATGTCTAACCAAGTACATCATACAATACAGAGTTCTAAAACCAACAAGACAAAACAAAACATCTCTTTATGGCATCTTAGCGTACTTAGCACAAAATTTCAACTTCACTTGGTGTCAACTTGTTGCTCCTACCCGCTCCAATGGACAGGCTAAGTGGCATCTGAAATGGTTTTAAATAAAACCATGGGGTAAGCTACACGGCTTAGTGAGTACAAAATTCTCACTAATAAAATTTAATAGACATAAGAGCATACATTTAGAGAAAAATGCATTGAAATAACTATACTACTTGAAACTGTATCAATTGAATTTATATATATAAGTAATATAGATAATAAAATAATATATAAACATGCCAATGGACCCCCCTTTTTTTTGACTTTTCCATATATGCAAAAAGTACGTAACCCAAAGAACAATAAAACAAAAATTCTTTTCTTTTCTTTTGAAAACTTTCTCAAATGTCCACTAAGGCTACGAATTATGGCCCAGTAGCATGGGATTGCACAAGGCAACAGAAAGCAAATAAACCATTCATTAGTCGCCCGGGGACAGTGTACCAACTCACATGTACCAAGATGAGACTCTAGAGGTGGCCCCCACCATGCATGTGGTGTGGCACTTAGCTCTCATTATTTGACCGAAGGCCACAATTTAAACAGGTACACTCAATATCATATGATAATCCGTATATTAAACAGTTCATTCCATAGTGGACAAATGAAATTCATGGTATTTCACAAAATTTTCGCTCAATAACTATAATCAAAGTAATGTACATCATGACAATCACCTGAGTTTAAATAATGTTTTCATTCATTTTTTTTTTATAAAAGCAAGATAATCAATAAACATAATAGTTCATTCAACATTTTGTATAAAAATTATTTCGGTAAGAATGTTGTACTCACCTTGTAGTGGTCAATCAAGAGTGTTTTCAGTGACACACGATGTATGATACCTAAAATAATAACAATTCGATCCTTAGTATTGTTTAATCAAGGTTCATATAATTGCACACTTATATACTTTTTATGAAGAGACTTTCTACAATGTTTTAGGAAGTTCATGAGTCCTCAAATTAAGTCTTAAAATTATAGGGGCTGTCTGCAATTTGCAGAATTGCATGCAACACATAAATTTGGTATTGATTGAAAAATTCTGTTTACAAACAGAACCCAGTTTTGGGGTTTTATGCAAAAATTCGGGCCTAAAACAGTTTGGACAGAATTTTGGGCTAAAATGAAATTAACACCTTCTTCCTCCCACAACCATTTGCTCACCCAACCCAACTATTTGGGTTTGGGGGAGGGGGTAGCCTCCCTAGGCGATGCCCCAGGTTGGTCATCGGACCAAGGTGGTCGGCGGCGCTGACCGCCGGCGGTCGGCGGTCGGCCGGCGGCGGCCGGCGGCCGGCGGCGGTTCAGACCAGTTTTTTTTTTTTTTTTTTTTGTGGAATCAATACTCATGCATCAACTTACAAGAAAATCCAAGATTTTAAAGTTCCAATCTCTTGATAGAATCCATCATTCATCCTAAATGGAATTTAGAGAAAAACCCATGGAGATTAAGAAAAAAAATTATACCTTTCTCTTTTGTTCCAATGGTGCTTTGCCTTCTCTTCTTCTTCCTCTTGGTTTCTGTTTGTGTTTGTTGTTGTGTTTTTTTTTTCTTTCTATGAAGCAAGGCTGGACGATGGAGTGTAGGGGGGGAGATAGGAAGATGAAACAACAAATAATAAAAAAAATGGGTTAGTGCTGGCATGCAATACATTTGACAAGTGTCTTCCCTAAGGACACTTGCACAGCATTCTCCTCTCTGCTGCCAAGTGTAACAATGTCCCAAAAAAAAAATTTCTTTTATTATTATTATTATTATTATTATTATTATTATTTTATGGGTTTCTACATCATCCCCTCCTAATAAAAGTTTCGTCCTCGAAACTTCACATACCTCATTATTCGAAGAGATCGGGATACTTCTCTCGCATGGTTTCCTCAAGTTCCCAAGTGGCTTCCCTCTCTGAATGATTTCGCCATTTGACTTTCACGTACTTAATAGTGCGCTTCCTTAAAACCTGCTCTTTCTGATCCACTATACGCTCGGGTTTCTCCTCGTAACTTAAATTTTCCTTTAGCTTCAATGGTTCCAGCTCAATGACTTCATTAGGCTCCCGCACAAATTTCCTTAACATAGAAACATGAAAAACGTCATGCACTCCTGCTAAGGATGGTGGTAATGCGAGTTTGTAAGCCACTTGACCAATCTTCTCCAATATCTCAAAGGGGCCGACAAATCTCGGGCTTAGTTTCCCATGAATTCCAAACCTCCTTACTCCACGAGTAGGAGAGATCTTTAACAGCACATGGTCGCCTTCTTGAAATTCCAATTCTCTTCTTCTGCGATCTGCGTAACTCTTTTGTCTGCTCTGAGCAATTCGGAGGTGTTCTCTTACTTGTTGAATCTGATCTAGAGCTTGTTGTACTAGTTCTGGACCAAGAAGTTTCCTTTCACCCACATCGTCCCAATGAATAGGAGATCTACATTTACGTCCATATAGAAGTTCGTACGGTGCCGCCTTAATACTTGCATGATAACTATTGTTATACGCAAATTCTGCTAAGGGCAAGTAATCCTCCCATGGTCCTTTTAGATCAAGTACACAACATCGCAACATATCTTCCAAAGTTTGAATTGTCCGTTCTGACTGACCATCTGTCTCAGGGTGATATGCTGAACTAAGCCCAAGTTTTGTCTGTAGAGCTCGGTGTGCACTTTTCCAGTATTCAGATGTGAACCTACTATCTCGATCTGAAACTATAGACAACGGCACCCCATGCAATCTTACGATCTCATTAATGTAGAGTTTGGTTAACTTTTCCATGGAAAATCGTAAATTGATGGGCAGGAAATGTGCTGATTTAGTTAGTCGATCGACTATTACCCATATAGTGTCATTTCCTTTAGCAGATCTTGGTAACCCAGTGATAAAGTCCATGGTGATCTTCTCCCATTTCCACATCGGTATATCCAAATTTTGAAGTAATCCGGCCGGTCTCTGATGTTCAGCTTTTACTTGTTGACATATAATACACTCAGAGACGTATTTAGCAATTTCTCTCTTCATATTGATCCACCAGTAAAAGGGTTTTAAATCCTTGTACATCTTAGTTCCTCCAGGGTGCATAGCATAAATTGATTGGTGGGCCTCTTTTAAGATTCTTCTTTTCAATTCCGGGATGTTTGGGACACAAATTCTGTTTCCAAATCTCAAGGAATTATCACCATGCACTACAAATCCTGGTTTACATCCTGTTCTCATGTCTTCAATGATTTTCTGTAGTTTTGGATCTTCAGTTTGACGGACCTTTATTTCTTCCACTAACGAGGGTTGCACCGTATTATTTGCCAACAATGCTTGAGTCTGATGAGATCTAATTTCGACTCCCATGCGGTCCAAGTCTCTTAGTATGTATCCCTGAGATGTTAAAAGGCATGCCAAGTTATTAGCACTCTTACGGCTAAGGGCATCAGCGACTACATTTGCCTTACCCGGATGGTAATTTATTGATAAATCATAATCCTTTAATAGTTCTAGCCATCTCCTTTGCCTCAAATTTAATTCCTTCTGAGTGAAGATATACTTCAGACTTTTGTGATCTGTATAAATTTCACATCGCACACCATAAAGATAATGCCTCCAAATTTTAAGTGCGAAGACTACCGCTGCCAGTTCCAGATCATGGGTTGGGTAGTTCTCCTCATATGGCTTCAATTGCCTGGATGCGTAGGCTACGACTCTTCCATTTTGCAAAAGTACACAACCCAACCCTTTCCTTGAAGCATCACTGAAGATTGTAAATCCTGCATCTCCCGATGGTATGGTTAACACGGGTGCTGATACCAATCTTTGCTTCAATTCTTTGAAGCTCCATTCACACTCCTCTGTCCAGTCAAATTTGACCCCTTTTCTAACAAGACGGGTCAGCGAGGAGGCAATTCTTGAGAATCCTTCTACAAACCTCCTGTAATACCCAGCCAGACCCAGAAAACTACGAATCTCCGAAACAGTAGTAGGTCTTCTCCAGTTAACTATAGCTTCTACCTTCATAGGGTCTACAGCGATTCCATCTTTGGATATGACATGACCAAGAAATGAAACGCTCTCCAACCAGAATTCACACTTCTTAAGCTTTGCAAATAACTTCTCATTTCTTAAGGTCTGTAGTACACATTTCAAATGTTCTGCATGCTGCTCTTTGTTTCTCGAATATACTAAAATGTCATCAATGAAAACTACTACAAAATGATCCAAATATGGCTTGAACACTCTGTTCATAAGGTCCATGAAAGCAGCAGGTGCGTTCGTCAATCCGAACGGTAACACTAGAAATTCATAATGACCATAACGGGTACGAAATGCAGTTTTTGGAACATCATCCGCCTTAATCTTCAATTGATAGTAGCCAGACCTCAAATCAATTTTTTAGAACACTTGAGCTCCTTGCAATTGATCAAATAAATCATCAATCCTTGGTAATGGGTACTTGTTTTTTATTGTCATATGATTTAACTCTCTGTAGTCAATGCACAAGCGAAAACTCCCGTCCTTCTTTCTCACAAACAACACTGGCGCACCCCATGGTGATACGCTAGGCCTGATAAAGCCCTTATCTAAAAGCTCCTGCAATTGCTCCTTCAGTTCCTTTAATTCCGCTGGGGCCATTCGATATGGTGCCTTGGAAATAGGGCCCGTACCAGGTACCAGATCAATGGAAAACTCAATATCTCTATCTGGAGGCATCCCCGGAAGTTCTTCAGGAAACACATCGGGAAAATCCCGAACAATAGGGATATTCTCTAAACCCACATTTCCCTCGTCTTTCAATTCCTTTATAGAAGCTAGATAACCATAGCATCCAGCATTCAACAGGCGGAAAGCTCTTAAGGTGGAGATTATTTGTAAAGGTTCACGAGCTCTACCGCTCTCAAAACAAAATTCAGGCTTTCCAGGTAATCTAAATAACACCTTCTTTTCATGACATAAGATGGAAGCATGATTTGCAGAAAGCCAATCCATCCCCAAAATGATGTCAAAGTCATGCATCTCTAGTAAAACTAGATTCACTGGAAATTCTTCGTCTACAATCTTGATTTTACCATTGTATCCTTTATTTGATATCAACATACTACCCCCAGGTGTACTAACTACCAACTCTTGAGTTAATGTGTCACATGGTAAATGATTCCTTATAGTGAACTGTGCGGCAATAAAAGAATGAGAGGCTCCAGAATCAAATAATACTCGGGCTTTTGTCGATGAAAAAGAGATGTTACCAGATACTACGTCATTGTTAGCTTGGGCCTCCTGCTCGGTCAGGGAGTACACTCTGGCTTTAGCTTGAGGTTTTTGATTTGATCCACTGGACTGCCCGGTATGGGATGTTTTCTGAGATTGTCGCATCATAGGACAATCCGAAATCCGATGATCCTTCCGGCCACATCTCAAACATGCACCTAAAACCCTCCAACAATTCTTCTCGTCATGGCCAGCCTTGCCACATACTTTACACTTCACCGTCGTCTGAACTGAGTTGGGTTCCTCCTTACGTGCCACATGTGGTTTCTTGCTTTGCCAGTTCCCTTTATAACCACCATTTCCCCCAAACCGAAATCGCTTCTTAGAATGATCCCCTCCAATTTCTTTCTTTGATCTTGTATCAATTTCATTCTTCTCTATAACCAGGGCTTTCTTTAATACAGCTGCATACGTGGGAAGTTCAAAGGAGCTGACATCTCTTCTAAGTTCAGGTCGAAGCCCTTCTTCAAAACGACGAGCTCGTTGTTCTTCATCGGCAACAAGATGCGGAGCGAACTTGGAAAGATAAGTGAATTCCTCTTCGTATTCCGCAACACTCATCTTGCCTTGTTCCAAGTTTCGAAATTCTTGCTCCTTCTGTTTTCGAACTGTCTGTGGAAAGTATTTCTCATAAAAAATCTTCTTGAAATTTTCCCATGACATGTCATAAACCTTGTCTCCCAAGGTCCTCTCCTGGAGCTGCCACCAACCATAAGCACGCCCTTTTAACATGAAAACAGCATATCCCACCTTCTCATTATCTGGGCATTTCATGTATGTAAATGCCTTTTCTATTTCAGAGATCCAATGCTCCGCTATCATTGGGTCAGTACTACCTTCAAAAGTAGGTGGGGTCAGCCTTTTGAACTCAGCCATGCCACTTCTCAACTTGGGTTGATCATTTCCTTGCATGGGTTGGATTCGATCAATCTGGTCTTGTTGTCTCTGGATGATATTGGTTATTCCTTGTAGCAGTTGGATAACAACATTCGTCTCCATTTGGTTTTGTCCCGAACTTTGTCCTTGATCAGTGCGAGATCCCATTGTTTGGTTGATGGTCTGATTTAGGTCAATCCCTTGGTTCAGAGGAATATCACCGTTACCATCAGCCATCCTATACATGGAAAAGAAATAACAAATTTTCAATTATACTTATGACCAAAATTGTTCAATTGCCAGAAATGGTTACATGATTCATTCTAAATTTCGTAACATACAATGTTTTGCTATTATAATCAGATCAGTCTCAATCACCAAGACATTTCTTTCATCGGTACAAAAAAAAATGTATATATTCATTTCCATTAGATGTATTCTTATATACAAACATTTGTAGGTAGTACATCAAAAATTCGGTAAATGATAGTTCAATCATCCACTTACAAAAGGTCCACAAAAAGTTTCCAAAAGTATATACTACCCTTCTTGTACTAGTAGGCTCCTAGGGCCTAAAAATTTACATCGCTGTTAGAGGCCACAGACTCTTCCGAGTCAGAATCATGTACTAGGATTATCTCATGTGTGGGGTCTATACCAGGCGATGATGGCTCCACAAAAACCGAGGTGCTTTCAATTTCGATCACATCAGTAGTATCTGATATGTTATGAACCTCGACAACAAGACTAGAAACATCCATAACAGTCACATCATCTGAAAGCTCAATCAGAGGGGCCCCCTCATGTCCTATAGTTGGCCCATCTGATTCGCCCTCAACAGAGTTCATTGGTACACCCATAGAGCCCCAATGGTATGAATCCTCAAAATTAACGACATCAAGGAGTTGAATATTGTGGTCATGCTCCATGTCTGCTTCTATCATATCCTCGGATAACTCCTCCATGGGTTCCTCTTCCTCTTCCATGGGCTCTTCTTCTTCTATGGGTTCCTCCTCCTCTTCCATAGGTTCCTCTTCATAATATGCTCCTAAAGAATTCTCATCCATAACATTTTCAGTCTCTAGGCTTGCGCTGGTCGACATAGAGGAAGGATCTACAAGAAAATCATAATATCATACATTAGGTCCAATAAGAGAATCAATCACATGTACACATGCTATGCTAATAGTTCTCTTGTGACTTGGATTAAGGGCGAAGCATTTCGTGGATTCCTCAGATTTGCATAAGCATAACTGATTTTATATAAGTCCCATACCTTACATAAAACGTGATAGCGTGCATGGTGTATGGGCACCACGTCGTTATCATAGGAATATCATTCAATGCTACACCCTATGACCTTGTCACACTCCATTATCCTCAAATTGTATAAATAATCTTCTCTCCCTTCATTGTTTAAATCCCTATGGTCTAAACCTAGGCGCTCTGATACCACTTTACTGTAACGCCCCAATCTCGTAGCGGAAGACTTAAATAACTCATCAAAAGGGGTGCGTAACAGCGGCGACGCGCATACAAGGATGAACTCGTACACGTGTCAAGCCTCAGTGGTCATTACATATATACATCCAACCACATACGAACCAAAAGTTTCACTAAGAAGCCCAGGCAAAGTATTACATTACAGATGTCTAACCAAGTACATCATACAATACAGAGTTCTAAAACCAACAAGACAAAACAAAACATCTCTTTATGGCATCTTAGCGTACTTAGCACAAAATTTCAACTTCACTTGGTGTCAACTTGTTGCTCCTACCCGCTCCAATGGACAGGCTAAGTGGCATCTGAAATGGTTTTAAATAAAACCATGGGGTAAGCTACACGGCTTAGTGAGTACAAAATTCTCACTAATAAAATTTAATAGACATAAGAGCATACATTTAGAGAAAAATGCATTGAAATAACTATACTACTTGAAACTGTATCAATTGAATTTATATATATAAGTAATATAGATAATAAAATAATATATAAACATGCCAATGGCCCCCCCCTTTTTTTTTGACTTTTCCATATATGCAAAAAGTACGTAACCCAAAGAACAATAAAACAAAAATTCTTTTCTTTTCTTTTGAAAACTTTCTCAAATGTCCACTAAGGCTACGAATTATGGCCCAGTAGCATGGGATTGCACAAGGCAACAGAAAGCAAATAAACCATTCATTAGTCGCCCGGGGACAGTGTACCAACTCACATGTACCAAGATGAGACTCTAGAGGTGGCCCCCACCATGCATGTGGTGTGGCACTTAGCTCTCATTATTTGACCGAAGGCCACAATTTAAACAGGTACACTCAATATCATATGATAATCCGTATATTAAACAGTTCATTCCATAGTGGACAAATGAAATTCATGGTATTTCACAAAATTTTCGCTCAATAACTATAATCAAAGTAATGTACATCATGAAAATCACCTGAGTTTAAATAATGTTTTCATTCATTTTTTTTTATAAAAGCAAGATAATCAATAAACATAATAGTTCATTCAACATTTTGTATAAAAATTATTTCGGTAAGAATGTTGTACTCACCTTGTAGTGGTCAATCAAGAGTGTTTTCAGTGACACACGATGTATGATACCTAAAATAATAACAATTCGATCCTTAGTATTGTTTAATCAAGGTTCATATAATTGCACACTTATATACTTTTTATGAAGAGACTTTCTACAATGTTTTAGGAAGTTCATGAGTCCTCAAATTAAGTCTTAAAATTATAGGGGCTGTCTGCAATTTGCAGAATTGCATGCAACACATAAATTTGGTATTGATTGAAAAATTCTGTTTACAAACAGAACCCAGTTTTGGGGTTTTATGCAAAAATTCGGGCCTAAAACAGTTTGGACAGAATTTTGGGCTAAAATGAAATTAACACCTTCTTCCTCCCACAACCATTTGCTCACCCAACCCAACTATTTGGGTTTGGGGGAGGGGGTAGCCTCCCTAGGCGATGCCCCAGGTTGGTCATCGGACCAAGGTGGTCGGCGGCGCTGACCGCCGGCGGCGGCCGGCGGCCGGCGGCGGTTCAGACCAGTTTTTTTTTTTTTTTTTTTTTTTTTTTGTGGAATCAATACTCATGCATCAACTTACAAGAAAATCCAAGATTTTAAAGTTCCAATCTCTTGATAGAATCCATCATTCATCCTAAATGGAATTTAGAGAAAAACCCATGGAGATTAAGAAAAAAAAATTATACCTTTCTCTTTTGTTCCAATGGTGCTTTGCCTTCTCTTCTTCTTCCTCTTGGTTTCTGTTTGTGTTTGTTGTTGTGTTTTTTTTTTTTTTTTTCTTTCTATGAAGCAAGGCTGGACGATGGAGTGTAGGGGGGGAGATAGGAAGATGAAACAACAAATAATAAAAAAAATGGGTTAGTGCTGGCATGCAATACATTTGACAAGTGTCTTCCCTAAGGACACTTGCACAGCATTCTCCTCTCTGCTGCCAAGTGTAACAATGTCCCAAAAAAAAATTTCTTTTATTATTATTATTATTATTATTATTATTATTATTTTATGGGTTTCTACAGTATGTGTCCAAGATGAATCTCTCATAGGCGTCGACTTAGTGCATTCTTCTCCACAAGGGGCTAAATTACACCACATGCGATATGACCATGTGCATTAGGTGAAGAAGAATAGATTATGTAGGCGCATACGAGAGACATCTCTCCTATGCAAACAATTATTAGCCAATTCCGGGCCGACCACGATCCAGGCTAAAAATTAATACAGCATATGCTTTCAAATGTCGGAATCAAAAGAGGCCCAAACTACAAGGCTGGCCCAGATAAATGGGCCTATTCATGCAAATAGAATCCGTAAGAGCGCCATTTTCTTATCAACAAAATCTACTCGATCCGATGCTCACTAGGAGAGAGAAACGGCACAACGGGAAGAGACCAAAACTTGTGCTTCGCCGTCCAAATCCAGTTGAGGGAGAAAGAAAGCGACCAGAGAGCAACCACGCCACGCGTGCTATGCTCGCATGGTAGACTCGTACGTAGTGGCTCTCTATGGCGACTTCCACTGTCGCCCTTGGTTTGAATGGAATCTCCTCCACAGTGACACCCACATTCGAGCCTGCTGCAGACCAAAATACATGGTTTGCTTGCTTCTCGGAAATTGATATTCCCACTAAACACGTTTCGGCATTGACTTGCTTGGCTCTCTGGATCGGTCTACTTTGTTAATTTGTTGCAGGGGTCTCATTTCATTTCACGTTTTTGCCACGTATGTTATTATTATTTTGTTGCCACTGGAATCTTTTTTAGCAAGTCACGAGAGAGCTTACTTTGTCTTCGGATAACACAGTTTGATTTAATTGTAGCAAATCGTGAGGTGCTGACCGCAGTGACGGCCACTGTGTTGGCGTGCGATGATGAGATGCCACTTTCGGCAGCACTCGTGAAAAAGGAAACCACACGTGCGAATATGGGACGGCTGGCCAAGTGGGACCCATTTGTCAGTAACTGCTTAAGAATGAGATTGATGGCTAAACAGTTACTTTGGTCTATTAAACTGAGAAAGGGAAACTTGTATCATGATGGCTAATCACGGATATGGCAACTGCCTTCGCTTGAACGGAACTCTCTAATCTTCTTCATCTCCCTTGTCTCTGCAGTGTATGTTTTAATGTACAACTCCGAATAGGGGTGGAAATTTTAGTTCTCTTCAAATTTAGTTTCCCCAAAATTCTAAATTAAAATTTAGTTCCCTAACAATTGTAGTCCCCCAAAAATTAATTCCCAATGGATTTAGTTACCCCAAAATTTAGTTCCCGACCGATGTATTTCCTTTTAGATATAGGTTTTCCAAAATTTTAGGGTTTTCCCACCAAAATTCTCTCAAAATTTTTGGGTGTTCCTCTAAAATTTTCACACTCGCATTACATCCGTAGATTTCTCAAGATTCAATTTTAATCATCTTTCTGTTCAATCGTTTGTCATAATCATCAAGCTCATCCAAAAACGTCCCTCAACTATACTATGGATGAGTTGAAAAATAGCTGCATTATATTAAAAGATTACAATTGGATCACTTTTCTTTTCAACCTAAGCAATGTCAAGCTCCTCAAGATAGAATATTCCCCTTCCATAATCATACCCTCATTCACTTAACGAACATCCAAATATTACCTCCCCACGACTCCGCCCTCCCCCCTCAATCCCATCATCAGCATCAGCAACTACGACCAACGGCGACAACGACAACAACAATTCATTCTGCACCATCGAAAATTTCAACCCCAATGCAAGCGGATGCATCAGCCGAACCCAAACCACTCCCATATATAGTCCCCCCACACACCACAGAGTACCAAATAACCAACCGACTCCCTTTCATTCTCTTCCAAATTCCAATACTGCAACCTCTCCCTCTTTCAGCATGTTGCCAAGCAAATCGATGACGAAAACGACGGTTGTAGCGATCGCGGACACGGTCTCTTGGTACCTGGCCCTGACGCTGGTCGCAGTCATCCTGCTGAGCTCCCTGCGGGCGAGCTCTTCAGGTGCAGTGGTGCACGGGAATCGTCGGTTGATGAATCGCCCGTGCGACGAAATATACGTCGTCGGCGAAGGCGAAACTCTTCATACGATCAGCGACAAGTGCGGCGATCCTTTCATCGTGGAGGAGAACCCTCATATTCACGATCCCGACGATGTTTTCCCCGGCCTCGTCATCAAGATCACCCCTAATTCTGATCACATCAAAAGGAGGTAGAAATATGCGGTGACGATCATGATGTAAACTAATATCCATCTCTCTGTAAAGTTCTATACATATGTTAATTATGGCTGTCGACAGGGTTTCTTGATTTCAATAAAAAACTTACTATATAATCTCTTTTTGTATTAACTGTTGCCTTGTGTTGTGTTGTTTTTAATATTAATTGTACTACTGTATCTCGAGTCTTGGCTACCCATTTTCCATTGATGCACGTCTTAATGGCTTTATCTAGTTTGTTATTTATTGTCCTTTGAAATTGTATTACTGTATTAATTAAGAGATGATGAAGCCCGTGTTGAACATTTAACTATAATTCTTCTTACCGTGTAAAACTAATATTACACACCGTAATTACATCACTCCTCTTTTCCCTCGCACGCCACACTTAATTACGTCACTTTCACTTCTCAACTTACACACACTCTTTCCATTACATCAACTTTGCTACACACACTTCTCAACACTCACAACCTTCTCAACACAACACAGACGCACACACGCACACTTCTTCGCACAACACCCACACACACCTTACAACACCCACAAAGAAGGAAAGCATGCCTCCTTGTATACAGACCTTAATGGAATTATCTAAAGGTTAGATAATTTGTTTGATTGGTCTAAGTAGTAGGCCTTCTCTATATTTCTTTGGGGAAATCACACAAAAATACCCCAACGTTTGGGGCCTCTTTCATATTAATATTTCTTTTGGTTGGGCTCAAATAGTGAAATTTCATAAGGTTCTTTTGGGCTTAAATTTGGGCTAACTTTAACACTCCTTCTTAGCCCATACTTGAGCAACTTCGAGACGACTCCACATCTTCAACTAGTGCAAGACTTTTAATTTTTCTTCTAACGCTGTTGAGTTTTGCAAGACGTCATTTTCTCATGACCACCATAATGGCGCTTCATTGAACACCTCATTTCTTGAAGTATAGCATCGTCCCGTATTTGGATCGCAACGTTTTTCTTTGATCATCGTATCCAAGGAAGATGCATCGAATGGCCTTTTTGTAAAACTTCATTTGCTTCTCTTCTAGAATAAGGACATAGCAGGCACCCCCAAAATTTTTAAAATGACTGACTGTAGGTTTTCTGTGCTAGACTAGAGTATATAGAATGGTGACTTGAATTCTAATCTTTTTTAAGAAAGCCTCTTGATTACATGAGCTGCAGTCTTCATACTTTCTGCTTGGAAGCATGTAGGCACTTTCTTTGCATGTAGCATTATTCGACAAGTCTTTTTGAGGTGCCTATTCTTCCCTTCAGCGACTCCATTTAATTTGCTGAATGGTAGTTGGACAAGTCAGCTGTCTTCTTATACAAGTCAGTTGTCTCCTTATGCAATTCTTCAGTAGGTATGCAGGAAAATCCTCAAACGTGCACTCTCCTCCATTATCTGTGCACAAGTATTGAATCTGTCTTCCAATGCTTGACACCTCCTTAAACTTCTTAAATATTTCTAAGGTTTTATATTTTTCTTTCATGAAGTATATCCATATATAAGTACCTTAAGTAATCAGCCATGAATGTCACTGTTAAATCATTGGACCGACACTCGAGGAAAAGGAAATTAAGGTTGCCAAGAAGCCTACCGAGATATCGTCTAAGCCCGCCAAGCCCCTGGGGCCCATGAAAGAGGCCAAGTATCAACTTAGTCAAAGCCCACATGCCATTTACTCGTTGAGCTTCTGTTGCTCAAGGAGGCATTTGATAATGACACATAAATGGCAGGAGACGTGGGCGACGGTTACCCATATTGATTAGGGAGGATCGTGCTACCGTAATTGGTGACCGTTAAATCCCTCAACGTCACTGAAGAGACTCCGGTCTATAAATACGAGAACAACAATCAGAATAAGGAGAGACTCCGAAGGTACTAAATGCCTGATACTCTAAACTATTCTTCCACACCTATATTTCTTCCTCTAAATAGCTTGAGGTGACTGACTTGAGATGAACATCCGTGGGTTGATCTCGACAGCCCCGAGCCTTTAATTAAGTCCAATTCTAACTTAAGTATCGGAGGGAATTTGGGTTGGACCTAGATCCGACCCCCCTGACGTTCCTTTGTGGTGCAGGCAATTAAGGTTCAACCCAGCAGAAAGGTCGAACGACAGCTCTCGTCGACCGTTGTTCAAGGTTCGACCCAACTTGAGGGTCGAGCGAGACTCTGCACTGCGCTCTCATCTCATCCACGATCGACCCTGGTTCTACCAACCGAGTGTCCCAATTCACCAGCTGACAATGCTCTATCTCAAAAGAAGAGTCCACGTCAGTCCAATTATCGTCGAAGCCAATTTTGGCCTTAACAATCACCATATATCACTTCCCACTAATTGATGATTGCTTTACTGGTCCGAATACGTCTGAGTGTACTAACTCCAGAGGTGTACGCCTTAAAGCTGGGGGCCTTAGAGCTAAGCCCTTCCCTTTATCAGGGGTACGCTTAGGTTTCGAGGGCTGGGTGAACTCTGGCACCGTCATCGGAGCATGTGAACTCCTCCTGCCAAGAAAGTTCGTCAATGTTAGCCATGGCGAGCTCAGCTAATGCCGCCTCAGGACCCCCATGAATTGATCGAAACTACAACTGTCTCAGTCTGTTCAATCTCAGCTCACAACCTAGCTACTTTGGAGCCTGAGGAAGAAGAAGGATGCATGAATGGAAGGAGAGACTACTGACGCACCCAAAACCTACACCTAGATTCCACCTGGCGGTGTCACGATCTCCAGGCATGGTATGGCCCCTAGGCTTCAATTTCGGGCTTAATCCGCAAGCGGACAGTGTCGAGTTATAGTATAAATGATATCGAATCCCACATGGACGATGATAATGTATATGGATTCTCAGTTTACTTCTAAATCTCGAAGTGAGATAGCTATCGGGTTGAAAGAGTTGTTTAGGGGGTGTTGTTGTTGTTTTACTAATAAAAAGGACTAGGGCATTAGGGATCACCACTAAGATCGTCGGGGGTCGACGTTAGAGTAGAATCCTCACGTTGCATTAGGGTTAGGGGGTAAATCTCACAATTCGTACCACTCTCGTGGGTTAGAATTGTGAGGTATTTCGGTAGCTCTCGTTGACGCAATGGCGGTAGCCGTCAACGTAGCGGTATAGTTCGTCGATGGATCCCCTCAAGGCACGAGCCGGGCATGGTCACGACCCTTGATTGGATCCACCGATTTCCCTATTCGGATCCCATAGATACCCCTTAAGCACATCAATTCCACAGACCGTGGGCATGATCTCAGTACGGGTTATCTAGGAATTCGGTAGGATCGACCGAAATGCTTCCCCAAATCCCTAATTCAATGTGGAGATTCAGATCTACGTCTTCCCCCAGGGTCTTAAGGCTAACCCATCAACTCTAGAGAGATTTACTCACACACGGCACTATTCACGAATAAAAACATAGTTTTTAGAGATGAAGACATCATAGCAATCAAAAGAATAAAAGTAGAAGACTTACAGCGGAGATAGATAAGAATTGCAATTTATAGATCTAAGAAAAATTCTAGATTTCCAAGCACAAGAGCAATCGAGAACAAAGTCACAATCCGAACGTTTAGATCCAATCTCTTTTAACAAAAATTATTCTAAAAACTAACTCTCAAAATCGCCTAAGTTCCGCTCTCAAAACTGTTTAAAAAAACTTTAAATTGAATCTCCCCTTTCGCTGTGCGGGCTCCCCGCATTCAGTCCCCCAGATCGCGCAAGTGACGGCTTCAGCAGATCTTTCCAAAAATGGCCCTGGCACTGCCGATCGAGTAGGCTGCTCATTCGGTCACTCTGACCGAGCAGCTGTGCTGCTCGACCGAGCTTGACAGGAAATCCAAAATCTTCAAAGTCCTCGCTCTGCCTGCACGGGCCGAGTCAGCTCAGCTCGGTCCGAGCAGAGGCTGACTCGGTCACTGAAAATCTGCACGGGCCGTGCACTGGAATCGCTTCACCTTTGAAATTTGACGATGCTCGACCGAGCCGATGAACTGCTCGGTCCGAGCCATCCGCGTATCTGCCATTTGAAGCTGCTCGGTCTAAGCATCGGAACTTCTCGACCGAGCAGTCTGGAAAACATCTCCAGGAGCTGCTGAAGGCTCCTCTATCTCCTCTGCTCTCTCTTTTATCCTCCAATGGCTCTAAAAGTCTGGCAAACTCCTACAGGGCTTCACTAGTGAGCTCACGGGTATATCGGATGTGTCCATACCCAAGTGGGGTCCCAAATCGCTCCAAAATCCCTGAAAACTCATAAAACACTACGAAACTCGAATATAATGTCAGAAATGAGATATCGTAGTAAAATGTGGGATTCGGATGCGAAAATGATATGGAATGCAATGAAATGGTGATATGAAAATAGTGGAAAATATGGACACATCAAAATCCCCCATGCTTACCTCTTACTCGTCCTCGAGGAAGACGATTAATCGGTACGCCGGGAGGAAAACAAAAAAGAAATAGGAAATAAAAATAAAAGAGAAGAGAATAGAAGTGAGAGGAGGATGCTGAGGATGTTCAGTCAGATCTCTGGCCTAAATAGTAAATCACGATGCTCTGAATAATAAACATACATGCTACTGGAAATTTCTAGTTTTACAAATCATATGACTAGCATGCAATACAGACAAAAGATAGGGATCTACTGAAATAACACCACCAATTCATATCAACCTCATGCAATTCTTAGAGTCTAGTATAAAGAAGTTGGCAAAGCCCTTTTCAATCACAGATACACAAGGAGCATATAGAAATCACACAATATGCAATAGAGAATAGAAAAAGTCATGACATTCAGTTATTCATTTCGATTCATGAAAAGTCTCCAAAACTAAAGCATTTCGTAAAGTTTAGGTATTATCTAATCTTCCCGTCATGCACCGTCTCCACTCTACTGTCATGCTCACTCATGTGATCAGTTGGTTTACCCCCCAAGCTTAGCTTGAGGCGTCGCATTTAGGAATATGATATGAAATTTTTCTTTTTCTTCCCAGTATAAGTGATAGCTTTTAATGAAAAGATACAAAACAATATTTATTCATTTTCTTCCCTTTTCTTTTCTTTTTCACATATGAATATGTACACAATTTTTTTTCTTTTCTTTCTTTTTTCTTTCCCTTTTTTTCATTTAGAATGTAAACTTTTTCCTTTTGGGTTTGGGAAGTGAGATGCGGTAAAGATAGCTGTGGGGGTGTAACCAGCTGATATATAGAGAAATATATAGATGTGTGGAGAAGGAAAGTAGTATATCTCTCAGTTCCTCACAAGAGGTGCACAACGGTTTGATAAAATAATACCCTAACTAAACTCATAAATAGTATGAATATTTTCATTCCTCTAGATGAATACTGAAAAAGGCATGCAGTAAATGACACCATAGCAGCAGACATACAATCAGAAGTGAATAAGATAAAAACAGATACTCCAAGTGTTCTAGTGATGCGTGAACCTAGGTGCATTACCCAACATAGTGCATACTAGATACTAATTCATGCATTCGATTTTCAATTCATTTTAAGCATTAAATCAGATAGATCAGCAATAGAAATGCACGCATATAGATAGTAAAACTGAAATTTACCCTAATAGCATGTCATCGAAGGTGAGCATCGTAAAAGACTAATAAGGCTATGCGAAATATCATCACGCGGACCATCCTTAGCAAATAAAGAGAAAAAGGCAGAGAAAATAAGAAAATAAAGAAAAAGAGATGCATGCATGGTGAAAATAGAAAATATGATGCAAAATGAGAAAAAAGAAAACGACGTGGAAAAGTGGTGAAAACGTAAAATAAAAACTGAAATAAGGGAAGAAGATGTAAAACGAAAAAAAATCGAAAATAAAGCGGTAGCGCTCATCCCCCAAGCTAAATCTAGCAGTGTCCTCACTGCTAAGAAAACGCTGGTAAGTGGGAGATGATGCTAATAGGGGTGGGGTGGGTGGGTGGGGAGAAAATAAAATAAAAATAAAAACTGTCCAGAAATAAATTAGAATATGACATGATGCAATGCAAAATGAAGATGTGATGCATGGGTGGCTCCTCCCCAAAGCCATGCAAGTGTAGGGTCCCGAACAGACAGATGGGCTCAGTATACATAGGGGGAGGCAAAAACTGGTAAGGACGCCATCAAGCAGAGGCACCACCCTCTGGGGGTGGTGATGAGTCCCTCTACTGTGGACCCGGAGGTGGGGGAAGATCTGGCTGGAACTCGTGAGGTGGGTCAGTTCGCCAGTGACGAATGAGGCTCCAAAGGAAAGGTAGGTCACGCTCGACCGACTGTTGAGTTATTGCACCACCATACCTTGATAGTAGGAGCATGGCGGTGAACTGGTCGGCTTGGTCAGTGTCACAGAATGTAACCTCGTATTCTGCGTCGCCTATGTAAAGAGGTTCAGGGGGGAGTAGGGCGGTGGGTGGCACAGGGGAATTGGTAGATGATTCGCCAACAGTGTTGGTTTGAGTGGTAGAGCGTGTACGACGGGTATGCCGAGTAGGCCTAGGGTTTGATGTACCGGTATTGGCGGGTCTAGCACGGCGTGGAGGCATTATGGAAGTGGTATAAAATAGTGTGGCAGTATGTAAAGACAATAGGGGGACAAATTTACCGATTGGAAGGAGATGGCGTTGCGTTGGGTGTCGTGACTGCCGCTGATCCGGAGTACCCCCCAAGCTGTTTATAGAAGTGTCCTCTGACGGTGGTACATCATACCTGAAATAGGGATAGGAATAGCGTCAGTATATTTTAAACATAAACGAGTGAATTTTAGGCGGAGTGGTTCCGATGTTCGGTGGGGATGAATGAGCACGGAGAGAGAGATGGGGGGGCTCGGTTGGACGGAGGAGCGGCGTTGTGGAAAGAAGAAGGGGGAAGAGTTCTGAAGGAGATTGAACGGGTTTGGGGAGGTGGCAGTGGCTGTGGGGGATGATTAGGGTACGAAGTTAAGGGGCAAGGACAGGCCAGGTACAAATGAGCGATTCGAAACTTGACCGAAAGAATACGGCCCGTTATCGACGAGTGATGACTCGGACCAAGCAATTTGATTGCTCAGTCGAGTAAGTTGCGAGATGAATTGAGATAAAATTCTTAGAAAACTCCCGTTAGCCTGCTCGGTCGAGTAGGAAGATGCTCGGTCGGATCGGTGACTGCTCGGACCGAGCTGCTATCGCTCGGACCGTGTAGGCAGAACGACGTTTTTTGACTTTTCCAAAAGCCTATAGTACTCGGCCGAGCAGAAGGTTGCTCGGTCGAGTTGCTTTCTGCTCGGGTCGTGTCGCCACCACACGGACCGTGTAGGCAGAGAGATGCTTTCTCACTTTTTTCCAAAAGCCTGTACAGTCCGATCGAGCAGCTGACTGCTCGGTCGAGTCTATACCAACTCGGACTGAGCTGTCGATTATAGCTCGGAACGAGCTGATAACGATTTTCCTCCCGTTCCCGTATCTGCACTGCTCGACCGAGCAGAGTGACTGCTCGATCGAGTCAGATGTCTTTTTTTCTTTGCTTATTTTTCCTTTATTTTCTCCCCAAGTCTGTTGCTCTCCTCCAACTTCCTTCCGTTTATGATGTCGATCTGCATGCCCCCACATGTCCAATCTGTACAAAACATGAACTTATAAAATTTTTATGATTTTATAATTTTATCTCTAAAATATGAAATAGAAATAAGAAATTGAAAAAGAAAATCTGAATTCTAAGAAATTAGGTTGCCTCCCAATAAGCGCTTGTGTTTAGTCGCGAGCTCGACTCCCTTTGATTTATCAGTTATCGTCGGAGAATCCTTCGAGGAAGTACGTCTCCTCCTGTCCTATAGGTTCTCCAGCTCTGTAAGGTTTAATCCTCTAACCATTTACCTTGAAGTTTCCGTTCTTTCCTTCGAGCTCAGCGGCACCTCCCGAGGATAAGCTTACTATCTTGTAGGGGCCAGACCAACTTGACTATAACTTCCCGGGGAAGAGGCGTAATCTTGAATTATATAGGAGTACCTGGTCGCCGACATCATGGCGAACAACCATGATGTTTCTATCATGATAGGCTTTGGTTCTATCTTTATATATCTTCGCATTTTCATAAGCATGATGCCGAATTTCTTCCAATTCATTACTGTGTAAGGCTCGTCTCGTGGCGGCACTTTGGTAGTCAAAATTCATTTTCTTTATTGCCCAATATGCTCTGTGCTCCAATTCTACCGGAAGGTGGCAAGCTTTTCCATACACTAGTCTGTATGGGGTTGTGCCGATGGGAGTTTTAAAGGCACTGCGATATGCCCAAAGGGCATCGCCTAACTTGTGCGACCAATCCTTCCTTGAAGCGCTAACTGTCTTTTCCAGGATGCTTTTGATTTCCATGTTGGACACCTCCACTTGGCCGCTGGTCTGAGGGTGATAGGCGAGGGCGACCTTGTGATGAACTCCATATTTCTTTAGCATCGTCTTGAATGTCCTCTCGATGAAATGGCTCCCTCCATCAATTATGATTGTTTGGAGGACTTCGAAGCGAGGAAAGATGGTATTCTTGAAAAACTTGGCTACTATCCTCGCGTCATTTATCAGGGTGGCTATGGCTTCCACCCACTTCGAGACATAATCAACAGTGACCAAGATGTACTTGTTCCCTTACTCGATGGGAAAGGTCCCATGAAGTCAATGCCATAACAGTCGAATAGCTCTATCTCCAAGATGCCGTGAAGGGGTGTTTCATTCTTCTTCGTGATATTTCCCGTCCTCTGGCATCTGATGCACTTCCTTATGTATTCATTCACATCCTTGAATATAGTGGGCTAATAGAAACTACTTTGGAGGATTTTTGCGTGGTTTTGGTGACAGCTACATGTCCACCACATGGTTGATCGTGGCAATGCGATATGATGAAGGTTGCCTCTTTCTTTGGGATGCATCGCCTGATGATCCCGTCTGCGCATGTCCTGAACAGGTAAGGGTCGTCCCAGAAGTAACTCTTGGCATCGTGTAGAAACTTCCTCCTCGAATAAGTCGCCAACCCGTGCGAAACTACGCCACTCACCAGGTAATTCACTATATCAGCGTACCAGGGGGCTTCGGGGGAATTCGTCGCAAATAATTGTTCACCGGTGAACGAATCGTCAATCGGCAAGCTGTTATCTCCGTGCCTTTGGATTAACCTCGACAAGTGGTCTGCTACCACATTTTCTGCTCCCTTCCTGTCTTTGATCTTAATGTCGAATTCTTGGAGCAGGAGGATCCATCGGATCAGGCGTGGTTTAGCATCCTTCTTCCTTAGTAGGTATTTCAACGCCGCGTGGTCCGTGTGGATGATCACCTTGGACCCCAAGAGATAGGATCTGAACTTATCGATAGAATAGACCATGGCTAGCAGCTCTTTCTCCGTAGTAGTGTAGTTCTTTTGAGCATCATCCAAGGTCTTGCTAGCGTAGTATATGGCATGAAGCTTTCCTTCCTTCCTTTGACCAAGAACAACTCCTACTGCCTGGTCACTAGCATAGCACATAAGCTCAAATGGCAGATTCCAGTCTTGCGGCTGTATAATTGGGGCAGAGATGAGAGCTTCCCTTAACCTGTTAATAGCTAGTAAACAAGCGTCAGTAAATACAAAAGGAGCGTCCTTGGCTACGAGCTCCGTGAGGGGGCGGGCAATATTAGAAAAATCCTTTATGAAGCGGCGATAAAACCCTGCATGCCCAATGAAACCACGGATGCCCTTAAGGTTGGTGGGAGGCGATAGGGTCTTAATAACTTCAACCTTGGCTTTATCGACCTCAATTCCCTTGGAGGTGATAACGTGGCCAAGCACAACCCCTTCTGTCACCATGAAATGACACTTTCCCCAATTCAGGATTAGATTATTGTCATGGTACCGTTCCAGGACCTTGGATAGATTAGCTAAGCAATCAGCAAACTCGGTGCCATAAACAGAAAAATCGTCCATGAAGACTTCCATGATATTCTCGATGAAATCAGAAAAAATGGACGTCATGCACCTTTGAAATGTGGCCGGTGCATTACATAGGCCAAACGGCATTCTTCGATAGGCGAATGTGCCGTATGGACATGTGAACGTCGTCTTTTCTTGGTCTTCCGATGTAACAGGATTTGGAAGAATCCAGGGTATCCGTCTAGGTAACAGAAGTATTTGTGCTTGGCTAAGCACTCAAGCATTTGGTCAATGAAGGGTAGAGGATAATGGTCCTTTCTGGTGGCTTTATTTAGTTTCCTATAGTCGCCACCCGGTGACAGTTCTAGTAGAGATTAGCTCATTTTTTTCATTTTTAACGACTGTCATACCCCCTCTCTTAGGGACAACCTGCACAGGACTAACCCATTTACTATCAGAAATGGGATAGATAATGTCGCCTCTAAAAGCTTCAGGACCTCCCTTTTCACTACCTCCTTCATGTTAGGATTCAATCGCCTTTGAGGCTCAATGGAGGTGGCGTTTTTATCCTCTAGATGAATCCTATGGGTGCATATGGTTTCGCTGATGCCCTTCAGGTCAGCGATGTTGTACCATATTACTTTTCTATGGGATCTAAGGATCTTTAGGAGGCTTTCTAGCTGGGGCTCGGTGAGGGCCGCATTGACAATGACTCGGTACGTGGAATTTTCCCCCAAGAAAGCATATTTTAAATTTACAGGGAGAGGTTTCAGCTCTACCTGAGGGGGCGCTGTACCCTGTCATTTTGCACCTGCGAGAAAGATGCATCCTCGATTTGTGTTCAGAAGGTGGAAACTCTTCGTTGGCGGAATCATAGGAGGAGCATGGGGAAGATGTTGCATCTTGGCAGACGTCTGCAGATTCTGTTTCCGTAGCGCACCTGTCAATGGAAGCAAGGTGTTCAGGCATGTATCCACTATCGAACATAAATTCTGCAGTACTTCCCTGGTCAATGTAGTTTCGCGATGGTGAGGGATCTGCATATTCCTCATAGGAATATTCTTCACATGCTGAAATCTATGGGAGGTTATCATTGTAGAAGTGTAGTGTGTCTCCCTCGTACCGCACATAAATTCCATCCGCGATGTGGACACCATCTAGGGCATCCGCGTTTGTGGAAAGTGCTCGCAATAAAAACTGAGAGCTCTTGTGTAACCGGGTCGTCTGTACGGAATTCCACCGGGCCATGGGCCCATGCATCAGTTACCACGCTTTCTATTATATCCATCAGATACGAATCGTCCAATGGCTCCAATTGTTGAGTCTCTCCCCAGCTTGCATTAACGGGTAAGGCCTCAATGGTCTGGAGGAGCATCACGTCCTGTTCAAAGATTATGCAAATGTCGCCCTCAATGGTACTTGCATCAGAAAGCTGGTTCATTATATAATCCATGGCCAATTGCTGATTTGCGTTACCTGCAACATAGATTCCTGAGCCGATAAACCAAACTGCATCAATCAGTTTTCTGGCTTGCATTCAATCATGGACTCGTCCATGCGCGAGTCCTGAAGGCCATGTAAATGATAGGGAGAGAAACTGAACTCCTCTGAGTTACTGTCAGACTCACAGGTCCACTGTACTTGCATCACCATCTCCATTATGTCGATTAGTCAGGAAATGATCGCTAGTTGGAGGTAGATGTTAGTAGCAGGGCAGAGAAATAGAAAGAGAATAAAAAGGGGGGAAGGTGAGAAACGATTAGAGTGCTAGCAAACTTCAACGAATAAAAATAAACTGAGTTAAACACTATTGCTGTTCCCGGCAATGGCGCCAAAAACTTGACGCACTCGAAACCTACACCTAGATTCCACCTGGCGGTGTCACGATCGCCAAGCGTGGTATGGCCCCTAGGCTTCAATTCCTGGCTCAATCTGCAAGCGGACGGTGTCGAGTTATAGTATAAATGATATCGAATCCCACAGGGACGGTGATAGTGTATATGGATTCTCAGTTTACTTCTAAATCTCGAAGTGAGATAGCTATCGGGTTGAAAGAGTTGTTTGGGGTGGTGGTGTTGTTGTACTAATAAAAAGGAATAGGGCATTAGGGATCCCACTAAGATCGTCGGGGGTCAACGTTAGATTAGAATCCTCACGTTTCATTAGGGTTAGGGGTAAATCTCACAATTCGTACCACTCTCGTGGGTTAGAATTGTGAGGTATTTCGATAGCTCTCGTTGATGCAATGGCAGTAGCCGTCAACGTAGCGGTATAGTTCGTCGATGGATCCCCTCAAGGCACGAGCCGGGCATGGTCACGACCCTTGGTTGGATCCACCGATTTCCCTATTCGGATCCCATAGATATCCCTTAAGCACATCAATTCCACAGATCGTGGGCATGATCTCAGTATGGATTATCTAGGGATTCGGTAGGATCGACTGAAATACTTCCCTAAATTCCTAATTCAATGTGGAGATTCAGATCTGCGTCTCCCCCCTGGGGTCTTAGGGCTAACCCATCAACCCTAGAGAGATCTACTCACATATGGCACTATTCACGAATAAAAACATCGTTTTTAGAGATGAAGACATCATAGCAATCAAAAGAATAAAGTTAGAAGACTTATAGCGGGAGATAGATAAGAATTGCAATTTATAGATCTAAGAAAAATTCTAGATTTCCAAGCACAAGAGCAATCGAGAAAAAAGTCATAATCCGAATGTTTAGATCCAATCTCTTTTAACAAAAATTAATCTAAAAACTAACTCTCAAAATCACCTAAGCTCTGCTCTCAAAACTGTTCAAAAAAAACTCTAAATTGAATCTCCCCTTTCACTGTGTGTCACGCCCCGCTTCCCTAAAATGGAGGTGAGATGTGAAAAGGTCCGCACGAGAGTGGAGCTGTGAAGCCCCAAACCCGATAAGCGTCAATAAAACATAAGCATGTCCCTGTAAACACAAACGGAACAACAATAATAACACAAGGAGAGACAGAAATAAAATCTCAAATCTCAGAATTTGTCCAACATTAAAAGTAAGTTCAACATCCAGAAAATCCACCAGGCTAAAAGGAAAGAGTCTAAAGGCCTAACACACGGCCAACAAAACAAACACCAACATAGTATGGGTGCTACGCACCGATAACTAAAAGCAGTCTAAAACAAAAGGGAAAGCTCTACGAGGACACTAAGACTGATCTCCAGTGTCCACGAAGTCCTCGATCAACGCGGGTTCTGACTCAGCGTCAGCAAACACCACATCCTCAGCGACAAACTCAGGCTCGGGATCTAACATGTGTCACTCAAAAGAGAAAAGGGGCACATGTCAGCAAGTCGAAAGACTTGTGCAAGGAAACTGAAAGAAAGGTAAACTAACAACTTAGCAGTTAAAGTATGGTGCATGGCATGGCAAGTATCGTATGGAAGTAACAAGTGAAGTACAAGTAGCAAGTAACAAGTGGTAGGTGTGACATGTATTGTCAAGTAACAAGTACAAGGGATCACCCACACACATGTGAGCGCCCTATTGCCCGTAGGCTGTATTCAAGTATAAGGGATCACGCACACACAGGCGAGTGCCCTATTGCCCGCAGGCTGTATTCCAGTACAAGGGATCACTCACACACAGGCGAGTGCCCTATTGCCCGCAGGCTGTATTGAGCTCGTTTTCTGGACCACGAGCCAGATTTGTAATTGGCCTAGGGTTGTGCCCGCAAAACGGGTGCCTAGCCGGAACAAGTAGCACTAGTATGTAGCGATGCTACGCAATCACGATGAGTGTTCAAGCATGCAATGACATGAGCATATATTCGTGTACCGTTAATTGAATTTAAACATGACAGGCAAAATACATTGACATGAACAGATATTCGCGTACCGTTAATTTAAATTAAACATGGCAGTTAAAGATGCATGGATGACATGAACAGTTAATACGCGTACCGTTAATTGAACTTAAACGTGACATACAAGCATGATGAAGGTGACGGACCAAGCTTCGTTGTCAAGCTAGGTCAATGGCGTCTAGACAGCTATCCTTTCACTGTCTAGTCTCTTTTACGCTAAAGCAAGGTAATGGCCTAAGGACATGGCCCAAATCAAGAGATGCAAGTTTCACTTGCCTGATACCGACGAGGACGGTCGACAAGCACGTCACACAAATGTTATCTACGGTGAATGGACCACTGCTATAGAGAAACAACATTAGAAAAGATATCTAGAACCGGTTTCTTAATTGAATCCTATGATGTCTAATAACCATTTTTATTAGGGTTTCACAATATCAATGTGGGCTGTGAAAACATTAAAGGATCGAACACTACCGTATAGAAGCGGAAGATCGACGCGGAGCAACCACGGCAACGGATGAACGATCCGGGAACCACTGCTCAGATCTGAAATGATGGGGAAAATCTGGAGAAAAATGGATTAAAGGGGGTTTTGAAGAGGAGATTGAAGCTTGGCCAATGGAGGTGAGATGGAGCTTGGGATGGTGGAGATAGGCTTGAGATGAAGGAGGAAGGGTTTGGGGAAGATGGAGAAGGATTTGGGGAAGACAATGGCTCAGGAGAAAAAAAGAAAGTGAAAGTGATCGGGTCTATTTATAGGAAGAATCCGGCGGCTGCCCAGAAATTAGGGTTTCGACACTGATTAGTCAGTCAAAGAACAACCACTGACCGACTAGTTTGGGAACTAGTCGGTCGGTTGACCAACGCAGACCGACTAAGTGTAAACAGTAACTCCTGACGAAAATAGGATTTAGATTTAGTCGGTCAAAGAACAACTACTGACCGACTAGTTTCTCATCTAGTCGGTCGACGAACGTTCTTAGACCGACTAAGAATGAATAGTACTTGGTATCAAAAATGATCATAGAGCTAGTCGGTTAAAGAACGATTGCTGACCGACTAGTTTGCAACCTAGTCGGTCGACAAATGTTCTTAGACCGACTAACGATAGACAGTAACTCCTGAATAATTAACAAAGCCCACTAGTCGGTCCATGAAGGTTTGTCGACCGACTAAATCGTCATCTAGTCGGTCGGTTCCCCTTCTTGTACCGGCTAACGTGCACAGAAAGTTCCGAAATGGAGCGCAAAGCTCCGGGATCGATTCCTAAGACTCATAGGCTTGATCTAACAATAAGATATGACTGATATGAAGCCCGTCACGAGTGACTTACTCCAAGACCAACGATTCTAAGGAAGAAGCTAGAAAATCACGATGAAACGATCGAAAGTGAAAGCTACGGAGATGAAAACCACGCATAAGGAGAAAATCCACCAAAACATATATATAATATAAATAATCTAGATACATGAAAACCAGTCGTTACATCCTCCCCGACGTAAGAAAAATTCCGTCCTCGGAATTTCCCAACACTCACGTGTCCGGAAAAAAAAGTGGGTAACGCTCTCGCATCTCATCCTCATTCTCCCAAGTAGACTCTCCTGGCGAGCCGTGTCGCCACATCACCCTCACAAGATTGACAACCTTGTTCCGAAGTGACTTCTGACGCCTGTCCAGAATCTGTACTGGCTGCTGGTCATACGTCATATCAGGGCGAACGTTAATCTCCGAGAAATCCACAGCATGAGATGGATCGCTAACGTATCGACGAAGCTGCGACACATGGAAAACATTGTGAACTCCTTCCAAAGATGGCGATAAGGCTAAGCGGTAGGCTACCTCGCCAACTCTCTCCAGAATGTCAAATGGTCCAATGTATCACGGGCTCAACTTCCCTCGCTTTCCAAAGCGAATCACACCACGATTTGGGGAAATCTTTAAGAACACATGGTCGCCCAGCTGAAACTCCAAAGGACGACATTTAGCATCCGCCCAATGCTTAAAACGGTCCTGAGCAATCCTCAACCTCTCCTGAATGTTCCTGACAACATCCACAGCCTCCACAATCATCTCAGGTCCCAACAGCTCCCTATCACCAACATCATCCCAACTCAATGACGATCGACATTTCCTCCCATACAATGCGGCGAAAGGCGCCATGCCAATGGACGCCTGGTAGCTGTTGTTGTAAGAGAACTCCACCAAGTGTAGATGGTCCTCCCACGAACCCTTGAAATCCAACATGCACGCCCTCAGCATGTCCTCCAAGATCTGAATCATCCTCTCGGACTGGCCATCCGTCTGCGGATGGTACGCCGTGCTGAAACTCAGACGCGTACCCAAAATCTTTTGCAAACTCTGCCAGAACTGAGATGCGAACCTCGTGTCTCTGTCCGACACGATACTCACGGGGACTCCGTGAAGTCGTACGATCTCCTCCATGTATCTCCTTGCTAGCGCCTCAGTGGACTGTCCTACTCGGAATGGAATAAAGTGCACGGATTTGGTCAATCGGTCTACGATCCCCCAAATCGCGTCATTCTGCTTCGGACTCCGAGGCAGTCCAGTCACAAAGTCCATAGTGATGTGTTGCCACTTCCACTCCGGAATCGGAAGCTATTGCAACAACCCTGCCGTACGCTGATGCTCTGCCTTCACTTGCTGGTAAACCAAACACTTGGCTAAACTCCGAGCCACACTCCTCTTCATGCCATGCCACCAAAAGTTCAGACGAAGATCCTTGTACATCTTGGTCCCACCAGGATGCACGGAATACGGCGAACTGTGTGCCTCCACCATCAACTCCTCTCTAATATCCCCAGCTGGCACACACAATCTGGCTCCATACCTCAACGAGCCATCATCATGAATCAAGAAATCTGTCCGCAGCCCGGCTCCAACCTGTTCTCGAATCCTCACCAGCTTTGGATCTCCGGCCTGGCCAGCCTTGATCCGATCCACGATCGTCGACTGTACATGCATACACACCAACGAAGAAGCCTCCCCAGGAAGAACAATCTCCACACCAGACTCACAAAAATCCTGCTGCAATCTCCACTGCGAGGTCAACACCATCACCGCCGGAAGCCTATTCAGCGCGTCCGGAACCACATTCACCTTGCCAGGGTGAAACTGCAAATCAATCTCATAATCCGCCATGAGCTCCAACCATCGACGCTGTCACATGTTGAGCTCATTCTGAGTAAAAATATACTTCAAGCTTTTGTGATCGGTGAAGATTTTCACTTTCTCACTTAGCAGGAAGTGCCTCCAAATCTTAAGAGCAAACACAACAGCAGCCAACTCCAAATCATGCGTCGGGTAATTCTTCTCATGAACCTTGAGCTGAAGTGAAGCATAAGCCACCACATGTCCATGCTGATGCAAAACACAATCGAGACCCTTGCCAGAAGCATCACAAAAGATCTCGAATCCTCCACTGCGATCAGGCACAACAAGAATATGGGCAGTCGTCAGTCTCTCCCTCAGAACACCAAAGGCATCCTCACAATCACCCGACCAAATAAAAGGTACATCCTTCCGCGTCAATCTGGTCATCGACTCCGTAATACGGGAAAAGTCCTTAATGAAGCGCCGATAATATCCCGCCAAACCAAGGAAACTCCGAATCTTAGATGCTGACAGCGGAACATGCCACTCTCTGATGGCCCTGATCTTCTCGGGATCCACTGAAATACCATCTCCAGTCACCACATACCCGAGAAAAGCAACTCTGTCCATCCAAAACTCGCACTTCGAAAACTTAGCATACAACCGATGCTTCCTCAAAATCTCCAACACTATCCTCAAGTGCGAGGCATGCTCCTCCTCTGACTTCGAATAGATCAGAATGTCATCAATAAAGATAACGACAAACTTGTCTAAAAAGTTGTAGAAAATAAGGTTCATCAGATTCATGAAAACTGCGGGTGCGTTAGTTACGCCGAAGGGCATAACCTCAAACTCTTTATTGTCCATACTTCGTCCTGAACGCTGTCTTCGGGACATCTTCCTTCTTCACCTTCAACTGATGGTAACCACTTCTCAAATCCAATTTAGAAAACACCCTCGATCCTCCAAGCTGATCAAAGATATCATCGATGCGAGGCAACATGTATTTATTCTTAATGGTCACGCATTCAACTCCCGATAGTCCACGCACATACGACGTGAACCATCCTTCTTCTTCACCAGCAAGACCGGTGCTCCCCACAGAGACACACTAGGATTGATATAACCCTTCTGCAACAGCTCATCCAGCTGCTTCCGCAATTCCTCCAACTCAGCGGGTGCCATACGATATGGCGCCTTCGAGATCGGCTGCGCTCCCGGAACAAGATCAATAGAAAATTCTAGAGCTCGATCAGGTGGCAATCCAGACATCTCCTCGGGGAAGACGTCATCAAAATCTCACACCACAGCTGGCCTCTCCAACTCCATCTGCATAGCCACAACCTCCACTGGTCTGGCCCGAAATCTGAAAGGACCAAGCGAACTGCTACCTCGGCTGAACTCAAAGACAGGATGTCCGGGAATCTCGAACACCACCTTCTTCCTCCGACAGTCGATCGTAGCATAGAAGCTCACAAGCCAATCCATCCCAAGAACTGCATCGTAGTTGATGATGTCGTGGACAATGAAATCAGCGTAAAGCTCATGTCCACAAACCACCAACGGGCAAGAATTGCACCCACGATGCACCGAGACCACACCATTCCCTGTAACGATGTTCCAACTCTTGGGAAGAGAGGACGTCGACAAGGAATGCTTCTCCACGAAGCTCCGACAAATAATGCACATCGATGCACCAGAGTCAAAGAGAATTCGTGCAGGAAATGTGTAAACCAAAACCACACCTAACAAACAATTTAACAATCAAACCCTCGTCTAGAAAACAAACATGAGAAAGCAAACAAACATAATCTAACAATCAAACATAACTAAGGAAGAAACAGCTAGGAGGGAAGTTACCTGTGATAACCTCATCCATGGCCATGCTCTCCTCCTCAGTCATCAGGAAAGCATGCCCTCTCGGCAGAACAGCCTGCTGAAAGGCCTGTCTCTGTGGAACAAGGGGTGCTCCACGTCCAGCGGGCACAAGAGCTCGCTGCTGCAACGGCTGTGCTGCAATAGGTGCACGCCAAGGCTGCTTTCGACTTGGGGCACTCCCTGATGGTATGGGCAGGATCTCCACAGACAATACACTACCCCAGGAACCTCCTACACTGATCCCTGAGGTGCCCGGTCTTGCCGCAGAAATGGCAAGTCTTCAGAATAGGCCGTCATGGCCTCTTGAACTGAACAGGCTGGATAGGCCTGAATCCAGGTCTAACCGCCGCTCTGACCTGCTCCACAGGCTTCTTCCCAGCACCAGAAACATGTCATCTCCTCTGGCTCAGGTTCAACTCCTGTCTCCTCGCAGCGACCAGAACCTTCTGGTAAGATTCCAGATCAGAGGAAGACACAAAAATCTGAAGCTCCAAAGCAAGTCCCTGCAGGAACCGCTGAGCTTTCTCATCGGCATCTTGCACCAGCTTTGGTGCAAACCGACTGAGCCTCGTGAACTCGTGGTGGTACTGATCCACCGACAAGCTCCCCTGCTTCAGATCTATGAAGCACTGCAGCATCACCTGCCTAGCAGCCTTCGGGAAGAACTCTCCATCAAATCTGGTCTTGAAGGTAGCCCAAACTATAGGCACCTCCAACATCTTCTCCTCAGCATCCCACCAGTTTCTGGCATTATCATTCAGCTGCCTCTTAGCCAAATCAACCCATCCAGCCGGGTTAATCTTCGCCATCGCCAGGTTATCCTCAATGTTCCTCATCCACTCATCCGCAGCCAAAGGACCTTCAGAACCATCAAAATAAGCAGGACCCAGCTCCCGAAACTGCTTCGCTCCCGGCTCGGAGCGAGGGGCATCCTGGATTGCCTGACCACCTCGAACAACTGGAGCATTCTGGACTTGCAGGAGCACGCCCTGCTGCACCTGCATCATCTGAAGCATCATCCGCATCATCTCTCCATTGGTGGGTTCCCGCTCAGGCTCCTCGTCATGAGGGGGTTGGTGGGACCGAAAAGGTGCTCTCTCTCAAGTGCAAGAGTCCGTACAAATAGTAAAATCTGGGAGTCCAGATGTCGAATCCACGGGAAGAAATCTGTTGCAACCACAATTCAAATCAAATAGAAATCCTACGAAAAGAAACTAACCACTTCAACAATGGTGACGGTGACGGTGATGTGAACACGTGAACAATATAAAAATAGAAGATCGTGTATGAAAATGCCTATAAAAAGTTTGCACATGGTATGGGTTCGTTAGGATCAAAGATTCGTATTAATTTGGTTGATGAATATATCACAATGAATTCTCTTTTTGAGAGCAATTCATCGGGAAAAATATCCAATATAACTCAATGAATTCTCCTTTTGGGAGCAATTCATCGGAAGATGCCCTTTTGGGGGTTCAAACACGAAATTCAATGAGATCGTCGCTAAAACTATAATACGATATGAAACTCTCTTTTGGAGAGATCAAAACTACGGTATGAAACTCCCTTTTGGGGAGATCAAAACTCACCCTTTTGGGGCGATCATCAACTAAATTAATTCTTTTGGAATCTAAAAAAGTCGATTTACGAACAACGATTACAATTTTAGCGACGTTTAACGATTTAGCACATGGAATACAACCAAATAAACACGAATAATATCCCCTAACTACTCCATACCATGCACAAATAAGTTCTAGCTACTCATCGTGCAATAATAAACAAGTTTCATAATAAAATACTTCAAGTTCATAGCAAAATACAATAGAAAACACCAAAATACGGGATAGAAGTTGAAGAAAATATCACCAATTCTCCTTGAAAAGTCTTCAAAACTCTCTGGAAATAAGAAAATAGGCTCTGGAATTTTACAGAATTTTTGCAGAAGAAAATACGGCTCCTAAGTGCTCCAATACGCCAATAATACGCCCAAAAACCCTAGAATACGCTTAAATAATAGCATTGCGGGTTTATTGGGCTTAACGGGTTCAAACCCGCACCAAATTCGCACCCGAACGCATCTGGACCGCTGATCTAAAGCGGGGCAAACGAGGGCCGTTGATCAAAGCGGGATCGAGCGTGGGGCTGCCACGTGGACTTTAAAAGTCGCGCAAGCCTGCATCGCATCCGAATTCGAAGCGGCGTTGTCTTCGGCCATCGGATCTGGATCCAACGGCCACGGCGCACCGAACATTTCGCATCTCCGCTTCGCTGTTGATTTCGAGCGGCATTGATTTCGTCCGTTGGATGAGAATCCAACGGTTCTCAGCACGCCGCGTCGCCCCGCGTTTCGCTTCGTTCGCACGCCGTTGGATCTTCATCGCACCGCAGTGGTTACGCCACGTCACCCGAAGGAGAACGCAGCCGCCCGCATCTCGATCGATCGCTCGACGTGTTTGCGTGCCGTTGGATCTTAATCCAACGGCTATTAAAATTCCACGCATCAATGCCTGTCCGTCGTGCGATCTGGCGGGAACCGTTGGATTGTAGACACGTGGCGCACTCTGATAGGCTGTCTTCCGTATTTCTCGTATTTCTTGCGTATTTCCCCAATTAAATTGTATTCTGTATTCATAAATACACAGTAATTAGCACAGATCTCAGGAAAATACAAATAAATAGTCGTTGGAATCGTGAGATCGAGACCAAGCTATGAAAAATATAAAAAGTGCAGAAATACTCCATTAATTACTGTTTTGTGCTCAAATAGTGTGTTTTCTCTAATAAATAAATGTGTAGAAAATACGTATGGATTAGAGAACAATGTAACATCATATGAACACAAAATAGGGCTAAATGGGGGGGTTAAATATGTAATATTGAACCCGAATCACACCCCCCACCTAGCGATTTGCTAGTCTCTAGCAAAAAGAGCGATAAATACGGATGAGTAATAAAACAATAAGTTCTTTCAAATCGCTCATGGCATGGCTCAAAAATACGCATTCCAACATGGTCTTGACCATCAATATACACAATCCATGACCAAGATCAATCACACGATATTTTCTCTAATTTAATTTGAATAAAAATCATACAAGCATCGTTTTGCGCAAGCGAAAGTATAACACGTCGTTATAAACTAGTTTTCGTGTTTCCAAGGAATTGGCCTATCAAAATAATCATTCAAGACATGGGTATTGAAGTTGCTTAGTATATTCACCATTCTTTTCTTTTATTCGTTCCGCGTAACGCGCATCAATCAACATTCGCAGAAAAAAGTATACCTTGGATCGCTCCATCAAATGAGTGAGGTTCCGGTCAATGGCTCCCAAATCAGACGATAATAGGGCATTAGGCCAAAAAGGACCCCTCGGACTGTACTACTCGAGCCAACCAAGTTATTTATTAGTGACATACATATTCATTCATTTTTTCTTCATTCATCATTTTTCATTCTTTTCTTTTCTTTTCTTTTTTTTTCTTTGTAAGCAACTCAACACCCATTAATCGAATCGAAACATTAATACCCAAGGCCAAATTCATCTTCAACTTGAAAACGTTTCTAATAAATCGCGTATACTTAGGCTTTTTCAACACATTAGCATGCATGAAATATATTCAAACTATTTCGAGATATTAATCATGGAAATTGAAAATTTTCGTGAATAGCATATTAACGAGTAATTCCATGATGGAAAAATAATTAATCAAGCCATAAAAATTTTCAGAACTCAATTAATGCGTAATCATCCATATTAGAGGCATATGAAAGAGTTTTAAAAGATGAGATTTGGCGATTTATTCTTCTCAAAAAAAAATCCTAAGGTCTCATACACACCCCCCAACTAAAGATGGACATTGTCCTCAATGTCGGAAGAGGTACGAGTTTATTCAAGCAAGCAACCTAGAAAGCATATAAAAACTACACTACTGGAAAGAACACACCGTGATCAAATGGCGGATCCCGAATCTTTGATGGTGGAGGAAGTTGTTCAATTTGCTCCTTGCGCTCCTCGGCAATTATTCTTCCCCCAACGACTAAACTGGATCCCAGCAACGTGACTCCCAGCATCTCTATAAGATGTCCACCTATATCCTGCAAGAGATGAGTCACGTCAATCCATTTTAGTTTAAAATTCTTCGAAATAAAATTATTCCAAATGTAGTCATCAAAATAAGTGAAAGAAATTAAAATAAGTTGACGACTACTCCCTGAAAGATTTGCATTACTCTCTGTACGATGCTCGATCGTTGTGGAGAGGGATAAATGATTTTGGGACAAAACTGGAGGAGGGCATGGTTCTGACTCCATGGCAATAATCTCAAAACCCGTGTCCCTAGCTGTCTCCTCCTCTCGTTCATCCAAAATTGCTGGCTCGTCCTCTCTTTCGCACACACTTTCTGCCATGTGGATATTTATATTCGTGTCCTCACTCGGTATACCTGCAATAGAAGATGAACTCGTATTAGATTCTTGAAATCGAGTTTCAAAAGCATTACCTTCTTCTAAGCAAACAGCAATCAAATTAAGATTTTCAATGAAATTTTGAATCTGCCGACTCCGAGCAAGGAAATTCTCCTGGAATTGATGGGATGTGGCCTCCTGTGTCTGAATAATCAGGTAAGCTTCCTCTTTCAAGGATTGCAAAGGTACGTCTACGCTTTGCTCTTCTTGGTCGAGGCACGAAGGCTCCGTTGAATCGCTCTCTGAAGTCTCTTCCACGGTTTCTTCGTTTTCTTGCAGAGACTCCATGTATTCCCACGCCACTGTCGGCGTCATGCTTCCCAATAATTCCTGCAGCTGCGGTTGTAGTCCATCTAGGAAGAACGACATAAGCTCTTCATTTGTGTATCCATGCTGCGGATAGCTCGATATAATGTCTGTGAACCTCCTCCAGGCCTGAAAGAAAGTTTCACAGTCAGTTTGATTAAAATTAACAATTTTGAGCTTCTCCATTCTATGTTTGTGTGCATTAGCATATCATGCATCATAAAGATTGTTTGTGCAATAGAAGTTCATATATTCCATTTTGAAATAAAATAAAATAAAATAAAAAAAAAGTTTATGTACAGTAAAGTGGAAAGATCTCACCAGAGGTCCTCTAAATGAAATAAACCATAGTCACAAACCATTCCTCCCCGGCAACGGCGCCAAAAACTTGGTGGGACCGTAAAGGTGCTCTCTCTCAAGTGCAAGAGTCCGTACAAGTAGTAAAATCTGGGAGTCCAGATGTCGAATCCACGGGAAGAAATCTGTTGCAACCACAATTCAAATCAAATAGAAATCCTACGAAAAGAAACTAACCACTTCAACAATGGTGACGGTGACGGTGATGTGAACACGTGAACAATATAAAAATAGAAGATCGTGTATGAAAATGCCTAAAAAAAGTTTGCACATGGTATGTGTTCGTTAGGATCAAAGATTCGTATTAATTTGGTTGATGAATATATCACAATGAATTCTCTTTTTGAGAGCAATTCACCGGGAAAAATATCCAATATAACTCAATGAATTCTCCTTTTGGGAGCAATTCATCGGAAGATGCCCTTTTGGGGGTTCAAACACGAAATTCAATGAGATCGTCGCTAAAACTATAATACGATATGAAACTCTCTTTTGGAGAGATCAAAACTACGGTATGAAACTCCCTTTTGGGGAGATCAAAACTCACCCTTTTGGGGCGATCATCAACTAAATTAATTCTTTTGGAATCTAAAAAAGTCGATTTACGAACAACGATTACAATTTTAGCGACGTTTAACGATTTAGCACATGGAATACAACCAAATAAACACGAATAATATCCCCTAACTACTCCATACCATGCACAAATAAGTTCTAGCTACTCATCGTGCAATAATAAACAAGTTTCATAATAAAATACTTCAAGTTCATAGCAAAATACAATAGAAAACACCAAAATACGGGATAGAAGTTGAAGAAAATATCACCAATTCTCCTTGAAAAGTCTTCAAAACTCTCTGGAAATAAGAAAATAGGCTCTGGAATTTTACAGAATTTTTGCAGAAGAAAATACGGCTCCTAAGTGCTCCAATACGCCAATAATACGCCCAAAAACCCTAGAATACGCTTAAATAATAGCATTGCGGGTTTATTGGGCTTAACGGGTTCAAACCCGCACCAAATTCGCACCTGAACGCATCTGGACCGCTGATCTAAAGCGGGGCAAACGAGGGCCGTTGATCAAAGCGGGATCGAGCGTGGGGCTGCCACGTGGACTTTAAAAGTCGCGCAAGCCCGCATCGCATCCGAATTCGAAGCGGCGTTGTCTTCGGCCATCGGATCTGGATCCAACGGCCACGGCGCACCGAACATTTCGCATCTCCGCTTCGCTGTTGATTTCGAGCGGCATTGATTTCGTCCGTTGGATGAGAATCCAACGGTTCTTAGCACGCCGCGTCGCCCCGCGTTTTGCTTCGTTCGCACGCCGTTGGATCTTCATCGCACCGCAGTGGTTACGCCACGTCACCCGAAGGAGAACGCAGCCGCCCGCATCTCGAACGATCGCTCGACGTGTTTGCGTGCCGTTGGATCTTAATCCAACGGCTATTAAAATTCCACGCATCAACGCCTGTCCGCCGTGCGATCTGGCGGGAACCGTTGGATTGTAGACACGTGGCGCACTCTGATAGGCTGTCTTCCGTATTTCTCGTATTTCTTGCGTATTTCCCCAATTAAATTGTATTCTGCATTCAAAAATACACAGTAATTAGCACAGATCTCAGAAAAATACAAATAAATAGTCGTTGGAATCGTGAGATCGAGACCAAGCTATGAAAATATAAAAAGTGCAGAAATACACCATTAATTACTGTTTTGTGCTCAAATAGTGTGTTTTCTCTAATAAATAAATGTGTAGAAAATACGTATGGATTAGAGAACAATGTAACATCATATGAACACAAAATAGGGCTAAATGGGGGGTTAAATATGTAATATTGAACCCGAATCAGGGGCGCACCACTACCACCACCACGGGTGAATCGCCTTCCTGCCATCTAATGACACAGAAAACGAAACAAATTAGACTCATAGCTTATGACTCGGATGTCGAACTTAGTTTATTGGACATTCTAATATTATTATCGTTATTCCGATAATCGCAGTTACAGAAGAGGACCTGCATGGGCCACCAACAAAACCTGTCACGCCCCGCTTCCCTAAAATGGAGGCGAGACGTGAAAAGGTTCGCACGAGAGTGGAGCTGTGAAGCCCCAAACCCGATAAGCGTCAATAAAACATAAGCAAGTCACTGTAACCACAAACTGAACAACAATAATAACACAAGGAGAGACAGAAATAAAATCTCAAATCTCAGAATTTGTCCAACATTAAAAGTAAGTTCAACATCCAGAAAAGCCACCAGGCTAAAAGGAAAGAGTCTAAAGGCCTAACACACGGCCAACAAAACAAACACCAACATAGTATGGGTGCTACGCACCGATAACTAAAAGCAGTCTAAACCAAAAGGGAAAGCTCTACGAGGACACTAAGACTGATCTCCAGTGTCCACGAAGTCCTCGATCAACGCGGGTTCTGACTCAGCGTCAGCAAACACCACGTCCTCAGCGACAAACTCAGGCTCGAGATCTAACATGTGTCACCCAAAAGAGAAAAGGGGCACATGTCAGCAAGTCGAAAGACTTGTGCAAGGAAACTGAAAGAAAGGTAAACTAACAACCTAGCAGTTAAAGTATGGTGCATGGCATGGCAAGTATCGTATGGAAGTAACAAGTGAAGTACAAGTAGCAAGTAACAAGTGGTAGGTGTGACATGTATTGTCAAGTAACAAGTACAAGGGATCACCCACACACATGTGAGCGCCCTATTGCCTGCAGGCTGTATTCAAGTACAAGGGATCACTCATACACAGGCGAGTGCCCTATTGCCCGCAGGCTGTATTCCAGTACAAGGGATCACTCACACACAGGCGAGTGCCCTATTGCCCGCAGGCTGTATTGAGCTCGTTTTCTGGACCACGAGCCAGATTTGTAATTGGCCTAGGGTTGTGCCCACAAAACGGGTGCCTAGCCGGAACAAGTAGCACTAGTATGTAGCGATGCTACGTAATCACGATGAGTGTTCAAGCATGCAATGACATGAGCATATATTCGCGTACCGTTAATTGAATTTAAACATGACAGGTAAAATACAATGACATGAACAGATATTCGTGTACCGTTAATTTAAATTAAACATGGCAGTTAAAGATGCATGGATGACATGAACAGTTAATACGCGTACCGTTAATTGAACTTAAACGTGACATACAAGCATGATGAAGGTGACGGACCAAGCTTCGTTGTCAAGCTAGGTCAATGGCGTCTAGACAGCTATCCTTTCACTGTCTAGTCTCTTTTACGCTAATGCAAGGTAATGGCCTAAGGACATGCCAAATCAAGAGATGCAAGTTTCACTTGCCTGATACCGACGAGGACGGTCGACAAGCACGTCACACAAATGTTATCTACGGTGAATGGACCACTGCTATAGAGAAACAACATTAGAAAAGATATCTAGAACTGGTTTCTTAATTGAATCCTATGATGTCTAATAACCATTTTTATTAGGGTTTCACAATATCAATGTGGGCTGTGAAAACATTAAAGGATCGAACACTACCGTATAGAAGCGGAAGATCGACGCGGAGCAACCACGGCAACAGATGAACGATCCGGGAACCACTGCTCAGATCTGAAATGATGGGGAAAATCTGGAGAAAAATGGATTAAAGGGGGTTTTGAAGAGGAGATTGAAGCTTGGCCAATGGAGGTGAGATGGAGCTTGGGATGGTGGAGATAGGCTTGAGATGAAGGAGGAAGGGTTTGGGGAAGATGGAGAAGGATTTGGGGAAGACAATGGCTCAGGAGAAAAAAAGAAAGTGAAAGTGATCGGGTCTATTTATAGGAAGAATCCGACGGCTGCCCAGAAATTAGGGTTTCGACACTGATTAGTCAGTCAAAGAACAACCACTGACCGACTAGTTTGGGAACTAGTCGGTCGGTTGACCAACGCAGACCGACTAAGTGTAAACAGTAACTCCTGACGAAAATAGGATTTAGATTTAGTCGGTCAAAGAACAACTACTGACCGACTAGTTTCTCATCTAGTCGGTCGACGAACGTTCTTAGACCGACTAAGAATGAATAGTACTTGGTATCAAAAATGATCATAGAGCTAGTCGGTTAAAGAACGATTGCTGACCGACTAGTTTGTAACCTAGTCGGTCGACAAATGTTCTTAGACCGACTAACGATAAACAGTAACTCCTGAATAATTAACAAAGCCCACTAGTCGGTCCATGAAGGTTTGCCGACCGACTAAATCGTCATCTAGTCGGTCGGTTCCCCTTCTTGTACCGGCTAACGTGCACAGAAAGTTCCGAAATGGAGCGCGAAGCTCCGGGATCGATTCCTAAGACTCATAGGCTTGATCTAACAATAAGATATGACTGATATGAAGCCCGTCACAAGTGACTTACTCCAAGACCAACGATTCTAAGGAAGAAGCTAGAAAATCACGACGAAACGATCGAAAGTGAAAGCTACGGAGACGAAAACCACGCTTAAGGAGAAAATCCACCAAAACATATATATAATATAAATAATCCAGATACATGAAAACCAGTCGTTCCAGTGTGAGCTCTCCGCATTCAGTCCCACAGATCGCGCAAGTGACGACTTCAGCAGATCTTTCCAAAAATGACCCTGGCAGTGCTGACCGAGTAGGCTGCACGGTCTGAGCAGTGTGTTGCTCGTTCGATCGCTCGGACCGAGCAGCTGTGCTGCTCGACCGAGCTTGATAGAAAATCCAAAATCTTCAAAATCCTTGCTCTGCCTGCATGAACCGAGTCAGCTCAGCTCGGTCCGAGCAGAGGCTGACTCGGTCACTGAAAATCTGCACGGGCCATTGCACTGGAATAGCTTCACCTTTGAAATTTTATGCTGCTCGACCGAGCAGATGAACTGCTCGGTCCGAGCCATCCGTGTATCTGCCATTTGAAGCTGCTCGGTCTGAGCATCTGAACTGGTCGACCGAGCAATCTGGAAAGCATCTCCAGGAGCTGCTGAAGGCTCCTCTATCTCCTATGCTCTCTCTTCTCCTCCAATGGCTCCAAAAGTGTGGCGAACTCCTACAGGGCTCCACCAGTGAGCTCACGGGTATGTCGGATGTGTACATACCCAAGTGGTGTCCCAAATCGCTCCAAAATCCCTGAAAACTCATAAAACACTACAAAACTCGAATATAATGTTAGAAACGTGATATCTTAGTAAAATGTGGGATTCGAATGCGAAAATGATATGGAATGCAATGAAATGATGATATGAAAATAGTGAAAAATATGGACACATCAACTACCTTACACCGATGGCGACGAAGTCGAATGAAGAAGGAGAAAGTAAGGACGAGCGTAAGTACAAATTCTTTAGGAAGCAAAGGAATGGCTTTCTTCAGCCCTCGCTCTCTATTTATACAGGACATCACTTCCCCTAAGGCAAGCTCAGCCATCGATCTATGATGCGTGTCGACATCTTAGAGCACCGATGCTCTGAGTTCCTTGCTCTTTGGCACGCAAATTCTAGGGCATGGTGTTTTGGCGGCCAACATTAAATGGATCGTCTCGACCGTCGTGCCCGTCTAATCAATACGTGCCACATCACCCAACCTCAACCACCACTCGGTTGAGCTCGAGAGATATAGGCCATTAATACGACACGGGTCGGCCCAATAACTGCTCAGTTATTTATTTGAGCAAACAAGCCCAGTAAAGCCTACAGTTCTGGCCTAACAGCTTAGGGGCCCAACGTGAGGTGGTCTGTCTCCTTATTTAAAGTGATAACTTGACTGACCGTTAGGCTCCTCCATTTAAATCATTAGCTCAAAATGAAGGCATTCAATAACAGACCGTGAAGATCATTATCAATGCAGACAGCTCAAACCAAAAGCAATAAAGTGTCATAAAGCTCGGACATTACCCTCTGACGTCCCTCAAAATCTATCGCCTTTAAATAGTCTCTCGGACAATAAGAGAGTGGACTTTTATGGGACGATTCCAAACATTCTCCTAGACATTCTCTGACAACCATGTACTCATACACCGGTATCTGCTCCACATAAACTCCATATTTCCTCCATAGTTCGGCATGATAACTATCGGTTAGTCTCCCAACAGATCGTCCATAGTTACTGTTGATGCCAAAATTGACGTCAACGGTCGATTGGGCCGATGAGGACGCTTTCGATGGGCTGTTCCTTCGTTGGCTGAGAGAGGGGACCCGTAAACGAGCACCTACGGGTCCGAATGATCTAGGATCAGGCTCCATGGATGGATGACGATCTAGCTTTGCGGTATCTCTATATTCAGGTCTTGTTAGTGCACGGGTACGAATCCGATTTGGATATCTGCATACCTGACCCGATTATCTTTTACGATCCAATACCCCCTGTGCCTTTAGCAGGGTACAGCTAAGTCGAACGAATAGGTCGTTCGACCGTTGGGCTGACGTCGACATTCAGGGGAGACTTAATGGGGCCGAGTTAATGGACAACCGTTAACTTGAATCTCGGAGAAGATCGTGCCCCAATCAATGAGAGACAGTTACACATCATCAAGGAGGAACTACCTATAAATAGACCGATGAACGAAGGTAAAGGGGTTCTATCTTCAAGGTACGAGGTCTAAAATATATAACTCTATCTTCTCACTTTTACCATTCTTATATTCGAGCTTGCATCGTCAGTCTTGAGACGAACCTCCGTGGGTCAATCTCAGCTGCACCAAGCTCCCTCTCTTCCTTAAGTTCCACACTAACTTAAGCATCGGAGGGAATTTGGGTCGGAACCCAGATCCGACCCTCCTAACGATTCCCTGTGGTGCAAATCGACAGTCGCTATCCAACATCGAAGGTTGACGTCAAGCTCTCCAACCTTGAATGATCGATGTAACGGCTGCCCGTAGGTCAGTTGAAGGTCATATCACCTCCAACTACCATCATTCGACCCTGGTTCCTCCAACCAAGGGTCCCACTCCAGCTGCTGACGAGGCTGCAACTTAGTACTTCGAGTCTACGTCAGCTTGACAACTGTCTCGGTCAATTTTGGCCTTAACAGTTTGGCATCATCTATGGAAAATCACGAGTCGACATCCCGATTGATGAATTGCTCGACCATATCGACCCATCCAACCACATCCTCTGAGGTTGCCACAAGACCTCCCAGCATCAGGCTCATCAGCATGATAACGCTGCACCCGAAGTTATCAACCTCTATCCAAAGTTCCTACACTGGGAGGTTGATGACAGTATCCATGGGGCAAAAGCGCCACAGAGATTCAACACCACATATCTCTTTCTCGTATGAAGATATGGAAGGTGTAGAACTACAGCACAATGATGCCGTCGTCATCATGACAACCATCAAAGAGATCGCCGTGAAAAGGTTGCTTATCGACACTGGAAGCTCGTGCGACATGAAAAACACCATAGAGGTGGTGAATAGGGTGTATGGCACAAGATTAAAAAAATGATCACAATACAAAGATAAGAACACATAGATATTTTTAACGGAGTGGCTCCCCGTCAAAACTCCGACCCCAAGACCTATGAGGATTTCACTCAATAAAACTGATCACACTTACGGGTAGTGATCTCACCGTACACAGATATAGTTCAAGAGTTAAAGCGCAGAGATAGCTTCAGAGTAAAGCTATTCACAATACAATCACACAATAAAAACAGATTCAAATAGCTTTAATACTGCGGTGAAAAATCAGAGAGATATCACCGTGATAAAGTTTGTGAGATTGTGATCACGTGGGCTCAAATGATTCGCTGATCCGATGTCTGGATTGGAAGATATAGTCTTCGGAATATGACTGCGTGAATCTGAATTCTGTAGTGGCAGTTCAGTGGAAAACGCCCAGGCTGGATCTATATTAGACAACTGAGCAGAGGATGTGTACCATCGTTACGAAGGGTATGCGATGTGATCGCGTAGGCACAAACAGTGAGTCGATCCGACGTCAGGAGATATGGACGTTTGAAGTTGCCTGCGCGAATCTAGAATCTGCAGTGACTAATCTATAGAAAAACGCCCAAACTGTGTATGATCCTATGGACAGAGCAAAGGAGACTATCACCGTTGCGAAGAGCATGAAGATGTGCACAAACAGCGAGTCGATCCGACGTCTGGATCAGGAGATATGAGCGTACGAAGTCGAATGCGCGAATCTGGAATCTGCCCTTGCACAATGTGGATTTTGGAGAATGAGATCTGCACTTTAAAATCTATGGAGCTCTTGCAGATTTGATGGGAAAAGAGATGATTTTAATCTGATCTTAGAGTATGAAAATTAATCAAAAAGAAAACCCACGTACAAAAAGAAACCATGCTTTCTTTTACAAGAAATAATGCGGCAGAGCTAGGTTTTTGTGTTTCCAGGAAAATGTTGCAGCTGTATGTTGCCCTTTTTGTTGGAGAAGTTTGTTTTTTATTTTGATTCTTTTTTGTTGCACTGGATCCCTGCGGCCTCAAGTGTTGATTGTTGATTTTTTTGTTGGAGAGAGCTGAGAGATGATGAGTTGTTGGCCGGCCTAGGGTTTCAATGTTGACTTGTCTTTGGATGATCATGGAGTTTGAATACAAGTAAGACACTAATCCCTTGAGGATCCAATCAAATCTTCATCTTTGACCAATTCAAATCTGCATCTTCAATATTGTTGATGTTGGATTATTTTGAATTTTCTTTTTGCATCATTGTCCACACATAATCTCGCTTTTGCAAACGACATTTCTTTTGCACGTTTACCCCTGAAATCACTTATTGAAAACGTTAGTCTCGCATGAATTGTTTGTCATCATCAAAATTAAATAATATGACCTATTTAGTGGGCTAACTAGGCCAATACGACATACTCTTCTTCACTATGTTGGAAAGGATGAAAATGTCATCCGTGGAGTTGACGCCTTGCACGGGACCCCTGCTGGGGTTCACCGGACATTCCGCCCCGATAGCAGGCATCATCACCTTATCGGCGACCCTCGATACGTACCCTCAACAAATCACTTGCCTAACCAGTTTCATGGTGGTGAAGATCAACTCGACGTATAACGGGATCATCGAAATATCACTACTGAACGCCATATAAGCGGTAGTCTCGACCTTCCATCAGTGATCAAATTCCAGACTCCCCGGGGAGTCAAAAAGGTAAAAGGGAATCAGAAACAGGCGCGGTCATGTTACACGCTGTCCACTGTCCTAAAGAAGATCGAGCAGGCAGACCCAGTCGACCCACGAATCGAAGATCGACGACCCGCTGCGATCGAAGAAACAGATAACATCCGAGTCTCCGACGAGGAAGGAAAAACCGTCTCTATCGTGTTGCTACTCCCTTGCGGCATAAAATAATAGTTAATCGCCCTCCTAAGAGAGCACGCCTGCATCTTTACCTGGACCCCGAAGGACATACCCGGCATCGACCCGGAGGTAGCATCCCACAAGCTGGAAGTTGACCTGACCTCCAGACCTTTGAAGCAAAAGAAGAGAAACTTGAGAGGCAAAAAGATGAAAGCTGCTATCGAAGAATTGGATCGACTTCTAGAGGCTCGCTTCATTCGAAAAGTCAGATACCCTGAATGGCTCTCAAATGTCGTGATGGTTAAGAAGGCGAACGACAAGGGGAAAATGTGCGTCGACTTCACTGACCTCAACAAGGCACGCCTGAAGGATAGCTACCTCCAACAACGAATCGATCATCTGGTCGACAGTGCTTCAGTCTACGAGCTTCTCAGCTTCATGGACACCTTCTCCGGATATAACCAGATTCAGATGGCACCAGAGGATAAGGAGAAAACTTCTTTCATCACTGATCGATGTATTTTCTGTTACACCAAAATGCCATTCGGTTTGAAAAATGCAAGGGCTACAAACCCACGTATGATGAACAACGTCTTCGAGGCTCAAATAGGACGAAACCTAGAAGTCTACGTCGACGACATGTTGGTCAAGTCGAAGAAGCCAAAGGATCATGTCGCAGACCTCCGGGAGATATTTGCACAGATTCGACGATAAAACCTTCGGCTAAACCCTGCCAAATTTACCTTCGGGGTTCGGTCGGGGAAGTTCCTCGGTTTCATGCTGACGAATCGAGGGATCGAGGTCAACCCTGACAAGATCGCTGCCATCATCACGATGAAGGAGTTCTCGACTCTCAGAGAGCTCCAGAGGCTGAAGGGAAGGATATCAGCCTTGGGATGATTCTTATCTAAGTCAGCCGAGAGGTCATTACCTTTCTTCAAGGTGTTGAGAAAGGCAATGGCATCTGCATCAGGCGGTAAGAGAATCATCAAATGGGACGCAGACGGGAAAAAAGCCTTCTCAGAGTTGAAGGAGTACCTCGCACCCCACCGCTCATGACCAAGCTAGATAAAGATGACTAGCTCATCATCTACCTGGCCGCCACCAGGGAGGCTGTAAGTTCGATGCTCATCAAAGAAGGTGCTGGGGTACAACGACCCATCTACTACGTCAGCCAGGTCCTCAGAGGCACAGAGATCAACTACTCGAGGATCGAAAAGATGGCTTTCGCGCTAGTCCAATCCGCCAGGAGGATGTTGTTAGGATTTCTATCATAGTACAACTAATTTATACGCAGCAGAAAATAGAAACCTACCAAGATCTATGCGTTTCTAATTGATTCGAATCGATTACTAACCTTTGTGACGATCTGAATCCGTCGGACTATAGGTGCTGCTCTACGAACGACCACCCTCAATCGGTATCCACACGCGAATGTCATGAACGGGACTTGCGAGGGTGCTAGCTCCTTTGGCGCAACTAGGGTTTCTCTCGTTCTTTGTTTTTCTCAAAAACGGAGGAGATAGATTGAAAAACGTGAAAACTGAAAATCCTCTTCTATATCTTATATAAAATCCAACGTTAACCCCTTAACGCATTTCAGTTACAAAAGATATCGTTAGGATAATATCGTATATTATATGTTAACAATTTAACGTGTTTTGTTACACGACGATATCTTAGGGATAAAATCTTAACGAGATACAATATCTGTCAGTTAAGATATTTCACCTTATTGTGAATTTCGAATCAAATTTGAAATCATGTTAAACCCCATCCTATCCATTTCGTTTTTTGTGTGCGACCCAATAGGCTCATATTAAATTGGCAGTGTGCCTAATCTCATTAGAAGCCCACAAGTCATAGTTGGTCTCTAGCAAGACATTATGACTACCCAATTAATATGAATATCGTTAGTCCGATATTAACCTAACCAATAGAACGTATCATAATCCTTTTTTCACGCGATATCTTATTTGAACATAAGTCACGGACAGTGTCATACTTACATTGTTCAAATAATTAATTTCTCGCTTACTAAGTAGACTGATAACATTAAATGACATTCATTTGAGCACGGCCATGCATTTCTCAGTCCTACTTATCGAGGGGCCCATTAGATATCTCTCTCATAGGAGAGGGACAAATTCCATCTTGTTCATTCACTTTCCTTTACATAATTCACATCATATTCGACCATAACCTTTATGATTATCTGATTAAAGATAACGTTTGATTATGTCAAAATACGATGTTCCTTATGTAGGGAACTGTGATGAGCTCAGGTCTAAGGATTCAATGACATAACTATGATGAGATCATTTATGACACTAATTCATGTAATGATCTCATAGCGAGTCTATTCAGTACATGTTCTCCAATAAGTACATATAAGTTTGATTTATATCACCATACATATAATTATCTCATAATTATCTACCAAACTCATACTAATCTTAATTCTTCATTAAACCTTTAATGATGAATGACTAGGGATGCTTAGAATAGCATAAAACAACTATTCAAACATTATTATAAAGAAACATGCAAGCAATATAATAACAACAATAATAAGAGAAACATTTTATAAATGAAAATGACATAACATAAAGGTCCAAATATTTGGCCTAGGGCACAACCACTAACAGGTGTGACCGTATTTCCAAGCGCACACCATCTTAGTCCTCACCGACACCCACTTAGAGCAGACCTTGAAGAGGCTCGATCATTTAGGAGAATGACCAAATGGGGGGTCGAACTAAGCGAGTTCGACATCCAATTTAATTTGAGGACTGCCATCAACGGGCAGTCTCTCGCCGACTTTATCGTCGAACTCACCTACGACGATGGCCCTCGGGAAGAGGTATATGCAACTAGCACACTGCCTGAGGCTACCCCCTCGTCCTCGACAAGCGTCAACCCAATAAGCAGGCGAAAGACACAATCGAGGACGAGGGAACCTGGATCGTACAAGTCGACAGTTCATCCACACAAGCTGGAAACGGGGCCGGAATAATCGTCCAAACCTCTGCGTGCGATATATTCGAATACGCCCTCCGCTTTGATTTCCAAACCACTAATAATGGTGTGGAATATGAAGAGGCCATCAACGGACTCCGACTGGCTCGAGCCCTAGAGGTGAGAGTGGTCCAACTACGCAGTGACTCCACTCTCATTGTCCACCAACTGAATAGGACATTTGAAGCCCGCAACGACTCGATGCAGAGTTACATGCAAGTCACTAAAGCGGAGCTCGCCAAATTCACACGCGTATAAATTCATCACGTGCTAAGGTCGAAGAATCATCGAGCTAACGCCTTGTCGAAGCTTGCATCCTCCTCCCTTGTGAGACTTGGTCGGACCGTGTATGTACAACATCTTTCCCATCCCAGCGAACTGGCACAAGAACTGCTGAACCTCAATCAAGAGATCACGTGGATGGATCCAATAATCTATTACCTAAACACGGGGGAAAAACGGACCAACCCAGTGGAAGCACGAAAGCTAGAATGGAAGGTGTTGAGTACATGGGCCCAGCCTATTAGACGAGTAGATAAATTCTACCGATTGGGCAAAGACAGCCCGTAGCCTATAGCGTTTGGGTTGAATGAGTTAACCCAACCTTCCTCACAACCCATTACTCTTGGGTCAGACAAAGTCAAAATCCCCTCATAAATGGCCCACTTCAATAGCCATAATGAGAGGATAAAATGGCCAGAATAAAGGGGGGAGTTACACTCTCCTGGTGGACTAATTCATAGCCCACTAATGAGGAAATTAATGGCCACTAAAGGTGGGGCGGGGGGTTACAAAGCAAAGGAGGGGAGAATAAATATATCCAGATTGAATGAGGAAAGGGAGGCCAGATTTTCCTACGCGACATCTCCTAAAAATGGCTAAGTACCACAAAGACTAGACTCTCACATCTCCTTCTCCATTATCTTCCTCTTAATCGAGCTCGTTATGTTTTTATTTAATGTTGACTAACTTGAGCGTCGGAGGGGGATCGGTCGGGCCCAAACCCCGATCCACTAATGATCTTCTCATGATGCAAGATATCGGAGATACATCAAAGCTACGCCAACATCCATCCATGGAGTCCAATCCTAGCTCATTTCGACTTGGAGTTCTTCTCTCACGAGTCCCACCTCTCATCCGACGAAGTGTCGATCCAACGAGAGCATCCACATCAACCCGATCGTTATCGACGAATTATCATCTCTCGCGAGGGTCGCTTTCGAGCTTCCCAACCTCGAATGATCGACGTACCAGCTGTCTGAGGATCGATCGAGTACCGCATCAGCATTTACAACCATCGTTTGACCCAGGTTCTTCCAACCTAGGGTCCCACCTCACTCCTGACGAGGCTCCAACTCGGCCCGAAGGGCCTACGTCGGCTTGACAACTGTATCGGTCAATTTTGGCCTTAACAGAAGGCCTACCAATTCGTCTTGCTAGATGGTTCATTATACAAAAGACGATGGACCAGATATGACATCTTCTCCTATCTTAAATGCTTAGCCCCACAGGAAGCGCACTACGTGATCCAGGAGATCCACGAGGGCGACTGCGGAAACCATTGCAGAGGGAAATCCATAGCCTTGAAGGCCGTGAGACACGGGTATTTTTGGCCAACAATGTTCAAAGATGCCGTCGAATACGTTCGACGGTGCTTGACCTACCAAAAGTTCTCAAAGATCAGCTCGGCCCCACCAACTAATCTGATCCCCATTGTCAGTCCAGTTCCTTTCGCCAAATGGGGACTAGACCTCCTTAGACCATTCAAGCCAGCAACTGGGCAACGGTGATACTTAATAGTGGCGATCGACTACTTCACTAAGTGGATCGAAGCGGAACCTCTATCCCGAATTACCTAGAAGGAAGCTCGAAGCTTCGTCTGGAAGTCCGTCGTCTGTCGTTTTGGCATATCACAATCCATAATAACAGACAACGGGACATAGTTCTACATCGCCGGCTTCAGAGACTTCTACGTAGAGCTAAAGATCAAGTTGCACTTTGCCTCCGTCGCCCATCTCCAGTCGAATGCCTTGGCAGAGTCAGCCAACAAAAGCATTCTCGGGCCCCTGTAGAAGAGAATAACTGGGCTCGAAGGAACTTGACCGGATGAGATCCCCGACATACTATGGTCGTACAGAACGACCCACAAAACCTCGATGGATGAAACATCGTTCATGCTGGCTTACGGGTGCGAAGCCGTCGTCCCAGTGGAGGTCAATGAGCGACCGCTTCATCTCCAATACTATAATGAAGAAAGAAACTCAGAAGGCCTCGAGCTCAACCTACAACTGGTGGACGAGGTACAGGCTTTAGTGACCCTCATTGAACAAAATGGGTGCATGGCCCGCTACTTCAACTCAAAAGTCCACGAACGCAACTTCTATGTGGGGAACTTGGTGCTGTGTAAGGCCGTTTTCACTCCCAAGATTCTCAAGCAGGGGAAGCTCGCTACGAAGTGGGAAGGACCCTACATAGTGATCGATGTACTTGGTCCTGCCACCTACCGACTCGCTACTTTGGATGATAGGAAACTTCGTTATCCCTGTAATGCTGAGCATCTACAAAAGTATTATTAATGATTGTACTAACGGGGTAATATGATCGTTCATTTTTTATCCTATGCATGTTCATTACGAATGCAAAGTAAATCATTCTTTGACATCAGTCGAAATGCTCTCCTCGACCGTAAGTCGAAGGGGCCTCGCCCCTAGCTACCGAACAACTCTCATCGGTCATAAGTTGAAGGGGGCCTCACCCCTCGTCACCGAACGATCCACGTCAGCCGTAAGTCGAAGGGGCCTCGCTCCTCGCCACAGAATGACCCTCATCGGCCGTAAGTCGAAGGGGCCTCACCCCTCGCCACCGAACGACCCTCATCGGCCGTAAGTCGAAGGGGCCTCACCCCTCACCACCGAGCGATTCTCGACGGCCGTAAGTCGAAGGGGCCTCGCCCCTCACCACCGAGCGATTCTCGTCGGCCGTAAGTCGAAGGGGCCTTGTCCCTCGTCGCTGGATGACCAGGGCACATGTGTCAAAAGAGGTTCACCACTCTCTACCCAAAGAAACGTGATCCATGGTTTAAATGGTTGTGTTCATTGATTGAATACGCCTAACCTATCCACGACATAACTTGTCTAAAAAGATTTCTAGGAAATTTCAAGTTAGATCGTCGAGGGGCCATACACACACAGTTACTCAAACAAAAAAGAGAAAGGTAGCAAAGAGTTTTTCTTTTCATTTATTCAAATAAAAAACAGAATTTAGTAAAACAAAAGGCCCGCCGGCCTAAGAGGGAGGGGGAGCACTTCCAGACACCAAGACGTTGGTGAAAGCCTCCATTGCCTTCGCGAGCTTCGACGTAAGCTCTGTTTTCTCCTTCACAGCAGCCTCCTCGATCCCTACGACTTTGGCCTGAAGCTCGGCCTTCTTCGCCTTGCGGGCCTTTGCCCACCTCTCGGCGTCACAATCCTTGGCCCGAAGCTCGATCGTCTCATTCTTGAAGGCATCGAGCTCCTCCTCGAGTTGGAACCTCTCTAACCTACATTGATGCTCGGCGGATTTATGGAGGTCTGATAGCATTGACAGGCTATCCTTAGCCTCAGTCGCCTCCCACTCAACCGCCGCTTTGTCCGCGAGAGCTTTTCCCAAGGCCTCCTTTGCCTCCTTCGCCTGTGCTTCAAAGATGAGCGCTTTGCGCTCCGCGTCCGCCACCTGCCGACCTCCATCGATTAAGTCGGTAGCCTGGCAGCGCAGCACGGACCCGAGAATGGACATCTGCAAACAAAGTGAGGGTTAGTAAAAAACATCGACCAACCTGGATGCCAAAAAGCAAAGGCTCGGGTGACATACATGGTATCCCACACAAAGAAGTTGGCCACCTTCTCGAGGTCCAACTTCTGCAGGAACTCCAGATCCTTGGGGAGGATCGAGTTCTCCACCAACCTGGTAGTCGTCCCGAAGTCCCTCAAGGTCGACTCCTCCTTGCCAATGGCGAAGGGGGACAGATGAAACTCACCTTGGACCGGGCCCGAGGATCGAGACGAAATCCGATTGAGCAATAACGCTCGATCAAACTCCCCATGGATCGAGCCAACCAACGGACTGGGCGACACGATGTCACCACACGGCTACTGATCTAGAAGGGGCATCATGGGGCCCTGGGGCACTGAAGGGGTCTCCACCGCCTCTGGAGTCTCGAGAGGAGCGACCCCCTTACCTTTCCCCATGGGATCCTCCTCATCCACTCGCCTCTTCTTCAGAGACCCCTCCTCCCTGCTGGAGGGCATCTCCCTCTTCTGGCCGACCGCTCCAGTCGGCTCGATGACGTTAACAAAGTCGATGTTGACCACCTCTGGCAGCACTGCAACCACAATGGAAGCTAGGGGGACAAGGGGCCGGACGGGAGCCTGGCTGGAGGCCTCCCTCGAAGAGACTCGGGAAGAAGGCCTGAATGCATGCCTAGTCTCTCCCCCTTCGAAGGAGGAGCTCTGGTGGACGTGGAGAGGGGACTGAGAACCCAATCCTTTGATGCGAGATCTCGATCGGTAGGTTTGGACACCCGACCTTTCGATTGACCTCTTCTTCTTTCGCCGCTCCTTCCAGACTCGGTCCAAACTGGACACGCTACTGCGTCGGCTACCGTTGGTCATATCTACAGACAACAAACATAATTATCGTGAGTGGCAGAGGTAAAGATATAGATTCAAGATACATTACCAGTGCTCCATAGAAGGATCTTTATCGTGTGATCATCCAACAAATAATGAATCGACCTATCTTGTCTCGGTCGACTCAATAGAGACTTCATTGCCTCGGCCTCGTTCGATGACAACCTGGCTTTGACTTGCTCCAAAGACATCTGAGATTCCACCGCAAGCTCGGAATTCGGAGAACTCCAACCATTGAGCAACGGCCCCACGTCGGGAAGAACGACCAACACAAAGGTATCCGTCCACCCAGGGTCGGAAATTAAGAGGTCGTATATGAGCCTCGTACCTGGGCAAGCAACGATATGGTACCACGCTCGGTGAGGGTCGGCTATTATCCTAAAGAAATATCCAAATAACCCTAGGGTCGGACAAACTCCACAGAGCTTGCACAACTCGATGAAGCCAACTAAGGGAGGGAAAGCTTGAGGTGCGAGTCTATAGATGGAAAGCTCAGAGGAGCACAGAGCCTCACAATGAAGGGGTGAAGATGGAATCGAAGTTAAGCGAAAAGATTTGAGATACATCCCAACCTCCTTCTTTCGTGGGAAACACACACTCTCATCCGAAGTGGGCACTCTAACCCTAAAGGGATTCACAGAAACAACCTCGCCAAATCTCGGCAGTCAGATCGAGGGAAAACCTAGGGGCCATGTCTAAGATGATTTCAGGGAACTTCGACCTCCGATCCCTTCGACGAATGGGAAGGCTGGGCTCAACCCAAATTCCTTTCCTCTTCCCATGAACTTCCACGCATCGAGGGGGCCGAAGGCGCTCCGCTAGCTCCTCAAGAGTCGGCACCTTGAACACGACCGGAGCGAACATACCCGACGAACCTGGAAAAGATCAGAGTTGAAGGAGGATACCTTGAAATGTAAACAAGTGATCTCCGGGGAGGCGACGATGGAAGTAAGCTTACGAAATAAGGAGAAAGATGAAGCAGTGAGATCTCTACCATTTTCTCGCTTCTTTCTTTTACATGAAGAAATCCAACCGGCTGACGTCCGATGCGTAACACATGTCCAAGGCCAGCCACGAGAGATGACGGAGATCGCTCCAAAGGCGAAAGGGTTTTAGCGGCACAAATCAAATCAGATATTTCGAAAACCATGCGCATTTAAAGAGATTACTTGTCATTCGGTCCCAGTCAGCACAGTTCCTAAGGCGCAAATGATGGGGGCCATTGTTAGTTCACGGGTACGAATCCGATTTGGATATTCGCATACCCAACCCGATTAGCTTTCGTGGCCCAATACCCCCCGCGCCCTTAGCAGGGTACAACTAAGTCGGACGAATGAGTCATTCGACCGTTGGGCTGGTGCCGACATTCAGGGGAGAGTTAATGCGGCCGAGTAAATGGGCAGCCGTTAACTCGAATCCTGGAGAAGATCGTGCCCCAATTAAAGAGGGATGGTTACACATCATCAAGTAGGAACTACCTATAAATAGACCGACGAATGAAGGAAAAGAGGTTCCATCGTCAAGATACGAGGTCTAAGACATATAACTATATCTTTTCACTTTTACCATTTTTATATTCGAGCTTGCATCGTCAGTCTTGCGACGAACCTCCGTGGGTCGATCTCAGCTGCACCAAGCTCCCTCTCTTCCCCACACTAACTTAAGCATCGAGGGGGATTTGGGTCGGAACCCAGATATGACCACCCTAACGAGTCCATGTGGTGCAGATTGACGATTTCTATCCAACATCGAAGGTCGACGTCGAGCTCTCCAACCTCGAACGATCGACGTAACGGCCGCCCGTAGGTTGGTCGAAGGTCGTATCACCTCCAACTACCATCATTCGACCTTGTTTCCTCCAACCAAGGGTCACACTCCAGCTGCTGACGAGGCTCCAACTCAGCACTTCGAGTCTACGTCAGCTTGACAAATGTTTCGGTCAATTTTGGTTTTAACAGTTCCGAATAGGCTAGGATCGGGCTCCACGGATGGATGACGATCTAGCTTCGCGATATCTCCGTATTCCTGCAACATGAGAAAATCGTTAGGGGTTAGGGTTGAGGCCCAACCGATCCCCCTCCGATGCTCAAGTTAGTCTCCATTAGATGAAAATGTATATAGAGCAAGATGGAAAAGATGCCATATTAGAGAGGGAGATGAGAGTGTCTCCCTTTTGTGTGATACTTTGCCATGGCCTTTTGATAGAGATCTGGCCCCCTTTTCTCCTTTGGTCCCCTGGATATTTATCCTCCTTCCTTTGCCTTGTAACCTCTCTCCACAAAATGTGGCCACTACTTACTCAATAAGTAGGCTTTGAATTGGTCTTCAAGGGGTGGAACTCCCCCATTGTTCTGGCCATTAATTGCCTATTTTATGGCTATTTAAGTGGCATAGGGAGAGAAGGTCATCTCATGATGGAAGATGAGGCTTGGACTTATTCAACCCAAGATCAATGGGTTGCAGGTTATATAGGCAATGGCTCATATATGGCCGATTTTATTTAGAAATAATTTTCCCTCCTCGGCGGGCCTCGGGGGCTACTGGGCCGAGGCGTTCCATTTTTTGCGGGCCTCGTTCATTAGGTATCTACTCATTTCGTGGGCCGGGCCCATGACGAAATTGGTATCAACAGTTATCACGAGCCTCATTGAGTTATTATCTGACTTGAGTATATGAGGAGATCAGGTCGGACCTAAGATTCGACTCTCCCTAACGATATTCTCGTGTTGTAGGAAGCTGAATGCAGCCCGAAGATAGCTTGGACTTGGCTCCAACAGCTCGGATTGAATTCTATTCAGCCCGAGGTCAGTCCGTCCAGTGCCCAATCAGCTGCCAGCGTCACCACCCGTCAGCTACTATCTATTGTAACCCTACCGTCATCAAATATCATCCAACAGTATCAATGATGAGAAAACACCCGTAAACAGATATGATTGTAACATTGAGAGCACATCCAACATGATGCAAAAATCGGCCCATGTTGCAACGAAGTCAGCATGAATCCGTCGCAGCAAAAAGTCAATAGTTCGCCGATGATACGCTGAGTCTGATCAATGAAATTTGAGAAAGGACTACGAAAGATCCAATACAGCCCAGTTGCATCACTTGTGTGAATGTGGGCCCCGCCCCTCGCCATAGCCGTTGGAGCTCCGACGTCCCTGCTGCAATTTGAGGCGTACATGAATCCCATTGTGCATTCATGAATCCAGTGGATTTTGGTGAGAGTTGGCTAACAATTTGCATAAAAAGAATGCGCGCTGTGGGTAGCGTCGATGGCATTTGAGTAATTTGTGTGGTTGACTTAACGGACGGATTAGAAAGCAAATACATCACATTTTACTTTGCGATGATGGCAGCATAACACTCCACATTAGCGACTTTGTTATCCTGATGGGGACAAATATTGATTAAGGGATAAGAGAGACTTTCATTAGAAATATCAACACAAAAACCTAAACCTCAGTGATCCCTCTAGTCACAATCCATTAATAACGACAGTTGCAAGTTGTTCCCATAGCTAACGCAAGTCCTCACATCTCCTACTCTCAAACTTGAAATGGTCATTAATTATTTAATTAATTAAACACCGTTTTGACCCAGGAAAAAAATAAACAAGTCTCCTCCATTCTCATAAGTCATAAGTAAACCCCCACCGCAAAAACCCCACCCTCATTCCAAAGCTCTTCCTTCTCTCTATCCAGCTACAGTACAGTTAGAAGCATGCCGTCGAGAAAATCGTCGTCAACAACGGCCATAGGGATCGCGGACACGGTCTCTTGGTACCTGGCCCTGACGCTGGTCGCAGTCATCCTCCTGAGCTCTCTGCGGGCGAGCTCATCGGGTGCAGTGGTGCACGGGAACCGTCGGCTGATGAGTCGGCCGTGCGACGAAATATACGTAGTCGGCGAGGGCGAAACTCTGCATACGATCAGCGACAAGTGCGGCGATGCGTTCATCGTGGAGGAGAACCCTCATATTCACGACCCCGACGATGTTTTCCCCGGCCTCGTCATCAAGATCACTCCTCCTCAGAAGAGATAGAGATTAGAATGCCGTGCACTCGGCAGCACCTTGTACACCAATATGCAATCTATATTATAATTTGTATGTGAGAGAGGTAGGACCTTGTACACTAGAGATGACTTCTTAATTACTCGAAAAGATACCTTTTTTATTATACATATATTTTTTTCTGTTTGTATACTCAAAAGATAATTCTAACTCCCAGTCACATCTTAATTTAATCAGTGAGTGCAAATCAGTTGAATCAATGGTCCCTAAATAAGAAGACACTGCTAAGTAGTCAAGTTCTTGGCTGTCGTATGGAATGCAAAAGTCTCCTTCAAGTCTATTTGGACGGGCCTCTCTTCAATAAGATTTGTCACAACAGCATGCTTAATTTATATACAGGAGGTATGCTAATTTAGATAGGTGTAGCTACAGGAACCTCAAAGGCTTTTAGCTGAAATTCATACGCCCTCTAGTTTGATGCTAAGCAGCACTCTCCCAATTTCAACCATCTCATTATAGATATCGATCCAAAAACCTACACCAAGATCCAATATATATAATTCATTAAAAAACAAAAATCTCACCTCCCTCGGCCCCTCTAGTCACAATCCATTAATAACGACAGTTGCAAGTTGTTCCATAACTCATGCAAGCACATCCACTATCCTATTCTCAAATTTGACATAGTCCATATTTATTTAATCAATTAAACTTAGATTTGACCAAGAAAACACTCGACCTTGAAAGACGTTGACATTCCCCTCCTCTAACGCAACCGCGCGTCAAAATGGACCCAGCCACACGCCTCGTTAGTGAAACAAATACGCCACAAAATACAACCAAGTCTTCCCCATTCTACTACGTAAACCCCCAACCCTTAAGTGGGGCCAGGTTGGCTCTGGGCGGTGGGGGTCTACAAAGAACAAAAAAGATTTGATCGAACGGTCCACGAAAGCAGTCGGTAATAAATATTCATGTCCATGGATGTCAGAAATAATATAGAATTCTTCTCCAAGTCTATTTGGATGGGCCTCTCTACAATGAGAGTGGTCACAACAACATGCTTATGTATAACAAGTTACCTAGTTTAGGTATGTGGCTACCAAAACCTTAGATGCCATTAATTAGAAAGCCACCTAATCTGAAGAAGATGCGGATGCTGGCGTTGTGTAAGCTTCAAACTTCAGCATTTAGAAAGATCAAAATCGTCGAATCTCTTCACAAATTTGACTGTTTTCAGTGAGCCAACGGTTGAGTGGTCCAAATTGGTGGATGCCTACAATTTTACCCTCGACGGAGCCTTGTAGATGTATTATTGTGCCTATTCCTTTCAAAATTAGGTTGAGCCGTTATGAATTAATATACCATATACTGATACATTGGTCCACACATCATCAAAACCATGCTTATTTAATTGGATGAAATTCTGTGAATTTACGTGTGAAAGTTGGCTCGATTGGGGCGCTGAACAAGTATTGAGGATGTGCAAACACGCAATCTTGTGCAGAGCTAGCTCGCTTGTACTCTAGATCCTGCCAACCTAACGATGTATTAATTATTGTACAAACCCTAAAACGTTGTTAACCAAGACTTTGCAACTAATACATTAAGATTTGTTTGGACCCACCAAATTTGCTAGTTTAGGTGGCATGCATTGATTCGACATTGTTTATGTTTTTTCTTGTTTTATTTTGGTCTATTTTCTTGCGCACAAATTAATATGAGACTTTTAATGTTTTCAAAACAGTTTGCAAAAAGGTTAAAACTGAAAGGAGGTTTTCTATAATCAAAGTTAGAAGCGATCATGGTTGACAATTTGTCAATGCTAGCTTGGATGATTTTTGTACTTCGAAAGGTTATTTTCACAATTTTTCTGTCCCAAGGACACCACAACAAAACGGCGTGGTAGAGAGGAAAAATCGCACTTTGTAAGCGAGAGCTAAGAACATGATACATGACTGTAAGCTGCCATTATATTTTTGGGTCGAAGCCATATGCACTACTTGCTATATTTTGAATCGTATGTCCATTAGGCCAATTTTTTTTTTAAAACACCTTATGAGCTATATAGAGAGTTGACAACTACCTTATCTCATTTTAAATCATTTTGATGCAAGGGTTTAGTTTGAAGGTCGGCGAAAATATTGACAAATTTGATGCTAAGATGTATGAATGTATCTTTGTTGGCTATTCTTCACATAGTAAGGCATATATAGTTTTTAATAGAAGAACACTTAAAAATATGCATGTTGAATATACTTAATAAAAAAAGTGTTTCTAATTTGCCTTCTAGTGCTGGAGAATCTTCTGAAATTACATGCAAGTGGCATGGAAAGCAATTCCAATAAACATGCGGACGTACATGATAGTGCACCTAGAGAGGAGAAAGCAGAAGCTACATATCATCACATGATCTACCTAGAGATTGGAGATTTGCGAGGGATCATCCCAAGGACCAAATCATTGGCAACACCGTGGAAGGTGTACACACTAGAAGTAGCTTTAGTTTGATGATTAACTTTTGAAGTTTAGTATGCCAACCTAAATAGTAAAGACATGAGAATTATAACAAACAACACATCACGACACATGGTCATTGGTAACGCAGTTCGGTGCGCACACCTACATCTGCGGGGCCCCGCCCAGAAATTCAAATCACTACTACAATTGACTCTATACGTAACGGTTATAATTTAAATCATTGCTAATAGATCATATTAGTAATGATTAGTTAATAACCGTTGCTAATGTTGTATTAAAAATGGTTATGTTTTAATAGAAACAGTTGCACAAAATAATAATTTTTAAATAATTAAGAAAATACTATTTTTTAAATCTACAGTATAACTAAGAGTTTTTGTGGTATTGGAATTATATTAGAAACAGTTATCTTATTTCTTATCAGATTTAATCAAGCACTTTCTTTCCCGCGGACCCAAAATTTTTCCCTCTGGCCCGGACTTTTTCCCTCTATCGAAAACCTCAGATTTTCCTCTCTAAAACATGCGATCCGAACTAATAAATTTGGGTGGAATTTTTTTTGCGCTAAAATTTTTCCCTCGAAGCAATCACGTCCGCTTTCCCTCTGCTACAAAATTTTTGGTGGGAATATTATCCCTAAAACTTTTCCCTCTAAGCAAAAAACCCCCGATTTCCCTCTCAAAACCAAAGATCTTGGCTGCGATTTGAAGTGACACTAGTTTGCGTGGTAATTTTTTTCCTAAATTTTTTCCCTCTAACCAAAATCCTCCGATTTCCATCTATAACCTGCGATTTGATGCGATTTGATTCCGATTTCCATCTATAACCTGCGATTTGATGCGATTTGATGCTAAAACCTCCGATTTTCCCACTGCGATTTGATGCTAAATCCTTCGATTTCCTCAACCCAAAATTTTCCCTCTGTGATTTCATGCTAAAACCTGCGATTTCCTTCTAAAATTTCTTGGGTGAGAATTTTTTGCTTAAAGATTCGATTTTCTTCTATTTTAGGTTTAACCCCTCTCTTTATTCTCTGATCTGAACAGGCATCAAGAAGATCAAGCCCTGTCTACTAAGTAAATGCCAACCTGATCGATTGATAGCCCCTCAGTAAATTCCAATCAATTCTACAGAGATCGTGGGAAGAAGAACCAAAGGTAAGCATCGATCAACCTAATTCTAAGAACAATAAATTTTTACATGACCTGATCTATTTTTTTTGGATTTCTTTGGAATTTTTTGCAAATTATTATGAGATTAGGGATCAATTGCTACGGAGGTTGTGGGAAGAAGATCAATCGCTCAAATATAAACCATACTTTTTTGCATTATTCAGTTGATCAAAGGTATATATGCATCGATTTGATTAGCTTAGATTAACGACAATAACTAATTATCTGTTGTCATATTTCACGACATGTGCTCGTTGCTAAGTTAAATACAGATTTTTAGTATTTTTCAAGTCAGCGATAACCGATAAAAATGCGATTTCATAAATGTCTCCTTGAGTATAGATGTATTAACTTAAGTTTTTGGGTAAATTGGTATTTTCTGTACCACATTAGTTGGGATCTTTGGGTTTGTTCCTAACATAAGCCTATCAACTGATGTAGTGTTTTTTTAAATGGTTGCATTCAGAATCATATCAACTTATGTGGTGGTTTTTTAATGGTAGCATTATTCTCTGTTTAGATTTATTTCTTGTTCTAAAGGTTCTTATTTTATGTTGCTTCTCTGTTGAAGATTTGTGTTTAAAAAATAGGTTGTCATTACTTGTGATTATAGACATGCTTATCAGGAGCTTAAAATGTCATTTAGGAGTTGATGAATTTGCATTGTTATTCTACTGATAATTGGGTTTTAGGAGTTTTTAATGTGACTAGGTATGTTGATGAAAGAAAGAGTAACAGTTCTTTGAGATCTGATTCTATTAGATTCAACAATTGTGTTAGAAATCTTATTCTTATTGATTATCCCACTGGTGGTCATAAACTTACCTGGTCTAATATTAGGATTTGTCCTAGTATGCTAAATGTGACATTTTTTTGGTTTTAATAATTGGGATTTGTCTTTTCATTGTTCGTTTGTTCAAACTTTACTTAGAGATGTATCTAACCATGTGCCACTTGGAACCACATGTGCAACAATCATATCTCATTTCAAAAGCACTGAGGAATTTAAGTCAATAATCGATATGCAAATTTCGTCCATATTGCTTTTTAAAGATAAGGAACTGGAGAGTTCAATATACATTTGCAGAGCATAACTTGCCCACATTAGGGCTTTAGTTCGCAGCAGTTTCAATCTAAAGGACACACCATAACGAAAATGATGACTGTACATTTAAAAACACCCTTTTTCTGGGTCTATGATATTATAATGTACTATTTGTTGATTATCTACACAGTAAATATCTACAAGTTAAAATCGCTTATATATGTCATATTATGAAGCAGTATAATTCATCATATTCCTAAATGGAATGCATGTGCCAAAGAAAGGATTAAACTGATGTTGTCACGAGCTCAACATGGTGAATGCATGGTTAAAAACTACTAACCAATAGATATTGAAATGTTATAAGAAAAATTTTCAGCAGAACAAAGACAATCAGAACACAAAAATATCCGCTGGCAGCAAGAAAGGAATGGAAATTGGTATTTTCTGTACTAGCTAGTGTTAATAATCAGCATCATATGCATTAATATTTGTTTTAATCATTTTTTGAACATTTTATCGTTCACTTGTGTCTTGCTGTATGAATCTAGTGGCAATTTTTTTATTCAAATTAACTTTGTTTATTTAAAATTACCAGGTCAATAGTTAAGAGTTTTTCAAGAGATGGAGTATGATTATATTGGGGATAAGAGTTGGATGTATAAACAGTTTGATGACTGCTTTATAGCAGGAGTTGATAGTTTTATTAAGTTTGCAACCCAACATTTGCCAGAAGGACAGAGAGACATATGTTGCCCATGCAAAAAATGGGAAAACCAGTATAGTCATGATACTCAAACCATTAAGATACATTTAATTGGTAATGGTTTTGTACACGATTATACAAGATGGTATTTTCATGGTGAAACTCGAAAGAGGAATCGGGAACAAATAATTGATGTGCTTCCATCTAGAGATGACATGATAGGAATGTTAACCGATGCTCGCCCATTATCACCTTATTATGATTATACTGGGTCTTCTGAAATGATAAATAACAATAGAAGAGATCGAGATGCAGAAAGGTTTGAAAGTTTGATAGAGGATGCTAGAAGACCACTTTATCCTAACTGCCAAAAGTACTCAAAATTGTCTTTCATAGTTCGTCTACTTCAAATAAAGTGTTTAAATAAATGGAGCAATAAGTCACTCTCCAGTCTCCTTGAATTACTAAATGACTTATTACCTGAAGACAATCTTGTGCCAAGGAATTGGTATGCAGCAAAGAAGGTTATGGATGATTTGGGACTAAAATGCAATAAAATACATGCATGTCGTAACGACTGTGTGTTATTTAGAAATGAATATGAGAAGCTTGACAAATGCCCTGTATGTGGTACGTCTAGATGGATGAAAAGAAGAGAAAATGGTTATGGTAAAGATGTGCCTAACAAGGTCCTTCGTCATTTTCCTTTAATTCCTAGATTACAAAGGTTGTTCATGTCTAAAAAAACAGCTGGAGATATGACATGGCATTACACTGCACCTAAGGAAGATGGGAAGATTAGCCATCCAAGAGACTCCAAGGCTTGTAAGCATTTTAGTCTTCAAAATGCTTCGTTTGATAGTGAACCTCGAAATGTTAGGCTTGGACTGGCAAGTGATGGGTTTAGTACATTCAAGCTGATGACTGGTGGCAACAGAAGCACGTGGCCAGTTGTATTAATTGCATATAATCTTCCACCATGTCTTGTCATGAAGCAGTCATATTTTATGTTATCTCTTCTTATTGATGGTCCTAAATCACCAGGTAATGATATTGACATCTACCTACAGCCATTGATTGATGAGCTCAAACTTTTATGGCAAGAAGGTGTTGACACATACGATGCATCAACTTGTGAAACATTCAGAATGAGAGCAGCTATTATTTGGACCATCAGCGACTTTCCTGCATATGGTATGCTATCAGGTTGGAGCACAAAAGGATACCATGCATGTCCTAATTGCCATACGGAGCATGGATCTATATATTTGAGTTGTAGCAAAAAGTGCGTCTACATGAAACATCGTCGTTTTTTAAAAATCAATCATCCATGGCGGAAAGATAAAACAGAATTCGATGGTGAAATGGAGACAAATATTGCACCCGTTCCATTGTCTGGAGATGATGTGCTGAAGCAATGGGAGAACTATAATAACATAACATTTGGAAAGTTAAAAAAATTAGAGAAGCAATCAACACCTAAAGGTTGGAAAAAGAAGAGTATTTTCTTTGAGCTCCCTTATTGGAAAACACTATTGGTGCGTCACAACTTAGATGTCATGCATATCGAGAAAAATGTTTGTGATAATATTTTAAATACCTTGCTATGCAGAGATGGGAAATCCAAAGACAACTTAAATGCTCGTAAAGACCTACAAGTTTTGAATATAAGAAAGCCTTTGCATCCTAAAGAATTACAGGGGAGATGTGGAAAATACGTGTTACCTCATGCATCCTATAACATGACCAAGTTAGAAAAAGAAAGGTTCCTAAATATTTTAAAGTTCTTGAAACTTCCAGATGGATTTTCGTCAAACTTTACCGGCCAAGTTCAAGTTCGAGAAGGTAAGATAATTGGGCTAAAAAGTCATGATTACCATGTTTTGATGCAACAACTCCTCCCGTTGGCCATAAGAACATCACTTGTGAAGCCGGTGGGTCTTGCGATAAATGATTTTTGTAGCTTCTTTAGAGAGTTGTGCTCTAAAGTTATTGACTATCGTACAATGGAGAAGCTTGAACAAAGTGTTCCAATAATCCTTTGTAAGCTAGAAAGGATTTTTCCTCATGCATTCTTTGATGTTATGGTGCATTTGACCGTACATCTCGCAACTGAGGCAAAACTTGCAGGACCAATTCAGTATCGCTGGATGTATCCTATTGAAAGGTATAATGAAATCAATTATGCATAATATCATGATTTTTACAATTTTTCCTTCATTTTATAAGTTAAATAATACGATTTATAATTAGGTATTTGCTCACACTAAAGAACTATGTGCGCAATAGAAGTCGACCAGAGGGTTCCATAGCAGAGGGTTACCTAAAAGATGAAGCGACAACTTTTTGTGAACGTTACCTAGATGATGTGGAGTCAAAGCTTAACAGACCTATACGAATTCAAAATGGCCCACTTGGCACAGGGAAGACTCGTCTGTTATCAGCCATAGAGCTTTATCAAGCCTATCGCTTTATCCTTGACAACAATGAATCCGTTCATCCATATCGCGAGTATGTATCTTTTATTCTTTATTAGATTTGGTGATATTTCATTTTATATTAATGATGTATTTGAGCCAGGTTATATGACCAACTCTTGAAGCAACAACAATCCGCATTCAACAATCGTAAAGCACAAGTAGAAGGGCATAATAATTTTGTTGATTGGTTTAGATCTCATGTAAGAATTATCAACTCATTTTTATAACTTTTAATAAACAAAAATAATCGCTTTTCAAATTACTTTTCATAATTTTTGATAGGTAACTAAGTTGAAGAGGCAACATGTTTCATTGGATGATGAAGTGGTCAATCTTTCTTTTGGGCCCTTACCAGATGCTACATTTTATCATGGGTTTGGTGTCAATGGTTACAAATTTGTCACCAAACATGTGGAGACTACACGAGTTACACAAAATAGTGGTGTTGTGACAGTAGGTTGTGAAAATCAAATGTTCTACGGTGTATTGGATGAAATACTAGAGATAATTATTCCAAAAATGAAACCCATTGCTTTATTTAAGTGCACTTGGTATGACTTTAAAGAAGGCATTGGATGGAAGAAAGATGATTACAATCTGACATTAGTCAATACAACACGATTGAGCTACACTGATGAACCTTTTGTCTATCCAACACAAGTTCAACAAGTGTACTACTCGAAGGACCATGTAAATCCAAATTGGAGTGTTGTTTGTCATTGGAAGCCAAGAGATACTTATGAAGTCCCTGAAGAAGTGGCGGTGATAGAAAATGAGACTGAAACTGATGATGTCAATCTTATGCGCAATATTGATCCATGTATCCCATTAGAAGGTGTCATGCATGAAGGACATATTGAGTGGGTTAGGCAAGATATGGGAATGGGAACTTTTGTATGCCATAATGAACTAGAAGAGGCCAGAAAAAACACAAAGAAAAAGAAAAAGAAACATGCAGGTATTTGAAATATCTATATTTAATAATAGCGTACCAGTTTGTTTTAAACACTTGCAAATTTACTATAACAATAGGTACTAATTTTTTTTCAAAATTAATATTTGTTACAGGTCAGTAATGCCACCAAAACGTGCTAATGCGAGGACGATTGCTTAAAAGCTTAAGGGCAAGAGGGTTACTTTACCCGAGCCCATTGAAACAGAGGATGCTATGTATATAGATTCAGTTTTCACTGGTGAACAAACATGTGGTGCAGGTAAATGTCAAATTTCTGACGTGAACATATTTTATTAGATGTATCACTTTCATCGCATATTGAATAAAAAGATTTAAGCTTTTATATGATTCATTGAGTTATTGTTATTGTTCCCCTTGTAGTTATATAAGTTGTCTGTTTATTAGTTGTCTGCAGGATGTGGGGGAGAGATAATAGAGAAATGAGATTCCTTTATCTCATAGTTGCAGCATATAAAACAAGCCCTGGGAGAAGTAATGAAAAGGGGTATTTCCTGTTTAGGCTAAATCTACAAAACCTCATTTCAGATTTCACATAGAGAAAACAGAGAAAGGGTCAGAGCTTCCTTTGAATGATATGGATGAGCTTAATTAATGGAGAATCTCATGTTTAATGTTTATGTCCTGTTGCTGGTATTTTTCTGCTTCATTTTGTTCGCGTTACATGGAAGAGAAATAAATTAGGTTGGGACAGAGATTGTGGTATGAAACACTGAGATGAGAGAATGGAATGGGTATAGTCTGATCCGTAAAGGAGGATGGACAATACTGTGTCAATTATGTTTATACGTGTGAAAAAAGAGATCAAAACATGAACATCACCAATGATGGGACTAATATTGAATGAATCACATATTCTAAGGGATTTATATGAAAATAATTTTTTTACAGGGCTACTACCAAACTAAAACTTTTGTTATACACCCACTTTCAAAATTCTCTCTCCCTCACATCCTGCAAACAACTAATAAGGTTTAGCCATTATTTTTATTATCTGTTTATTTAGGAAACAATGGATTTACAAGGCAAATCCATTTGCATGCTATTCTGAATTATTTTATGAACTTTCCCAGGTTTGGGTCTATTTCAAAGAAATAACTCATGGAAATATGGATGATATATCCATCTCGCAAAGGTTGCTTAATCTCCAGGGTCATTTCATAATTTGAGAAGCAAGTTTTGTGTTAGCCTGGCATCTATCCTCACCCAACAATGCCAACTCACCCAACAATACAAGCATGCACAACTGGGACTTTGTTAACATTTAACTAATACATTTCTTAATATGCATTTGTGGCTAATGCATGTGGTTTTTGGGTAAAATTAAACATGCAATTCTGCTGGTAGTTGTGCTTTTATATGAAAAACTGATGATCTTGGCTTATTATCATATATGTATCAGTTCCTCCATTTTATTTTGTAAAAGTTGGCATAATTCAGATGATTTGACCCACCTTCCTTGTAGCTCTACAATTCTGAGAAGCAATAATTGCTATTTCGGCCTGTCAAAAAAGTGAATAATATACTGATATATAATAACTGCTTAAAACTGGTGCTGGAAAAACACAAATTAACAGACTGCATACAAATTATCACATTGCATCCCAACTGAATTCATGGATCTATGATATATTTTGTTGTGTTGATATATATTTTTCATTCCTAAAGCTTCTCAATCTAGTCGTCCTCAACGAAGTGCACCTTCTATATATCGGCGCATCACCAAGATTCCTAATGCTGCAATCTTTGATAACAATGGTTGCAACACCACGATTCCGAGTTTTGATGTTGGTACTAGTACCGTTATTTCAAATCCACCAACTAATAACAATGAAATGCCAATAAGCCACATGGAAGATGATAGCAGCCAGGCAGCTCGTGATGGGATTTCCACACGCATTGATGATATTAATCTTTTTGAGACACACGAAGGTATTTTTATAATAAACACAAATTTGATCATTGTTTGATTAATAATGATGACATTTATTTATTCTATTTATTGATTATGCAGATGTTAATGGAGGCAATAAAAAAGGTAATCGGAAGGCAACCAAGTTAGAAACATTTCGCCCTCCGTCAGGTCAAAAACATACAGTTCTTTGGTGCGAAGGACAACCTATAAGTGAAACTGGTCTACAGCTTTCAGAAGAACTTGGATATTATGGTCGAATAGGAAGGCTATTTCCTTTACATAAGGAGTGGGACGAAGAATCGCAAGAAACAATGGATGATATTATGGATCTTTTAGAGGTTTGATGCTTCCACTATCATGATTTAATCTTATTTGCTTAATTGATTCTTATTTTTTATTATCTTAAAATTGCAATTTTATGCAGGAAAGTTTCAATTGGGAGAGTGTCGACAAAGACCCTAAAAACCCTGAAGTAATTTTACCAGTGAATCTGGAATGGGTGCGACGTTGGTGTACTATTACAGTTCAAAGTGCTATTAGGGGATGGAGGAACAAACTTAAGCGTAAGTACTATAAGAAATGGAGAAATGCTTCTCCACAACAGCGTGATCAGATTAAGTTTGAGAGGATCACTCGTGGTGAATGGGAAGAATTATTTGAATATCTCGAAAATCCACAAAAGAAGGTAATATTTATGCATTTTAACACATGACATAGTTGTTTATTTTTCAATGTATTAAGAAAAGATTATTATTTACATACTGTTTGCAAATATCTTTTGTCTTCTATTATTATTATTATTCTTATTCTTATTCTTCATGCAGGAGGAGTCTATTAGGAACACGACCAATGTCATGAACAAGAAACTTTGTCATTGTTTGGGGCAACGATCTTTTGCTCAAACCAAAAGAAAGTTGGTAAGGATATAATAACATTATTTGGATTATATTATTATAATATTGGTACTATTTTACTAATTTATTTTTTTGCAGAAAAGTGAAGGTGATGATGACGTTGATGTATTTGTCAAGTCTCATAAGAAGAAGTTAGGCATGGGTGACTATCCCAATAATAAAACTCGAGAATTATGTGTAAGTTTTCATTTTTTTTAAATCTTTATTAATTTATATTACAATTTCATAATATAACTTTTAAATGTCATGCAGGAAAAAGTCGTCAAAAAAAAGGAAGAACTCTTGGTTCAACTAAGTGGGTCAGACCCATCTATGATTTCTCGTAAATTAAAGCTTTCATCAATCCTTGACGAAGTAGCAGGACAACATCACGGAGGATATGAAAGAGGTTATGGTATCGGTTATTTAACACGACAAATGAGACAATCATCTTATTCACGTAACAATAATGTCAGTCGTGAGAGCAATGTTCGTTTGCAAGAGGAGCTTAACTCTGCCAACAAATTGATCCAAGATATGCGAGAAGATTTTCAAAAAAAATGGAAGAGGCTGAAAGAGAGAAGGCACAAGACAGGGAAGAAAGAGAAGCAACGCGTAAGGAACTTGCTGAAATGAGAGAAATATTTGGATCATACATAAAACTGAATGCTAGAGAGGTAAACTAATTTATTTGAGTAAATTACATGTACATTGCATAAAATAGTTTATAAATATCATTAAGTCTAATTATCTCCCTTTATGGTGCAGGATGTATTTCGGGAGTGATATGATGCACGGCGGATATGACGATCAAATTATTATAATGTTTTAGTTGTAGGATTTGTTTTAACAAAAGTTTAATTTTGTAGGAATTTGTTTAGACATTTAAAATTTGCAAGTGTTTGAGTTGTGTTGGTAGATTTTATGTACACATTACTTTATTTATTTGAAGTCAATTTTTTTGAAGTCAACATAGTCTATTTTATGTACGCATTACTAATTGTTGCATAAGGATTATGCAATTGTTTACATTAAAACTAAGTTTGATGTAAATTAATTAGAGACTGCGCATATACTAATGAAGCTTTTTTTTGTGTTTGTAGGCAGCCTCATCATAAAATTGAGCCCTTTGGATCACCTAGCTCACATAAGAAGAAATGGACAAAGATTTTAAAGAACTTGATCTGTAGCTCACTTTGGCTCTTCCTTCAAGGTATGCTTCCACATTGCACTCAACATAGATATTGTACATATAAGCGATTGGTTTGATTGAAATGGTAATTTAGTATTAGAGTGATATTAATTGATATCAAGTTTTTTTTGTTTTTTATGTATCTACTTACTTATTTACTTATGTTTATTTAATTGAATGATAGGATGCAGCTTTAGATTCTGAAATCTTTAAATCAAGTAAAATATTTGTAATTAAATGATTTAGTATGGATAACCCCTTGCCTGCCTATTGCGCTCATGAAATCTGGTAGACATGTTTCCTTCTTCCTCTTTCAACCCAGTGGTTATTAGTTTATGATTCCAATCTTTTGCCCTTCCCTTTCATGGTGACTGGGGAAGTTTCATGTGCAAATAATCATCAAATTTTCTCATGATAACATATTTCTTTGGCTTTTAACTTTGTTTATAACATGAAGTTACTCGTCGATTTCTTCTTCGTAGTCACCAATTTACAGTATCTCTGAGGATCCTCCCTATGGATTGGGAATTAATGCTCTTTGCATTATTTCACGATGCCAAATAGGAGCTTTGCCTTCGAAGGAAGTCTTTTTATAATGAATTAAGACTAGCATTTCATGTTTTGTTTCATTTACATCTGTCATTTGAACTTCTACCAAGCTAATTTTCTGTTGCCCCTTTTTAATGAATTCAGCATTTTTTTCGTGTTTCGTTTATTTGTTGAAGAGCGTCCGCCGTTATTTCCACAATCTACGAGACTTTCCGCTGTGTGATGAGGCTGCAACATATGCTTGCGCTTTTACTGTGAATATTTTGCCTGTAAACCCAACATTACACATACATTACACGGTTGGGATGCATTTTTACTATCAATCTAACATTACACATACATAACAGTTAATAGGACGGGGCTTGATAGTAAACCCAACATTACACATACATTAAATTTTGAATACATTCAATGTTAATGTACCAAGTTGGTGTGCCAATAAAATTACTTATACTGTAAGAACGACAAAAGAGATATGAAATGGATTTTAACCCTTTGCAATATATCACATTCTTCCCGTTTGCAACGAGGCAAAATATTCACAGTAAAAACTGTTTTGTATGTGTAATGTTGGGTTTGCTCGGTCCTATTAAAATTTTGAATATTTTGAATACTATCATGCCCTGTCCTATTAACTGTAAACACATACATTACACCTACTATCAAGCTCCCGTTTGCAATGCGTTATTACTGTGAATATTTTGCCTGTTTCGTTCACGGTTGAGATCGGATACATAAACAGGTTAGTTTAGAGAAAACATGAACTAATGTGTAATGTTGCATCCATACCCAACCACCGAGTGATATCTGAATTCAATCTTATGCCTAAATGCGTCTTTATAATGACTCCAGAATTGAATCTGACTAATATTATTATTCTTGGAAGATTATCCAAATCCAATTGACCATGTATCAAAATTATGCAAAATAAATGATATTATAATATCTATTAAGCCTGGCATTTGAAAATTTACTTGCTAATACTGATCAGGTAATCCTTCAATCTCTCCAGGCCTTCATTGGTTCCTATTGTTAGTTGCAAATTTCCCAAAGTACTTCACAGTATTGATTCGAACACAGTGATCCCGGATCATGAAAGGTCAATGCCACCTGTACTTCAAAGTATTTATTCGAACATGTGCTATTTTCCTAATGGGTACATGTCACTGTATTACTTTGGAGGTACACTAAATCTGATTCAACTATATGTGAGAAGTTATCTTTTGCAGTTATTTGATGAATATGATCTTAGTTTCTTCCCTTTAAATTATTAAGTCGTAGGCCATAATCATATATGTAAATTTGGTATTACTGGTGCATATATATACTTATCTTGTTCATGACTTATGCTGATTGAATGAATTGTTGTTGGGTTTCAGGTTATGATTCAATTAATGATTGGGAGGATTACTCTAGATACATTAATCCTGATGGAGTGGAGATGGCACCACCTGTAAGTTAGACTACTAGATACTCATTACATTTGAATTGAGACTGGTACAAGTAACCATGTTATTTATAATACTCAACTTTTTTTAAATTGAAGATTCAACTTTAGCAATATCATTTGTATTTTTGGTCAAATTTATACCCCTGAAAAGATTAAATTATGACTCTCTAGTCAAGGATTTGAGTTTTATTTCATTTGAGATATTCTCAACCTGTGCTATAATGGTCTGCCAGAAATTATAAATCATATGAAGATGAGCATCTTACTTCTCAATTGTAAATATATGCATCTAGCTCTTTAGCGTAAGGATTGGCTTTGATATTTGCATTGGTATTTGCAGGGAGTTTATGGAGATATGTATCACATGGGTTATGGGTATGCTCCTTATGGGGCATACCCATCTCCTGGTTCCCCAGCTCCAACTATGGGGCATGATGGCCAGCTGTATGGCCCTCAACATTACCAGTATCATACACCGTACTACCAGCAACCCTCACCTGCAAATGCACCGTACACTCCTAACCAAGCCCCAAATTAAGTCTAAAGGAGAAGTTACGATGGCTGCTGCGCCAGATCATGCACCTATTTCTCTTGATGCGGCCAAAGAGAATGCAAATGGAGTTGCTAATGGTACCACAACTGGGAACAATGGATTGGTGCCACCGAAGCCAAGCCAACAAAGCTCAGGATCCGAAGATGGAGGGTGCTTGTGCAAGATGAGCATGGAGTACAAGACCACTGGAGGTGTTGACCCAACAGATTGTAGTGCACAGAGTGGGTAAAGTAGATCTCAGGAAATTGTAGGTCTGTGATATGACAGAATGACAGAACGAGTTTTAATGAAGCTTGGTTTTAATGTCAACTAGATTGTTGTATGAGAATTGCTTTGTATTTTTAGTAACGATTAGCGAATAGTTTAAAACTTTGAAATCATTTTATGAAATTTTAATATTTAAATTTTTTATTAATATGTTTATTTGCAACGGTTAGATTCCATTGCTAAATAACTTTAGCAATGGTTATATTCTATGCTTAAATACCTTTTAGCAACGGTTATAAACTATTGCTAACATTTTTATACTAACGGTTTTTTTACCATTGCTAAACATCTTTTAGCAACGGTTATATGTGTTACTAAAATTCTTTGACAATGTGTATTAGAAACGGTTGTTTATCGTTGCTATAACATTTTTTTATATAATCAGGAAATTTTTTAATAGAAACGGTTATGTAATTTTGCAACGGTTGTAAACCATTGCAACCGTTGCAATTAGCTAATTGCAACGGCCTTAAAGGTAACGGTCTATTAGCAACTGTCTAACCCGTTACTATTACATTAGAAACGGTTTAAACCGTTGCAATTGACTCAATTAGCAACGCTTATAACCATTTCTATTAGGCCCTTTTGTAGTAGTGAATTACTCCACTGAAATAATGATAGTTACAATATAATTTGATACTAGGGGAAACAAAACTCCCACTCAATACAAACCGCAAAGGGTTGACCTCAATCAACCCCGTGGAGTAATTTGCGCAAGCTCCCCTTGCGTGCAAGATCCCCTTGCAATACTGACCAATATCAACTCCCTTGATCCCCTACCTCTGTAGTCATCAGCCTCCTCCCGGAGCTTTTTTAGAACACCTTTTTCCAAAGCACGTCTCTGCGAAAAAGCGTCTCAAGTTTCAAAACCAACTTCCAACTTTAACATCGCTCTACAAAGTTGTTAAGTGGTTAGCCAACAATTCTTCAGATCAAATCACTAAGGATTTTATGAACAACCCAAGAGCAGCAAGGCGAGATAGATCAGATAGGAAAGGATCTTCAACAGTCGAAACTAATCCGAGCCGGAACAATATCTTTTACCAACCTACAAACCGCTTTAGCAAATGTAACTGAGAAAACCACCCGATCCAAACTGAAGGAGAAGATCTGAAACCATTTAACATGATAGCTCCTATCTTCAAATAAACAACGAGCCTTATCCTTAATCAGCCGTTAAAAACAAGTAGCAACAGAGAAAAACACGGGAACAGATCTCAGACGATAGAACATCACGTTCAACATTTCATATGACATAATGTTCAGCATTTCATAAGAACACTTGTCTCATGTTTACAAATGTTGAACAATAAGTGCAACATTTCAAGTAACATTTTGTTCAACACTTCAAAAGAATCAATTGTGCCACAAGAGACAAATAATAGACTTAACAATATCCCCCTTTGGCTTTTAGTGGCACAATCAAAATGAATAGGATCTGAGATCACTATATATAGCACCAATAAGCATAAAAACCGGCAAACGAAATAAGGACGAGAAATGTAGACGTACCAGACATTAAGAACATCAGAGATCACAGTACATCGGGTAGACCAAACAACATCCAAAAAATTGCTCCTTCCACAGAAGTAACACCATTCACATCACACCATTAAGTTCTCCCCCTTTGTGACACCAAAAGCCAAAATTCATACCTTGTCAGGAGACACCTTCGCTTGAAGCTGAGCAATTTGATCCTGGAGAAAATCCTTCTGAGCTTGAAGAAGAACCCGCTGACCTTCAAGCATATCAAGCTGATCATCGACTGATTTGACAGCCCTATGAAACACCAACAAGTCATCCAGTAGATCTTGCACAGAAGCTTTATGGGGAGAAGACTTTTTGCAGGAGGATTTAGATGCAGAGTGAGGAGAGGTAGATGAGGTCGGCATGGAGGGCACAGGAGAGAGAACAGATAAATCGTCTATTTTGCCGGCAACGGACTTAGTCGTGAAACTGATCAAGTCACAAGATACCGGAAGCTCCGAAGACTCAGGAACAACTCCTTGCAAAAACAGTATCATGGAAATGAGGGAAGCATGAGGCAGAGCAGTATTGGGTGCGGATGACTCGGATATAGAAAGGATGGAATCAAAAATAAGTCTGCCCAGATTGAAAGATTGCTTAGTCCCGGCAGCAAACAGTTGTTTGCACATAGCCTTGGTGACGATTGACATGTTGGAAGTCGGCAACCAATTCCGAGTGGCAATGCGATACAGCAAGAAGTACTTAGCAGTCAGTGCAGATGAAGGAAAGGAAAACGACTTCGGCCAACATGTATATTGTCCACCTGTGACCGTCTGGATGAAAAGATCATGATCTTCACCAACAGAAGCTCCACACAGAGGGAGGTTTTGATTGCACGACCACTTGAGTAGCTTGTTGATGATAGCAGGGGAGAACGGAACAATCTTTCCCCGAATAAATGCCCTGAAACCCCATTCGGAAGCGGAATCTGCAGAGGACTTGAAGAGGTTACAGTAGAATTCTCTGACCAGAACAGGATAAAATGTCTTAAAGCAGCTAGCTGCCTGGAGGAGATCAATGTCCTTGAGAAAGATAACAAAATGGGTCTGTTTAAAGGAGGAGACAGCTACAGACTTTTCACCAAAAATGGATCGCTTAGAATATCCATCCCATCGAGTCTGGCATGACTTGTCAAAGAATAGAAAGGATAAAGCCTTAGTAGAAGATACAGTAGAAGGAGAGGAGGAACTAGGACCACCAGATTTCTTGGGAATCTTGGAAGGAGAAATCCTGCACGATCTGGAAGAAGCCTTGCGCTTGAGGGACCCAGATCTAGATCTGCGAGGATGGGAAACAAGAGGGTCCACACTGGGATCAATATTCAACATAGGATCTACACCTTGATTGCAAGCAGATGTTCCGACATTTGTTCCAACATCCGAAGAAAGTCCCACATTTTTACCCAGAGATGAGGTTTCCTCAGCTGGAGGAACACTCTCCTCAACCTGATCAGAGGAGAACATTTCAGGAACACTCTCCTCAATAGATGCATTTGTCTCTGAACCTGGTACAACACCATCCTTCTTGCTCTCAGGACACAAAGAACCACCAGTCTCATCCATACAGTGAGAAACATTACGAGAAGCATCCTGAGGATCCGATACCCCAGCAACAGCTGAATTACTGTGACAATCAGCATTTTGATCAGACTTAGGAGCATCATGACAAGATGATCCTTCACCAGGATTCAGACCATCAGTGCCATCATTAATGATGTCCCTACTAGCACCATCATCACTTCTATCAACATCCAGTCCCTCATCACCATTCAAGGGATGCTCAGAGTCAGAATCGTTCAATACAATGATATCTGAGATTTTTACAGAGGACACAGGTGGGTTCCAAGTCTTAAGCACAACCATATCATCAAAAGGAACACGCACACTAATAAGTTTTCCATCCACATCTTTAAGGGAGACAGAACCAAAACACGTTTTTGACAAATCCAACCAGGAAATATTCAATTTGCGATCCGTTCAGCGAAGGTACCAAAACCAATCCTCCACAGTGACCGGGTGAGGAAAAGATTCGTCTTCTTCAGCGGGGGACATTTGAGACTTAATCCGAGAGCAAGAATCAAGAATAATTGGGGAAAAAGGCACCACCGCCAAATTCGAACGAGAACCAGATTGCATGTAGTCAGACGACAAATGAGATGAGGAAGTAGATGAAATACCAGCGGGAGATGATCTAGAGGCGCGAGGAATAACTCCTTTCCGTTTGTAACGAAGGGATGAAGACGAGCTGGGAACTTGCTGGGACGAAGCAGCATGATGGGCTGAACGACGAGGGTTTGAGGAGGGTTTCTCATTTCGAGCATGACCCATTTGCAAGAGATACAAGAAATCTTTTAACGAAAAATCAAGAACCAAGAACCCTAGTTCCTCAGAACCGTTTCTCCCTTGAATCTTGAAATGAACAAATGAAATGATGATCTCAAGGAAAATCAAAATAGAGAAATAAATGCCGAGGGAAGAGAATATACCACCAGACAAAAATTACTATACGTACAAGAACCCCGTTTAAAGTTGCAACATAATGTACAACATTGTGTCCAACATTATGTGCAACAATAAGTCCAACATTAGATACGACACAGCCCAAGAGCTTGTCGTAACTCCTCGAACCTGCATGAATCCAAGGGTTTTGTAAAAATGTCTGCCAACTAACTGGTAGTATCCATATATTCCATGACGAGAATCTTCTTTTCAACCAGCTCTCTTATGAAGTGATGTCGAATGTCAATATGTTTGGTCCTTGAGTGTTGAACAGGATTCTTGGAAATGTTTATAGCACTCTGGTTGTCACACAGAATGGTCAAGACATCCTGATCAGTGCTATAATCAGTCAGCATTTGTTTCAACCACAAGAGTTGAGTACAACAGCTCCCTGCTGCGATATATTCTGCCTCAGCTGTTGACAACGAAATAGAATTCTGCTTTTTACTATACCAGGAGACCAAGTTGTTTCTGACGTAAAAACACCCTCCTGTAGTACTCTTCCTATCATCAGCATTACCAGCCCAATCAGTATCACTATACCCTGATAAAAGAGTGTTGGTATCTTTGGAGTACGAAATGCCATAATCAACTGTCCCACTTATATACCTGATTATACGTTTAACAGCCGTGATATGAGATTCCTTAGGACAGGCTTGATAACATGCACACACGCTAACACTGAAACTGACGTTAGGTCTACTTGCTGTCAGATACAATAAACTTCCTATCATGCTCTTGTACAAAGTAACCTCCACTTTCTTTCCACCATCATCCTTCGTGAGTTTTTCAGTAGTACCCATAGGAGTGCGAGCTTGACGGGCCTTCTCAAGACCAAACCTTTTAACAAGGTTCTTAGCATACTTATTCTGAGATATAAACAAGCCATCACTAGTTTGTTTAACTTGAAGGCCAAGAAACATATGTAACTCACCGACCATACTCATTTCGAACTCTCTTTGCTTGAGATCGATGAATTCACGAACCAGTTGAGATGAAGTAGACCCAAAAACTATGTCATCAACATAGATCTGAGCAACTATGATAGCAGACCTGGTTCTCTGGACGAACAACGTCTTGTCAGCTCCCCCTCGCTCATAACCCTTTTTAAGGAAATATCTGGTCAGTCTCTTATACCAAGCTCTAGGAGCTTGCTTGAGACCATAAAGAGCTTTCTTCAAACGATAAACATGGCCAGGCAAGAATGGATCTTCAAACCCCTTCGGCTGTTCAACATATACCTCCTCATTTAAAATCCCATTTAAAAAGGCACTTTTCACGTCCATCTAATGAAGCTTGAAATTGAAACTACATGCCATGGCGAGAAGTAACCTAATAGATTCCAAGCGGGCCACATGAGCAAAAGTCTCGTCAAAATCAATTCCCTCGATCTGAGTATATCCCTGAGCTACCAGTCGAGCTTTGTTACGTGTGAAGTTTCCTTTTTCATCCATTTTGTTTTTGAAAATCCACTTAGTTCCAATGACATTAATCCCTTTTGGTCTCTCAACAAGGCTTCAGACGTCGTTGCGCTGAAATTGATTCAGCTCCTCTTGCATCGCCATCACCCAGAAGTCATCGAGTAATGCTTCTTTAACATTCTTGGGTTCAACATTGGATAAAAACAAGTATAACCAGCAAGATCTCGATAATTTACCTGACTAGTGCCTCTGGTGCGAAGACCATCTTCAACATTCCCAATGACAAGTTCAGGGGGATGATTTCGAATAACTTTTGTAATCCCATGCGAGGAGCGAGCTTCGTTTTCATCTAATTGAGATTCCTCAGCAGATGTAGTTTCCTGAGAAGTACCATTCTGACAGGTACTCTTAGATGTTGAATCAAATGTTATAACATTTTGTTCAACATTTTCATCTTCTTCATTAACCTCTTCTTGAGTTCCAGGCCCCTCATGAATAGCAACCTCTCCCTGCTCGAAATCATCAACGACAACATTGATAGACTCCATCAAAACATCAGTGCGATGATTCAGAACCCTGAAGGCACGACTCGTAATAGAATATCCGAGGAATGTTCCTTTATCACTCTTTGCATCGAACTTTCCCTTAGAGGTTCGATCCTGCAAAATGTAACATTTGCTACCAAAAACATGAAAGTAAGAGACATTAGGTTTTTTTACCTTTCCATATCTCATAGGGAGTTTTCTCCGTTCTGGGTCTCAGATACACTCTATTTATAGTGTAGCAAGCAGTATTAATTGCTTCGGCCCACCATTTAGTACTGACTTTCCTGGTGTTCAACATCACGCGAGCCATCTCCTGTAGAGTGCGATTCTTTCTTTCAACAATTCCATTTTGTTGAGGAGTCTTAGGCACAGAGAACTCATGTCGTATTCCCTCTGCCTCACAGAAATCAGCAAACAGGTGATTTTCAAATTCTTTACCATGATCGCTGCGAATTCGCATAATTTTTCCATTAGTAACTCCTTTCTCTGTCTGAAGACGGGTGCAGAGTTTCTTGAAGGCATTGAAAGCATCAGACTTTTCTTTGAGAAAATCTACCCAAGTGAAACGAGAGAAGTCATCAACACAAACAAAAATGTACTTCTTACCTCCCATGCTGACTTCAGTCGTGGGTCCTATCAGATCCATGTGCAGTAGCTCCATATTCTTAGATGTGGTGATGGTCTGAAGTTGTTTATGACTAGCTCTCTTCTGTTTTCCCAGCTGGCAAGGTCCGCAAACTCCTTCTTTTTTCTTGGACAAAACAGGCATCCCACGAACAGCTCCGACCCCGGTGATTTCAATCAAGGTTTTGTAGTTAACGTGACCAAGTTTTTGATTCCACTGTTCGGTGACATCAACACTGGCGGTGAGGCAGCTGTTAGCTTCTTGAAGCAGATATCAGTTGTCAGCCGAACGCTTCCCAGTAAGAACGTTCACTCCAGCTTTATTCAGTACAACACACTCATCCTTAGTGAACTGAACAAATAACCCTTGGTCGCATAGTTGACTTATACTGATCAGGTTTGCCTTTAGGTCTTGAACATGCATGACATCCTTCAGAGTAACAGATTCAGTCATCTTCAGCTCCCCCTTTCCAATGACTTTGCTTCTCTGGCCATCACCAAAGGTAACGTGTCCTTTGTTGTAATTACTGTACTCTGAAAGAAGACCTCGATTTCCTGTCATATGACGAGAACATCCGCTGTCGAAATACCACGTGTTTTCCGAGAAAGCGACAATGGAAGTGTATGCAACTAGGCTGTGAACACTAGACTTCCTTACCCATCTCTTTGCGAACCTTTTCTCATGATGTCCTGTGTTTCTTCCTTCATGTTGATGTCTCATTCGTCTGAAGCACCTGTTCTCAGTGTGACCTTTGCATCGACAGTAATTACAGACCAATTGCCTGTGAGTAGTACTCTTCTTGTGTCCATCCTTTTGACTCCCTTGCTTGAAGTAACTGTTGTTGCTCTTACTCTTGATAGTTCGACCATGAACCTCCTTGGTGAACTGAAGATAACCTCCTCTATTGAACCCTATGCCCGTACGATCTCCGAATACTTTTCCCATGCTTAGAATGTCATCAAGCTTAGTCTTACCAGAGTTCCATTTGTTTAGAACACTCTCTGCCTTCTCATCTCTCAGCAGTGTTCTCTTGAGTTGTCCCTCTAGATTTCTGAAATCAACCTTGATCTCTCCTAGTTGAGTTACAGCTTCTTCCCTTTAACCTTTTAGTCTAGTGTTTTCTTTCTTCAACGACTTGTTTATCTCATAAATCTTTATCCAATTTGCAAACATGATTTGATATGCAGATCGAATATCAACTTTGTCAACTTCTTCATCCTCACCCGTATCAGAAGTAGATTCACTGTCCGATGTTGTACTGAATGTTATAACATTTTTCTTGACATTCTTACATTTTTCCTCCAACATGGTGTGAATTTTTCCCACACTAGGTCCAACATTGCTAGTAATGTCATCAGTACATTGATCATTCATAATGGCCATAAAAGCAACATAATTGCTGACAATATCTTCTTCTCCAGTACATCCTTCGGACTCTTCATCACTCCAGGAACTTGCCAGAGATTTTCCTTTTTGTTTCTTGATGGTGTTTGCACATTCGGCTTGTATATGTCCAAACCCTTCACATTCTCTGCACTGAATTCCCTTGACTCTATTCTTTGGTTCATACTTCTGTATAGAACAGTTGTTACCTCTTCATGCAGGGGAGAAATTTGGACGAACTTCCGTGCTAGCATTTCTGAAGTTCTGACCTCTACTTCCTATTTTCCACATCATTTTACTAAAGTTTTTGGTTAACAATGCTATGTCGTCTTCAAGATCAGTGTCATTCCCTTCATGCGGAACATCAGTAGTTTCCACCTTTAGAGCCACTCCTTTCTCCCTTTTATTTTGCTTCAAGTTCATCTCAAAAGTTTGAAGAGACCCCATCAATTCATCCAATCTCATATCAGATGTATTCCTAACTTCTTCAATGGCAGCAATTTTGGCTGAAAATTTTTCAGGTAGCGATCTTAAAGTTTTCTCCACTAATTTCTTTTGAGAGTACTTCTTTCCCAATTGAAAAGCCTGATTAGCTATATCACGAAGTCTTCCATTGAATTCAGCCACAGATTCATCATCATTCATTCTAAGATTTTCAAATTGAGAAGCTAGAATTTGAAGTTTAGATGATCTTACAGTGCTTGTCCCTTCATGTATGTTCTGAAGGATGTCTCATGCTTCCTTCGCAACTTCGCAAGTATAGATCAACTTGAACTGTTCTTCATCAACAGCAGGGAAAATAGCATTTACGGTGTCACGCCCCGCTTCCCATTCTACCAGGAGCGAGGACGCGAGCGGGTCCGCGATGTGCTTAAAACAAGGAGGAGTACTTTTTTTCTTTTGGAATCCTTTTATTTTCTTCCTCCTTGGCTTAAACACACTAAGCGTCTGTATAAAAATTGCAGATCCTTGCATGCAAATTTAAGAAGCAGCTCAAACAACATTATTACATATCCAGCGTACAATAAGTAAGATACATCTTGGGCCTAGTATGGCCAATACAAAAAAAGTACACAATTTACGTTATTTTAAATATAAAGAAACAGTCGCGAAGGGGGTCGTCTAATCTTCAGTGGATCTATACTCCACGTGCTCGTCAAGCACTGGCTCGACTCCTGCAGTAGTGTCTTCACAGAACTCACTATCGATACCTGACGGACATTTCGAAAGACAACAAAATGAAATGTCCGTCAGCGAGGTATACTCGGCAAGATATTCTCAAAACCAAAACGTTAGACATTTAAATTAAACAACGCTGAACTTTAAATGCAAGCAATAAGTTTAAACTTTAAAGGAGTTAAAGACAAGCGATAAATTTAACTTTAAAGACATTAAAGACCAGTAATAAGTTGAACTTAAAAGAGTTAAAGCAGTTAAAACAGTTAAAGCAGTTAAAGCAGTTAAAGCAGTTAAAGCAGTTAAACATTTGCAAACTGCAGGAATTTAATCATGTGATAGCCATTTGCAATACCATTTGTAACCTGCAACAATTTCATTATTCAATAACCATTTGCAAAGCCATCTGTAACCTGTGACAATTTAGCATTCAATAATCACACTGTAGCAACCTGTAGAAAAGATGTTAGAACAATTAATCAAAAACCAGTCTATCCTAGTGATAAGTCCATGTCCAAGAGTACCAGAGATAACCAACATGCAGCCTGCGACGGGAGCAACTCCGAGGCTTACCCACCGTTCCGATATGGCAACGGTCAAGGATCTAACCCTCGTAATGTGTTGGAGGTAATTTAGTATGGCGCATCCAGTCATTCTGTAACACTTGTGATCATAGACTACCCCAATCCCAGGTCAAGTCAAGTGTCGGGTCAAAAGAACGTGTACTATCTGTCTATTATTGAAATTCCATCTTCCATTCTATATTGTTAAAGTTCCATCTTCCATCCAATATTGTTGAAGTTCCATCTTCCATTCAGTCAATTCAGTCTCGGTATCTCAGTAGTCCATACAACAGTTTCACCAAAGTTCATAACTTCACAACTCGATTTAGCAATTAAACGAAAACGTAAAGCTTACTTAAATTGATGAGCGAATAAGCAAAAACTGATTTTGACGAAGCAAATAAGTATAAACTAACTTAGAATATTTTCTAAGGCTAGTAGTTAATTTTCAAGATTGTTTAAATAATTTTTAAACAATTTTAAACAATTTTAAAGAGCCAAAAAGCAATTTTAAATCAAAAACGATGTTTAAAACATATGTTCACGGAATTGTTTAGAGCAAACCGTACATCAGAATTCTTCAATCAAGGTGTCAAAATGGACGTATTCACTAGTACTACGACATATATTTTTATCGTACTTCAGTGTACGTGAAAATCACAAACTACGAATTTTAAAAGGAATTTTAAAACAAGAAATTATCATTACCTCACATGTTCAAAGATTTATTTCGGACAAACCGCACGTCAGAATTCTACAAACAAGATGTCAAAATGATCGTATTTACAAGTACTGTAACATATATTTTTATCGTATAGCAGTGTACGTAAAAATTGCAAGCTACGAATTTTAAAAGGATTTTAACCTATTTAAGTTTTGTCTTTAAAAATTCACAGTGAGAAATATACTTGCCTTATGGCGATGAAACCAGCACCAATGGATTCGTTTCGACGTTTCTGATTTTCTGAGACTAGTCTCGTAATTTTCTGAGGCCAGTACGAATTACCATGAATTTAAATCCAATAATATTATTTAATAAATATAAGAAAATACATAAATACGTATTAAAATACGTATTCAATACGTATAAATATTTAAAAAAACGAAACAGAGTTCGTTTTTACCCGCGAGAGAGAGACATCGAGAGCGGGGGAAAGTTCGCTAGCGGCGGTGGCGAGGCAGAGGCGGGGCTCGGCGGCGAGGCGGCGGCGGCGTCAGTCGATGCCGAAGGCGGCGGTTGCAGCGGCCAGGAGCGGCGATGGTGTCGAGCGAGGAGGCGGAGGGTCGTCGAGCTCTCGGAGGCGGTGGACGCTGCGGGATGCTTCGTCGGAGACGAAGTACGACGAGAGTGGGGCGACTGCGGGGTCTTCGGCGGGGAGACGTCGACGGCGAGGGTCTGGGACGGAGCGGGGAGCACTTGGGACTGTTGGGCATGAAGACGGCGGCGGGAAGCCGTCGGGCGATGTCGGAGCACGGGTCTGTGCGGCGTGCTGCGGTGCTGTCGAGCTCGCGGGCGGCGTTTGCGCTCGTGGGCTTCGTCGGGGGTGGGAAGCGACGGTCGGAGACGTGGGCAGAGCTCAGGCGGCGTGCTCGAGCGAAGCGGCATCGGGGTGCTTGGGGACGACGTCGAGCACCGGTGGAGGGAGCGGCGAGCTTCGCTGTTGCTCGGTGGACTCTGGGCCGGCGGTCGGTGAGGAGGGGGAAGCTCACGGTGGCGGGTTGAGGCCGAGGAGCAGTGGGCGTGGGGAGCTGATTGGAGAAGGAGGAGGGGCGATCGACGGTGAGAGTGTGGGTTCAGCTTATTAAGCCTGGGTTGACTGATTTAGTTTAATGAATGGGTTACGGGCTTGGACTTCATTGAGTTTGGCCTGGGTGATTTAATTTTGGGGAAGAGAGAATCAGTGAGGGGGTTAAGCTAGGAGCATGGGTTTGAGTAGAGAACGAGAGAGACATGGGAGAAACTGTTACAGCTTCGGGCTTGTGAGCCTGGGAGAGAGTTAGGGAGAGAGGGTGTTTAAATAGGTTAATTAAATTAATATAATATCAATGAAATAAATATTTAGTCAAGCCCATTAAATACAAAGTTAGCTTTTTAGACTTACTTTAGAAATTTGACTAAGTGTATAACACATGGGCTGCTCAAATGAGGGTTTTGGAGTTATCTGTCGACTAGAGTAAGGTTAATTAGGATAGTAATTAGGGTAATGTAAAACGTTAATTAGTGAATGTAATTAGTGAAATTACAATTTTGCCCCTAAAGTCAAACGACTCCGAAAAATTACGAAAACGTAGCCACGGGTTCGTATCGTCACGAGGATCGTGACTACGATATCTATTTCGTAGTTTAGACTACGGAAATACATGTTTTGGACCAAAACGTTTAGGAAGCGGGTTTGCGGGTTCTCTATTGATTCGACTTCAGAAAAATACGAAATTAATGTGGGAAGCACAAAATGATCGTATAGTGATACTGTAGTAGTTTGAAATCATTTTGATAACGTTTATATAGAAAAATAATTGTTACGGCTGTAATGTTAAAATTGGGTTTAAATAATTATAAAAATCATTTAGGGAACTAGGATGGTACTCGTATACTCTAAAATAGGCTATAACTATATTGGTTACACGAAACATTTTTTTATAAATGATTTAGAAACTATTTGATGTTCAACTCCTAATAAATCATTATAAAATACTTTTAAATTAAGAAAATACGTAGAAAATAGGTATTGCTGAATACGGGTCATCACATACGGCCTTAGAATTTCCCAGAGCCGCTCGTTCTTCTTCGAGACTCCAGTCTTGGGCAGGCTTGAGAGATTCATGTCCTTTCTTGTCATCAACAGTAGGAGGGGTCCAGCCTTCGACAGTGGCCACCCAGGCTTTCTCGTCAAGCGATTTGATGAATGCGCGCATCCGAGATTTCCAATACGTATAATTAGTTCCAGTGAGCAACGGCGGCCGGGTCACAGAAGATCCCTCCTTCGTGTTCATGGTTGACGTACTCAAACAGCAGAATCACACACCCTTTGACAAACAAAGAATGCGAATGACCTGCTCTGATACCAATTGAAGTTTAGTATGCCAACCTAAATAGTAAAGACATAAGAATTGTAACAAACAACACATCACGACACATGGTCATTGGTAACGCAGTTCGGTGCGCACACCTACATCTGCGGGGCCCCGTCCAGAAATTCAAATTACTCCACTGAAATAATGATAGTTACAATACAATTTGATACTAGGGGAAACAAAACTCCCCCTCAATACAAACCGCAAAGGGTTGACCTCAATCAACCCCGTGGAGTAATTTGCGCAAGCTCCCCTTGCGTGCAAGATCCCCTTGCAATACTGACCAAGATCAACTCCCTTGATCCCCTACCTCTGTAGTCGTCAGCCTCCTCCCGGAGCTTTTTTAGAACACCTTTTTCCAAAGCATGTCTCTGCGAAAAAGCGTCTCAAGTTTCAAAACCAACTTCCAACTTTAACATCGCTCTACAAAGTTGTTAAGTGGTTAGCCAACAATTCTTCAGATCAAATCACTAAGGATTTTACGAACAACCCAAGAGCAACAAGGCGAGATAGATCAGATAGGAAAGGATCTTCAACAGTCGAAACTAATCCGAGCCCGAACAATATCTTTTACCAACCTACAAACCGCTTCAGCAAATGTAACTGAGAAAACCACCCGATCCAAACTGGAGGAGAAGATCTGAAACCATTTAACATGATAGCTCCTATCTTCAAATAAACAACGAGCCTTATCCTTAATCAGCCGTTAAAAACAAGTAGCAACAGAGAAAAACACGGGAACAGATCTCAGACGATAGAACAGCACGTTCAACATTTCATAAGACATAATGTTCAACATTTCATAAGAACACTTGTCTCATGTTTACAAATGTTGAACAATAAGTGCAACATTTCAAGTAACATTTTGTTCAACACTTCAAAAGAATCAATTGTGCCACAAGAGAAAAATAATAGACTTAACAAGTTTGAATTCATATCTATTCTAGAATCCAAGAATGTAGAAAGTACGTTGGAAGATTCCTACTAGATTATGGCAATGCAGAAAGAGTTGTTACAATTCGAAATGAATCAAGTTAAGGAACTTGTTTCCAAACCTGAACACCAAACAGTCATAGGTATGTTTTAAAAATAAGCTTGACGAGATGGGCAATGTGGTTAGAAATAAGCCTAGAATTATTGCTCAAGGTTATAGCCAAGAGGAATGGGTCGACTTTGATGAAACCTTTACTCCAGTCGCGAGATTGGAAGTGTTAGTCCATAGGTACGGATCTGGGTGAAACATCCGCATACCTGACCCGAATGGCACCAACAACCCGATATCCGTCGCTCAGAGTGAGGCATTGCCGAGTAAAGCGAACGGCCCGTTTGACCATTAGGCTCCCTCTGATATTCAGGGGAGGTTAATGGGACCGAGTAAATGGGCAACCGTTATCTTGAATTTCGGAGAAGATCGTGCCCAAATCAATGAAGGACGGTTACATGCAATGGATAAGGAACAACCTATAAATAGACAAAAGGACAAAGGCAAAGGGGTTTCCATCTGATGGTACGCGATCTAAGACAGAACTCAACTGTCTCAGCTGATATTTCTTACACTTTAGAGCTTGCGCCGCCACACCTGAGACGTACCTCCGTGTGTCGATCTTAGCTGCACCAAGCTCCATCTCTTCCTTAAGTTCCCATACTAACTTAAGCATAGGAGGGGATTTGGGTCAGAACCCAAATCTGACCCACCTAACGTGTTTCTATGGTGTAGATCAACGAGTCTCCAACTCCCGCAAGGATCGTTTCCGAGCTTCTTAATCTCGAGCGATCGACGTACAAGTCGATCGAGGGTCGAACGAGCACCGCATCATCATCTTCCTACATCACTCGGCCCAGGTTCTTCCAACCTAGGGTCCCACCTCATCTACTGACGAGGCTCCGACTCAGCACGAGGAGTCCACGTCAGCTTGATAACTGTCTTGGTCAATTTTGGTCTTAACAGTTTAACGCCGTCTGTGGGAAATCACGAGTCAACGCGCAATCGACGAACCTCTCGACCATGTCGACTCACCCATCAACATCCTCCGGGGATGCCTTGACATCTCCCAACGTCGGCATCCTCAACATGATAATGGGAGGTCCCCCGCACCCGGAGCTGCCAACATCTCCCCAAAGCTCCTACACTAGAAGGTTGATGACAATATCTGTGGGGGCGAAAGCGTCCCAGGGATTCTACACCTCTTATCTCTTTCTCAGATTAAGATCTGGAGGGTGTGGAACTACTGCATGATGATGATGTCGTCATCACTGCCATCATCAACGATATTGTCGTGAAGAGGTTACTTGTCGACACCAGAAGCTCGTGCGATATACTCTTCTTCACTACGTTGGAGAGGATGAGGTTGTCCTCCGCAGAGCTGACGTCCTGTTCGGGGCTCCTGGTGGGATTCAACGGACACTCTGTCCCAATAGCAAGCACATGACTATGTTAGATAAAGTAACCATTTAGCGTAACTCAACTCCAAAAAAACCCGAAATTTAACACCAAAGTATCATATGTTTCTTATCTTCCTACCTTATGCTTGATTACTTATTCCAAAGAGATTAATATAGAAAATTTGTTTAAGGCAATCCAATGGGTTTTTTTGTAGTCTTTTAAGCATGTACCAATTATCCAAGTAACTTTTGAGTAATGACGGTATGCTTTAGATGATCATGAAATTGTGTATATTTTGACTTCGTGGGAGAGTGCACATCGATATGTAAGTTTTTGTCAATTTCTTGTTTCTTTGGTATGCTAATCTTGTTTCATACAATGTGCCTAACAATTTTAATGATCTTTGATGATCTTCTTGTTCATGACTATCCTTTTAGCATGATGTCAAAAGGGGTTGAGATAGAAAAGTTAAGAGATAGAATGGTTGGGAGAGCATGGAGTACTTAAGGGGAGCATTGTATTAAGTGACTTAGGGGCAGCATCGTGTTATGATTCACAATCTTGTACACATTTTGATATAGCTCTAAGTTTGTCTAAATTTTCTATACTTGTTTACCATCATCAAAAAGGGGGGAATTGTTGTCCGAGTTAGCCAACTAATTAGGTCACACTTTAATTTTGTTGATGACAAATAAGTCACATGGCTATTAATGCGTTTGTTTAATGACTTTCAGGACAAAACAATGCCAACTTGACCAAAGGACAATTTTGTAATTGCAGCATGTTCAACTTGCCCTAAGATGGTCAAAGATGAAATTCCATGGTCAAATGACATCACAATAATTTTTCCAAGGAGAAAATTTCCAAAATCATGGCAAAAAAATCAAGAAGAATATGATAGGAGCAATTTGGTAATCTTGCCTTCGTCAAAGTCCTCTAGAAAGTCAAAGCTAGATGGATAAGTCAAGGATTCCAAGTCCTATACATGAAAGGAGGAAGAAATCAAGAAGAATTCAATTCCATGAAGAGTTTCTAATTGAGGCCATTAATTAAAAGAGATGAATGTAATTGGAATTTTTCCAAAAAATTGGGGTCGGCTACCAGAGTTCGTGTGCATAAAGAACTAGGGTTTCAACACCCTATAAAAAGGGCCCCATACGCGTGATAGGGCTACAAAATCAGAAAAGTGACATTCGCCAGCCAGTCGCCCATCCTCCTGCTTCCTCTGCTCTCAAGAGCGCAGTAGAGCCCCAGCTTGCAGCGCTCGGCATTCCATTCCCTACTATCTCCATCGGGCGCAAATAGAAGGGCCGAGCTCTGCAGCCTCGGTTCCTCTCGGGCGCAAGAAGTAGGTCACAGCTCTGCAGCCTCGGTTCCTCTCGGGTGCAAGACGTAGGGCCCAGCTCTGCAGTGCTCGGTTCATCTCGGCCGCGTGTCTGGCTGAGAGTAGGAATTTTGCAGCGAGCCCCAAATAATTTCAGATATGAACTTTCAGCCCCAATAACTTGTAAGCGAAATATCTTCCACTCCAAAGTTCCGATTGACGCACAGTTTTTGTCAGCACGATCATAATTTCTTGATCTACGTATAGTGATATCTATTTGATATATTAATTAGCTCATTTTGATCCGTTAGTTTTTATTTTGTCGCAAGATTGTATTTTTGTATAAGTTCATACAGAAGCTATCTTTGGGCTTATTATTCTCTGAACTGATTGCTGTAACGATTCTATCACCACCCGTAAGTATGATCAAGTGCTATTTGGTTTCAAAAAAGGCTAAATCCTTAGAGAAAGGTCGGAGTATAGATGGTGAGCCAACTCCGTTAATATCTGTGATTTGTGTGATTCTGTTTGCTTGAGTTTTTATTTTTGTACCATAAACCATATTTGGTAGCAACCCTACTATTCCCTATTATCATAATACCTTAACTTCTCTGTCGTCACCTAATTGGCGTTTACTTGGAACATGAGTTGGTAGTATCTAGAGTATTCCAAGGGTACTCTTTTAAATATTATATCTAAAAGGTTCTATTGTATTCTTTAAAGCGGGAGCTAAGTGTATAATAATGGAGAATGTTCTAGAGACTCTTCTTAAGACATTGGATCATGGAAGACGCTAGACACCTAATGTCCACAATCCATTGTAAGGGAGCCTCACCTATAAATAGGGACAATGAGAATTCATTTGTAACCGATAAGAGTTGTGAGCAAGTAAATGCAATAGTTCTCTACTTCCACGTTCTATTGTCTTCTTGAATGTTATGACTTCTACCCGTAAGATTCACACAGTTGGCAATTTAAAAAGCGTTCACCCTGCGGTCGGTACAACAAGAATGAATCGTGGGGAATCAAAAAAGATATCTGCATCACTTCGTTCAGAAGTCTACTTCATAGGAAGGAAATAAAGACTAACGATCGAAGATTTTTCAGGACAAAACAAGGCCAACTTGACCAAAGGACAATTTTGTAATTGCAGCATGTTCAACTTGCCCTAAGATGGTCAAAGATGAAATTCCATGGTCAAATGACATCACAAATTTTTCCAAAGAGAAAAGTTCCAAAATCATGGCAAAAAATCAAGATGAATATGATAGGAGCAATTTGGTAATTTTGCCTTCGTCAAAGTCATCTAGAAAGTCAAAGCTAGATGGTCAAGTCAAGGAGTCCAAGTTTTATACATGAAAGGAGGAAGAAATCAAGAAGAATTCAATTCCATGAAGAATTTCTAATTGAGGCCATTAATTAAAATAAATGAATGTAATTGGAATTTTTCCAAAAAGTTGGGGTCGGCTACCAGAGTTCGTGTGCATAAAGGACTAGGGTTTCAACACCCTATAAAAAGGGCCACATACGCGTGATAGGGCTACAAAATCAGAAAAGTGCCATTCGCCAGCCAGTCGCCCATCCTCCTGCTTCCTCTGCTCTCAAGAGTGCAGTAGAGCCCCAGCTTGCAGCGTTCGGCATTCCATTCCCTACTATCTCCATCGGGTGCAAATAGAAGGGCCGAGCTCTGTAGCCTCGGTTCCTCTCGGGCGCAAGAAGTAGGTCACAGCTCTGCAGCCTCGGTTCCTCTCGGCGCAAAAAGTAGGGCCCAGCTCTGCAGCCTCGGTTCCTCTCAGGTGCAAGACGTAGGGCCCAGCTCTGCAGTGCTCGGTTCATCTCGGCCACGTGTCTGACTGAGAGTAGGAATTTTGCAGCCGAGCCCCAAATAATTTCAGATATGAACTTTCAGCCCCAATAACTTATAAGCGAAATATCTTCCACTCCAAAGTTCCGATTGACGCACAGTTTTCGTCAGCACGATCATAATTTCTTGATCTACGTATAGTGATATCTATTTGATATATTAGCTCATTTTGATCCGTTAGTTTTTATTTTGTCGCAAGATTGTATTTTTGTATAAGTTCATATAGAAGCTATCTTTGGGCTTATTATTCTGTAACGGCCTGTTTTCTTCAACACAACTATTTGCGTGTTTAACCTATTTCCAAAATTTTTTAACTATTTTATAATGGTTTGTTAGGAGTTTTAACTGATTTAAAAAAAATTTCCTATAAAAATATTTTGGAGTACCAGACTAGTTATGAAGTATTTTAGTAAGATCGGATTTCATCGAATACCTCTAAATGATCTGATAAAAATTCATTTTCAGATATTGCCGTTTTGACTCAATGAATTTATTTTCTATACAAACGTCTTCAAAACATTTTCAAACTTCTGCAGTAGCATCCTATGATCATTTAGGGCTCTCCACATTAATTTCGTAATTTTCTGATATCATTTCAACCTAGAACCCGCAAACCCGCTTTCTAAACGTTTTAGCCTAAAACTAGTATTTTCATAGCTCAAATCCCAAAACGGTCTTCGTATTCACAATCCTCGTGACGATACGATCCCGTGAGTATGTTTTCGTAATTTTTCGGACACGTTTACTAGTAGGGGCAAAATCGTAATTTCGTTACAAAATTTTGTTAATAACATTCACTAATTACTTTTAGGGGTTTACTTATTATTATTTACATTAACTCCATCTACCCCCACTAATCACCTACCTAACCCCCCATGAGGATCAAACCCCCCTACCCGTTTCATGCAGCTACCCCCATCCTCTTCGTTGGCAGCAAATCAGTACCCTCTCTTTTGATTCCTCAGGCCAACCCCTAACCCTATATAACACAGCTCACCCTCAACCTCTCTTTCCCGTTCAAAACACAAAACCCAGCCCCGTTCATCATCAAGCTCAGCTCCTCCATTTTCAACTAACCCATCAACATTTTTGCTCTCGGATCCACCCTCAACCTAACCCAACTCACACAGACACTCTGTCTCTCCCTCTCTATTTTTGAACCTAGGCCAACAACTAAACAAACCCATGCTCCTCTCTCCCGCTCTCTGACTTTCACTCTCTCCCTCTCTCCGATTCACTCTCTCCATCTTTCTCTCTCTCTCCCCCAGAGGTCGCCGCCGCCCTCCGCCCTCCGACCCACGTCTTCCGCCTCCCTCCGCCACCGGAGCCCGCCAGCGAAGCCCGCACCCTCCGACTGCACCGCTGCAGGCCACCGGAGCACCGACCGCATCGCCTTCATCGCCGTACACCGCCACCCTCCCTCTCTTCTCGTCCCTCACCTCCGGAGCAACCTTCGCCGCCTAGCTCCGCCGCTTCGACCGCCTGACGCCGCTTCGAAGCCACCCAGCGCCCCCCGTCACCTCCGACAGCCACCCCCAGCTCGACGTCGACCGCTGCAGACCCCGCCTCTGCCACCGCCACCATCGAGCTCGTCGGAGACCGCCTCGCCCGCCGCTGCCCCGACCCCGCCGTCGACGTGCCCTCGCCGTCGCCGTCGAGGAAGCAAAGCTCCGCCATGCACGCTCGAGAACGGAGAGCAACGGTAACAATCGCGATGGCATTATCGTAATTACGAGGTTTACTTTCGTATTTTCGTATTTTATTAATTATTGAATAGGGTTTTATGGTTAAAAATCCATAACTTGAAATATAGACCCCAGAAAAATGTGAGGCTAGCTCCAGAAAATCAGAAATAATGTTCTGGACCCAACGGCACTAGTTTCATCTCAATCGGACGCTTAGTTTTTCCAGAATTAATTTTTAAGCCTAAGTTTTAAATGCGTTACTTTGTTTTAAAAATACGTAACTCTTTATTTTCACGTAAACTAATATGTGAGAAAAATATATGTTATATTACTCTTCGAGACGGTCATTTTGACACCTCATTTGCAACTTTCCGATGTAGATTGCACCCAGAATAAATTCCTGAATAAATACGTTACTAATTGAAAAATGGTTTTTAAATTGTTTTTGAGCTTTTAAAAATTCTAAAAATTACTATAAGCCTCAGAAAAATATTTCCTATTGCTGTAAAACTATTTTTATCATATATAGTCTATATAAAAATTTAGAACTCTTTTCGACAACGTTTCAATTAGTTTTAAAAATCAGGACGATCCAATTATTTAAATAGAAATGTAGCGTTCATTAACCAAGTATTTTTGTGATTGCAGGTACCAAATCTCATGCACCAGCTCTTCTAGCTCCAACCTTGTCTTACCACGACGAGCTCGAAATTAGTAAGTCACAACATATTCTAAACTTAGAAAACTAGTTTACTGTGCGTGTATGAACTTGTGACACTTCATCTATAGCCTCGAACGACTATTTGACTTGAACCGAACTAGAGAACCAAAATGAAAGTAATCAACTAAAGATTACTTTGCCAACTTTTAACTTCGGTGGTTGTAGCACGCAACTACCAACTTGGGTAAATTGTGTGCTAAACCACACTACCACGTGCCCGAAGCACGGAAGTAGCAGCTTTTGGTGTTGGACTTGTCTTTACCTTCTTTTTGGTTTTCAATGAGGAAGTCAACCAGTTGACTTGGTTGACTAAGCAACATGTGGAATATCATATGGAACATCGTGTGGAATATCTTGTGTGGAATATCTGATGGAACATCTCGTGGAACATCTTGTGGAACATCTCGAATAGATACACATCACTGGGGTTTGGGGTAACTCATTGTAGAGAGAGTGTGGGAGCTATGACCGGGGGTTCATCTACTTGCATGTCTGTGTCTACAAGGTCTGCCTGCGTCGGCAAAACTACAAGGTCTGCCTGTGTCGGCAAAATTACAAGGTCTGCCTGCGTCGGCAAAACTACAAGGTCTGCCTGCGTCGGCAAAACGGTCCCTGGAAATAGATGAACTTTATGGTTGCATATCATACTCTCCTACTTGAGTCACGTAGTTTTAGTGTAACTTGCACAGTTACTTTCTTTACAGTACATGCACTTTACTTTCCTTACCAGTACAGTCACCGTACTTTACTTGCCGTACTTTTAGCTACAGCAGTAGCCTGTTACACCTGCACTTTACTTTCCACACTTGTACAGACAGTTACTTTACTTTTCACTTTGGTCTGCTTGTACGTAGTTACCTTTTGTCATACTTGTACGGTACCTCTTTTTCTTTATTTAGAATTGTAGTGACTTACCTACGGTTCCATCTCCGTGGCACCGCAGACGACGTACATATGGAGGCAGATGCTCTTGAGTTAATAGCGCCAGACTTCGACCATGAGACCGCAGCTTCCAGAGCTATTTTCAGTTGTGTACTTTCTTTCTTTCATGTATCATTGTTGGAATAATTTGTACGGTATGAATTGTAATAATTGGACACTATTTGGGTATTTTTATACATCTCTGCATCGTGGCTATTTTGGTTTCACTGGTTAACTGCAGGACCTGTGCAAATATCAAATAAGTAACGGGCCCCCGGGAGCGGGTCGTAACATATTCTCTGAACAACTTATTGCTGTAACGATTCCATCACCACCCGTAAGTATGATCAAGTGCTATTTGGTTTCAAAAAAGGCTAAATCCTTAGAGAAAGGTCGGAGTATAGACGGTGAGCCAACTCAGTTAATATCTGTGATTTGTGTGATTCTGTTTGCTTGAGTTTTTATTTTTGTACCATAAACCATATTCACCCCTCTTAGGATTTTCTAGGTAGCAACCCTACTATTCCCTATTATAATAATACCTTAACTTCTCTGTCGTCGCATAATTGACGCTTACTTGGCACATGAGTTGGTATTATCTAGAGTATTCCAAGGGTACTCCTTTGAATATTATATCTAAAAGGTTCTATTGTATTCTTTAAAGCGGGAGCTAAGTGTATAATAATAGAGAATGTTCTAGAGACTCTTCTTAAGACATTGGATCATGGAAGACACTAGACGTCTAATGTCCACAATCCATTGTAAGGGAGCCTCACCTATAAACAATAAACAGGGACAATGAGAATTCATTTGTAACCAACAAGAGTTGTGGGCAAGTAAATGCAATAGTTCTCTACTTCCACGTTCTATTGTCTTCTTGAATGTTAAGACTTCTACCCGTAAGATTCACGCAGTTGGCAATTTAAAAAGCGTTCACCCTGCGGTCGGTACAACAAGAAGGAATCGTGGAGAACCAAGAAAGATATTTGCATCACTTCGTTCAGAAGTCTACTTCATAGGCAGGAAATAAAGACTAACGATCGATGTCCCCAAATCCTACGTCCCCCTCAACGGCCCCGCTCCAATTCCCAACACCCATCAACACCAATGAAAACACCGCAGCTTCTGGACTGGACCCTGCAACGATACAAACACCAGCTACACCAACGCCAAACCTGGACCCTGCAACTCTGTCAACACTCTCAAAATCGTGAGTCACCCGCGGCTTCCAAAGCACGCCAAGACTCAAGAGCAGCCCCCCCTCGTCATCATCCAACCCCAAAATCGAAACTCCCACAAAATCCAACCCACCCCGGCCCCCAACAAGTGCACCCCCCAGTACCCTTGTATGCCATATTCTTCAACGCTCAATCAATCTAGCTCTAGTTACAAACATGTCTCCAAGAAAATCGTCGTCAACAACGGCCATAGGGATCGCGGACACTGTCTCTTGGTACCTGGCCCTGACGCTGGTCGCAGTCATCCTCCTGAGCTCTCTGCGGGCGAGCTCATCGGGTGCAGTGGTGCACGGGAACCGTCGGCTGATAAATCGGCCGTGCGACGAAATATACGTGGTCGGCGAAGGCGAAACTCTGCATACGATCAGCGACAAGTGCGGCGATGCGTTCATCGTGGAGGAGAACCCTCATATTCACGATCCCGACGATGTTTTCCCCGGCCTCGTCATCAAGATCACCCCTAATTCTGATCGCAACAGGAGGAAGTAGAAACTAGTGGTCGAAATAAGTGGTGTATGCCCCCCATGTACACGGAGTGATGCCAGTAGGCTCGTTTTGTTCCTCTCTTTTTCAGTTCCTTGAACTCTTTTCACGTAGGAATAATTGTGGCACTTCTGATCTCTTTGTTGTTGCTATTTGATTGATGAGATGCATATGCTTTATTTTTGTTTGTGATTAATTTAACATGTGAGAGGAAGTTTAAATTGAATTGCTTCGATACACAGAGAAACAATTGTGTGGTTGGTATATAATTAAGTTTGTATATTGTGTGAATGGTATATAAATCATCAGATCCATTGCGGATCATTATCATTTGATCCACTCCAAACTCTTCCGACAAGTCTTATCCTTTTGGCTACAGATCGTTGCCTAAATTGACTATTATTATTATTATTAATTTGTTTAATTGATCATCCATCGACTGTATAAAGCCAAATAGATTAAGGAATAATTAGCACAATAATTAGCCAAATGTTATGAATGAGAGGCCTTTGGCCTCCCCTCCTTCATTACCCATTCATTAGGCCCCATTACTTAGAGTAATGGGGACCCTTGGTCTCCTAGAGGCTTTTAGCCTCCACACTATGAGATATATAAATAGAGCACCATGGCTCTTAGCTATGGTGACTTATTCTTAGCAATGAAATTCTCTCTCTCTCTCTTGAGTTCATTATCATACAACACGTTATCAGCATGTTTGCTCCCCTTTTCTTGAGCCTTTCTACCCTCAATCCATCCCAAAAATTTGTTACGCTATTCTTACTTGTGACGCACGAAGGAATCTCTTGTTGCGGCTCTATGTATCGGCGTTCCTATTGTGCGCACTCGGAGCGTGGGATTTTATATCTACGGATCTTCTCATTTTTCGATCGTCCCTAGATTTATAATCTAGAGGTAATTTCCGTAAACCCCGTAGATAAATACGAATAAAATTTGATTTGGCTATGATTTTTCCAAAATTTGACCGGTAGTGCTGTACATACCGTTTTCATTCCACATACCGGAACAAAATCACAGTTCTGTTCCTGGCACCTTTGTTTAAAACCAAAAAAATAACATCTATCTCAGAAATGATTGCCAAGAATAGCAGAACGTAGTAAGCATACAAACAATGACATGGCTCGCATTCAAGTTTTTTACAAGCATTTATATACATGAGAAAGAATGAGCCTAGTACAATACATGAGAAAGTCAAATTTGATTTTTTGAATACCGATGAGATACAACCACACAGCTGGATCTTCTTAATATGTCACTAACCAGATGTTAAATGTGTAGACTAAATAATCCAAACAGAATATGGCATTTATCCGGGTCGAAACACCTCTTGTTTTATACATTATCGCCTATTTGAAAGGGTTGGAATACTACAGTCATTGAGGCATCATAGAGCAACGACATATTTACAAGTTACTGTCTAAAATCAGAAAACAAGATGATGTATATGAAAGTAGACTTGATTCTTTTGACAGTAACTTGATTCTTTTGAAAACAGTTACTGTAACTTGTAAATATGTCAATGAAAACAGCATCAAGATGTAAATATGGTTTTCAAGCATTCCTATTTACATATTTACAGTAACTTGTAAACTTGTAAATATGTTTTCATTGAATCTTGTAAATATGTAAACTTATTTACATATTTACATATTTACATTTAACATATTTACATATGTAAACTTATTTACATATTTACATATTTAAATATTTACAAGTAACTTGTAAACTTGTAAATATGTTTACAAGTTACTGTCAATATGTTTACAAGTTTACATATCAAGTTTACATATTCAATGAAAACAGCACAAAAACTTGGTTTTCATGCATTCATCAGGATGTCAATGAAAGTAGACATAAAGATTAAACCAAATGGAAAATAAAAAGAAAATTATAATACGGGGTTTCTGGGCGCTGACGCTGGCCGACAATAGTAACAGATGGGGTGGAATTTGAGGTGACAGACTTAGTGTTTTTGGGATTGTTTACATTCCACAACCCAAAAATGGGCTTAATGGCTGATTTTGTTTAAATTCAATAAAATTGATTATTTTGTTGTTGGGCCTGCAGCCCACTTGTGCCTATCAATAACTAAATAAATTAATTGGGCCTGCAGCCCCAATTCCTTAACGGTTATTATTTTTTCCCACTAAATAATGGCCTGAAGCCAATTACTTAAAGGGACTATCCTCTATGTTAAATCACAAATAATTTCTATAGCCCATGTTGACAACTTTATTTAAACATCGCTTTTGCAAATTATAATCTATGGTTTACTAGGACTCTATTTTTCAAAATATAATTATCTTAAAGATCCTGAGACCGCTCTGCCGTTAGTCAACTAACCTAACGGTGTATGACGTTTCCACGTGGTCTACAAGATATTTATATTTTCTAGTTTCCCTTACCATATGTTTTGCTTGAGATATATGCGTGGTTGTTTACTTTTATGCCCGTAGCATATTTAGAATTGCGTGGATGTTTAAATCAGTAAAAATGTGTTTTTCGGGATCGGCCATTGTATACCTATTTACTTTCCTTGCACTTTTATTTTCTTTTGAGAGAATTTGTAAGTGAGGAAATTTGTATTTTAAAGCTAAAGCTCGATGCAACAGCACATAGAATTGATGAAAACTCCTTCAATGGATCATGATGTCGGTCAATGTGCTTGGCTAAGTTTGCTGGACCAACCTAGCTTGACTGGGTAACAAGTGGTCCTGGCTTAGTCAATTCCCTGGCCGCGTCCGCTGGACCGCAAGGAGTCGATTCATGACTGTGTAAGCCAAAGCTCGATGCAACAGCATATGAAGACGGAGATATAGGGACCCAGTTCAGTTTGGGTTTCCAAAGTTGTATTATTTTTTTTTCTATTATGGACTTTAAACGAACTTTGGACTGTGTACTATTTTGGGTATCTGGCCGATCCCCGCATTTTTACTTGTTTATTTCTTTATGCATGAATTTTTGAATTTTAATTAATTCATGCTCATTTTAAAATACGTAGATAAATGGCAAAATTGGCAAGCGTCGATTTCGAGGTCCTAGATTCTGCAGGGACAAATTACCTGAGTTGGCGAGTGGACCTGAAGTTCCACTTGCGTTCAATGGCCCTCCTTGGGTCCATTTTGGCTCCTTCCTCGGCCCCAGCAGCGGCCGAAGCTTCTGCTACAGCTAGCAGCAGCCCCACAACCACTGTATCCGATGTAGATAAGGCGAAAGCCATAATCTACATTAGGAAGCATATATATCAGACCTTAAAGGCCGAATACTTAACGGTTGAGGACCCGAAGGACCTGTGGACAGCACTGGAAGCACGGTATAAACATCAAATTGATGTTATATTACCCCGTGCCAGTTATGAGTGGGAAAACCTCAGACTTCAGGACTATAAGTCCGTCGCTGAGTATAATTCTGCACTTCATAACATCACCTCACGCCTGAAGTTGTGCGGTGAAGAAGTGACAGAACAGCGCATGTTGGAAAAAACATTTACCTCGTTTCACGAGAAAGATGCAATCCTCATGCAGCAGTATCGTGAACGCAACTTCACGAGATTCTCCGATCTGATCTCATGCCTACTTAGAGCAGAGCAGAATCGAGATTTACTGCTAGCAACTCATAACTTACGTCCAGCTGGCACTGCCCCTATCCCTGAAGCCAACCACGTTTCTCCCCAGAAGTGGAAAAACAAGAGGAAGACTAAAAATACTAAAGAGAAAGCGGTAATGAAGCAACTAAGAGGTGCAGCTCCCCAGACAAACAAAAACAATAAAGGGAAAAGAAACTTCACTTGGAAGCGAAAGGACACCAAGCACGTGTCACTTCCAAAGAAGACCTGGGAGGATAAATGCCATAGATGCGGCATGACTGGCCATTGGTCCAGAAACTGCCGCACTCCTCGCCACCTACAGGATCTATACCAGGCGAGCCAGAAGTCTCGACCTGAAACAAACTTGACAGGTGTACAGCCGCCAACAGTCTTTACTGCTAAAGACTTCGAGAACGACGATCTGCTAGATTGAGCATCATCATTTATCTATGCATTTAGATTTCGATGTATCTTCATCTGTTATTTGCTTTAGTGCGGACTTTTATTTATGAATGTTGTCTACATTTTCCCTCAAATAAAATTTCTTTTTTTGGCTTATATAGATGATGTCTGAGTGCCTAGTGGACAGTGCCTCGACGCACACAATCCTTCGCGATCATTGCTATTTTAATAGCTTAAACAAATATGACGGTCCTGTTATCACAATTTCAGGACTGTCCCAAATAATCGAAGGAACTGGTGAAGCAATTATATTGCTCCCAATAACACAAGACTTCAAATTAATAATGCATTATTCTCTCCTATATCAAACAGAAATCTCGTAAGTTTCAAGGATTTCCGTTTAAACGGATATCACTTAGAGACCAGGGATAAAAATAAGGTTGAATATCTAATTGTAACTCGTCAAAAAGATGACCGGAAGATCATCTGCGAGCGATTCAAGGGACTCCCGTCGGGTCTATACCAAACATACATTCAACCAGTAGAAGCCAATATGATTGAACACCAGACGTGCCAATCACTACCAGAATTCCAACTCTGGCACAATAGACTTGGTCACCCTGGAACAGTAATGATGCGCCGCATCATCACTGAATCCCGTGGACACAAATTGAAGAACCTGAAGATTCTTCAAAAGGGTGAATTTCCATGTCTCCCTTGTTTTAAGGGAAAACTAATAACGAGACCATCCCTCCTGAAAGTGGGATTAGAGTCTCCTGGCTTCCTTGAGAGAATTCATGGTGACATTTGCGGGCCTATTCACCCCGCAAGTGGCCCATTTCGGTACTTCATGGTACTGATTGATGCATCAACCAAATGGTCTTATGTGTGCCTCTTGTCCACCCGCAACCTAGCTTTTCCAAAGCTATTGGCACAAATAATAAGGTTGCGTGCTCATTTTCCCGATAACCAAATCAAGAAACTACGTCTTGATAATGCGGGAGAATTTACTTCACAAGTCTTCGAAAACTATTGCCGGGCAACAGGTATTGAAGTTGAACATCCTGTAGCACATGTTCACACCCAAAACGGATTAGCTGAGTCCCTTATAAAGAGACTCCAATGGATTGCACGTCCATTGCTTATGCAATCCCAGTTGCTGTGGATGCTTGGGGGCATGCTATTTTACATGCCGCATCACTTATTAGGATAAGACCCTCTGGAGGTCACACTTTATCCCTGATGCAACTAGCATACGGCGCACCTCCGGATATCTCTCATTTGAGAGTGTTTGGTTGTGCGGTATATGTCCCAATAGCACCACCGCAGAGGACCAAAATGGGTCCTCAGCGTCGTCTAGGTATATATATTGGGATTGATTCGCCCTCTATTATCAGATACCTTGAACCCCTGACGGGTGACGCATTCAAGGCACGTTTTGCAGACTGTGAATTTAATGAGAAATTTTTTCCAAAACTGGGCACACAGTCTAAGAAGCCAGAAGCTTCTGAGACCATTAGTTGGGACCAGAAGTCTTTGTCCCTATATGATCCGCGTACTAATCTGTGTGAAGATGAGATCCTGAAGATCCTTCACATCCAGAATACAGTACATCTTTTACCGGATAAATTCACGGACAACCAGAAGATTGTCGTTCACACGTCCCTGCTGCCAATACGCCAGCTAGGATTGACATCCCCATAGATGGATGCAACCCACCGGCAGCAGAATTGGTTGTACCTCAAATGAAAAGAGGACGCCCACCAGGTTCAAAAGATAAAGTTCCTCGAAATAGGAAGACTCCTGGCGATACTAAGATTATCCCTCCACAGGATGCTGAGCTCAGACCAGCTACTTCTCCCCTCCTGATTTCCCCAGCAGAGGAAACAATAGGAGAAACATCATTAAATTTTGTACGTACTGGAGAAGTACTGGACAGAAATAGCATAGTCGTCGTCGACGATTTTGCGTTCGATATTGCCGTTCACGTCACTGAATATGACGATGACGTCGAACCACGATCTCTAGCGGAATGTAAACGCAGAGATGATTGGCCAAAGTGGGACGAGGCAATAAGAGTAGAGCTGGACTCACTCTTGAAACGCAAAGTCTTTGGACCAGTAGTCCAAACACCAGTAGGTGTAAAACCTGTGGGATATAAGTGGGGTTTAATAAGAAAAAGAGATGAAAATAATGTGATCGTTCGCTATAAGGCACGCCTTGTAGCCCAGGGATTTTCCCAAAGACCGGGGATTGATTACGAAGATACGTATTCCTCGGTCATGGATTCGATCACCTTCCGATTTTTAATCAGCCTAACTTCTCTGGACAGCCTAGAAATGCAGCTCATGGACGTTGTGACTGCATATCTATATGGCGATATAGATAAAAATATCTATATGAGACTTCCTGATGGGTTTAATCTACCCCCAGAGATGAAAGAGATACCTCGGGACGTATTCTCTGTAAGGCTACATAGATCATTATATGGTCTAAAACAATCGGGCAAGATGTGGTATAACAGACTAAGTGATTTTCTTGCACATCAAGGATTCACGAATAACGAAGTCTGCCCGTGTATCTTTATCAAAAGAACGGGAACAGGATTTGTCATCATAGCTGTATATGTAGATGACTTAAATCTCATAGGATCTCCTGCAGAGATCAAAGAGATATCTGAAAGCCTTAAACATACTTTTGAAATGAAAGACCTAGGCAAAACAAAGTATTGTCTTGGCTTACAGATAGAACACCTAAAGGTGGAATCCTATTACACCAATCTAATTATACAAAGAAACTTCTACGCAAGTTTCATATGGATAAATGTCATCCTTTAGGTACTCTTATGGTCGTAAGATCACTAGATGTACATAAGGACCCCTTCCGGCCACTGGAAGAGGGGGAGGAGATACTGGGTCCTGAAGTACCCTACCTCAGTGCCATTGGAGCACTTCTATATCTGGCTAACTGTACGCGTCCCGATATAGCGTTTACAGTTAATCTACTAGCCAGACACAGTGCTGCGCCCACAAAGCGCCACTGGAACGGAGTAAAGCATCTTCTGCGATACCTTCAGGGTTCCATTGATCTTGGACTTTACTACCAGAGAGGTGCCTCCCCCAAATTGTTTGGTTATGCTGATGTAGGTTATCTCTCTGATCCGCACACGGCAAAATCTCAAACAGGTTTTGTATTTACCTACGGAGGTACTGCTATCTCTTGGAGATCGGTAAAACAAACCACTACTGCTACATCTTCCAACCATGCAGAGCTCATCATGATCCATGAGGCGAGCAGAGAATGTTTTTGGCTACGCTCCGTCGTCCAACACATCCTCCAATCCACTGGCCTGAAGACCAGTGATCTGGAGCCTACTGCCCTATTCGAAGACAACGCCGCATGCATTGCTCAGCTTCAGAAGGGCTACATCAAAGGCGACAGGACAAAACACATTTCTCCCAAGTTTTTCTGGACGCACGAGCAGAAGAACGACAAGCAGATTGAAGTTCGACAGATCTAGTCATGCAACAACTTAGCTGATCTTTTTACTAAGGCATTACCTAAATGTACTTTTGTAAAGCTTGTAAAGAACATTGGTATGCGACAGTTGAAAGACCTGCAAGCCTGAAGCTTGTACGGATCAGGGGGAGTAACATGTGGGTTGCACTCTTTTTCCTTAAGCTGTTGGGTTTTCCCACTGGGTTTTTCACAGCTAAGGTTTTAACGAGGCAAACACACTTACTCTGGATCCAGAAGTATCCACCCCTTGCCTCAGTAGCTGAGACCGAAGTGATGAATGTGTAAGGGGGAGTGTTATGAATGAGGGAGGCCTTTGGCCTCCCCTCCTTCATTACCCATTCATTAGGCCCCCATTACTTAGAGTAATGGGGACCCTTGGTCTCCTAGAGGCTTTTGGCCTCCCCACTATGAGATATATAAATAGAGCACCATGGCTCTTAGCTATGGTGACTTATTCTGAGCAATGAAATTCTCTCTCTCTCTCTCTCTCTCTCTCTCTCTCTCTCTCTCTCTCTCTCTCTCTCTCTCTCTTGAGTTCATTATCATACAACACCAAATAAATTTTAGGTGGGTTTCTTGGGCTTAATAGATAAGCACGTGATGAAGTGGTGTGCCCTCTAACTTTACACACAAATTTAGCCGAAGATTTTTCCTCACAGTCTTCTGATGGGAGGAGGCAAGGAAGGGATTCTTAATCTGAAGCCAACTGGGGGTTGATCGAAGCTTAAGATATCTTAAGTTTACACCACCCTTGTGGACTTTTCAAATAGAATCAATGTAATCAATTAGTGTTTCTGTTCATATGCTTCTCTAGGAATTTTTCATAGTGTTATAAGAGTATAGCTCGAACTTTGGATCAATGTAAGGCCTAGTTCAGTTGAAAGATTGGCATTGGCTGATGAAGTTACAAAGTAAGTTCATGGAGACGCAAATCGCTTTGGAACGTGAAATGAAAACGAATGAGCAGGATGCTAGCTACTAGTCAGAAAATGATAAGTTAGGAATATGCTTGGTTTCATATTTAATAGAAATGTAATACATTTATTAGAAAAGAGAAATGAGTTTTTGTTAGGTTGTTAAAGAATACTTATGTTCTTGTACATATCTATGTGATGATTATATGTGTGTACATTACAATTTGTCTTATAAAATTTTGCGACAATGATCTTTATTTAGTTTGAAAAAAGTAATAAATATCTGAACAGTAATTTTCTTGTTCGAAAGCACTAATTTACCACGATTAGAAATGTGATATCTAAATACCAATTGATTGAAGGTGAACTGATTGATTTCATGAAGATGGCTAGATGATGGACTGGATTAGAAAAACGTAAGATAATGTCTTGATGATGATAGAGATGAAGCACTTCCTAAGGATGCAGATCCATTTGTAACTTTAAGGCAAAAAATGGCGTTAACGGTATGTGAGCTGACGTGTATTTGTCCTGTTGAGGTAGAGCCTCGTCAACTGGTTGCGTGTGATCCTGGTTAGTCGAACAAGGGTCGTTGATAGCCTGACTTGGAGTGTGATGGTCGTTCGACCCACTGGATAGATCAAATCTTGAGCGACCGACTATAGAGATGTAGGAATATGATGCCCTCAAGGCCATTTATTCTTGTGTGAATAGCACAAACATCTTGTTCGAAATAACAGTAAGCTGTTTGGTAATAATTTATCTAAGTTATATTGTAATGTAGTAAACGTTAGATATTAACTTAGGTAAAGTCCTGAGACTTTATGCAAGGTCAAACGGGTATCGAGATGGGTATCTCGATCATGGAGAAACGTTTGACCGTCTGTAGCATAAGTCTAAAATGGTTCGTGGTCGTAGATGTTCCGAGACAAGGATATCGAAACATCGGATAGACCATTGTGTCTTAGTCTTCACCGTTTAGCGGTGGCGATGATCTCATGATCGCTTGACTTGGCGAAATCGAAGACGAGACACAGGTGCTCATTAGAATGAGTTCACTGAACGATCCACTAGAGTTATCACATGGTTATATTGACCAATCTGTCAGTGATAACTCTGAGTGATGATAGGATAGTTGGTCTTTTGACTTGAGGTCATTTTGACGGACCTGTGCGTGAACGGTGCCACTTAGATCAACTGACCTAGCTTCGAGGCAAGGCCTGTCGAAAGGTCTTTTGATTGGGTGTCACTTGAAACGTACGAGGCGAGTAATGACCAAGAGAGGATTCGTCTCTCCCGGTCAATGGGAGTAAGTGTCGTAGAGTTAGTTCGGTCTTTAGTAAAAACTCTGCGCAGAGTATGTTGGAAGAAGTCCAACATTAGTTGACTAAAGATCGATAGAAACTAACCGGAGTCAAGTTATTGGGGTTGACAGTTTGACCGTACCCCAGACTTGATCCGAACGACATATTTAAGACGAAGAGACTATAACTGCGGAATTCATCACGGAAACAGTCAGGTGGTCCCGACAATACTCATGCCAATGAGTTAACCACATAATGATGATTCCTGAAGCAGGGACGGCAACCACTGCTCGTGGTCACTGCCGTATAGGGCTTCGAGCCCAACCTGTTGTAAGGGTCAGGCTGTAGGGTCTCACACAGAGTGCAACGCTTCGTCTAGTAATAGGTAGAAATAAGTTAGGGAGAATATTTGCATTTGATGCAAAAGAAGAGATAATTGCATTTGATGCAATGTGATAATTTAAGCTTAGATAGGGACTATTTTGCATTTGATGCAAAAGCGATTAAATGTGTATTAAATTGTTTAATACAATATTTAATAATATATAAACGCAAAGAAAAGTTCACGGGTAAGACGGAAATATTCCGGTCTAGACCCAGGTTCGAACGGCGTCCAAATCGGACACCAAATGATCAAGTTATGCCCAAAACAGCCCAAAGGGTCAGATCAGGCCAGACCAGACAAACTAGCCCAGTCTGAAACTGGTCTGGCCTGCTGGCCAGACCCAGTAAGGCCTAGGCCGGCCTGGGCCTGGGCACCCAGACCCGCCTGGGCCTGGGCGCCCGGCCCAGGCACAGGCCCGGGAGCCTGGGCGCCCGGGCCCTGCCAGGGCCCGGGCGCCCAGGCGCCCAGGCGCCTGGGCACAGGCCCAGGCGCTGGGCGCCTGGGCCTGGGCCCAGGCGGCCCAGGCGCCCTGGGCGCCTGGGCGGCTTGCCCAGGCGCCCAGGGCGCCCAGGCCAGGTGCCTGGGCTGCGCCCAGGTCCAGGTCTGGGCTGCGCCCAGGTCTGACCTGGTCTGTTTTGTGGGTCCCACCTTTGGGTGTGGAACCCTAGGTTTGATGGGCATTTTTGACGGCTCAGTTTTGTGAAAAACTAGCCTAGGGCTGATCTTTGGACACTCAATTGGAGGGTCAAACGACCTCCGATTGACGAACGGTTTTTTCCTATGCGTTCACCGTTGAACGCTTGTCGTATTGATAGGTTGTATCAATCCTGAAGCTCAACGGTGAGTGAGTTAAAATTCACGGAAGTTTGCACTTTGTGAAGTGCAAACTAACTTGATTTTAATTAACCCAATAATTAGTCCCACATCGGATTTTGAGAAAAGGGGAGAGTCCGCCACCTATATAAATAGGGGTCTCCCCCCTTTCTCAAAACTTGTCCCAAGCTCTAGATCTGAGCGGCCCTCGTAAATGTTGGAGCACGCTCGGATCTAAGCTTAAATTAATATTTCTCTATCTCCCTAAATTTCTGCCTTACTCCTGCGGGCTCTAGCAAAGCCACAAAGGAGTTTGGATTCTGGATCCGAAATCTTGGCGGAGGTTTCACTCGCGTGAAACTTTCTTCGGCGGTTGGTTGACTCGGCGGCACGGGGATTGATCGCCTCGGGATGCGGAGCGGTTCGAGGAGCGGTTCGGGGAGCGGTTCAAGGAGCGGCTCGACGTGGGACGGGAGCAGCTCGGAAGACGGCGCGGAACATCTCGCCTGCTCCAGGGCTGAGATTCCGGGTATGTGGTTAAAGCATTATTAGCATTAGTTTAGTTTAATCGCAGTAGGCTAGATCCTTCTTGGGATGGTCAGATCCATCCCAAGTCGGCATAGATCTTGGCATAGGGTCTTGGACCTTAGGGCTAAGTTAAAATTGTTTTAAGTGCATGTTAATTAGTTAACATAGGTTTTTCTTCCGCTGCTTTTGATTTTTCTGTCTATGTTCCGTCCGACTTAGGACGGGACTAGAGTTTTTGTGCCCTAAGGGACCGCCAATTCCCAACAGTGGTATCAGAGCCTAGGTTTGCGTAGCGATCTAGGTACTGCGATTTGATTAAACGTGTTAATGCTTTTAAATACTTTCAAAAGTTTTTAAAGTTATGAGATAATATTTTAAAAATGTTTTAGATGTTCAAAAATTCTTTTTGATAAATTTTGAACATGGAAATTTTTTAAAATGACATTTTAAAATTTATGTGATAATTTTTAAAACCAATTTTAAATCTTTTAAAATTTATGCGATAAGTTTAAATTGCCTAAAATTTTTATTTGATAAATTTTTATGCTTGAAAGTTTTTTAAAATGATGTTTTAATTTTATGAGATAATTTTAAAACTGATTTTAAAGATTAAAATTTTTATGCGATAAATTTTTTTAAGTAGCATGCAAATTTATGATTTTAAAATTAAGTTTTTATGAGATAAAAATAAAATAATTTCAAAATCATATTTTAAATTTAATTGTTAAATTTATGTTTGCATGCAAAAAATTGTTTATGTGATAAACTTAGTATATTTAAATGTTAAATAGTTGTGCACTATCTTTATGCGATAAATTAGTGTAGAGTTATTTCAATGGCTTGTTTATCTTGTCCCTTATTTGATAACACAAGACAACCCTTTAGATTAGCCATTAAAAATGATTAAAATTTATTACTTAAATTTTAATGACATGCTATGTTTTAATAAATCATTAACAACAATATTAAGACCTAATTCCTGATTAGGGTAGTCCTTTAAATGATTTTTAAATTCTAATTGTTATAATTAATTTTCATTAAAGGGCTTCGCTTCTAGCGTTGTTAATAAAATTTATTAAAATCCTAATAACGATTAGGGTAGCACGTGAACCTTATAGTTGATAAGGACTTAATAAAAGTTATTAAACAAATCCTAAAAATTTTGAATTTAAGGATTCAACTAGTTGATAGGATTAATTAGTTGTTAATAAAAGCTGTTTAGTCTATGGCATACATACAAAAATGACAAGCTTCATTCAATGGACCATGATCCAGTCAATGTGCTTGGCTAAGAGTTCTGGGTCAACCCTTGCTAGTCCAAGGGGTAGTGATCCTGGCTTAGTCAATTCCCTGGCTGTGTTCCGCTGGACCGCAATGTCGCGAATCATGATTGTATGACACCCTGGACTATATCTAAGTCAAATACGTTAATGGTCTTTTTCAAGATTAGCCGTAGCCCTCCTTGTTTTAGGGGTTAGCAACTATAGGGCCCGTGTTATAGTTGTTGAGATACACTCAAGCTGTGACATGGCAACCCTGTAGAAACCAACTCCTTAAATACATAAGATGAAATCTTGACTAACCCTAACCGTCGTCTCGTACCCCGAGCGCCGGCGTAAGTTAAGTCAACGATGTAGTCTGACTTGATGTAAGTCTAAGACCTGACCCAAACCGACGTGTCGTGCATACACCGAGCTGAGGGGCAAGTCAGGCTAGACATGAAAACAAGGGTCCGACTAGACTAGACATGGTGATTTGGATGAGCACACTCATGATCACGAATGGCTAGGGGCAAAAACCGATTAAGAGAGTCATATCCAATATTATCGATGAAGAGTCATCTTCCGATCGCAGAGTCAATCAACTTGTTGAGCTACACTCAAGGTTGTTTAGACTCAAGGTGATTGGAACTCTTACTCATTAATTTTAATTCGATTAAATCGTTCGTTATTAAGCCTTAAAACGATCGTAAAAATAGTGGGAGGATATAGATAGATAAAAGCCAATCTACCTATATTTAATATTGAACATATGCTAAAACTAGGGCAAGACTATGTTTACCGAAAGAATCAATTGATAATATTGGAATTAGTTAACTGGTCAATAAGTGGATTAATTGAATATCGAGTTAAATTCTAATTGATAGAATTAAACCTATATTCTCGTTGACATTAAATGACCTTCTAAAGAACAGACTTAAGAAATATGATTTCATTAAGTTCTGGGTCCAACAAATAAATTAAAGCTACATGTCACTCGTCTCTATATGAGGCAGCTTGAACATATAGGACATTCAAAGTATGTTTCTCCCTACAACTTGTCAAGCTACCCTCAAGGTTGTATGGACAAACAATTTAGATCCGCAAAGTTCGAGAATTCGATCAAACCGTTTGAGTCGAATACGAGTGCATGGGCGATGCAAGACTATGTATCCCAACCGGATCTTGAGACAAGCAACTTCTTGAGCTACACTCAAGATTGCAAAGCTCAAGCGTTTGGATACATAAGTTGCTTGCATAGCTATTTATTTATGTTGATATCTAAATGTGATTTAGAAAAGGAAGAAGGCACTTCGGAAAGTCAATTGAGAAAGTTAGTTTAATTTATCATTAGTAAAGGCATAAGTAGGAGGAAATGAAAACGTGACATATTTTCATGTCACATTTCGGAATAAGTTGTTATACAAAAGACGTTTAACGCATTTTGACGAATGTCGTCACATTGCTTCTGAAGTGATGTTTTGTGTTAAGTAACTTGTAAATAACTATATATATATTAAATGTTAATATATAAATACACAAGATAGTAGCGAACTTATATGGTAAAATTAGACTAGGCCGTATCAAGAGATTAAGCTTCACAAGTCACATAAAGAGGGGTCTGACCTCTCGTATTATGAAGTCTACGGACACTTGTGAGTCTTAGCCTCTTAGATACTATGGCCGAAACCCATCTGTGAGACAGTGGGAGAATGAGTTGTCGAACTCAGTCTCGTACATACTGATGTACTCGAGTCTACTTTTAACAAAATAAGTTATTCGTATATTTTATTAAGACACGTGTTCTTGATGAAACACAAGTCTAATAAAATAAAGAACGAAATGACTAAAGTATTTAAACTGATTCGATTAGATCGAATGGTCAAATACTTAGCTAAATAAAATCTTGTGTAATTAAAAGAAAATGTGATTTTCTCTCAGATCAAGTCTGTTAACACATCGGTGTGTTAAAAGGTATGAATCACACTTAGTTAGACTTGGTGCGATCCATAAATAAGTGACTCTGAGTTAACTCCTCCCTCTAGGTTAAGTCCCAGATAGTAATGCCTAGGTTTTGATAATGTTCTATAAAGACATTATCAATAATATATTCAATAAATCAATCGTAAGGAAGTTGTAAAAATACTCGAATCTCGTGAGACGAATTGTCGAGTTAGACATCATAACTAATGATGACTTAGTCAACTTCTAGGATGAAATTTGGAGTAGTAACTCCGATTTAAAACTTGATGCAGGTCCGTGTGCGTAAATAAATTTGAGAATTTAGTTTACGTGCCCAAGGAAAATGTTTCCTCACTTTCTGTAAGTAAATCTTTAAGTTGAAAGATTGGTGCAGAAAAGGAAATAGTGAAGTACAATAATGTTGGACGGGAACGGTTTTCATCCAAATTTCTTTAAAACGGATTAAGATGAAACCGGTTTCGCCAACAGATGTGTACAGATCTACTCGGACCAAATCTCGATGTAAACGCTCAAGTTGACCACGAAAATTAGAGCATTCACTTATAAGTTCGTTTTTCTAAATATGATTTAGACGAACCAACTTATATGAATTAGCCAGATAGTTTTCAAGGTCAGTGGGAGCGTGTAAATTACATGCGAGACATCAAAGAGATGGAACATATATTTTGATTAAGTAATCAAAGAGTTTGATTATTTATCAGAAATAGATATGAACCATTTGCAATGACCAATAACTAATTTAAAATTATTATCGTAAGGTACGATGAACTGGATAAGATCCAGGAAAATAAAATATTATAGATTCCGATAGACCAAATGAATTATTTGAATGAGATTCAAATGATTGGTCTAACATAAACATAGAAACCCCTTAAGTCTATAGTGTAGACGGTTTTAGCAGATCCACTCACGAAGGCTCTACCACATGAAGTCGGGAAAACTTATGTGTAAAAACGATATTAGATATCGTGATAAATGGGCCTGAGTGCAAGTGGGAGATGTAGGAATATGATGCCCTCAAGGCCATTTATTCCTGTGTGAATAGCACAAACATCTTGTTCGAAATAACAGTAAGCTGTTTGGTAATAATTTATCTAAGTTATATTGTAATGTAGTAAACGTTAGATATTAACTTAGGTAAAGTCCTGAGACTTTATGCAAGGTCAAACGGGTATCGAGATGGGTATCTCGATCATGGAGAAACGTTTGACCGTCTGTAGCATAAGTCTAAAATGGTTCGTGGTCGTAGATGTTCCGAGACAAGGATATCGAAACATCGGATAGACCATTGTGTCTTAGTCTTCACCGTTTAGCGGTGGCGATGATCTCATGATCGCTTGACTTGGCGAAATCGAAGACGAGACACAGGTGCTCATTAGAATGAGTTCACTGAACGATCCACTAGAGTTATCACATGGTTATATTGACCAATCTGTCAGTGATAACTCTGAGTGATGATAGGATAGTTGGTCTTTTGACTTGAGGTCATTTTGACGGACCTGTGCGTGAACGGTGCCACTTAGATCAACTGACCTAGCTTCGAGGCAAGGCCTGTCGAAAGGTCTTTTGATTGGGTGTCACTTGAAACGTACGAGGCGAGTAATGACCAAGAGAGGATTCGTCTCTCCCGGTCAATGGGAGTAAGTGTCGTAGAGTTAGTTCGGTCTTTAGTAAAAACTCTGCGCAGAGTATGTTGGAAGAAGTCCAACATTAGTTGACTAAAGATCGATAGAAACTAACCGGAGTCAAGTTATTGGGGTTGACAGTTTGACCGTACCCCAGACTTGATCCGAACGACATATTTAAGACGAAGAGACTATAACTGCGGAATTCATCACGGAAACAGTCAGGTGGTCCCGACAATACTCATGCCAATGAGTTAACCACATAATGATGATTCCTGAAGCAGGGACGGCAACCACTGCTCGTGGTCACTGCCGTATAGGGCTTCGAGCCCAACCTGTTGTAAGGGTCAGGCTGTAGGGTCTCACACAGAGTGCAACGCTTCGTCTAGTAATAGGTAGAAATAAGTTGGGGAGAATATTTGCATTTGATGCAAAAGAAGAGATAATTGCATCTGATGCAATGTGATAATTTAAGCTTAGATAGGGACTATTTTGCATTTGATGCAAAAGCGATTAAATGTGTATTAAATTGTTTAATACAATATTTAATAATATATAAACGTAAGGAAAAGTTCACGGGTAAGACGGAAATATTCCGGTCTAGACCCAGGTTCGAACGGCGTCCAAATCGGACACCAAATGATCAAGTTATGCCCAAAACAGCCCAAAGGGTCAGATCAGGCCAGACCAGACAGACTAGCCCAGTCTGAAACTGGTCTGGCCTGCTGGCCAGACCCAGTAAGGCCTAGGCCGGCCTGGGCCTGGGCACCCAGACCCGCCTGGGCCTGGGCGCCCGGCCCAGGCACAGGCCCGGGCGCCCAGGCGCCCAGGCGCCTGGGCACAGGCCCAGGCGCTGGGCGCCTGGGCCTGGGCCCAGGCGGCCCAGGCGCCCAGGGCGCCCAGGCCAGGTGCCTGGGCTGTGCCCAGGCCTGGCCTGGGCTGCGCCCAGGTCCAGGTCTGGGCTGCGCCCAGGTCTGACCTGGTCTGTTTTGTGGGTCCCACCTTTGGGTGTGGAACCCTAGGTTTGATGGGCATTTTTGACGGCTCAGTTTTGTGAAAAACTAGCCTAGGGCTGATCTTTGGACACTCAATTGGAGGGTCAAACGACCTCCGATTGACGAACGGTTTTTTCCTATGCGTTCACCGTTGAACGCTTGTCGTATTGATAGGTTGTATCAATCCTGAAGCTCAACGGTGAGTGAGTTAAAATTCACGGAAGTTTGCACTTTGTGAAGTGCAAACTAACTTGATTTTAATTAACCCAATAATTAGTCCCACATCGGATTTTGAGAAAAGGGGAGAGTCCGCCGCCTATATAAATAGGGGTCTCCCCCCTTTCTCAAAACTTATCCCAAGCTCTAGATCTGAGCGGCTCTCGTAAATGTTGGAGCACGCTCGGATCTAAGCTTAAATTAATATTTCTCTATCTCCCTAAATTTCTGCCTTACTCCTGCGGGCTCTAGCAAAGCCACAAAGGAGTTTGGATTCTGGATCCGAAATCTTGGCGGAGGTTTCACTCGCGTGAAACTTTCTTCGGCGGTTGGTTGACTCGGCGGCACGGGGATTGATCGCATCGGGATGCGGAGCGGTTCGAGGAGCGGTTCGGGGAGCGGTTCAAGGAGCGGCTCGGCGTGGGACGGGAGCAGCTCGGAAGACGGCGCGGAACATCTCACCTGCTCCAGGGCTGAGATTCCGGGTATGTGGTTAAAGCATTATTAGCATTAGTTTAGTTTAATCGCAGTAGGCTAGATCCTTCTTGGGATGGTCAGATCCATCCCAAGTCGGCATAGATCTTGGCATAGGGTCTTGGACCTTAGGGCTAAGTTAAAATTGTTTTAACTGCATGTTAATTAGTTAACATAGGTTTTTCTTCCGCTGCTTTTGATTTTTCTGTCTATGTTCCGTCCGACTTAGGACGGGACTAGAGTTTTTGTGCCCTAAGGGACCGCCAATTCCCAACAAGAGATATGACCCTCATGTTGAGACACTCCACGATCTTCCTGTATCACAAAGGAACGTTAGAGGCGTCGGATCTGGGTCCCGATCCAAATCCCCTCCGATACTTAAGTTAGTATGAGACTTAAGGGAGAGAGCTTGCAGCTGCCGAGATCGACACACGAAGGCTCGTCTCGAATCAGGCGTCACAAGCAATTTAGAGGAAGAAATATTAAGTAGAGTATGGAATATCAGAGTATCGAATCTCGAACCTACTTTGTTCTGTTCATCTCCAGTTGTTAATGCCAAAAATGACCGAAACAATTGAGATGCTGACGTGGATCCTTTGTTGATGAGTCGGAGCCTCGTCAGTCGGTTGAGTCGGACCCTTGGTTGGAGGAACCTGGGTTGTTGGTTGATTGTGGTTGACTTGTGGGGCTTGTTCGACTCTCGAACGAATCGAGCGTCGGTCGATCAGTGTTGGGAAGCTCGGATGCGACCGTCTCGTAGGATCGGGGCTCGATGATCTGCACCACAAGGAATCGCCAGGGAGGCCAGATCTGGGTCCCGACCCAAATCTCCTTTGATGCTTAAGTTGGAATGGAACTTAGGAGGGGGATGGAGCTTGGAGCAGCTGAGATCGATCCACAGAGGCTCGTCTCAGGCCTGACGTTGCAAGCTCTTTTGTGGAAGAAATATAAGATAAAGTATGTAGTCTCAGAGTATCGGATCTCATACCTCCTTACTCTGTCCATCTCCCTGTATTTATAGACTTCCGGGGTCTTTTCCGTGAAGTTGGGAGGATAACGGTCACCAATTATGGTGCCATAATATTTCCTCTTAAATAGGGGTAACCGTACCACGTCCCCGCTATTTATGAGTTCACCTTCAATCCCATGTTCAATTAGTGGAAGCACAATGGACGACTGGTATGTGGGCCTTGACTGAGTCAGTTTCAGGTTTCTCTCGTGGGCTTTGTGGACTCAACACCAGTGTATTTATAGACTTTTCCGGTCTCCTCAGTGACGTTGGTAGGATAACGGTCACCCATTATGGTGCCATGATCCTTCCACTTAATAAGAATAACCGTCGCCTATGTACCCACTATTTATGAGCTTCATCCAATCCCCTGTTCAATGGGCAGAAGTGTAGCGGTCGAATGACACGTGGGCTTTGACTTAGTTTGCTTCAGGTTTCTTTCGTGGGCTTTGGTCGCGCACTGAATGAGCCCCTCGAGAGCCGGCCCAATGATCAACAATGGCCCCCGTTGCTCGAGCTCAGACAGTTTGCCTGTTGGGATCAAGCGATGTTACATCTCATTAATGGGACGCGGCAGTTGAGGAACTAATACTCGAGTGTTAGGCGTCAAAGCACCTGCTTTCCTGATTTGGATGATGCGTTGGTTTGAAATCCAATATACTAAGAGGTTCAGATCTCCAACACATGTCTCAACACGATGAGATCGCTTTGTCTAAATAAGACGGTTTCGGAGGGAAATTTTGAAATCATCGTCTTCGCCGTTTCTCAAATTTTCTTCTTTGAAAATGGCTTCATCATCGGTTCATGCCTCTGGTAGGAGCTCGACTTCTATCGCGTAGAAGAGTACGGAGGAAGTTGTTGTGCCCAGCCTGATCATCAACCAAATCTCCAAAGTGGGCACGGACCAAATCCCTGAATTCCAGGAAAAATATGTCCAGCTTGACTACCAGATCTGGTTGCCAGAGAGGGATGAAAGGGTTCATTGCCCTGGCGATCGGTAGGTCAAGGTTTACGTCAAATCCTTTCACCAAGGGCTTAGATTTCCCATGCATCCTTTCATGCGCTATTTGCTAAGCTCGTTGAACCTTTCCCTTTGCCAACTGATGCCACACGCCATAGGGGTGTTGGTCGGTTTCATTGCACTGTGCGTAATGAAGAAGGTTGAACCGACGAAGGGGTTGTTTAATTACTTCTTCTCGATTCCTCCCCTCAAGAATCCGGGTTGGTATATGATAACAGCCCGCCGAGGTAGGAAATTATTTGACGATCTCTCTTCCTCGAATTCAAATTGGAAAGACGAATTCGTATTTATGGTCTTTCAAGGCGATGCGAGCTTTTGCACCGAATGGGGTGTACCTGATTTGGGTTCGTCCGAGGTCAAGCCTTTATCCAAAGAGGAGAAGGAAATCGTCGATGTATTGTTGAATCTCCCCAAGAGTATAAGGAAAACAAAATGGTTATAGTCTGACTCGGTGCTGCATCGGACTGTATGGACGAAAGGTCTATCCGACTCTGCCCATCAACTGTTTGATCTTCGTCTTATTGAATTTTGTTTTTTCCTTGCAAGCATGGTTGGTCTGGAGTACCAGGTGGATCCTACATTGAGAGAGGGTGTCGAGGCTTCTATCAGAGAAGCTAATGAGAGTATGTTATCTCTCAAGTGCCCCTTCTGGAGGAAAGAGTGGCATGGACCTCTGAGGATTTGCCCATTGTCGTTAGTGGGGCTTCTCAACTGGCTCATCTCCAGCGGAGAAAAAAGAAAAAGCCCCCCACCGAATTTGAGGTGGTTGCAGTTGAGGGGAAGAAAATGAGGCGGTAACTTCGCCTTAGTGATTTGGAACTGTCTGGGTCGAATGATGTCGTGTGGGCACGGCCGTCAGGGCCACAGAGCCCCCTCCAGGGGGCTGAGATCACGGGGGGCGCAGCTGTCAGGGCCGCGGAGCCCCCCTCCAGTGGGGTTGCGGGCCCGGGGGACGCGGTTGTCAGATCCGCGGTGCCCCTGGCAGCGGCGTGAGCAAGGGGGACGCGGGCGGCCTTCAGGGCCGTGGGATTGACAAAAACGAGTTCCTTTTTCATACAAATTCAATTTTTATCATAAAAATTCGATTTTTATTAATTTAATCAATGGGTTTTCAAAAACTTTTGATTTTTATCGTAAAAATAGATTTTTGATCCATATCATTGCAGATCTAAACATATTCTTCTAAGAAATATAGGTTTAGATCTAGTTTTGATTGATTACCTCTAAATTCGTTCTCCAGATCTAGCGACGGTTAAGATGCCTACAAAAAATCTGACGAATCGCTCTTCGTCTGCTAAATATCATCGCAGTTTCTCTCAGTTGGTTGGAGCGTGCTAATAATGTGTTGGAAGGATGGAGGCTACGGAGCCTATAACCTTGTATTTATAAATGTATGGTTACATGGTGGTGGATACATGGTCATACATGGGCCTCATATGGGTCTACTAAAGCCCATTATAATAGTTCGTGCTTTTTTATCGTGCCATCTCTATTAGATAATTGTAAAATGCAATGAATTACCCCGGAGTTCGTAAGCTTGCCCTAGAGTTGAGGGAGGGGAGGGTGCGAGCCGTAGTTCGGTCCTTAACCCACCGACGACCTATCGAGGGCGAAGCTCGTAAGCTTGCCCCAGAGTTGAGGGAGTGGAGGGTGCGAGCCGTAGCTCGGTCCTTAACCCACCGACGACCTATCGAGGGTGAAGCTCGTAAGCTTGCCCCGGAGTTGAGGGAGGGGATTGTGCGAGCCGTAGCTTGGTCCTTAACCCACCAGCGACCTATTGAGGGCGAAGCGCGTTAGCTTGCCCTGGAGTTGAGGAAGGGGAGGGTGCGAGCTGTAGCTCGGTCCTTAACCCGTCGACGACCTATCGAGGGCAAGCTCATAAGCTTGCCCCGAGTGGAGGGAGGGGAGGGTGAGAGCCGTAACTCGGTCCTTAACCCATCGGCTACCTATCGAGGACGAAGCTCGTAAGCTTGCCCCCAGAGTTTGAGAAGATTTGAGGGGAGCTGAAATTTTCAAATGGAGATGACAATATTTGAGAGTATGCACCGAAAATGATGGTTATATTTACAAAGCTATTGACAATATCTGAGTAAATGTCCATCATTCCTATGGCGAGCTAGCTTACCGCCTCCCCTTGTTGGTTGCCGAAGTCTTCCCGATCGTTGACGAGTTTGACCAGCTAGGCTTGCTCGGGCTCTTTGTGTTTGGTGGAGCCGACGTAGTAGCTTTGAGACAGTCTTTGGCTCCCTCGCGCTTGTCCAACCCCTTACGGAGTCTGAAACTTGATCATTTGATGAAGGAGTGCAGGGAGAGCTTCGATGACGGTCACGTATGGCCGCCCTATGATGTCGTTGTATGCTGACGCAATGTCGACGACAACGAACTGCGTCATCCAGTGACGATTCTCGGCTCTCCCCCCAAAGACATTGGCAGGGTGATAACTCCGACGATGGGAACCTGTAACGCCCCGCTCCCCGTGATACCAGATAAGTACGAATCCGTATCAGGTATTCCCAAAGAGACGGGTGTTACGAAGAAAATACGAAATTACAAACACAAGCAGGTCCACTGCGCACTGCTGGGATAGTACATATAGAATTCCAGTCAACCCAAAACACAAGAGAACCAACAACTCAAGCACTGATGTATATAAATAAAATTGTTCATATACAAATTCCTTATACAAAACCATATACAATACACCCACATCTCAATAAGGTACAAAAACTCACATCTCACCCAAGTACAACACCACTCCCAAGTCATCCACACTTCTCACAACCCGCGTTTCCAACCAACTGAGTCAAGTGCCTCCAACTCAAAGAACCAACCTGAAAAGTCAACGGTGGGGCACATCAACGCGTGACCCAGTAGGAATTCCATATCTCAACTAGTCCTTACATGAAGTGTAGAAAGGGTGCACGTGAACAGACAGAGTGTATGTCATGGCGTAAACATCTACTGTAGTAAAGGAAGTAACAACTATACTTATGAACATGTGAAAGCTTGCACGTGCAACATGTAAGGTGTACAACAATGATATACAACATAAAAGAACCATAGTAAAGAAACACAAGTAAACAACGCATACATTTACCATTGCTACAAGAGTAATAAGGATTAACAATTAATCCATTGGTTAGCATTTTGGAACCCGGATAAATCTTAGGACCTTAAGGAGGCGGACTTCACCCAGGGTGGGTGAAAAAGTGGTACCCCAACCAGCAACGTGGGTGAAAAAGTGGTACCCCAACCAGCAACACGGGCACCGGAGGGGGCCTCTCGCAACTCCATACCCGAACGGGGCAAGGTACTGGAGCGAGACCTGCTCGGTTTTTCTGTGGGACAAACGGAGTAAACCATCAATTACCGTCATGGTGCATCACGGGTACACCAGCGGCCTCTCTAACCCTTTCAACTCGCCCTTCCGGGAGTGATACAGCGGGTGAGAATTCATATCATCTGTCCGCTCCTTAACTCCTTTAATTTACCCGTGTTTCCCCCAAACCCCATGTCACCCTCCTTTAAGAGGACTTAGTCATTTTTATGAAACATAACATCTTCCATTTCTTTTCTTTCCACAGTTCATCACATATTTGGAACATGCATCGCCTTGTGCATTCCCTTTCTCATTTCTTATAAAACGTATAACCATGTTCACATCATCATTTCGCATGTACCAAGAACATAAACCACATATCACCATGTAACAGAAATAATTAAGAACATTGATGGCAATGTTAACTTCAAAAAGAGCTTAAAACAACATTCAAATCTTTCAGCTTGCTGGAAAAACAGAACAGTCAGAATGAGGAGCACATTTCTCCATATATTTGAATAGAACATGAACATGCAATCTAAATGAACATTGTAGATATAGATGTCCTGAATTCACATATCAGTTTTCATGAAGTTTAGATGAGTATTCTATTTTCTACAGGATTTACACTAAAGTGTACTTGTGCTGGAATTGAAAACAGAAACTACACTAACTTAATGACCAGATTACTACTAATTGCAGGCAGAACTAACAGAAATGAAAAACTACAAAGTTGTAGAGCTTGAAGTTAACTTTCCAACGAGACCAAGAACATACAATTTCATCAAGTATTGAGGGACTGCTCACTGTTTTAGTAAAATGTGTTCAGACTGGATAAAAACAGGCATGTTGGCAAGATAGAATTTTTAGCTCTAATTACAATCCGAATTAGTAAAAGTTCACAACTTGAAAGTTATAGGTAACAGTCCAATCTTTAGGCCATAAAAGTTTCAGAGCAAACTCAATTCTAGATTAGAAGGACTAAGCAAAACAATCAGCATGTAAATCTGTCCAGATTTGCTCTCCGCACAAAACCACCCAAAACTCAGGATTGCTCACCGCGCACAACCATACAAATCTCAGGATTGCTCACCGCGCACAACCATACAAATCTCAGGATTAACATAAGAAAAGGCAAACCCACAACAACAACCATGAAACTAAGCATGCAACTCTAATACTAGTTGGAGATGGAATCCTACCTCAGGGGTGATGAGAGACAAGGGGGTAGCCCAAATCCCTATGGCTCCTCCTTCTTCAAACCTTATCCTTCTCCTTCTCTTCTCCTTCACAAGCTCCCAGAATGAGCAACAGAACCCAAATGACGACAGGGATGCTACAGGAGTATGCAGAGTGAGAGCGACGTAGCCCTACGGGTACTCAGCCCCCCTAATGTCTAATAGAGAACAACGGGAAGGGATGAATTCGGTCTGATCTTTGGGGAGAGAGTGAGTGAATGAAACCTTTCTTTCTTATTCTTAGAGTAGCCACCTCATCTCCCTAAAATCCTCTAAGCATGCCACCAAGCCTTGGGTTAGGTAAGAATCAAGGAACTCTTGACACATCAAAGGGTGAGGTGTCACTTAGGTAAAATTAGGATTTTGTCTTTTTAGAAAAATAACTATACCCACTAAATACACATGCAATACTTACTCATCAAGACATTAGTATTCCAACCATATACTTCATTTAATATAATCATGTCATACAAATTATTTAAAAATAATTTTTTAGCTTGACAAAATTAAATAAAATACATAAGGACTCCCAAAAATTTATACGCATATATATACGTCCAAGAATACGTATTAATACGCGTATGTGAATTTTGGGGTCATTACAGAACCGAGTGGCCAGTGAAGCCGACAATCGAAACCGTACACGGCCTCAGATCTTCTTGCTTCAGCCCCATCTTCTTGATCGTTGACATAAAAAGAATGTCGCATGAGCTTCCAGTGTCGATCAAGAGGCGGCTGTCTATGGCCGTTCCAATTTGGGCTTCAATGACGATGTCATCATCATATGGTAGATCGACCCCCCTCCATGTCTTCATTCGAGAATGAGATGGGGAGACGAGCTACTCTCCTCTGCTTTGCTTCGTTGCCCATGCCCGTCGTCATCACTTGTCGACCGTACGCCTTTCTGGCCGATGATGATGGGCCATCTGAGGATGGCTCATCGCATATCACATCTATGCGCATGACCGCTCTAGGCTGGCGAGGGGCGTCTTGCTCGACGTTCTGGGGCTGGTTCGACCGATGCACTCCTGGAAGCGCGCTTTCATCGAGAACCAGTGTCCTCCCATTGACGAATCCTTAGAGATGGCCCTCCTGAATCAGTCGTTCGATATCTCTCTTTAGATTGAAGCATTCGTCGATATCATAACCATGATCACGGTGATATCGACGGTATTTTCGTGGATTCCTCGCGGCTGGGTTCCTCCTCATCTCCTGAGGCGGGTCTCGAAGAAGTCCGGCTCTCGTCGCTATGGCAACCACTTCAATCAAGGGGGCATTGAGCTGTGTGTATAGGGCCTGCTGCTGGCCTTCGGACCTACCGACCGTCGGCAGGGGCTCTCTAGATGTGGCGAATCCTCATGCTAGTTCGGGGTGATCTTGTGGTTGATGGCCTCCCTGGTCGCGTCTTTGGTTGCCCAGTTGGTCGTGCCCTCTAGGGTGGCCTTCTTGCCTTGATAAAAAATCAGGCCACCGCTCGTTGCAGGATGTCCCAACTGGGGCAGCCACCTTCTTCACTCCCAGAGTATCCTCGCTCAGCATGAACCTCTCCGCCCGAGTGACAAGTGCATCCAGATCGGCGGGTGGATCTTGGAGGAGCGACTTATGCAGGCTCCGGTTGGGTAGCCCTTTTTTGAAGGCCGCCATGGCGAGCTCATCTTCGCAGCACGCCACGCCACGCCTCTCCTCCTGGAAACGATGCAAATACTTTCGGATCGTTCCCCCTTCTTTCTGAACTATCAAAAATAGATAGTCCGCAGGTTTCTTCCTTCTCAGTCCCGTCCTGAACTGCTGGCAGAACTTGTGGAATAGGTCGTCGAAGAATTCGACAGAGCGGGTGGGCAGTCAGTTGTACCACTCTAATGCCGACGTTTTCAGAGTCATTTGGAAGCCCCGGTATAGGAGTGGATCAACGGCGCCTTGAATCTCTATTTGCCCCTCTATACCGATGCACATGTTTAAGGGGATCACATGCACCATCATACAGTTCAAGCTAAGGAAGCTTGAACCTACGAGGTATTGGGGCCGCGGTCACCTATCTGGCCAGGGGGTTTGCCACTTCTAGATAGGTGGGTCGCACAGGCGAATTATGAGGGCACACATGCGATCTTCGGGGGTCGATATGGCCACCTCGACCGCCTCGCCAATCATTGGAGTCGCCGGATGAGTCACCCGGCGCTCAGGGGCGTCTCTTCCCCGCCTCGGGGGAGTCCTACTCTGATCGCGGCTTCTTCGTCGATGATCATCCCACCTAGGAGATTGGCGGGCCGACCTAAGGGCGCTCCCTCCGAGCGGCGAGATGTCCACCGATGGTGGGCTCTGCGGGTGCCATCGATTTAGGGTTAATGCCTCCGAGATCCTACGGCTCTCCTTCCGGAGAATTTCTCACGTGGCGATGATGAATCGCAGCTGTCGACGTGTAATTTCTTCATCTACCTGTATCTGTTGTGCGGCGGCCTCCGTCTCTTCGTCAAGTTGCCTTAGTTGAATAGCAGCTTCTTTCTCGAGGCACCTCTGATGAGCGGCCTCCATCTCTACATCGAGATGTCTCTACTGGGCCGCTATCTCTTCGATGAGCCCCATCTGCCGGGCGGCTGCTGCTTCTTCGATCTGGGGGTGAAGGCTGCACCTCACATTCAGGAGTTTAGGAGTGACGGTGGATGTCCCGGCCCCACCTGCACCCCAATCATTCATCATCTTTGTAAAGGCGTCAAAGCCTTGGTGGATAGCACGGGCCGAGGCATGAATAGCCTCAGCCGTCCCCTCAAGGGCTACATCTGCCATGGAAGTCCCTCCAAGATGACGTGGCTAGTCTTCCATGGGATGTTTGCCACGGTTAGGACTTGGATTGAATTGTATAGGATTAGATATGGGTGTGACCCTAAGTTTCCACAGACGATGCCAATTGTTGCGGGGTAAAATCTGCTTACAATGAATGTATATTGAAGTGGAGAATCAAGGGCACAAATGATTACAAGTGTTTGAGGGTGATGGCGAGGCTAATCACGATTTGAGGATGATTTATAGATAATGATCTCAAGGTCGCCCGTCAATCGGAGTAGGTCGCCCGCTAGTTGGTGAAGGTCGCTCGTTATTTGGCGAAGGTCGTCGTGGATCGCTCGTCTACTGATAGTTGGGGTAAAATTCCTGCAAGAGGAGCAACTCGTCAGAAAGGCTGGGCCGACTGTCGGCCCGTAGCCCCTCCGATGCTTAAGTCAGTTGATGACTATTTGGAGAATGTCATACACGAAGGGCGATCTTAGAGGCAGATCGTCGCTTGCGTGGCGAACTAGCGTGGAAGGTGCGAATATGTGGAGGATATTCGACCTTGAATATAAGTAGATGTGTTAGGGGTTTCTTACAGATTAGCCAGCCAGCCAGCCAACCACGTCCTTGTGGAATGACATGTGGTATTTAAAGGCTGCTGGAGTCGGTTGCTTTAGCTGTGCTGGCGGTGCCAGGGTGTTAGGGATTCGGCCGAAGATGTCAGGGCCGAACGTGTAACGACCACTTTTCGTTATACGTTGTTCGTGCACGTGCTTTTGACCGTGCACGTGTTTGTTTTAGACTTTGCTTGTTTGTGAACACTTTCATGTGATATGCCGTTGTGAACGTCTCTGAGAGTATTAAATAATGGCACTAAATTGGAACGACGTTTCTCGAGTCGTTTTCCCACAATTTAATCTTACTCGATGAGACGTGACGACTTTCACTTTTGACGGGAGACGTTTCTATTTTTAGTTTCGTCGTCCGACGTCGGATTTGAGATCCGTCTTCTTAGTTAGCTCACTTTCGTCATCACGATCACCACGATATTTATTTTATAATTTTTGGAGTTTATTTGACCACTTTTATATTTTTAACAAGTTTTATATTATTTTTAATAATTAATTTTTAAATTAATTTCGGCCAAATAAAATTTATTTGAGTTTTAAACGTTTTAAAGAATTTTTGAGCCAATTTCCAGCTCATTTGGACCAAGTCAAATCCTTGGGTGAGTTGGAGAAGTTGAGATTCAAATTTTAAATTATTTTAAACTTCTAATCCTATTAGATTTAGCCCTAGACCAAGTCAACCCATCTACACTATATAAACAACCCCTAGGAAGACCTATTTTCGCAAGAAATTAGCCCTAGCCTCTTCCAAAACTCAAATTGGACGTTGCGACGATTCGTCGCAACGTTGCGACGTTCAGCCCCCGCTCTGACCGAGAAAACCAAGCAATTTCCATCGCTCCGACCGCTAGCCGCCCCCGCATCCAAGCCGCTCCACATCGCTGCAGCAGCCATCGCCACGTTCCCTCGGTCTGACCGAGGCCTTGGCTCGCATCCGCTTGTCGCCCCGCTCCGCACAGCGCTCCGCACCAACCCCCGCTTGTCGCCTCGCTCCGCACCACGCCCGACCGACCCGCTGCTCCGCACCGACCGGTGTTGCAAACGTTGCAACGTTGCAACATCGCCCCGCCCCGCATCCAAGCGCCTGACCGAGGCTCCCTCCCGCACTGACCGAAGGAAGCCCTCGCACCACAGCCACCCCGCAGCCGCTGCACACCCCAAAACGTCGCAGCCCTGCATTCTCAGCGCACGACCGAGGGATTCTCCCGCATTTGCGGGGTACGACCGAGAGTCGTTCATCGCAACCCCGCATCCGTCACACCACTTGCCTCCGTGGGCCCCCCAAGTTCTCCAGAGTTATTGTGGGCCCCCCAAAGGTCCCTAGGACTACTGTGGGCCCCACCTAGGTGCTTGCTCTTCGAGGATTTGCCGCGTACGACGTCATCGCACGTCGTAGCCCGTCGTCGCACGTGCGAGCTTTGGAATCTGGAATCGTCGCCCCGGTTGCTTGCTCTGAAATTTCCAGCAAGGAATCTAATTGGAAACTGGACTTGGAGCGCGATCTATTATTCCAACCCCCGGTGTCGCTACCCGACGCCGGTGTAGCTTTCGCGTCGTGTTGAGGTAACGCTTTGCACCCCTAGGACCCCCAACCCAATGCATGCTAATCAAGACTAAAATCAGTATTTTCAAAGTATTTTAAATGTTTTAAATTCACTAATCAAGATTAATAATATGGACTTTAGGCCGGTGGACTTGTGCACGTAGGATAATTGTGATTTTTGGACTCATTGGACGGTGTGCTCAGACGTCGTACTTGCAGGCAAGTGAAACTTGCCAACTCTTGTGTAGGGCCATGTTTTTAGGCCACTTCCTTGTTCCTAGCGTAAAAGAGACTAGTCAGTGAAATGATAGCTGGCTAGACGCCTACTTGATCTAGTTTGACAACGAAACTAGATCCGTCACCTAATTGATCTAGCTTGACAACGAAGCTAGATCCAACCCTTTAAACTTGTTGTTCATGCATACTAAACTGTCACGTTTACTTTCCTTACCTGTACGTACTTTTAACTGCCATGCATTGCATCTTACATGTCATCCAAATTGATTGTTGCATCGTAGCACACGCTACAAAATACTTGTACAAATCCGTGTTTCCGTGTTCCTGGCTAGGTGCACCCCTAGGCCATACTTGTTTAAAACACTTCCTGGCTCGTGATCCAGAAGCGAGCATTCCAAGTTCAGGGGTAAGGCCCTGGCTCGATACACGTGGAGGGGTAGGGATAAACGGTTACTTGAGCTTAGGAGTGGCCTGATCAGCCCTCTAGCCAAAAGACGGAATCTCTGTGCACGAGGTGCTTACTTTTCTTGTCTTGTACTTGTCTTGTGAATGATTCATGCAATACTTGTCATCCATGCCATGTTTAAATGCCATGCTCGTACTTTACTTTACTTTACTTTACTTGTTGCACTCATACTTTAAACTGCCATGTCATTGCATTCATGCTAGAACTGCTAGGTTGTTTTACCTACCTTCAGTTTCCTTGCACAAGTCTCTTGTAGACTTGCTGACATGTGCCCCTTGCTCTTTTGGGTGTCACATGTTAGACCCTGAGCCAGAGACCGTTGCTGAGTACGTGATGTGTTGCTGACGCTGAGCCTGAGTCCATGTCTGCCTAGGAGGAGTTTTGTGGATGCCGGTGATCTTTCTTGGTGACTTTGATGAGCTTCTTTTTAGGTTTGTTGTTAGTTGTCGATGTGTGTCACCTTGTTTTGTACGAGGTACTTTTGTTGGCCATGTTTGGGCCTTTAGACTCTCTTTTATTTCAGCCTGGTGGCTTTTCTGCGATGTTGGAATCTATATTTATGGATATTCTGAGATTATTCTTTTGTCTCATTTCATTATTATTATCTTGTTTCGCTCGCGTTGCAAGGACCTGCAGTTTTAAATTTGATTGACGCTTATCGGACTTGCAGCTTTGTAGCTTCAAGTCTGAGCGGACCTTCTCACGCTTCGCCTCCATATTTTTGGGAAGCGGGGCGTGACAGGTTTTGTTGGTGGCCCATGCAGGTCCAGTCTTGCAATTGCGAATTAACGAAATAACGATAATAACGGAATGTCCATTAAATAAATTGCAACATCCGAGTCATAAGCCTCGAGTCTAGTCATTTTCTTAGGACACTAGGTGATAAGAAGGTTTAGTTAGACGTCTGTGCTTGCTAGTTAGAGGCCCTGATTGTAGTTAGACCCCCCCTAGCAATTGATTTAATCGTCGTATGAGTTACCTTAGTGGTTCTTGTCTAACTCTGACCATATTAGACTTCTAGAATTTCCTTTTGTCGTTCGCTTGGGCTCATCGATTTCGGGCCAAGCTGAACGCATTTCGTTTCCGTCTAGCTCCTTAGAAAGTCTTAGCGCTTAGTTCTTAATCTTTAGTGGTCGACCGTAGGAGTTTCCCCGTAGATCCTTCAGATTCATATCCTAGGCATATGTATGTTTGGATCATTGGACCAATTTCCTTGCCTCGATTCACGAGATCGCCTCATGACGATCGTCGTCAATTTTCAAACATCTCCATTGCAAATCTTGGACCTTCTGAAAGTATTTTTTCAATCTTCTCTTCCACTAAGTTTAACTTTGTTCAAAATCTTAATATACTTATACTTCATTCTCCTTCATTGATTTAATTTTTTTTAAAACGTTGTCGGGATTTTTTGAATACTAGTTTATAGTGTTTCCCCGCCTATGTTTTTCGTACTTATGTAAATGTGTCGTCCCTTCATATATTAATTTTATTCTGAATCGTACTTTTATTCAACTTGTAATTTTCCCTCCTGATTTATGCCATTCATATACTTTCAAGGCACATGGAGTTTCAGCTTTCAGCAAGTTGGTTTTTGCTCGTCGTTTTCGCTACTTCAGATTTTTGCAAAATTACTATTTTCATAACCTCTTCCTGATTTAGACCCTCCATGATTTGATTTTAAAGACTTGCTATTCGATTTCGATAAATCTATTACTAAGTTAATATTATTTTTCCGTGCACCATACATACTTTCAACTATTTTTATATCCGTGCCAGACTTGTTGTGCTTGTATATTAAGAACCTTATGTAAATCAGTTTCTCATTTCTGGCAATCCCTGGCTCTCTAAAAGTAGTTTCAATGTTGGTTATTTTAAATTTGCCATAGCCAAAAAGTTTTGAAAGCATTTAATATGAGTTTAAATTCTTCTGTTACTTGATTTCATTCTTGACTTTCCAAAACTTTTTGACAACATTATATTAAATTACTGACGTATAAATTTTCTAAACCACGTCCTTAATATTAGTGTAAATGATTTTACTTCCATTTGAAAATTTTAAAACCAATAGACCATTTTCTCCTATTATGAATATTCGACTCAAACTTATTTTGAACAACTCGTTTATCGCTCTCCAAACATTTCTTTTCAAACGAGGATTTCAACTTTTGAAGTACAACAGTTTTCGAAATCCACGTATTTTAGCTTATGCTATTCACCCTATTTCCCTTTTCTGTATCCCATTTAAGCATCACTACATTTCCTTTTCCTTCAACCTAAACATCACCATTGAGCCAATGTTTTCCCTAACCAAGCCGTCTCCTTGTATTCGTCCTATCTGAACTCGTGCTTATCGATCCTTCCCTCGTCACGCTCTCGACCTCTCTTTATTGCTTAGACCTTAGGGTCCGTCAATGACTGTGCCAACCCTTAATTGTTAGTAGGCCCTTGGACCTTGTGAGGTAGTCGTAGTGCACGTACCTAAGTTGTGTACGTGGGCTTGAATGAGTGTACCCCCATAGTATATTGATGCTTGCCTATTGTGTGGTACATATATATATATACTCGGGGTTGTTCGTAATATTATGAAGGTTGCTTGTGTGATAGTATTCATAGCTTTGTGTGTGGTTAGCTATACCATACTAGAGATGCTTGTGTATATGAGAATTAGTGTGAGGATATCTAATGGAGTGTATGTAGTTAGAGATACGTGTAATGGTTGAAATAAAATGATTGGTAAAGCTATGTGTAAGCTAGGTGTGATAATAATAGGTGAACGTATAGATAAGAAAGTAGGCCTATTGAGTGACCCATATATTAGTATGTATGAGTATGTGCTCGTAGGTAGATATATATAGTGTTTAGACGTGAGTAGTTATGTTTTGTTGCCTGAGTATATACGTGATATACATATGGTAGTAGAATTATAAATTTGATTGGTATTGCTTGCTCTTGCGGAATGTTGCATGCGTACATACCATGAGGTATACACGACTAGTGCACATCTTAACTATGTATGTATAGGTGTTGGTATACTAATTATAGGTAGTAGGCTATGGTGTGAATATATATATTACTTATGTGTGACTATACGGTGAATGTTTGTACTATAGAGGGTATTATAAATATGTGGGTGCTGATGTCTGTAATGTTATTATTATGGTATATAAATTGATTTAACTATGTAAGTATTACCTGACTAAATATTAAGTGTGATTGGCTTATGGTATGCATATGGTTGTATTGGTAGACATATATATAAATATTGGAGTGATATTGGTATAGGTATGAATGCCGTGTTACGTATATAGAATATTCTGACATGTGTATTGAGTCTCACTCAAGCTTGAGTGGGTATACTCTAAGAATATTGAATGTATGTTTGTAATTGAATATAGCAATGTTTGATGTATGTATAGTGATAGGAGTGTTTGTGCCTGGTTGTGTTACACACATGATTGTGGGTCGCTACACCAGTATATAGTTATAGGTGTTGGTCTTGTGGTATAGTTAATTACTAAGGACTTGCCTGTGTGAACGTATGTGTGCTAGCTAAACTAGGTGTGTAGAGGTACTGGACATATGATGGTATGATTGTTGTAAGTAAATGAAATGTTAGCGTGTATGGGTGTGCACCATGCACGGGTAAGTATGTGCTTAGTTATAGGTATTGATGACTATGATATATGTGGCGTGTCGTAAATACAGTTATAGGACCGTACGTGATGTGAATATATGGTGAACTATTTGCATGTATTTGAATGACTATATATTGTGAAACTACAGTGGTGATGAATGTATATATATATATAGTGAAACTGGATTTATTTATGGTATGGTGTGACTACAAGTGTTGATGTGTTGGTGTTGGATGAATACTAGGGATTATTAGAGGGTAGTATACCCTTGATGTTTGTGCATAGGTAGCTACATATAGGTAGAGCAATGATTGTATTGGCTAAGTGTGAGACTATCCTTATATAAGTATCTGAACTATTGTTTTGTGAGTAGTAGTTATATAAGGGATGTATGTTTATATATATGATTGAAATACATGTATGAATTTGACTGACTATAATAAGTATAAATATATGACGTACGTGAATGTATATATATACGTGTTGGTAGTGTTTATGTTTGACTACCTAGTGCGTACATGAGCACTTGTAATGACTATACCTGGTTGAATTATTATATGACTTGATTGGGGTAGTTACTAGAGTGACTAGCTATACTAGGAAGTCCGAGGACGGACTTTATTCTAAGGTGGGGAGGATGTAACGACCACTTTTCGTTATACGTTGTTCGTGCACGTGCTTTTGACCGTGCACGTGTTTGTTTTAGACTTTGCTTGTTTGTGAACACTTTCGTGTGATATGCCGTTGTGAACGTCTCTGAGAGTATTAAATAGTGGCACTAAATTGGAACGACGTTTCTCGAGTCGTTTTCCCACAATTTAATCTTACTCGATGAGACGTGACGACTTTCACTTTTGACGGGAGACGTTTCTATTTTTAGTTTCGTCGTCCGACGTCGGATTTGAGATCCGTCTTCTTAGTTAGCTCACTTTCGTCATCACGATCACCACGATATTTATTTTATAATTTTTGGAGTTTATTTGACCACTTTTATATTTTTAACAAGTTTTATATTATTTTTAATAATTAATTTTTAAATTAATTTCGGCCAAATAAAATTTATTTGAGTTTTAAACGTTTTAAAGAATTTTTTAGCCAATTTCCAGCTCATTTGGACCAAGTCAAATCCTTGGGTGAGTTGGAGAAGTTGAGATTCAAATTTTAAATTATTTTAAACTTCTAATCCTATTAGATTTAGCCCTAGACCAAGTCAACCCATCTACACTATATAAACAACCCCTAGGAAGACCTATTTTCGCAAGAAATTAGCCCTAGCCTCTTCCAAAACTCAAATTGGACGTTGCGACGATTCGTCGCAACGTTGCGACGTTCAGCCCCCGCTCTGACCAAGAAAACCAAGCAATTTCCATCGCTCCGACCGCTAGCCGCCCCCCGCATCCAAGCCGCTCCACATCGCTGCAGCAGCCGTCGCCCCGTTCCCTCAGTCTGACCGAGGCCTTGGCTCGCATCCGCTTGTCGCCCCGCTCCGCACAGCGCTCCGCACCAACCCCCGCTTGTCGCCCCGCTCCGCACCACGCCCGACCGACCCGCTGCTCCGCACCGACCGGTGTTGCAAACGTTGCAACGTTGCAACATCGCCCCGCCCCGCATCCAAGCGCCTGACCGAGGCTCCCTCCCGCACTGACCGAAGGAAGCCCTCGCACCACAGCCACCCCGCAGCCGCTGCACACCCCAAAACGTCGCAGCCCCGCATTCTCAGCGCACGACCGAGGGATTCTCACGCATTTGCGGGGTACGACCGAGAATCGTTCATCGCAACCCCGCATCCGTCACACCACTTGCCTCCGTGGGCCCCCCAAGTTCTCCAGAGTTATTGTGGGCCCCCCAAAGGTCCCTAGGACTACTGTGGGCCCCACCTAGGTGCTTGCTCTTCGAGGATTTGCCGCGTACGACGTCGTCGCACGTCGTAGCCCGTCGTCGCACGTGCGAGCTTTGGAATCTGGAATCGTCGCCCCGGTTGCTTGCTCTGAAATTTCCAGCAAGGAATCTAATTGGAAACTGGACTTGGAGCGCGATCTATTATTCCAACCCCCGGTGTCGCTACCCGACGCCGGTGTAGCTTTCGCGTCGTGTTGAGGTAACGCTTTGCACCCCTAGGACCCCCAACCCAATGCATGCTAATCAAGACTAAAATCAGTATTTTCAAAGTATTTTAAATGTTTTAAATTCACTAATCAAGATTAATAATATGGACTTTAGGCCGGTGGACTTGTGCACGTAGGATAATTGTGATTTTTGGACTCATTGGACGATGTGCTCAGACGTCGTACTTGCAGGCAAGTGAAACTTGCCAACTCTTGTGTAGGGCCATGTTTTTAGGCCACTTCCTTGTTCCTAGCGTAAAAGAGACTAGTCAGTGAAATGATAGCTGGCTAGACGCCTACTTGATCTAGTTTGACAACGAAACTAGATCCGTCACCTAATTGATCTAGCTTGACAACGAAGCTAGATCCAACCCTTTAAACTTGTTGTTCATGCATACTAAACTGTCACGTTTACTTTCCTTACCTGTACGTACTTTTAACTGCCATGCATTGCATCTTACATGTCATCCAAATTGATTGTTGCATCGTAGCACACGCTACAAAATACTTGTACAAATCCGTGTTTCCGTGTTCCTGGCTAGGTGCACCCCTAGGCCATACTTGTTTAAAACACTTCCTGGCTCGTGATCCAGAAGCGAGCATTCCAAGTTCGGGGGTAAGGCCATGGCTCGATACATGTGGAGGGGTAGGGATAAACTGTTACTTGAGCTTAGGAGTGGCCTGATCAGCCCTCTAGCCAAAAGACGGAATCTCTGTGCACGAGGTGCTTACTTTTCTTGTCTTGTACTTGTCTTGTGAATGATTCATGCAATACTTGTCATCCATGCCATGTTTAAATGCCATGCTCGTACTTTACTTTACTTTACTTTACTTGTTGCACTCATACTTTAAACTGCCATGTCATTGCATTCATGCTAGAACTGCTAGGTTGTTTTACCTACCTTCAGTTTCCTTGCACAAGTCTCTTGTAGACTTGCTGACATGTGCCCCTTGCTCTTTTGGGTGTCACATGTTAGACCCTGAGCCAGAGACCGTTGCTGAGTACGTGATGTGTTGCTGACGCTGAGCCTGAGTCCATGTCTGCCTAGGAGGAGTTTTGTGGATGCCGGTGATCTTTCTTGGTGACTTTGCTGAGCTTCTTTTTAGGTTTGTTGTTAGTTGTCGATGCGTGTCACCTTGTTTTGTACGAGGTACTTTTGTTGGCCATGTTTGGGCCTTTAGACTCTCTTTTATTTCAGCCTGGTGGCTTTTCTGCGATGTTGGAATCTATATTTATGGATACTCTGAGATTATTCTTTTGTCTCATTTCATTATTATTATCTTTTTTCGCTCGCGTTGCAAGGACCTGCAGTTTTAAATTTGATTGACGCTTATCGGACTTGCAGCTTTGTAGCTTCAAGTCTGAGCGGACCTTCTCACGCTTCGCCTCCATATTTTTGGGAAGCGTGGCGTGACAGAACGTGTCAGACATGCTTTTGTCAGGCTACCATGGCCGTTAATGTCAGGCGCGCTTTTGTCAGTCTGTCTGGCGACGAAACGGCTAGGTGCACTTTTGTCTGGCTGTCAGGCGGCGAAGCGGCCGGGTGCGCTTTTGTCAGACTTGTTTGTAGTGAAACTGGCAGTGATACTAGTGGCGGATCGCCTCCCTCATTGGGCGGACTGCTTCGGGGCTGAGAGGTAGGCGAGCTTCCTCTGGGGCGAGTTGGCGTAGACCGTACGTGCACGATCAGCTGGTGGGCTTTTCTCTTTGATTCGGATGACGAACTTGTCGCTCTGCTTGGGCGAGTTTCTCTAAGACTCGGCGAGCTAGGTTTCATTGTGGAGATTCGACGGGCCTAGATCGACTGGGCCGATCTTGAGGTCGTAACAACTACCAATTTGGATTTTTTATAAATTACTATGTTTTTATAAAAATATCTGTCTTAAAAAATTTTAATACGATGTATGCAAAATAGTTTTATGTACATTCAAAGTTATATGCATATATACATTCAAATTATATGTATCTTGAAGATGGAACCCCTTTACCTTTGTTTGTCGGCCTATTTATAGGTAGCTCCTTCTTGACGATGTGTAACCGTCCCTCATTGATTAGGGCATGATCTCCTCCGGGATTCGAGTTAACGGCTGCCCATTTACTCGGCCCCATTAACTCTCCCATGAATGTCGACGCTAGTCCAACGATCGAATGACCCATTCGTTTGACTCAGATGTAACCCGCTTGGAGGTCGAAGGGTATTGGGTCGAGGATGCTGGTTGACTCGGAATGACGCTTAAGTGCACGCCTTCCGCTCCCAAGCGTAGGAGCGTCAATGCAATATAAAAATAACCGGTGAGTACCGGGTCAGATTACAGGGACAAGTCGTTCTATATTCACAAATTTGATCGATAAAGAAAAATGAAGTGTGAAAACAACCACCTCAACTAACAGTGGATGGGGGTGAAAAAAGTGTGTTGAATCTACAATTCTAACCTACGCCCTAGGGGTGGAGATCCGAATCGGCAAGCAACGAGGAGGACTCATGTGGTGTGTGTGAATGAGACAGTGGGCGTGGGAATTCATCCCAAATATAACTCAATTGATCTCCCGGCTAAGGGAGCTCAATCGGAAAATACAGCATTTCATCGAACGTATGAGGTGCAATAAGTAATGAATGAAACTCATACGAGTAATCAATTAAGCACACTAGAGAGGATCCGCTATGATGATCCTCTTCTTGGATTTCCCCTTAGGGTTCCAATAAACAAATTAACTCAAGTTTCATACACAAATTTAGAGAATAAAATTGTGCTAGAGATGCAATTCTCAACCCAATCAACAACAATCAAACAACACAACCACACAAGATAGATTCAGAAATTCATAATGAAAAGGAGAAGTTTTTGCTCAAAACAAACATCCAATTTACAATACAAAACCCTAAATCAAAATTACACAAGAGTTAAGAACAATTTCACCAATGTGTCACTCAAAGGTGGAATCCTCATGCTCAAGTGCTCCTCCAAGCTCCAAGCTTCCTCAAGCTCCCCCCCATGGCCTCCAATGTCTATCCCTAGCCCTAAAAAGATCAAAAAACAAAGAAGAAACCCAAAAAATAAAAAAACAGCCGAGCGCCTCTAATTTTCGCATTGAGCGCAAATAACCCATTAACGGGTCGGGTCCGGGCGCCCGCCCCCGCATCCAAGCGTGCGCTGCAGCTTGGGCGGGCCGGCCGCTGGGCCGGCCCGCACGCATCGTTATATGCTTTTATTTATTTTTTTTAAACTTGCGGCCCGCTCCAAGAGCGGGCCGCTGCTTTCGATTTTTTTTTATTTTAATAACAAACTCAGCGGCAAGCGGGCCTGATCAGCATCTGGCGCCACGTGGCACCACGTGCTTGCGCCATGTGGTGCCCTCTAATTTTCTTTTTAAATGGGTTTAAAACCCCCTTTTCTCCTTCAAAAAAATCACCAAAAATATCTAGGAGGCCCAGAAAATTCCCAAAAAATTCTGGAAAATCCCCAAGACTCCTAGGGGTACTTGAAAAATATAAGAAGGAGAAATTAGTCCATATAATGAGAAAATTAATATAATGACTATTATAAATACAATATTGACCTCCCAAAATTCATATAAAATATTCCAATGCTCAAATAATTCTCAAAAAATGACGATATGATTACAATAATGGTAGGAGCATATGAAAAATAGTAGGAGGCCAATAAAGACGATAAAACCCGTATTTTGTGCCAAGAATGAGAATAAGCCCCGAAAATGACATAAAGCGAAAATATACCCAAAAGAGCACGATTAAGTATAATCTTTGGAACAAAATGGGGGTAGTTAGGGGGTATAAATATACACTTTTCACTCCGAATCAGATGCTAAACGGGCCGGGTATGCCGATACCCAAATTGAGTTCGCACACGTGGACTAACAGTGATTGGAACGGTTCATTTTGATCTTCCTATTCTAAAACCACAAAACAGTAAATATCAAATGAAACTAAGAGGTTTTGCATGTTCATTCATCCGTCACAAATTTAGCATTTTTGCATGGATAGAAATTTTTATGATGGGTGGACGTACATGAAAAAAATCCTTGGGTTCATCTAATATTCAATGTTTTGGTGTTTTAGAATGTGAGGCACAAAATGAACGGTTTCAATCTTTTGAAAAAATAGGGAGGATGACTTCTAACAAATGACACATATGGTATATGTTTTCCATTATTCTCATATTTCAAACTTGTTAACGGGAAGGTTTCGGTCAACAATAAGTTGGCTGCCATTCACGCCTTGAGTTAACGCGTGCCTTCATCAGCCGGGATGATCGGGCTCTCCTACTAGGTAGCTCGGGTTTGCAAGGTGGCGAGCGAGTTGCTTGGAAGAAGTCTGATCTAGCTCAGAGAAGCTCCAAGCTTGTTGAGGATCACCTGCCGAGCTATCTGCATCACAAGAAAACGTCAGAGGGTCGGATTTGGGTCCGACCCAAATCCCCTCAGATTCTTAAGTTAGTATGGAACTTAAGAAAGGATCGGAAATAGCGAGATCGATCTAGCGGGAGATCGTTTGTGAGGCTGGCCGACCGAATCTAGTAGGAAGAAATATGTGATGGAGAGGATATAGCAAGTGTTGTCATAGTACCTAGCACTCAGTAGCTCTGTTGACATCCATGTTCCTCCGAGGTTTGGTCCTTTTGTAGGAGTGACATCACTTCCATCTTGTCGTGAGATAGCTGCTTCATCCCGATCGTGGCACATGTTTGCCTTCATCTCGGGCGTAGTGAGCGAGTGACCGCTACGCTATTAGTGGGCCAATTTTCCCACTTCTTCTTAGGGACGTGGGGGTTTAATGGGTGCAATTTGAACCGTCTTTGACCGAATAAACGGCTTGACATTCTCTTGGGTTCGTCTCTTGGGTTCGACATGCTTGATGTGTCTGATGGGCCGCTTTGTTTTCCTTGACGGGCTTGACCCGATTGGGCGTTAAAACCCCGCATATTTGTATATGGGGCCGGCCTATTGACGCTAACTAGTGCTGGCCCAGTGATGCTAATAGGAGCCGGACAAATGATGCAACAAAACTCCTTTTGAAAGTGAACTAATTTGGGATGCAAAATCATTTCATGTGGTCTTAGGGTTTGGTTGGCTATTAAATTTTTTTAACCATTGTTATTAATGCTGCCGTCTGTAGCAGCCGCAGCTGCAACCAACCCAGATTAATTGCACTTGCAGAATAGAAGCCATAAATTATTGATAGAGTGGAGTCAAAGCCATGCATGTGTCTGCGCTAATGAGGCTGACGCCAAGTTAGCAGCATGAATTAATTTAATTTTATTTATTGAATGCAACTCCGCCGTTTAATTAGGTAAATCTTATGCTTTTTCTGTGCGCAATGATTGTGATGCTCATGCAACACCCTCCGAATCAACACTTAAAATGAGTCTCTCGCCTCAGCAACGATTAATTCGTATTATTTATGGGCTAGATCAAATTTTGATAATTGTCCTATTAAATTTTCCTTGAAAAATATTGTAAAAATCCAATTAAAGAGACTCATGATTTTATTGTGCTGGCAGAGTTAAAAAGGCTGCAGATGAGCTCTGCGACGGCAGGCATAACAGGTGGGCATGTCGCTTGCATCGGAGAATTAACGGCGATCATCTTCGCGCCTCTCCTTCATTTACAATCCATTAACGGCGCCGTTTAGTAATCATCTTGACGCTGGGCGGTTGATGGGTGAGATGAGCATTAATTGACAGTCTTCAAGCTGTATATAAGCTGCTTCTCTAAATATTTTCTTTAGAATTTGATCGAAGGTTTGGGATGGCGTTTGGCGTTTGGAGCAGCTCAACTCTCGCAGCGGCAGCTGCTGCTGCGGTTCTCTGCATTTTAAGCTCTCTCCATTTCTGCCACTCTGAGAAAGGTATAGACTAATCAAGAGGTTTTTTCCCCGTTAATCTCTCTGCTTAGTTTAACATGCACATTAATTGTACGTACGCACCCAGCCCCCAACTACACCTTCCTGAAGCAAGCCACGGACTCTCCCGCCATCGCCCGCTACGACTACATCATCGTCGGCGGGGGCACCGCTGGCTGCCCTCTGGCCGCCACCCTCTCCCAGCACTCCACCGTCCTCCTACTGGAGCGTGGCGGCTCCCCATACGGCAACCGCAACATAAGCAACCTCTCCAGCTTCGCCAACACCCTCTCCGACACCTCCCCCACCTCCGCCTCCCAGCGCTTCGTCTCCACCGACGGCGTCATCAACGCCCGCGCCCGAGTCCTCGGCGGCGGAAGCTGCCTCAACGCCGGGTTCTACACCCGCGCGGACCCCGGGTACGTGCGGGACGCCGGGTGGGACGGCAGGCTGGCCAACGAGTCCTACGCGTGGGCCGAGAGGACGGTGGCGTTCGAGCCACCGATGCTGCAGTGGCAGTCGGCGGTGAGGGATGGGTTGCTGGAGGCCGGGGTCACCCCGTACAACGGGTTCACGTACGATCATGTGTACGGGACGAAGGTCGGCGGCTCGATCTTCGACAGGGACGGGCATCGGCACACCGCGGCGAATCTACTGGAGGCTGCCAGGCCGGAGGGCATCACCGTCCTGCTGCATGCCACCGTGTCCAGGGTCCTCTTCAGGCTCAAAGGTGAGTGTCACACAAATTACTTCACAAACTTACTTTGTGATTAATTTACAAATCCTTTTCAGGAAAGCCAAGGCCAACAGCCCACGGAGTGGCATTCAGGGACGCACGAGGATTAGAGCACCGGGCGTACCTCAACAAAGGGTCGCACAACGAGATCATCATTTCCGCGGGCGCAATGGGGAGCCCGCAGCTCCTGATGCTGAGCGGCATCGGCCCCAAGGCCCACCTCGAGTCCCTCGGAATCAATGTCCTCCTCGACAATCCCTCCGTCGGCCAGGGGATGTCCGACAACCCCATGAACGCCATCTACGTCCCCTCCCCCCTCCCCGTCGAGACCTCCCTCATCCAAGTCGTCGGAATCACACATCTCGGCACCTACATTGAGGCCGCCAGCGGTTCCCTCTTCACCGCCGGCTCGGCAGCCGGCAACTCCCTCTCCAGAGGCGGCTTCATCCTCGAAAAGATCGTCGGGCCGCTCTCCGCGGGCCACCTCGAGCTCCTCAACAGGAATCCGGACGAGACTCCTGCGGTCACCTTCAACTACTTCAAAGAGCCCGAGGACCTACGCAGGTGCGTGGCGGGCATCGAGACGATCGAGAAGGTGATCGAGTCGAAGGCCTTCGCAAAGTTCCGGTTCCCGTTCATATCGATGCAGATGCTCCTCAACATGACCGCCGGTTTTCCGATGAACATGTTGCCGAAGCACGACAACGATTCTACGTCGCTGGAGCAGTTCTGCAAGGACACCGTGATGACCATATGGCACTATCACGGAGGCTGTCAGGCTGGCCGGGTCGTCGACCATGATTACAGGGTCATCGGCGTCGATGCCCTTCGAGTCGTCGACGGCTCGACGTTCAACCATTCTCCGGGAACCAATCCACAAGCAACCGTCATGATGCTCGGAAGGTTTGATAAAATTTTCTTCCATGTTCGCGTTTTTGTTTGTTTGTTTGTTGAGAGATGGAAACTATATTGAGGATACTAATTTCATTTACAGGTATATGGGAGTTGTGATTCAGACCGAGAGGCTCAAGTCTAAGAAATCGGAGCGGAAAGTTTGAAGCTTTTGATCCGACATTGAATTCAAATAGCGCACATCAACATTTTGGAAACAAAAGGGATACTGCTAGCTCTTCTTATTCTCATCGTTGCCTAGATTCGATGGCACAACACAGATTGATTGTTTGAATAAAGGATCGAAAGCTTATTTGGATTGATTGTGTGTATTGGCTTGGTTAAGCAAGCGTTTTTCATGAATACAGGTATAATCCTGAAGACTTCGGTTTAATATCCAATTTATGTGCATATCAGGTGCTTTTAACTCTTTCAAAGATTCGGCCTAACGTCCCGACAATTAAACGTATTAGGGCATGGTTACTTTTGCTTTGGTATTATGGAATGTAGACTCGTGTATTGTTGACAAATCTCACCAACTCTGGCCATAAGACTGCCCAACTAATTTTATTTGTAAATGAAGCCAAAAACGAGGGAGTTTTATGATTGTTAAGAGTGAGGAATAAAGTGAAGCGAAAACATCCATCGTAATGTTGGAATGCGAGTAAGCCAAGTTTTACAAGTACTGTGAAGCTCTGAAATGACAACTGGCAGCATATTAACAAGGCATTAGCACAACGCTGGAGTCGGGGCCAGGAAAAGAAAGTAACTACCAACCGACGACTCTTTCATCATGTGAATTAAAGTCTGCCTCAAATTTATTGCATAAATGATTCGCTGGCATCACCATCCAAGCGTAATGGCATTTGCAGGTGCAGAGATAAGGATTGACGAAACGTATGAACCGAATAATTTTTGCATTTATTGACTACCAGAGAGTGGCCCAATATAAGTTGTTGCAGCCATTGAATGAATCAAGGTGCTTTTGGATTACCATGGTTAATAGCCATAGTTTTAACTGATAATCAAGGTACCATTGAATGAATCATAGATAAGATGCTGATTGGCCTAATATATTTTTCAAGTGCCTGATAATGTAAACATGAATGCAAGAAGAAGTCAGTTTTTGCTCCACCTTTCTGCTGAGCAAGTTATCACTAAGCCAAAGCACGAAACAGCTCAGCTTCACTGGCCATGATTATGGTTGATATTGCTGAGAAGAGAGGAGCAACAGTCTCATCCATGGTACTCCATTGGCCAGGCACGAAGATCAGCTCTGAAAAAGTAGAGAAGAGATGGTAAGACAGAAGAATACAAAAGAGCGGATGTTCGTGTTTTCACCACGGTCACAGATGACTGGGGCGAGGTATCCTTACCAATGGATTAGTCTTGCTCATGGGTATGGCTGGCATGTAGTTCTTGACGCACCTTGGGGACTCACTAGGCTTCTCTTCAATCAAACCAGACCTCATCATGTGCGCTTTCTTCAAGATTTTTGGAGAAGATCCATCAGGATTTGCTGGACTATTCAGCAAAAAGATCCAGCAGGGCAATTTTGGAGGTGTCGACAGCGGACCATAGTGTGGGGATAATTAGCATCGTCCTAGGCTGCCTTACGTACCAAGTGACATTTTCGTGAAAGCGTCGCACCGTCAAGCTTCAAATATTGAGAAGGTTATAAAGCCCATTCTCCGATCCAACATTAGCTCAAAGCTGAGGGTGCGTCAAATAAAAGAATTATATGACTTGATGAGAATAATGAAAAACAGCAATGGGTGAATCATCCAGGAACACGTACTTGCAGTGATCTAAATATAATTTGGAGATCAAATGCAGATATTTGGATCATGCAGATGCCGCAGGCCTTCTTCTAATCAGCGAGTTGCCCGGGTAATTGGCTGGCGAATGCACTAATGAAGCTGAAACATCCTCGCGCACAGGGTGGGAGACCTCTGGTCAGAATGTACGGGTCCCTGGGCAAACTAACCAGATGATCTGCACTAGCAGTGAATTTGTTTGATTGGAAAGGAGATGAGATCGATCCAGTACGTATACCAAATCTTGCTTATAGCGGCAACATCTCCCTAAGATTGATTGATCTAGTTTACAATTCGACGCAACATCAATCCTGTTAAGGCCAAAAATGACCGAAACAATAATAATGCTGACGTGGGCCCTTTTTACTGAGTTGGAGCCTCGTCAGCCGGTTGAGTGGGACCCTAGGTTAGTAGAACCAGGGTCGTTGACAATTTATAGTAGACTTGGGATGCTTGTTCGACCCTCAAATGGATCGATCCTCGGTCAATTGGTATTGACGAGCACCCGCACGACCTTCTGCTGGTTGAATACTGTCATACGAGCCTCCCACTGAATCGAGCCTCGATAATCTGCACCACAAGAAAGCGTCGGGGGGGAGGGGGGGGAGGAGGGGTCGGATCTTGGTTCCAACCCAAATCCCCACTGATGCTTAAGTTAGATGGGAACTAAGGAGAATCGCAGGGCTGTCAAAATCGAGCCAAGGAGGTACGTCTTGAGTCAGTCTCCACAAAATATGATGAGGAAGAAATATATCGTGTAGATGGTAGAGGGTTAGAGAGTAGGTTACCCCGTACCTTGGGAGTTGGGCCCCCTTTACATTGGCCTTTCAGGTATTTATAGATGACGATCTGCTGATTGCGAATAACCATCCCTCTTGATCAGGACGTGATCTTCTCCAGGGTTGATGATAACAACTGCCTATTTACTCGGTCCCATAAATTCCTCCCTGAGTATCAGTGGAAGTCCAACAGTCGAATGAGTTATTCCTTTGACTGAGTATTATTCAGCCTTAATGATGGGTTTCGGGTTACATGGCCGAGGTTGTAGGCTCTATATGGGCCGTGTATCTTGACACCGCTTCGTGGACCGTACACGTGCACAAACAAATCCAGTTTAAGATTGATTAGGTTATGGTTAGTTTTATTGGGTAGGATGTAGTTTAAAATTCGACTAAAACTGATTGATTATTTTTTGACCAAAAACATACAAATCTCATTCTCCAAGGTTGTTGATGCTCACAATGTTCGTTACGTCATATCATGTCAACTATCTCTGGGGCTCATACAACCTTAAATATCAAACTTCGTCAATCCTCAAAGATCCGTCTACTCTTATTGATCCTTAAAGAGTATCTCCTGACTCTCGTCATCTGTGACAAAGGCCATACAAATCATCATTGACTTTTGTTGACTCCCACTGACATTCGTAATTTCGATTTTTAGAATGTAAACATATTTTCTTATATATTATGTGTTCTATGATAAACCTTTCCATGTTTTTAGGATATATTTAGTTATATATGAAAATTGTTTAATTAGTGTATAAGATAAATTTTATCTTACATTATGTGATACAATATAAGATATACGATATAAGATATGATAATAACAGAAAATGAGAAACGATATTAACTTTGGTCATGATCTATCCTGTCATCCATCTCAAGTCAATGTCATGTCACAAAGCAAAAACATACACCACGAAGGAAGCATTAGCAAAGTTAAGCAAAATGAGCGGTCATAAACATACAACTGACGTCATAGGGCTAACACTACCAAATACATGCAAATATAGCCCAAATTAAATTTTCTACCTATAATGTCATATATGAAAATTGATTTGCGCACCCAACATTTTGATATGTGCACATACTACTTATTTACAAGTTTGCTTCGCGTACAAACCCAAATATTTTCCTCTTTTACCCCGCGTACATTCCCACCATTTTACTCCGCCGACGTCTATCGCCGCCCCCTCCCCCCTTCCCTCGCCACCGACGAGGAGGAGGAAGTGTTGGTGACCGTCCTCTTTAACCCACGCCGCCCCGCCCCTCTTCCCCACCCCTCCTCTCTAGCCCCTCCCCCACCTCCACCGTGTGCCCCCCTCCCCCGCCGTCCCCAGCTTCCTCCCACCAATCCCTAGCCCCTCCTTCGACCGTCCCAGCCCCCCACTCCCACCCCCTCCCCCAACCCCCCAACTCTTTGCCCTCCTCTCCTCTGCCCCATCCGCATGCCCCACTACCACCTCCGCGCTCCACATCTCCCCAGCACCCCCCTCCCCCTACTCCGACCTTCCCAGCCCCTCCCCTACCCGTCAACTACCGCCCCCCTCCGTTGCTCCCCTCGTCCGCAACAGGAAGAGGAGGGCTGGAGAGGTCAGAGGTTGGGGAGGAGCCGGAAAGACCACGGCAAGATCAGACGACAGTAGAGGTAATTGGACAAAGTTTTTCTTCGGTGAAACCCCGACAGAGCCGCAGGGACTTTTTCAAAATTTTGGTAATTGGTATGTGCACATGAGTAATTTCAGTGGCAAACTTGTAAATAACTGGTATGTGCATGCAGTAAATCGGTGGTTGCACAAATCAATTCCCGTCACATATAGCAATAATAAGTTCAAAGTTAGATGAGGTTCAAAACAAGCAAACCAAATGCGAAGATTCGGTGTAGTTCAGCCCAAGCACCTTGCCTAGATCCATTCCATGAGGAAAATTCCACCAGGACGATTTTCAAACTCTCTTTCAAACTTGTTACACCCTTGGTTGATACGAAGCTGTATCTTCCCATCTCCCATCTCCACAACCGGATATTGAATCCCCTATAAAGCTTCCAATCCTCGATCTCTTAAACCCCACGGAATCAAGTTTACACTTTAAAAGAGAAAAGGATCGATGTTTGATTTCTCAAAGATCTCCGGTACAAAAGCACAGTCTTAACCGTCATAATAGAGAAAATAATTAAAGATGCATATTTTTGCAAAGAGATGGACTATATGCACCTCAATTTGAGGTGCAAGGAGGTGACTTATTGTCAAAAGTGAAAAAAAAACTCACATTATAAGGTCACTTCTCCTCCTCTCTCCCCCAATTTTTTGCCACTTTTGGATAAAAGTCACCTCCTTGCACCTCAAATTGAGGGGTATTTCGTCCATCTCTTTTTGCAATATCTTCTTCTTTTGTATGGCAATCAATGATAATAGCCGGCGCCTTTGGCATATTGGTAAGGCTCTTGGCCCCGAATACCCAGGTCGAGGGTTCGAGGCCCGTTGCCAATGAATTGAGGGGCGTTTGGTGGGCGGCCTGTAAGTCCTCTGTAAGCGCTCTAAGAGCCCGGAGGCTTGCCCTGGCCCGTGGTGGGGACCGCTGCCTAAACCACCCGAACTTTTGCTTACCAAAAAAAATCAATGATAATCGGTACAGAAACTTAATGGACTATGAGTATCCCAAACATGAACTTTGACATGTTATGTGTCAATTCGAACATGGTGCTGGGTCTATTAATTAGCAGTTACATTGGACTTATATCTACTTTCTTGAGTGAACTGTTCTAAACAACACTCCTGGATTTTTCTAGTTGGTACCTAAAGAATTGGCACCTACAAATTGAACCATCCCATAAATGTTTCCATCACGGCTATCGGTCAATTATGACCTATGAAATAAGATTAAAATGTTATATTGGACTCTGATGAAATAAAGCCTTGAAATGAACATGCAGTTAAATAATATTTGCATTCTAAGCCGTTAAAAGAAACAAACATGTGAAAATCTCATCAGATCTCTTCTATCATAAACCTCTTCGAAGTTCAAACAGTAGTGCACATTATTGAATCAGCAAAAAGTGGTTATAAAGCAATCAATATATGAAGTTTTAGTATAAACTTAGCAAAAAATGTAACTAAGAACGGACGCATGTATTGATACTTGCGCACACCCCCTCTCCGGGAGGTTTTAAAGTATTTTTTGGCGAATTTCTTTTTTGCAGATGTTAGTTCTACATGTTAGGCAGCCCCCATCCCCCCCAAAAAAAACAAAATTTCAAGTCAAACAAACACAATTTGGGCATCGAAACATCCATCACAAAAAAGTTGCACAAACAGTCCAGTATTCTGAAACTTTTTTGCAACTTTTCTGTAATGGATGTTTCGATGCCCAAATGGTGTTTGTTTGACTTGAAATTTTGTTGGGGGGCTACCTAACATGTAGAACTACCTACTGCAAAAAAAATTTGAAAAATATACTTTAACCCCCCCCCCCTCCCAAGAGGGGATGTGCGCAAGTATGTTACCCGCGCACGTTCTCAGGCACATTTGCCTCATAAACTTATACTTTTTAAACTTAAATAATATTTTCCTTTGAGCTGTTAAAAGAAACAAACAACATGATGTGAAAATCTTATCAGAACTCTTCTATCCTGACCCTCTTTGAAGTTCCAACAATAGTATACCTTACTGAATCAGCATAAGGTGAATATAAAGCTATCAATATATGAAGTTTTAGTATGAACCTATACTTTTTAAACTTATCTCCAGGACTTCTAATAGCCTAGGTGACTATAAACAACCCCCCCCCCCCCAACAAAAAAAAAAAACCACACACACACACACACATGCGCACACCCACACACACAAATGAAACATCACTTCGCTTAAAGCTTCCATGTTATGTCAACTATATATTTTTCCAGAAAACATGATATAATGAGAATTATTTGGTTACACGCTTGAACTCAGAACAAATACAATGACCTAATAAAAAATTATATTACAGAAGGAGCATCCCAAAGGTCATTGATCCACAAATATATAGTATCAAAAGAATTGATAAGTCTCCTTTAAAATTATTCTTTGCACGCATCCTGTTATTATTTATTATTTATTTGTACAGTTAAAAAAAGAAGTTCAACATCCACGAAACAACTAAATAAACCCTTGAAACTTAAAGTTTTGACCATCCTTTTCTCCATTCATCCATCAAGAGCCATTTCATTTAGTAGGTAAAAACAGATGCTACATAAAAATAAATCTGAGGGAATGTGATTGGTGCAAGTGAGACCTTTGCTCTACATTCCCCAAGTAGAGCAATCAAACAATTCCAGAACATTCTACAAAGAAATCTAAGTGCTTAAGCTTATATTAAGTGATATGTTGGCTCATCTGAAAACTCTCAAGTCCAGAAATACATCTTTAAAATTCAATTTCTTTCTAGATCCCTGCATACTTGAATTGACTTAATACACATATATATGTACCAGTGTCTTTATATGACGACAATATGCAACTATCTTTTTTGCTTCCTACCTTACATATTCCTAAAGCATGCAAACAGTCAAAAAAATCCATGATCAAAAGCATGGCCGATCAAGAATCCTGTCTAGCAGCAGCAGCAGCAAATGCATTACTGCTCATAAGCCAATCCTTCATCTATCGCTCTGGTGCAAGAATAGACCCAACTTAATCATTGACAAAATGGGCTTTAAAGGACTTTGCTTTATGTGGAGAGTCAAAAGAAACCAAACTAATAGAGGAAAGTAATTAGGTGCTCTAATTTTCTTTAAACCCTACATATTGGTGAATAGATTGTCAATGTGGACGATACAATGTTTCAATTTGGTTCAACATCAATGCCACTTTTGCGCCGATGACTAGCATTATCATTCTATTGCTAACATGTACAATACAAAAGTTATCCAAGTGCAGTAGAACATATTTAAAGCATATATCATCCAATTCTAGGATTAACATAAAAATTAACAACTAACTCACACAAAGATTAAGACAGAAACATAAAGTTAATGAAAGATAAAATGTACATCTCAATACCAAATTATATTAAAAATTAAATTCATAGAGTTGGTGCAACAGGCCAGTATAGAAGAAACTCACAATCATTACATTTACTCTCAAGAGTAATCACTAACTATTCATAAATCGCATTACTAACAGTGTTACCCGCCATGCAAAGTAGAAATAAAAACCACCACATCCTTCTCCTCCAGTGTCGTATCAAGATTGCCGCACAATTCCCAATCGCAGTCGTTCACCAGCACCAGCACACCAGGCCTCCTACATTACCAACAAATAAAAATAAATGTTAAACAAAAATGTGTAGCTAAGACATGGCATATTGAAATTCTACAAAAAAAAGATTCAGAATTTTAGCCGGAGGCTTACACCGAATCCCCTTTCATGAACATTTCAGGTCGCTCCTTGATCAAGTTGGTCCGGACCCAAGATAGCAGGTCTCGCATCGTGAACTGCGATCAGAAAGAACCAAATTTGATATCGATTATCGACAAAATTAATGTTAATGATCGAATTACCTTCTCTCCTTCGGATTCTGGGAGTTGGATGTCGACGTTATGGATCTTGACGGAATCACATAGAAGTTCAAGACCACCGCTAAAAGACAACGAGATAGAGAATAGTGAGCCATAATATATTTTAGAGGATCTAGGAATCGAGAAATTGTTGAAGATGATAGGAAAATTACCCAAATTCCAGCGAGAGATGCATCTTTGGCTCCCCCTTGAAATCAAATTGAAGGGGGAAATGATCGAAGGAATTCCTTGAACCCTAGACCACTACCCGCTGCTGTCCGCCGCTTTTGGCTATTCTGTGATTTTAGGTTGGGGAATGCTGCTAATTGCACCGCATGATTCTCTAAATTCATTGCATGTGTGAATACACCGTATTGGTCTTTTTGTCTTTCTTAAAAACCACTCTCATTTCCAATTTATTTTCTTAAAAACCACCCTCATTTCTCCATTCCCATCAAATAAATGCAATTTATCACTCTAGATTACGTTATAATTGTAGCCTTGGGTTCAATTTTATTGTTGTGCTACTACGATTCCAAGAATTAACAACAAACTCCTCAAATATCCAAAAATTACTCAAGACCGGAGAAAAAATGTTAACGAATGGAAAGGATTCATACAAGCAGATTGCACATCTAAAATCGTCGTCGCCCATCGAATTTCTTGCGGAAGATGGAGAAGACTCCATTATTATCCGATAGCAACGAAAAATGAACAAAAATTAAGAAAAAGAACAGTGAGCACATCGAATTTCTTGCGGAAGACAAAGAAAACCCTATTATTAACCGATAGAAACAAATAATGAAAAAAAAATAAAAATAAAGGAAAAGTGATTATTTGGGGAATAATTACTTCATTATTATCGTAGAGCAGATGTCGTTGGTTGGATCATTGAGATCATGTAATCAAATGGACAGGGTTGTGTAGTGTTTACTTGCATTTAACTAAGATTTTAATGGGTTTACTTCATTTACAAAAGGAGGTATGGTTAAAATAGGAAATATGAATGGTTTTTTAAAAAGAAAAAAATATCAATGCGGTGTATTCATAGGCGCGCTGAATTTAGAGAACCATGCGGTGCAACTAACATCACTCTAAGTTGGAGACTCCTCTGTGGCCCTACCGTTTTACTCTGCGCATCTACCATTTATTTATAAGTTTGCCATTGTCCACGAGCACATGCCACCTATTAGCAGGTTTAGCACTGAAATTACTCACCATGTCCTTCTAGTATCAAATTTCCAAAAATAACCCCTAGACGTGCTCGGTCAGTAAAAAAGCCATACTGTGGCGGGTGGTAACGCCTCCCCTTCCTCCAACCTCCCCATCCACACCTTCCCCTCTTCTCACCTTCCCAGCCCCGCCCCTCCGCCGACCTCCCAGCCCCCTTATCCCGACCTCCCCAGGCCACATCTCCCTCTTCCTCTCGAGGGGCGAACGGCGGCATCGCCCCCCGGCCCCGACCTCCCGAGCAGGCCGAGCCCCACAGCCGCCCCCTCCGCCCCCTCTGCCGACTTCCCCAGTGCCCCATCTTTCGACCTTTCCAGCTTCCTCTCCCTCTTTCCCCACCACCCATTCCAAACCCTAGTAAATCATCGTAAAAGTCATCGGCGTCGTCGTCGGGGGTTGGGGGTATGGATAATAATCGGCATGTCCAAAGCACGTTTGGGCTTTCATTTGGGCATGCCATCTACCGTCCCTTCATGGAAGAATGTGTGTAAGAAAGATGGTATGAAGGGATATTTCTTACACATTCTTCTTTTTGACCATCTTTCTTACACATTCTTCCATGAATGGACGGTAGATGGTGATCGCTCCGGGACGTAACCCTAAAGAACGGTTGTAGTTTTACCGCAAGTGCACGGTGTAGCAGCGAGCGGGATATCGAACACAGGGAGGACGAATGACCGTGCTTGTTCCAATCACCCTGGCTATTCAAGAAGAAAGATTTGCCTTTGGCGATCCTGTCACAATCGTCAGACAAAGTGCGGAAATATCAAATCAAATAAAGAACGTCTAGGGAATGGGGAATCCCCGCTACTCACCGTATCTCATAAATGTGGTTCGTCGGTTTCAAAATTGCTAGATTGAGATTTTGGATGGACTAGTTGCAACTGAATGTAGAACCAAGCTCACGCTCTCGCGCTGTTGCCGGTCTATAGCTATCCTAGGTTTGTGTCCAATCTCTTGCAAACCCTAGCCTAGGAAAGCTAGCATTAGGATCAACATCATCGTCCAATCGCGCACCGAGCCCAATCTCTTGCAAACTCGGCTCGCGATCTAGATTGGGATATTTCCTACCCGTCCAATCTCTTGCAAACGGGTATTGGCACGGAATTGCAACCGGAAACCCTAGTATCGGTCCAATCTCTTGCAAACCGATACTACGGAAATTCGATTCCAACCCAATTCGGATTTCTAGGGTTTCCTATCGAATCGGGATCCAATCTCTTGCAAATCCCGATCGGTATGAACTCCTAGCTAACCGTAGTAAATTGATCTCAACCTAATCCCTAGATATCAATTCTAGCAAGATTTCTACTAATTCATCACAAATATGAAGTTGGGCTTGTAGGGTTCATCCCCACGCCCAAAGACGTGGCGACTACTCACAATTCATAGCAAGATCACAAAAATAATCAATGAAATAAGCAATAGAATTCATCACAATATTGAGATATGCAATAAAAATAGAATTTTTAGAGAAGAGAAAGACAAACCAATGGAGTTCTTCAATTAATCCAACAAAAATCAAACTTTTTCTCCTCTCCAATCTCAAGAATAAAACTAAAAAGCTAATCTAAAAAGCTGCAAAAAATCTAAGGAGAAGCTCTCTAAAACTAGGGTAAAAACAGGGGTTAAATAGCCCCCAAAATCGTCCAAAAACTGTGACCAAAATACCCCTGCGCAGCCTGTTTTCCGCAATTTTCGCTACAGGCAGCGCGTCGCACTCGGCCGAGTGACAAAGGTCGCTCGGCCGAGTGAGAAACCCTGTAATTTTCCAGTAAGTCGGGGCCTTCAGGGGTCTCTACTTCGGGGGCGGCTCGGCCGAGTGAGTTGTCGTCACTCGGCCGATGGCTTCATTGTACTCGGGCGGACAGGATTCTCCACTCGGCCGAGTGGGTCTTCTGAAGCTCAGGCAGCCGAAAAACAGAAACTTGGAGATTTTTGAAGGGCTTCGTCTGGGCGCCACTCGGGCGGACGTGATGTCTTCACTCGGCCGATGTGGTCTCCGTCGCTCGACCGAGTGCACATGTAAATCGTGTCTGATCTGGTCGGCCGAGCGGTGTCTCGCTGGTCGGCCGAGTGGCTCCTCCACTCGGCCGAGTGGGACACTAAACATGCCCAATCTGCTTATTTTGGCCTCCTCGTCGCTCCTGCGACGTCCGTTCTTCTTCCGCTTCTCTCCAACAGCAAAATACCCCTCGAGGAGGTCGTCGGTGACCCTCTGGAGTAAGCGCATCTCGAGATCACTCTAAATCGCGCCAAATCACCCGAAATGCGACAAAAACAACAAATCGTGAAAAGCATCGCAATATCGTCGATATATCGTGAAAAACATGATTTGGGCGATCTAAATGGCATGCAAACATGCGGGAAAAAGGTGTAAAATAAGGAGTGATCAAAATCCCCCAAGCTTGCCTCTTACTCGTCCTCGAGGAAGATAAGTAAATGGCGAACCCGGTGGAATTTGGAAAACGAAAACGGCGAAAAAATGAAAAATGAAAAACGGAGAAGAATGGAAAACGAAATGAAAATAAAGAAGAGAGAGAGAAGCGAAGAGGTAGGCTACTAGATCATTTTCTCAGGACGGGTGTTTCACTTACTCATATAGCATGCACCGAATGAAAAACTCATGTCAAAAGATTTTATTCTGATATCATAGTATAATAGTGCAAATAGAAACGGAAAACCCACGAACAACGATATAATCATGAAAAACTGAATAATTCTAAAATTAACATCGTCTGAATCATTTAAAGCGGTATACAAATCACAGATCACACACTTTTCAATTGAATGCTTTCTATCAGGAGTATAAGAGTACCACACAATAGAATAGAGAGAATAGAAAAGTATGGATTTCATGAAATGAGCGCTAGGCTTAGATTTCTGGATTTCGTAAAGCTAGAAATAATCTCACCGAGTTTAGAATATTACTTAGCCTAGGTTGTCGTGCAACGTCAAGTAGTCACTCTCTCACACATCAATGGATCCCCTCCCCCAAGCTTATCTATAAGCGTGGTGGCATAAAAAAATATCCACATCCCCATTTTTATATATAGCTCCAAATGTAATAAGAAGAAAGAAGAAAGGAAGAAAGTGAGATGGGATCTTTTATTGAGGATTTTTCCTCTTCTCTCCTTTTTTTTTGTTTTTTGTTTTTTTTTCAATACAGCATATATACACAACGATCCCAACTCAAAGAGAGATAATGATATACAAGAATATTCTTCTCTCTTTTATTATTTTTTTTTCTTTTTTTAGAGAATAAGGGATTTGGAGCTGGGAATTAGTAGCGGGGGAAATGCCATAAAATAGAATCGCTAAGGGGAGATTCACCAATGATTATAAAAGTAGAGAAATGATGTTCAAGATTTGTGGAGAAAGAAATAGATATAACTCTCGGTTCACTCTATAAGACATGCACGACAACTTCAGCAGGGTAATCTAATCTACTCAGTTTCGATCACAAAAAAGCTAACTAATCCAGATTTATCATAGCTAACATCATTCAATCATCCTGAAGTGAAGTGTACAATTCATGCATATAGAAGTGATATAGGAAAAAGAAATCAGTACTCCAGATATAAGCATTCAATGCGTGAATCTTGGTGTGTTTTCTGTGATAGCATACATATGAATATTCAGACTCAACTAATAATAGAACTTCATCCATTTTCATGTGGCAAAAGTGTGGGTTACTATCTCTGGATGCAAGGCAAGTCATAGCATATGATATCAGAAATAAAGTCTAAGACATGACAAATATAGCATGCATATAGAGTAAGCTAAATCCAACGTCATCATCATCACAGAAAAGTCATCTCTAGCATGAGATGAAAAAGAAATAAAGATAAATGGAAAAAAAGAACTATTTATAATGCGGCACACAGAAAAAATAAGAAAAACGTGATGCATGGCAAAACAAAAGAAAATTGATAAAAGATAAGTGCAAAAGCGAAGAATGGTGTGAAAAAACTAAAAATAAAGGTGGCAAATCGAAAAAGAACGTGAGAACTCACTCCCCCAAGCTAAATGGCACAGTGTCCTCAATGTGCAAAGTGTGGCACACCGAGAGACAAGAAGTGTGAGGGTAGTGTGAGGATGCATGCATGAAAAATGAAAATAAAAAGAAAAATAAAGAAATGAAAATAAGATGCGGACATGATGCATGCGCAGATAGGAGTGATACAGATATATAAGTGGCACCAAAAACTCTCACTCTCTCCCAAAAAAGATATATAAAGATATGATCAAAAAGAGAATCCCAAAATAAGTGAGGGGAGGGGGGGTGGACAAAAAGGCATCAGGACCCAACAGAAACGGGCAGCACAACGGCAAAAGGAATCGATGGCATCAAGGGTGCCTAGGAAGGTGGTGCTGCACCGTCTCCGTCCTGAGGCGGAGGTGGTGGTGGTGGCTGGACAGGCCGCTGAGCGGGTGTGGGTGTGGAAGTGGTAGCAGGTCGGGTGTGTGTGGAAGTGTGGGCGGGAACCTGCTGGGTGGGTGGGGGTACGCGCGGGAGACGCTCCAGAACCTGGGTGAGACAGTAATGAATCTGCGGTAGCAGCTCGAAGCGGCCAGCCATCGCAGAGACGGTGGAGGACAGGGTCCTAAGGTCGCCTCTGAGGCCACTCACTGCCCCCTCTAGAGCACGAATGCTCTGAAGTACAGTGTCAGGGGGAGGTGGTGCAGAGGGACGCACCGGGCGGGGCTGTGCAGGGCGTGGCTGGCGTACTCGGGTCGCGTATGTGACGGGCTCAGCGGGGAAGGGTACGAATGGTGCTGCACTCGCAAATGTGGGCCTGGCCTCAGTGTGAGGCCGGGGCACAGACTGGTGAGAAGTGGAGGCAGCAGCAGCGAAAGAAGAGTGCAAAAATGGCAGCGAGGCGGCCAGAGAGGTCGGTGGCACAGAAGTGTGGACAGACGCCACGACGCTCTCGGAAAATACAGCAGGGGTGGAGACAGAGGTGACTACCGCTGGGGTGGAAGTGTGTGGACCAAAAGGCGCAACCCCAGCGGAGATCATGCTAGCCATGGTCTCCACGACCGCGGCAAACGAGGGCTCTCCACTCTCAACAAAGGTCGATGGGCACTCGGGGAGTGCGGAGCAAAGAGGCTCGACGGACAGAGGGCCAGTGGTGGTGGTGGGAGTGGTGGTGACAGCCTCGGAAGTGGTGGAGGTGGTGGAAGTGGGCTCAGCTGAGGTGCTCTCGACACCGACAGAGGTGTCAGGAGCAGCGGAAACGTCAGGTATGGGCTGAGGGGCCACAGGGTCAACAGGGGCAGCAGGCTCGGCAGGGTGTGCAACAGGGTTTACAGGGGCAGCAGGCTCAGCAGGGTGTGGGAGACGGTGGATGAGAGTCCTCCAACTCGTGGGAGGTGCCGGCATCATCCGACTGCTTCCGCTTGGTGGAAGCTCTCTTCGACCGCGGCCGTGTCCGGGGCGGCATATCGGCCCCGAGCGCGCCGAAAAGTGTAAAAGTGCGGTGTGTGTAAAAGAGTGGAAGGAGTATACCCAGACACGCCGCGAGTGCTCAGCAATGGAAGCGTGCGAAGTCAGCGCCTCCACGAAGCTCAAATCAGTCCCGAGAAGCTCACCTGGGCTCCCCTAAGCTCCCAAAAACAACCTGCGCGTGAAATGGAGATATCAGCGGGTAATAATCAAAACGTATGGAGCATTAGGGGTATCATAGATAGATATATGAATTGATTTGGGTTTGGGGGTCGTTTAACACATGGATCCTCAAAAAAATACTCAAAAAGAGGCGAAAAGGGCGAAATAGGGGGTACCGGAGGCGATCGGAGCGGCGGCCGGCGGCGGCGACTCGGGCGAGGCGTCGGCGGGTGCTCGGCCGGCGGTGGCGGGCCGAGCGGCGGCGCGAGCGGGCTGGTCGGGCGAGTGAGGGTGCGAGCGAGGGGTATCGGGCGAGGGGAGCTGAAGGGTCGGGCTGTTTGGGGGTTTTTTGCGTTTCGAAAAATGTGCCCCCCTCGCCCCTTATATAATAAAAGTTACGACTCGGCCGAGCGAGATCAATGAAAATTTCTCCTCGCTTACGCTTTGGCCGAGTGGCCTTACCAGCCTCGGCCGAGTGGAGTAAGTCCATTCGGCCGAGTGGCTCAAGCTACTCGGCATGACTCGCCCTAGGAGTGTATCCGTTTTACTCGGCCGAGTGGGAATATATACTCGGCCGAGTAGCAGTTATATTGAAATCAGGAAAATAAACAGAGAGTTGGGTACAGCAGACTTCCCTCGTTCGTGAGCGGCTCGGCCGGACGAACTTATGTGCTCGGCCGAGTGACTAGTATACTCGGCCGAGTGAGCCTTGTGTTCTGCTGTTTGTCTTCGTTTGGGCTCTAAACTCCGTCTTTCTTCCTCCAGTCGATTCCATCTTCCTCCTAAGCGTCGAGCGCCTTCTTGGGGCGCTCCTCATTGTCGCGTTCATCCTCCTCATGATGGATCTACCTATCTCCTCTCATGTCAAGAAAAATAGGACCCGTTATCACAAAATTTTTGGGCGAACGACTCAAAACACTAAAAATTTCTAAAACGAAAATAAAGAAAAAGTGAAAATAAAGCGAAAACCGTCGGGTTGCCTCCCGACAAGCGCTCGTTTAAGGTCGTGAGCTCGACCCCCTATAATTTTCAATCAATGCGGGATGTTTGGTGCATATGAGATGCACCCATCAAACTTTCCGGGGAGCGCGCTTGGATTTGGACGTGGCAGCGTGTTCTCCCTCGGTGGTCTCCCATCTCGAATAGTGTTAGGGGGAGGCTCCCCCAAGCTAGCATTTGCTCCGGTCAACGGCTTCACCGGTGATGCCGATTTCCGTACCGGATGAGCTTTCTTTGGAGACTTTAATTTCGAGAGCTTACAGAGCTCTCGAATCCTTGCGACATCAGCGTCGCCTTCTTCATCTTCAGTGGAGAGGTCGGGGGAATCATCTTTCTTCTCATTTTGGCCTAAATTCGGGCCTTCCTCAAAATCTTCGTCGAATAGAGCGCCAATAGAGTGGGGGATCGCCTCCTCAATTACCTCATCAAGGAGGTCCATGTAATCAAGCTCCTCGTGGTAAGGAATGTGCTTCATAGCCTTAGGAATGTGAAGATCCACCTCGATGTTGCCGACATTTAAAGTTAGGGTACCTTCGCGCACGTCGACAATCACTCCGGCGGTGGCGAGGAACGGGCGTCCAAGTATCAATGAAGTATCTCCCTCCTCCTTAACGTCCATGATCACGAAGTCACATGGCAAGCATATTCCCCCCGGGACTTGTAGCGGGATTTCTTCGGCGATCCCCACCGGCCTTGTTATCCGTCCATCGGCTAATTGAATGCGCATGTCGGTGGGTTTCAACTTTGTCCCGGTGTTTAGCCTTAAGAACATGGAGAGAGGCATGAGGCTCACACTAGCCCCTAGATCAACCAACGCCTTTTGAAGAGGAACGCCGCCCAAGGTGCAAGGAATCCGAAAACTCCCCGGATCTTTAAATTTTGCCGGCTCCTTCTCTCTCTTGGTGAACCAAGAGCCCTCCTCGGCTAGCATGATCTTCTCCTTCCTCTTTCTCCCCGAGATCAAGTCCTTTAAGAATTTAGCATATGTGGGGATCTCCACGATGGCGTCGAGGAAGGGAATATTGAGGCTAACTCCTCTTAGATACTCGAGAAACTTCGCTAGCCTTTTCTCCATTTTCGCTCTAGCGAGCCTTTGGGGGAATGGGACCGGTGGCATGAAGCGCCTCTCCTCGATCAATTGTTCCGCTCTAGATTTCTCCTTTTCTTGTGGCTCTTTCTCCTTATCATCTTCAACTACCGGCTCAATTGGATCCAAGCTTTCCTCCACAGGCTCCTCGGTAGGAATCATGGCAGGGGTGGTATCCTTTCTGCCTCTAGTGGTAACGGCAACTACGGCATTGATGTGGCCGGTGTTGCTCCGTGGGTTTTGCTCGGGTTGCGCCGGCAATCGTTGAGTGTTCCGATTTAGCAACGCTAATTGCTCCGATATTTGAGCCACAACGGTATTAAGAGAGTCTTGCCCCGCCTTCAAGCTAGCATTGACCTTATTTTGCTCGACCATAAACGCCTCCACTCTAGCTTCGAAGTCGGATCGTTGTTGAGCTTGTGGAGGGTTTTGATTTTGATTCCTCCACCCTTGATTGTATCCGGGCGGCCTATATGGTGGAACTTGTTGCTTTGGTTGAAAATTTTGTTGAGTAGGCCCCCTCGGTGGATAGTTTTGTTGTTGGGGTGGTAGTGGTGGTCGGGCTTGTTGAGGTGGCGGTTGTGGCGGGTTCAAAGCTCCTTCATTGTTGGCGTAAAAGAATCCGGGATGATTTCTTGCGGTCGGATTGGCCCAATATCCTTGGTTCCCCGCAACATATTGTACTTGCTCCAAGGATCCTTCTCCTTGCTCTCCTCCCGAGTACATGGCTTGAGATTGGTCTTGCCAATCACACATTTGGTTCGTTGGAGCGGAGGTAGAAGGGGCTCCTTGGGGCTCCGTGATAAACTTCTCCAATCTCTCCACTACCTTGTGGAGAGAATCAAACTTGCTCGTAAGCTCCGCTACGGCCTTCGCCTCGTAAATGCTAGTTGGCTTTAAGGAGGACGTAGAGTGTCCTCGCTCATCGCCCCATTGTTGATTATTTGAGGCCATCTCCTCAATTAGGGCCGTAGCTTCCTCGGGAGTCTTTGACAAGATAGCACCATTCGCCGCGGCATCAATAATTTGTTTGGTCCCCGGTTGGAGACCGTTGTAGAAGCTATGAACTAACTCCCAGTCTTCAATGCTATGATGCGGGCATTGATGCTGCAAATCCTTAAAACGCTCCCAAGCTTCATAGAGCGTCTCCTGTGGTCCTTGCTTGAAGGACATGAGAGCGCTCCGAATCTTCACCGTCTTGGATGGCGGATAGAACTTGTCAATAAATGCACTCGCCAACTCGTCCCAAATGGTGAAGACACCCTCAGCTTGCGTGCTCAACCAGTATAGTGCCTTGTCCTTTAGCGTGAAAGGGAAGAGACGCAGTCTGATGGCATCGATGGAGACCCCCGGCATCTGGAATGTGGCGCACTTCGACAAGAACGATTGGATGTGGTAGTGGGGATTTTCATGGGCATTCCCATGAAATGGATCCTGCTGCATCAGAACCACTAGTCCAGTCTTTAGCTCGAAGCTCTTGTCAGCCGCCAACCCCGGCATGGCAATGGATGAGGTAGTAGAAGAGGTCTTAGGCCGAAGCCTATCTCGAATAGAAATTAGCCTCGCCATCCTTGCCGCCAATTGTTCAGGAGTTTCCGGGTTGGTCATAAACCGCACTTCCGGATTTTGTCTCCTTTCCGCTCTAAGTCTCCGCGCGGTACGTTCGATCTCTGGATCAAACAAGATAGCTTCAGGGTCCGCCGTAGATCTCGTGTACATGCACAGGGAAAACAGAGTTTCAAAGAGATGATTAGTACCGTGGAAGGGTTAGGTAAAAATAAAAAAATGGAAATAATAGTGATAATAGTGAAAAATAAAAAAAAAGAAGTAGCTGGGGGTGGTAAGATCAAACGCAATCGCCTCCCCGGCAACGGCGCCAAAAACTTGATCGCTCCGGGACGTAACCCTAAAGAACGGTTGTAGTTTTACCGCAAGTGCATGGTGTAGCAGCGAGCGGGATATCGAACACAGGGAGGACGAATGACCGTGCTTGTTCCAATCACCCTGGCTATTCAAGAAGAAAGATTTGCCTTTGGCGATCCTGTCACAATCGTCAGACAAAGTGCGGAAATATCAAATCAAATAAAGAACGTCTAGGGAATGGGGAATCCCCGCTACTCACCGTATCTCATAAATGTGGTTCGTCGGTTTCAAAATTGCTAGATTGAGATTTTGGATGGACTAGTTGCAACTGAATGTAGAACCAAGCTCACGCTCTCGCGCTGTTGCCGGTCTATAGCTATCCTAGGTTTGGGTCCAATCTCTTGCAAACCCTAGCCTAGGAAAGCTAGCATTAGGATCAACATCATCGTCCAATCACGCACCGAGCCCAATCTCTTGCAAACTCGGCTCGCGATCTAGATTGGGATAGTTCCTACCCGTCCAATCTCTTGCAAACGGGTATTGGCACGTGTTACGAGGTGGAACTCGCGTACAATGAATTTGTATTAATGGGAACCAAGGGCACGGTGGTTATGTGGAGAAGGGGGTTTAGGTAGGCTATTCGACAAGCGATTAGTGGGGTGAAGAAGTCGATCTCGACGCCAGTGACGGTCGCGGGGCTGAATCTCGCCGGATGCGGCTGGACAAGGTTGAACGGCAGGGGGGTGACGCCGACTGGTGTTGATAGGCGAGCTCTCCTGCAACACGAACAACTCGTCAGAAGGGCTGGGTTGGGGGTTCAACCCTTAGCCCCTCCGATGCCTAAGTCAGTGATAGGGCTTAAAATGGGGGGCTGGTCACGCCGGTCTGACTAACGGTGTGTCGACCACGCGTGGCGAGCTATAGGTGGGAGAACAAAGATATGGAAGACCTTTGCACTCGTGTGTGAATAGTTAAATGAGAGAGAATTCTGCAGCAACCTTCCTTTCGTAAGAGGAGGGGGGGTATTTATACCTGACAGATGATGACTTGGCACGCTGAGCTGGCTCGGTTGTCAGCGGAAGCTTCGGACAAGGACATCGGGAACAGGAGTTTCTGACCTGCCTCTGTCAGGCGGTGCAACGGCCAAGAGGTGCTTTTGTCGGGATGTCAGGGCCGAAAGCACCAACCGCCGGTCAGGTCAGCCGCCTGGGGGTGCTTTGTCAGGCGGTCGGGTGACGTATGTGTCAGTTGTGCCTTTGTCCCAGGCTGTTTGTCGTTAGCGTCGAACTAAAGGTCTGGCTCATTTTAGGCGCCGCGGTTCGCGGGAATCGGACGGGCCGTTCCGGTCGGGGGTAGTCCGGCCCGACCACGCCCGTCCGTAGGCCTGGCCTTGATACCCAAGCGTCCCCAAGCGCGCTACCCCGAGGGGCCGGGCGGCCGCGGTTGTTCGCCTCGGCCGGCTACAGTTGCTCGCCTCGGCCGTTTCGGGGGGGGGCGCTGTAAGGCGTGCCTATCTCCATGATGGCCCGGGTCCTCGGGGCGGCGGCCCTGATTGTTAAAGGGTGAGCTAAAGGGGTATGTTAGCGGATCCGGGCGGGAGTCGGGCTATTATGATCTTTAGGTCGTAACAATTGCCCCCGGCCTTCGAGTCTGAGGCGGCAGCCCGACTCGGCTCGGAGGGCGAATCATATCCAACATTCCGGACCCTCAATGTGGGCCTTGGACCCACCGGGTTGTGACGGCGGCGGCTTCGGAACTCCCGCTTCAGTGGTCATCATTACGATTTGAAGAAAAAAAGGGGGGAGAGGAAAACGAAGCGTCTCTGCGATTGAGTTTGCGACACGTGGATGAGGTGACTCTCACGCCAGTCGAGGCGTCGGGGATGTCTCGATGGGCGCCGCGTGGCGAAAGTTTGACGGCTGAGATGGCCCGGGGGCCCCCTGTACCGCCTAAAATGGTCTGGGAGGCGGTCGGCGGGAATTTTTTGTCTTTCTCTGATTCTCCTCCGGCGCTCGATTTTTCTATTTGGAGCTTACTGGCTAACCTGTCCCTTCCGTCGCCGGCCGTCTTCTTCCGATCGTCTTCCAGGTTCAAGGGAGCAACAGGTAACAACAATCGATTTCCTTCCTTTCCGATCAATGGCTTCTCGATTCGAGATTGGGGGGGTAGCCGGGTGGGGGAGGAAGAGTCGGCGTGCGAGGGGGCGTCGCAGCCGGGGGTGCAGCGGATCAGGGAAAGATGGTCATGGTTATCCGTTGCACCGAGAGACATTGAGTCCTCCCGACGCAGGTTGGATAGGATCAACATCCGGGAGATTCGCGTGCGGTTTGTGCGACCACCCTATGAGGTGCGGGTTCCCGGGTCGGGGGAAGCGGTGAGCTCACCGGGGAATGATGAGGTCGGGGTCTATGTCCGGTCCTTTGAGTTGGGGCTCCGCTTTCCGATCCACCCGTATTTGTTTCACTTGCTGAATTTCCTGGAGCTGCCGATATTCGCCTTAGCGCCCCGTTCCTGGGGCCTGTTAGTGGGGTTTGTCGTTTTGTGTCTCGCTTGCTCCTTGAGTCCCTCCTTGGCGTTGTTTCAGCATTTCTTCGTGGTTCGGAAGTGGGGGGTGTATCATCGCGTTTGCGCCAGGAGAGGGCGAGAACTCATCCTTGAGGTGCCTGATGATGTCGGCGATTGGATGAGGGAGTTCGTCTTCGTGAAGGTGCCAAGTGACGTGGCGCTGACGTCGAATTGGGGGGCGCAGAATCCCTTCGTGAATGAAGGGGTGGAGCTGACCGGGGAGGATATTGCCAAAGCTCAGATTTTGAGGGAGTTGCCCGAGGCGTGTCGTCATTGGGCGAGTCTAACGCAAAGCAGTCGGCTCGCCCAGGACTTTTGGGCCCTAGGTATCTTTGACGTTTTGTTAACTTTGGGCTAGGCTCGCCCTGATGGTCTTTCTTTTCCTTTCAGGCGAAGACCCGATGAGGGAGCCGGAGGTGGTGTCTGGTTCGGCCGGTGCCCCGACCTCGGGGGGTACTGATCCTCGCGGGAAATGCAAGGGGGCGGCTAGTGAGGCGGGATCCCCGGACCGTGGGGGCGGGACCCCCCGGGGGGAGAGATTGCACCCAGGACGGACGTCAATCGGACGAGACCGCTCCGCCGGTGGGTCCAGCGAGGATCGTCCCGAGGGCGTGCCCGAGGGAGGGGCCCGACCCTCCGTCCCCCCGCGGGTATCCGAGGTGGTTGCGCCCCGCCGGGCGCATGTGGTTCAGAAGTGGCCATACGGGATCCCTTTGCGGGAAATGGGGGCGTCGTCGAGTCAAGCCTGTGAGGGCGCTCTCATTCGTTTTAAGAGGACCCGAGAAGAGGTCGAGGCATACCCTGATGACCATCTCCACAAGTTTCCCTTTCGAGTCAGCCGCGACGAGTCGGTATTCGAAGATGCGGGAGTGGCGGCGCGGCTCGCCGAGTATTGCGGGTTGCCGCACGATCGTGAGTCATTGACTCGCGTGGGGGCGGAGCGGCTGTGTGGCTCGGCTATATGGCACGTCGTACAGGTAAGCTGGTTTTCTTTACTCGCACGCCGGCCTTGTGTGCCCGTGTCTCACTGATTCAAGGTTTAAGCAGATGCTTACGAACGTGCTAGCCCTGCGGGGCCGTCCCGCCGCGGTCGCCACCCGGGTGGCCCTGCGTGAAGCGAAGGAGAACCTTGGCGAGGTCAAGGAGAAGCTGAGGGACACGGAGGCGGAGCTGGAGAGGGTTAGGGCGGCCTGCGGCGTGGAGAAGGGGCGGGCTGCGTACTTCGATTTGTCCAAAGCGGCGGTCGAGAAACAGCTTCAAGAAATAACGCGAGAGAGGGATGATATTCGGGCGAAATATACCTCGGAAGTTGCCAGCAAGGAGTCTGTGATCGGGTTGCAGAGGCAGCAGATTGAGGACCTAAAGGTCGCTCTGGCGGCCGAGAAGAGGGAGAAGGGTCTAGCGGTGCGGCGACTGGAGGATAAGCGGGACGCTGAGGGCAAGCTGGTTGAAGCCGCTATCCACCGGTATCATGACGAGCAAGTTGTGCTGATGCTGCAAGAGGCTAAGGAGGCGGCGATTCGGCAAGTGGTCAAGGATGTGAGGGAGCGGTCGGTCGAGAAGCGGCGCCGCTAGAAGCGTGGGTTCGGGGAGGGCCGTAACTTCTCGTGATGGGGTTATGAGCGATGTGTTGTTGTAGTGGGTGGAGAGTCAAAGGTTCCATGTAAGGGTTAGCGGTTTGAGTAAATAAATTTTGATTGTTTTGTGCCAAACTGTATTCGTGTAAGGTTAGCCCGTAGAATATACGATTTGTGGGGATGTGATTGCCCCCAACTTCGCTCTGCCGGGGATTCCGGTAGAGGGGAGTTGAGATGAGTCACGGTCTCTGTTCGTTTGCTTGGGCGCCCGTGCCAAGTGTTGGAATTGAGATGGGTTCCCGTGACGGCCGGGCCGAAGGAGAGCGGAAATGGCAATGATGCGAGGGAAGCTCCTGCTTTGGCCGTACTGACGGGTGTTAGACCAAATATTGGGTCCAACTCTGAGGGTGTTTTGGCCGAACTGATGGAGGACGGACCAAATCTTGGATCTGGCGTTGGTTCCATGATTTGGCCGGACTGTCGGAGGCCGGATCTAATCTTGGATCTGGCGTTGGTTCCATGATTTGGCCGGACTGTCGGAGGCCGGATCCAATCTTGGGTATGGCGTTGGTTCCATGATTTGGCCGGACTGTCGGAGGCCGGATCCAATCTTGGGTATGGCGTTGGTTCCATGATTTGGCCGGACTGTCGGAGGCCGGACCAAATCTTGGCTCTAGCGGCGATATCGTGGGGTAATTTCAAAAGAGGGTAATCATTTCGTAGGGATTTGGGCGGGATTTGTTGGCGGTCGTCTGACTTGACGTCATCCCGGCGAATCGACGGCGGGCGGGAACCGAGGCGGCCCGACCACTGTGGTTACGACACGTGGCGCAACTGACGGTTTTGACGGGACGCGAAGCGGCAGAACACGTGGGTTGGTGATGGACAGGACCCAGATTGGTGACGCGTGTCGTTGGTTCGACGGTCACGATGCCGATGTTTTGCGGGACCGCTTTAGAGATATATAGCCTGTGGGGGGGTAAAAAAGGTTGAATGTCGAGGAGCTAGGGTTTGTAAGAGGTTTAAGAATCCTTTCCAGAGCCGTTCTCGTAGGAGCGGTCGGCGGAGCAAAGCGAGAGTCCGAGGCGACAGCACCCGTTAGGTAAGACGCCCATTTGACTAATGTCTTCCACGATGTCTCCGATTCTGGGTCAGGGTTCTGGGGGAGTTGGGGAGGGAAGTTCAGCCGTGGAGACCGGAGGGGTGCCCGTCGAGATTGCGGGAGTGAAGTCGGTGCTGAGGAAATCCATTGGGGAGATCTTCGCGAAGTACGTCAGGCCGCCATACTCGGTTCGTGAACCGGAGCCGCAGGAAAGGGTGTGTTTTGCGGGGGACCGGGAGGTTGGAGTGTACGTCTCTTCATTTGAGCAGGGTTTGCGCTTTCCCCCTCATCCGTTCGTGCTGGAAGTGTTGAACTTCCTGGAACTGCCGCTGTATCGTCTGATGCCCAATGCCATCAGTGCCATTGTGGGGTTCCTAGTGCTGTGTGTGAGCAATCAGGTCAATCCGTCCCTGTCCTTATTTCGCCACTTCTTCTTGGTCAAGAGGTATGGATCGTGCTACTATTTATCCGCGAAGAGGACGCATCTGCTCATCAAAGGGTTGCCTGGCAAAATTAAATTGTGGCGCCAGCAGTATGTGTTTGTGGAGGTGCCGGAGGAAGTGCTGATAAGGGCTGATTGGGCCGAGCTGAATCCCGAGGCGAGAGAGGTGGTGGAATTGGGGGACGAGGAGAAGTTGGTGGCCCAGACTTTAATGGCTATACCAGCAGAGGGCCGAAATTATCGGATGTTATCTCGGCCTGAGATGATAACGGCCTATATATGTCCCGAAGGTACAGAAGATTTGGGTGTTCCTGCGCCTGATATGCTTACGCTGAACTTTCTCTCTTTGGCAGGTGGCACGATGAGTCTATCCCTTGAGGAAATGATGCGGAGGGCCGTGGATCAGGCGGGGCGATCGACGACGAGAGGTGGCCCTAAGAGGGCGCGAGCGGAAGGAGGGGCCGGGAGCTCGACTAGGGTACCGGCGTCAACGAAGAGGAGGAAGAGGTCGACAGGGGATGGCGCGGCGGACCCCATCATCGAACTGGAGGGCGATGAAGAAGGGTCGACAGGGGGAGGGGGGGAACTGCCCCGAACGACTTCGCCTAGGCCCGTGGCGCCTGCAGGGGGTGAGGGGGCGGATCCCAGCGGTCAGTCGCATGGGGTCGAGGCGTCGAGCGGCCCGACCGGATCAGGAGGATGGGACCATTGGCCTTATGGTTGTCCCATGTTTGGTCTCAAGAGGCCGACAACCGACCCCCACTTTGAGGCCGCCCTGGCCAAGTTTAAGGCCAAGAGGGCCGATGTCGAGGGCTGTCCCGACGGGGCGCTTCATCGAGCGCGGTACAAAGTGGCGAACAATGAGTCTGTGTTTGAGGATGGTAGCGTGGCGGCGAGGCTGGCAGAAAACATCTTCCTGCCTCGCGACAAGGTGGCGCTGGAAGCGGTGGAGCCTGAGGGTCTGTGCGGGACCGCAGTGATGCATGGCGTCCAGGTATGTTATGTAAGACGGGTGATGTCTTTCGGCGGGTTTTAGCTTTCGCCCTAAATGGGTCTATTTTTTGGTGGTTCTTTACGCAGATCCTCAACTTGATGCTCGGGCTGATGCGGCACATGCCGGCCATACACAAGGCCGAAGGCGCAGTGGCTAGGATGGTCGCCGAGGTCGCTGCCGTTCGTAAGAGAGCCGGCGAGGACCTGGAGAAGGAGAGGGAGCGGGGCGGCCGATATGAGGCTGAAGTTGAGCGCCTAAAGACCGTCGTGACCGAGGCTGGAGAGAGAGCGAAGGAGCTGGAGGGGGCCCTTCGGAGGGAGGAGGCTCGTGTGGAGGATTTTGATGCGCGTGCCAAGGCCGCCGAAGAGGAGTTGGCCCGTAGGGTCGAGGAATTCCGGACGTATCAGGAGACAACCGTCATCCCCGTCCTTACAAATTCGATGGTCGAGGGCATAAGGAAGGGCCGCGTGGAGGGGTGGGATGACTGCCTTGCGCGGATGAAGGAGAAGGCGGCTGGCCTGGTCCCGCCAATAGAGGTCGATCTTGACGGGCTCGTCGCAAGCGGCGGCGGGGAGGGGGATGGAGACGAGAAGGGTGAGGAGCAAGAGGACGAGGATGGTGACGAGCCAGAGGACGAGGATGGTGACGAGCCAGAGGGCGGCGGGGCGGCTGGGGATTCTATGGAGGGAGAGGGCGTCGTGATTGGTGGGGGCGCCAAGTAGTTTTGTGTAGGCCCCCCCTTGTGTATGTTTAAAAATGAAAGTAAGGATTCGCATGACTCGCCCCCGCCTCTTTTGGGCTTTCCGCCTGTGTATGCATAAATTTACTTCTTAGATTTACGCCTTGGTGCGGCCGTTTCTATGTTGGCGTAGGCTGAATCGTGTCGAGTCCCTTTATTTCGCGTATGACGCCCGAGAGATTTGACAGCGGGGTCGCCTCCCTTTGCGTAGGTTGTTCGGGTTTAGGTCTATCCGAGTTATGACCAGCGGTAAACCGGGACTTGTCTTTGGCCTCTTCATCGGCTACGATCGAAAATTTAATAAAACGGGGACTTTCTATAGGCGTAACGTTGAATTGGCACGAAGGCGTAACATTGTATCGGCCCGTAGGCGTAACATTGTATCGGCCCGTAGGCGTAACATTGTATCGGCCCGTAGGCGTAACATTGTAGGCGTGACCGTGTGTCGATCTAGGTAAGTGGACGTTCTTTTCGCAGTTGATCCGCCTCTCTGGCGTCGCGCCCCTGACAAGGTGGGGTGGCGGGATTCAGAGAGTTCCCCCTTGGCGTAGGGGTGATGATCGCGTCGGAGCCCGGCAGTGGCTTTGGCCCTCGTTCCCAGAATTGGGGGGAGAGGGAGTCCTTGGTGGTTGTTCTATCCCACGGGGCCCTGTTGCTCCCCTCGATTGGAGGCTCCGCGTGGTAGGCGCGAAGGGATGCGGGTTGTATCCCCTCCGTGCGTCCCCCCGGTGTTAACGGTTCAGGGGAGGCCGATGAGTGGAAGGGGTGGCGCTGGCAGCTGCCGGGGGGTCCGATGAGGTGATTTGGCAGGTCCGTCCCATCCATCGGGTTGCCAGCCAGCCGCTCCTGCGTACCCCGGGAGCTCGTGGAGAGGCATGGTGTGCCCACGGAGCGCCCGGTCTCCTGCCTTAAGTTGTCCAAAAGAAGGAGGGGAGCAGCAGGCCGGGTAGCCGTTGTGTAAGCGGGATATCCGGTTGGTGGATCGTCTATCTTTGCGGTCGGCGAAGCTTGCGTCTTCCACGCATTTCAAGGGAGGGAGGGTGGTAAAAATGACGAGTTTTTCTCCGCATCCTTTCCTCTGCCTTTCTCCCCCTCTCCATGAAGCTGAGGAGAGGGGGGATTTATAATGGTGAGCGTCTGCGCTCATTTATTCTTCCTTGATGGGTGATGTGACCCCGATGGGTGACAGGTGATGTGACCCCTCAGGCATGCCTGGCATTTGTCATTGGCGCTCGTCCCGAGGGTCCTGCTTGAGTTGGACAAGTCGTTTCGGGCGTCGGCTTTATGGGGGTCTAGCGTTACTCCTCGGGGATGGCTTTCCGTAGGGGTGGCCTTGATTCGCGGACCGCGAGTAGGTTCCCGAGGTTTGAGGAGAAGGGTGACGGGGACTGGTCCTGCCCCGGAGTCTTTTAGAGGGGGGGTATAGGGCCGTCGCCTCCCCGCAGCCTCTATAGTCGGACGGGTATTGGGCCGTCGCCTACCCCGCATATGGCGCTCCGGTTTGGGTGGCCAAGCTCAGTGAACTTGCCCCGGAGGTCTTCTTGGGGGGGGAGCGAGTGTGCAGCTCGGCCCGTGCCCCTCTCCGGTTTGGGTGGCGAGGATTGGTCCTGCCCCGGAGTCTTTTAGAGGGGGGGTATAGGGCCGTCGCCTCCCCGCAGCCTCTATAGTCGGACGGGTATTGGGCCGTCGCCTACCCCGCATATGGCGCTCCGGTTTGGGTGGCCAAGTTCAGTGAACTTGCCCCGGAGGTCTTCTTGGGGGGGGAGCGAGTGTGCAGCTCGGCCCGTGCCCCTCTCCGGTTTGGGTGGCGAGGACTGGTCCTGCCCCGGAGTCTTTTAGAGGGGGGGTATAGGGCCGTCGCCTCCCCGCAGCCTCTATAGTCGGACGGGTATTGGGCCGTCGCCTACCCCGCATATGGCGCTCCGGTTTGGGTGGCCAAGCTCAGTGAACTTGCCCCGGAGATCTTCTTGGGGGGGGAGCGAGTGTGCAGATCGGCCCGCGCCCCTCTCCGGTTTGGGTGGCGAGGACTGGTCCTGCCCCGGAGTCTTTTAGAGGGGGGGTATAGGGCCGTCGCCTCCCCGCAGCCTCTATAGTCGGACGGGTATTGGGCCGTCGCCTACCCCGCATATGGCGCTCCGGTTTGGGTGGCCAAGCTCAGTGAACTTGCCCCGGAGGTCTTCTTGGGGGGGGAGCGAGTGTGCAGCTCGGCCCGTGCCCCTCTCCGATTTAGGTGGCAAGGACTGGTCCTGCCCCGGAGTCTTTTAGAGGGGGGGTATAGGGCCATCGCCTCCCCGCAGCCTCTATAGTCGGACGGGTATTGGGCCGTCGCCTACCCCGCATATGGCGCTCCGGTTTGGGTGGCCAAGTTCAGTGAACTTGCCCCGGAGGTCTTCTTGGGGGGGAGCGAGTGTGCAGCTCGGCCCGTGCCCCTCTCCGGTTTGGGTGGCGAGGACTGGTCCTGCCCCGGAGTCTTTTAGAGGGGGGGTATAGGGCCGTCGCCTCCCCGCAGCCTCTATAGTCGGACGGGTATTGGGCCGTCGCCTACCCAGCATATGGCGCTCCGGTTTGGGTGGCCAAGTTCAGTGAACTTGCCCCGGAGGTCTTCTTGGGGGGAGCGAGTGTGCAGCTCGGCCCGTGCCCCTCTCCGGTTTGGGTGGCGAGGACTGGTCCTGCCCCGGAGTCTTTTAGAGGGTTGAACTGAAACTGTTATGTAGGAAAGGCGAAATTTGAAGATAAAAAGAAGGGAACATGGTACTTCGTTCAGGACTTACAGTTACCGGCTATGCCCCGGCCGGCGCACCGTGCCCCTTGGAGTGATTAGCCCGTCCTTCTCGGGGGGTGGTTTAGTTGGGCGCGTGGTCGATCCTGTTTCCCTTGGCCGTGGCATTGGCTGTGGCTAACTCTGGCTGGAGGGGGTCATAACTCCGCCTTGAGGAGTCGATCTTCAGGTTCACCTCTGGTCCTTTGTGCTTGGTCGACCCTACGTAGCAGCTCCTAGACAGCTTCTGGCTTCCCCGTGCGATCCCCACCCCTCGAGGGGTCTGGAACTTGACCATCTGATGGAGTAGGCTGGGGAGCGCTCCGATGGCCGACATGTAAGGTCGTCCAACGATCCCATTGTACGCCGACATGATGTCGACCACAACGAACAACGTCATTCGGGTGACGACCTGTGGCTCTTCTCCGAGGGTTATCGGCAGGGTGATCACTCCCATGATGGGGGTCGAGTGACCGGTGAAACCGACGAGGGGTCCCGTACAGGGTCTCAGGTCCGTCGGCCTTAACCCCATCTTTTCGATCGTGGACATGAACAGGATGTCGCAAGAGCTCCCCGTGTCGATCAGGAGGCGGCTGACGATGGCCGTCCCGATCTGTGCTTCGATGACGATGGCATCGTCGTGTGGCAGCTCGATCCCCTCCAGATCCTCGTCGCTGAAAGTTATGGGTGGGTAGGCCATCCTTCTCCCTCTCCGGTCCCCTCCGAGACCCGCTGTCATTACTTGTCTCGCATACGCCTTCTTGCCTGACGACGATGCCCCACCTGAAGATGGGCCGCCGCATATCGTATTTATGCGCATGACGGGTTTCGGGGGGGTGAAGCTCTTCCCGCTCGTCGTTTGCCGGAGGGTCTGCCCTCCGTGCCCTTCGGTGGTTCCCCTCTTCCCGGTCAGGTCTCCGGGCTCCGACGAAGTCCCCCAAGTGGCCCGCCTGGATTAGCCGCTCGATTTCCCTTTTGAGGGTGAAGCAGTTGTCGGTGTCGTGGCCGTGGTCCCGGTGGTATCGGCAGTATTTCTTGAAATCTCTCCGGGCGGGGTCCGACTTCATTTCTCGGGGAGGCTCCGGCAGCAGTCCGGCCCGTGTAGCCGCGGCCATTACCTCAATCAAGGAGGCGTTGAGTTGGGTGTAATGTGCCCGTAGGGGGCCTTCTTGTCTCAGGGCGACTCGAGGGAGCCCTTGGGCCGGAGCGAAATCGCGCGCCGGGCCAGGTCGGTCTTGCGGGCGGGGCCCGAGCGGTTCCCTCCTTGGTCGGGCCAGTTGGTCGCGGCCACGGTGCCCCTCTTCCTGCCTCGGCCGTGGGTGTGACCGGGGTTCGCCTTGGGGGGGTTTCGCCGGGGGGAATAAGGCCTTGGCGCCGAGAGTCTCTTCGGCCAGCGCGTGTCTCTCCGCCATAGCTACCAACGCTTCATAGTCGGTCGGCGGATCCCGGAGCAGTGATTTGTGGAGGCTCCGAGTCCGCAGCCCCGTCTTGAAGGCCAGCATAAGCACTTCATCGCCACACGTCACCACCGCCCGTCTTTCCTCCTGAAAACGACGAAGGTATCTACCCGTCGTCTCTCCCTCCCCTTGGACTATCGTGCTGAGATAGTCTAAGGGCTTCTTTTTTGTTCGCCCGGCCCGGAACTCTTGGCAGAACTTATGGGATAGTTCGCCAAAGCTCCCTACGGACCTCGCGGGCAAGCCGAAGTACCAGTCCAGCGCGGTGTCCCTCAGGCTTTGGGAGAAATGTCGGCAAAGGAACGCCTCATCCACGTCCTAGGCTTCCATCGCCCCCCGGTATTGTTGCACGTGCGTGAGGGGGTCGCCCCTCCCATTGTATGTGGCCAAGTGAGGGGGTTTGAACCTTACGGGCCTGGGGGCGGAAGTGATCCACCGGGCGAGTGGCGTGGCCTCCTCCGGGTAGGTCGGGCGATCCGGCGCATCCCCCCTCCGCCACTCGGGGGTCGGGCTTCGGTCGCGCCTCGGCCGTCGACGGTCCTCCGTCCCCGGGGAGTAGCCCGACGGTCTCCAGGCGGGGCTCCTTCCTTGGGCCGAGGATTCGACGGGTTGCGGGCTACGGTCCTCCCAGCGCCCACGCCTCCTGGCCAGCTCTCCTCGGGCCTCCATCCGTTCTTGATTCTCCCGAAGGAGTCTTTCACGCTCGGTGGTGAGGAAGCGTAGTTGCCGACAAACGGCTTCCTCGCGCAGGGTATCGGAGGGGTGGTGTTGGTGATGGGGGCCGCCCCCTCCAGGCGGGGACCTGTTCAGCAACGGGTCCCGCCCGTTCCCAGGCCGCCGGGCCGTCGTCGCCTCGTCCAGGAGTTCTCGGTTGCTCCTGTTCTCCATCCTCAGCCTCTCGCGCTCCGCGATGATGAAGCGAAGCTGGCGGCGGGCGGCCTCCTCTTCCTGGTAAGCCTTCCGGGTGGTCTCGGCCGCCTCGTCCAGACGCCTCTGCGCGGCGGCCGCCTCCCCCAGGCGCCTCCACCGCTGCGCGACTTCTACCTCCTCTTCCAGGAGCCTTTGCTGGGCCGCAATCTCCTCAGCGAGCCCCCTATGCTCCCCCTCCTCCTCAAACTGAGGGTGGAGGTTTCGCCTCACGTTCAGGGGCTCTGAGGGGCCGGGCGGAGGTTCCGTTCCAGCCATCTGACAGCCTCCCCTGGCCTGAGCAACGGCCTCGACGCTCTTCAGGACGGCGGGGACTGAAGTGTGTTCGATCTCGGAGCCCATCCCCAGAAGGGGGTCGGACGCCGGGGTGATTTGTAGGGAGAGCGGTTCCTGTCCCACGGGATCTTTGCCGTGGTCCGGGTTCCGCGAGATCGGTATGGAATCTAACATGGGTGTGACCCTTCGTTCCCACAGACGGCGCCAATTGTTACGAGGTGGAACTCGCGTACAATGAATTTGTATTAATGGGAACCAAGGGCACGTGGTTATGTGGAGAAGGGGGTTTAGGTAGGCTATTCGACAAGCGATTAGTGGGGTGAAGAAGTCGATCTCGACGCCAGTGACGGTCGCGGGGCTGAATCTCGTCGGATGCGGCTGGACAAGGTTGAACGGCAGGGGGGTGACGCCGACTGGTGTTGATAGGCGAGCTCTCCTGCAACACGAACAACTCGTCAGAAGGGCTGGGTTGGGGGTTCAACCCTTAGCCCCTCCGATGCCTAAGTCAGTGATAGGGCTTAAAATGGGGGGCTGGTCACGCCGGTCTGACTAACGGTGTGTCGACCGCGCGTGGCGAGCTATAGATGGGAGAACAAAGATATGGAAGACCTTTGCACTCGTGTGTGAATAGTTAAATGAGAGAGAATTCTGCAGCAACCTTCCTTTCGTAAGAGGAGGGGGGGTATTTATACCTGACAGATGATGACTTGGCACGCTGAGCTGGCTCGGTTGTCAGCGGAAGCTTCGGACAAGGACATCGGGAACAGGAGTTTCTGACCTGCCTCTGTCAGGCGGCGCAACGGCCAAGAGGTGCTTTTGTCAGGATGTCAGGGCCGAAAGCACCAACCGCCGGTCAGGTCAGCCGCCTGGGGGTGCTTTGTCCGGCGGTCGGGTGACGTATGTGTCAGTTGTGCCTTTGTCCCAGGCTGTTTGTCGTTAGCGTCGAACTAAAGGTCTGGCTCATTTTAGGCACCGCGGTTCGCGGGAATCGGACGGGCCGTTCCGGTCGGGGGTAGTCCGGCCCGACCACGCCCGTCCGTAGGCCTGGCCTTGATACCCAAGCGTCCCCAAGCGCGCTACCCCGAGGGGCCGGGCGGCCGCGGTTGTTCGCCTCGGCCGGCTACAGTTGCTCGCCTCGGCCGTTTCGGGGGGGGGGGCGCCGTAAGGCGTGCCTATCTCCATGATGGCCCGGGTCCTCGGGGCGGCGGCCCTGATTGTTAAAGGGTGAGCTAAAGGGGTATGTTAGCGGATCCGGGCGGGAGTCGGGCTATTATGATCTTTAGGTCGTAACAGCACGGAATTGCAACCGGAAACCCTAGTATCGGTCCAATCTCTTGCAAACCGATACTATGGAAATTCGATTCCAACCCAATTCGGATTTCTAGGGTTTCCTATTGAATCGGGATCCAATCTCTTGCAAATCCCGATCGGTATGAACTCCTAGCTAACCGTAGTAAATTGATCCCAACCTAATCCCTAGATATCAATTCTAGCAAGATTTCTACTAATTCATCACAAATATGAAGTTGGGCTTGTAGGGTTCATCCCCACGCCCAAAGACGTGGCGACTACTCACAATTCATAGCAAGATCACAAAAATAATCAATGAAATAAGCAATAGAATTCATCACAATATTGAGATATGCAATAAAAATAGAATTTTTAGAGAAGAGAAAGACAAACCAATGGAGTTCTTCAATTAATCCAACAAAAATCAAACTTTTTCTCCTCTCCAATCTCAAGAATAAAACTAAAAAGCTAATCTAAAAAGCTGCAAAAAATCTAAGGAGAAGCTCTCTAAAACTAGGGTAAAAACAGGGGTTAAATAGCCCCTAAAATCGTCCAAAAACTGTGACCAAAATACCCCTGCGCAGCCTGTTTTCCGCAATTTTCGCTACAGGCAGCGCGTCGCACTCGGCCGAGTGACAAAGGTCGCTCGGCCGAGTGAGAAACCCTGTAATTTTCCAGTAAGTCGGGGCCTTCAGGGGTCTCTACTTCGGGGGCGGCTCGGTCGAGTGAGTTGTCGTCACTCGGCCGATGGCTTCATTGTACTCGGGCGGACAGGATTCTCCACTCGGCCGAGTGGGTCTTCTGAAGCTCAGGCAGCCGAAAAACAGAAACTTGGAGATTTTTGAAGGGCTTCGTCTGGGCGCCACTCGGGCGGACGTGATGTCTTCACTCGGCCGATGTGGTCTCCGTCGCTCGGCCGAGTGCACATGTAAATCGTGTCTGATCTGGTCGGCCGAGCGGTGTCTCGCTGGTCGACCGAGTGGCTCCTCCACTCGGCCGAGTGGGACACTAAACATGCCCAATCTGCTTATTTTGGCCTCCTCGTCGCTCCTGCGACGTCCGTTCTTCTTCCGCTTCTCTCCAACAGCAAAATACCCCTCGGGGAGGTCGTCGGTGACCCTCTGGAGTAAGCGCATCTCGAGATCACTCCAAATCGCGCCAAATCACCTGAAATGCGACAAAAACAACAAATCGTGAAAAGCATCGCAATATCGTCGATATATCGTGAAAAACATGATTTGGGCGATCTAAATGGCATGCAAACATGCGGGAAAAAGGTGTAAAATAAGGAGTGATCAGATGGCATGGCCAAATGGAAGCCCAAACGGGCTTTGGGCATGCCCATTATCATCCCTAGTTTGGGGGGACGAAGGTAAAAGAGTAATAAGTGGTATGTATGCATACTGTAATTGAATGACAAACTTGTAAATAGAGAATCATGTAGATCAGGTGGCATCTGATCTAATAGATCAGATGCAAGACACAAAAAGACAGGCCCCACAGAAAGTACAAGCTCATGTTAGACTTGTACTTTCACATTTTTGTGTCTTGAGACCTGATCTATTAGATCATGTATCACATTTTCTATATTATTCTCCTTATAAATAAATAATTGGTATGTGCTCTGGAGTAAAACAATAGGTGCCCAAAGTAACTCCCCTAATGAAATCCGCACAGAGATCAGCACAGCGGTAATTCCTCCGGGCAGGGGCGTCTGAGATAGGCCTGACACTTTAAGTATACAGATTTCGTGAAGCTCTACTAATACTCCAAGAAGCACGCATCAACGCTCCACGACAAAGACGAACATGGCTAAACTTAAGTGATGAAGCTCAAACTCAAACAAAGCAAGAAGCTCAAAGAAGAAGCTCATCTTCACTTCATCAAGTTGATTATACTGCCGAAGACATGTTCTGAGTCTAGTGTGAGTGTGTCGTGTCTTTTAGGATATTTGTCAAAGCCATATCAAATAGACAACACACACACACACACAAAAGATTTCGAAATATTTTTTACTATCTTTAAAATAGTTTTCAAAAGATTTTTTCTAGTCACTTCATAATTCTCGTAGTGAAACTCCACGCACCCTGGAGCTAACTACAACTTTTGACTAGAACAACAGGAAAAACTCCTCTGGGAGTCGACTACCAAAAGTAGGGAGTCGACTACCAGTCAGGGATGAAAATTTCCTAGACTCCTCTGGGAGTCGACTACCTATAGAGGGAGTCGACTACCTGCTGGAAATTTTCAAACGTTTTGAATTTGAATTTTAAATTCTTTTGAGTGATTTACTCCGAAATTTTTGGGACAAAAGTCAAACGAAATTCAAATTTCAAATCCCAGTTTTCCCCTATAAATAGAGCTTAATTCTTTTGTGAAAAATACAAGATTATTGAAAATCAAAATTTACAAAAGCTCTCGTGAATCAAAGCTCTCTCATTTCTTCTCTAGCCAATTTTAATTTCAGTTTTTTTTGATCTTGCAATATTTTTTCAATTCTTTTGAAGATCATATTATTATTTTTATTGGCTAAGTTGTTTTTCAAAATCCTCTCTATTATTTCTCTTTAAATTCTATTTGAAGGATTTTTGAAAAAGCTCTAGATCACAAAGAACTTATCTCGTATCTTTGTGTGATCTAGACTACTATCATTCTATTAAGCCACTGCACAATTGTCTATATTTTGATTGGCTATAGAATCGGGTGTATTTTCAATCTCTATCATTTATTGTAGAGTATTGAACAAATTTCTCATTGTGCTATTTGTTGGAACACTAGACAAGTCTAGTTGTTGCCATTTGGAAAGTCCTCGGTTTGTGAGGCAAGGGTATAACCCTAGACAAGTCTAGGCGTTGTGTTCGGAAATCCTGGTCAAGGCTAGGTCGTTGGAAATCCTAACGAGTGAAATTAGGTGCTTGTATTTGCCAAGGCAGATAGTGGAAATCTCGTACCGGATTGGTCGGGGACTGGACGTACCCAGGGTTGTGGGGAACCAGGATAAAAATCCTTGTCTTTGTGCTTGCATTTTCTGTGTTTGATTATCTTTGCATTTATTCTATCTTCAGCAAATATCAATCCTATTTCTATACGCTGAGATTTGCATCTGTAATTTTATTTGTTCTAACTTATACTCTGGGAGTCGACTACTGCTCATAAGGAGTCGACTACCTGCTGTGAATATTCGCTGTGCACTCTAAATTATATTGTTGATTAAGAACCAAGCGTAGATCGCTCTACTTGGTTTCTTAGGCAACATTAGAAGGATTTGTTTTTGTGTTGATTGACTAAAGAACGAAAAAGTTTTATCTTTATACAACACTATTCAACCCCCCTTCTAGTGTTGTTTGCCATCCACAGGATCCAACAAGGCCTGTCAAGAATATCCGAAAAACCGAATATCCGACCGGTTTTCGGCTGTCCGAATCCGAAAATATTCGAATCCGAATCCGAATATATCCGAATCCGATCATAATTTTAGGATTGGGATAGGATATGCTCATCCCGAACCCGAAAATATCCGAACCCGAATATATATAAATCCGATCATTATATATGTATGCTTGTTTACACGAGAACACATTAAGTTAACAAGTCGTGCATATTAGAACACTATGCAATTATGCTTTACATTATGAGTTATACTATTCTTGTTGTATGTATGATCATTATACTCGAATACTAAATATCGTTATGCTTTGTTTGTTGTTGAGATTACAGATTGGAAGCGGAAATGTGAAAGAGAAACGAGTCTTGCTCTTTGAAAATACAAATATGAAATTAAATATATTTTGCTTCATGGCGTTGTCGTAGACTTATAGTGATGTTTATTGGTTTCATCTTCAAACTGTGTTTCATTTGATGGGATGTTGTTTAGTTATGTAGGTTTGAACTTTGAACTTTGAACTATGTTTTATTTGACGTGTTATGTTTAATTATGTGGTTTGAACTTTGGATGTATAATCGTACATGTTGTGATGTTGTAACGGCTGTATTTTGAACCATGAACTGTCGTGATTTGGTTGGAAATATGTTTTTAAAATAAATTTCTTGTTTTGAATTGAAGATAGAACTTGTTGAGCATGATTTGTTTGATAGATATTATAACTTGTTGGTAGGTTTGGAAAAGGTCAGAGAATTTAGGATATCCGAAATTCGACAGAAATCCGAAGTTTCGGTTTCTCGTAGGATGTACCGAATCCGAATCCGAAAATATCCGAACCCGAAATTTTCAGTTTAGGGTTAGGGTAACCCGAAAGTACCCGTTGACACGCCTAGTCTGAGATTTTATCGGATTTGGATTTTATTCCCCTTTTGTATGAGAGGCAAAGGAACGAACAGGTGACAGGAGAGAGAGAGAGGATCGAACTCTTGGCATCAGATATATGGTTTTTTGGTAGATTCGAATGAGATAGCGATGGGCAGTGATGTCGGGATTCTCGCGATGGACATCTACTTCCCCCCAACTTGCGTTCAGCAGGTGAATTTTCGTGTTTCTTCTGTTCGTTTCTCTACTTTGAATTTTTTGTTGTTCTTTTCCGTTTTTTTGATGTTGATTTGGTTGAGTATTGGAGAATATTCATGGCAAGATTGTGTAGGGACCTTCGGAAAAAGCTACGAAAATCAACGGCTCAACTAACACATGTCCATGCTGCTTGCATTGAATGCGTAGGTCCTGAGTTTGGGCCTATTGTGACGTTAAGTTTTCTATAATTTCATTTGTTGTTAAATTTTGTATAATTTCATTTGTTGTTGTTGTAACTGCTACAGCCAGGCCTTAAAATGTGATTGTTTGAACTTTTAATTGATAATAAACAAAAGATAATGTCTTTCGTGGGATTAGCAATCATCTTTTGAATTTCGTTCTTTTTTGTTAAAGTTTTGGTTGATTTGTGCTCCTTGTCCCTTCTACCAGTAAACGCTGCGGTAAAAATTGATCATTTCATTGGCAGTTGGAACAGGGTTATAGGGATGTCATGGTTTTTTGTTGTATCGGTATGATGAATGTTACTATTTCTGGTGAAACTCTGTCAAGCATTTTTTTTGCCCATTCTTTATCTAATTTCTTTTTTTTTTCGAAGAAAAGTCTTGATATAGAACTTTTGTTGCAGGAGGAGCTCGAAGCTCATGATGGGGCAAGCAAGGGAAAGTATACGATTGGATTGGGGCAAGATTGCATGGCATTTTGCACATAATTAGAAGATGTCATCTGAATGAGGTATTTAATCGCTATTGCGTTTGGCAATTTTTTGTGTCTTTATCACCTGATGCACAATTTGAGTCGAACGTTCGGACATTGTATATCGTTGTTTATTGGTAATCTCTTGTTCAGCTTGACGGTTGTTACATCACTCCTCGAGAAGTATCAGATCCATCCAAAAAGCAAGTCTATAAAGATTTGGCTGATGCAAATATTTGAGGTATATTACTAATCCTTTCATGAGAATTTTTTGATCTTCACAAAAAAGACAAGATAAGAAACTTTGAAGTCCAAATAGACAACAATGATATCATCTATGCAATATTTCGCAACCGCAGCTACATCTCTGTATGAAAGACTCCATAACCATATGGGTAGGAGATAAAGGGTAATATTGGACATACATCTTAACGACTTGGCTGATGAACAATATTGTCTCAAACTATTCTATGAAAATACTTCAGCTTATAGAATAGTTTCATGGGATCTAAAGAGAATGGCACGATATGTTGTTTTTTATGCAGTGGTAGAGAAAACAGGGAAGGAAAAAAGAACCATATTGATAGGGATCAAATTGATTCTAACCCATTTTTAATTTTTTATTTTATTTTGAGTTTATATAGGTATAGAATTTGAGTCCTTTAGTTACTAGGAGTTTTTTTTATTTATTTTCGAGAGTTTTTATTATTTTGGAGTTTTAAGTCAAATTGGGTTAGGAAAAAGTTATAAGGCTATACAAGACCGTCGACTATTTTACTTTTTAATCAATGAATTGAGCATTGGAAAAAATTTTTCCAAATCTGAGAAAGGCACCCCTCGGTGTGAAGCATCGGCATCCTTGGTGAGTAGCCAAGGAACCCTAATTTATAGTTCTACCCTAAATCTTTCCCAAATTATGTCACAAAATTCTCCAGATCTAATTTGTCCTACATCAAATTTGGTATTAGAGCCGAAAGATCCAATCTTTCTTTTCAATTTTCAGATTTAAAAAACAAGAAAATTAATCAAAACTCTAACCCAAAACTGACTCCCCCAGCAAACCCTAACCCTAAGCCAAAAAGTCTAATTGCCACCTTACGCGGCCTCGACGACAGCCGCAGACCCCTTATGGAGTTCCCACGACGTTGCTGCAATCACCCGCACTTAGCAGCATCAACCACGTCGTCCAAAACTCGTTGGTCTGCCATCGTCAAGATTTTTAACGCTCGCCGATGCGACCACCGACGATGGCTGAGGTCGTCGACCTCTATAAAGCTTTCCCTCCTCAAGGAGAATCTCCAACGAGAGTTTGGTTGCGAACCGTCTTCGTTTCGTCGAAAAATCATTGCCGACAAGATCAACGCCGACGAGCTACAGTATCGCCTCGGTCGAGCCTAGTCACATCGAGTCGAGCCAAGCTGCAAACGTGCTAATCCAAAACTGAGCCGTGTTGATCGAGTCAACGGCCCGACCAAGCCGCGGCTCCAAACTGTGAGCTGTTTGATTTTCGGAGGATTTTTGGGCCATTTTTTTGGGAATGTTGGGCACTTCTACAATTTTAAAGATTCTGATTACATTTTAAATCTAAATTCAGTGCAATTCATGTGAGTAGATAGCCGACTCAACCAAGTACGCATAAGTACCCTCTGTATAATAAAATTTGCTTTAAATTATGGATACTACTATGATTCCTACGATGATTACTACAAAGGTTATTCTTCTCTAACAAGTTATGTTCAGGTACCACTTTTTTATGGCTTCAATGATAAACATGGATATGATGATTGATAATACCATTTAATATATTTCTTCTCCCGTTTTGATTTTTCAAGCGAAATAAAATATACATATGCATATCACACGTTCAAAGGAGAAGCGCTATCTTGGCATAGAGAACTTCAAGCTTATTGTCGTCGATGGTCTACATTCAAAACCATTCTTCGAAGTCGGTATTTTTCCAAGAATCCGATAATTCTCCATGCAACTCAGCAATTTTCAAGGCGAAAAGTAGAGATGTGGTCAGATGAAAAGATACATGAGAGCAACAAAAGAATTCTTTAGGGGATTGAACAATGTGAGAGGGAATAAAAGAGTAAACTTGACCCAGAGCCTAGCCAAAGGATTGAGGCAAAGATTAAGTCTGAGCATGTATTGGAGCCCGATCCAGCATTGGAGTCAAGGCAAGAGCCCGAGCACAAGTTATAGTTAGAGTCGGAACCGGAACCGGAGCCAGAGCCAGAGCCAGAGCCAGAGCTTGATCACATACCACAATCCGAGCCAGATTCCTATCTTGAGCCATTTGTTGAACATGCATCAGAAATGTCGAAAGAAGCGATACTGAATACAGATCCTCTACACTTGACCAGCAAACTGGTTTTTATGCTTTTCTATCTTTGGTGATTTGGGAGAAATTTTCGGAATGCGTTCATCTATCAATCTGTAACTTGTTACACTTAAAAATCCGTGGACGTATTTTCTCAAACTGCGAGTGACTATATTATTTATGTACAGCTGCGTTCTCTTGTCGTTATTCATCAGGTAAAGTTCTTAAGTCGGGAAGAATGATATGGTGCAAATTGAGTCCAACTCTTATTTTTATTTTTAATTTTATTTTGAGTTTATATAGATGTAGAATTTGAGTCCTTTAATAACTAGGAGTTTTTAATTTATTTTATTTTATTTATTTCGAGAGTTTATTATTTTGAAGTTTTAAGTCGAATTGGGTTAGGAAAAAGTTGTAAACCTATAAAAGACCTTAGACTGTCTTAATTTTTAATTAATGAATAGATCAACGGAAAAATTTTCCCAAATCTGAGAAAGGACCACTCCTTGGTGAGAAGCATCGGAATCCTCTGATGCAATTCGTATCTAGCTCTGGAAATTCAGATCTGAAAATAGCAAAAAAATACTACAATTCAATTAATTCCTAAATAACAATTACGAATTCACGAAACAATTAAGTAGAGATTAATCTAAGGGCATATGAAATGACCTAATACAAATTGTCTAAGGAATAATCTAATAAAAGGAATTTCTTCAACAATTTCCGCATGCCCTTATTAAGGCCAGCTCTAGTCTTTAAATAGAAATGTTGCAGAATATGTCAATTTACTAAAATGCCCATGGGGCCCTAAATCCAAGTCACATTATTACTCTGCCCTTGAAAATCCACATTGTTCTCAAGGTGGTGCATCCAATCAATAGGTCGTGCTATTCCGTCCCCTCCTGGGTCAAAAGGCCACCCAAGGTTTTCGTCACCTCCCGTTACTCCCCCAAAGGGTGGAGGATGGGTCGACGACCCTTCAAAAGATTGTTGATGTACTCATGTGTGCTGATATCCCCATATGGGGCCATTCTGGGGCTAGAACAGTGGTGGCGGTGTCTTTCGGACCCCTGCAGGGCCCACGAAGTCTCTGGAAATGGTGGCGGGGGCTGTCGGCCCCTTAGACACTCGGCAAGGCCTCCAAAAGCGGGGCGGGCCCCCAGATCTGTCGGGCAGGGCCCGTCGACTCCCCCAGAGGCTCGGCAAAGATGTTGTCATGGTTGGCAGGGCTTGTCGGCCCAGAACTAGGCCGGTGGGGCTCCCGAGGGCAGGCGAAGCCTGTAGCCCTCCCTGCGGCTGCGACGGAACTCCTGGCTGTTGCTGGGGGTCGAGCGGCCCCCTCCTTGGGCCGGTGCACCTCTCAGAGGTGGTGACTTCGGACGACGCTGTCGAGAGGTGTTGAAGCCTCGGATAAGGTTTTCCTCCTTCACGACGTCCTCTTCGTCTTCCGCAGATTACATATCGGCATCGTCGAGAAATCTTTCGATAAAAAAGTCTTCTTTCTCCTTCTCTTTTACCAAAGGTGGCCCCGGATCTTGTAGATCTACGCTTGAAAGTTTCAGATCTGGCCCCGGATCTGGTAGATCTACGCTTGAAAGCTTCAGATCTGGTCCCAGATCTGGTAGATATACTCTTGAAAGCTTCAGATTTGGCCCTGAATTTTGTAGATCTACTCTTGAAAGCTTCAGATCTGGCTCCGGATTTGGTAGATATAGACTTGTGGTCTTTAGATCTGTCTTTGTCCTCACAGCAGAAGGGTAGCACTGATAGATCTCGACAAAATCCTCCGTTATTTGACGGCGTGTCTGCTCAATTATTTTCTTCCTCCCTGCTCCAATGCGTCTCCCCATCTCTCGAACACCGTCCGCAATTTTTTCTCGAAACGCTTGAAAGCTTCAGATCTGGTCCCGGATCTGGTAGATCTACCTTGAAAGCTTCAAATCTGGCCCTAGATTTTGTAGATCTACTCTTGAAAGCTTCAGATCTGGCTCCGGATTTGGTAGATATAGACTTATGGTCTTTAGATTTATCTTTGTCCTCGCAGCAGAAGGGTAGCACGGATAGATCTCCGCAAAATCCTCCGTTATTTGACGACGCGTCTGCTCAATTATTTTCTCCATCCCTTACTCCAATGCGTCTCCTCATCTCTCCAACACCGTCCGCAATTCTTTCTCAAAAGATTCGATCTTTCTTGACGCCGTCATAGGATCTAGTGCTTTGATACCAAATGATGCGATTCGGATCTAGATTTGAAAATTCAGATCTGAAAATAGCAAAAGAATTACTACAATTCAATTAATTCCTAAATAACAACTACGAATCGACGAAACAATTAACTAGAGATTAATATAAGGGAATAGGAAAGCCCGAATACAAATTATCTAAGGAATAATCTAATAAAAGAAATTTCTTCAACAATTTCCGCATGCCCCCACTAGGGCCGGCTCTGGCCTTTAAATAGAAAAGTCACATAATATGTCAATTTACTAAAATTCCCCTGGGGCCCTAAATCCAAGCAGCATCACCCTCTCCTCTCCTTGGTGAGAAATCTCAGAATCCTTGGTGAGAAGCCAAGAAACCCCAATTTATCTATTTTTCCACAAAAATTTTTCCCAAATCTTCCATCAAATCCCCAAATCTATCCCGTCCAACATCACATATGTATGCAAAATAAATGTTAAGCTTCAGCTTGAGTAAGAAGATGTTAACAATCTAGGAATGATGCAGAAGCACTTGCATGACACTAATTTCCGGACTCCGGAGTCACCTTAATATCTAGGAATGATACCGAGAAGCGTGTTAAAATGCACCAATTGCCATCATCACCTGTTTAGTCTCTACTGTGCACTAATTGCCATCATCACTTTACTCCATTCTCTCACCAAAAGCTACTATAACATTGAACAATTATTGGAAGTCATCTTCATGCCCGTCCCAGCAAGTTCAAGCTTCATGCTTTTGTGAGAATTAGCCAGCATTGAAACTTAGAACCACATTTTCTGAAGGATCCTTCATTTATAATGTTAACACTTAACATCATCCTTCATGACATTGGTACTTGTAATATTTTAAGCGTGGTCCACTGATCATGCAATCTTTAAGACACAGTCATGTTATTTCGGGAGACAATCATATAATTTTATTAGATTTTCATAGATATGGCTAATCGTATGCAACGTCCACTGTATATTTGTCACGAGCACTGGAATTTTTCTTATCATAGATATAATCAATAGTCGGTCTTTAGCATTACTGTTATAAAGTGAATAAATCTGCCTTTTGTTTACCTTTGAGAACCAACTAACTGTAATAGTATGACGCACTGCAGTATGAATTCTTGGCTGGAATTTTTATATGGCTCATGTACTCATTATACATGCTTTTACTATTATTTTTAATAGGTGGTTGATGGAAAACTATCACAAACGTGCAATCTCATGGCACTTGATTAATTCATGTTACAAACGTTACTGTAGCAAATGCCTTGCGCTTGCAATTTTCCTAATTTTCATTCTACACCAATATATTCATGTTATCAGATATGAGAAATTCTGAGGGAAAACAGTTTTCAATTGTTGATGCAGATTATGTTGCTTTTCATTCTCCGTACAATAAGGTATGTGTGTGATGCAGGTTGACCATCTGATTAAATGTTTCTCCTGTACAATTAGATATGCTTAATGACTCATCTGATGTCAAAATTCTCTGTATACAGCTTGTCCAGAAAAGCTTTTCTCGGTTGTACCTCAATGACTTCTTGCGCAATTGCAGGTGCTTGCTTTGGTTTAATGGTACATGATATCAAACTTTAAAAATGTTTTTTTACTGGTGACGAAAAGTCCATGTAATATTTAAAAATAGCAGTAGAATTTAACAGGTTTGATCCATTTACGACAAACTAATAAGTTGAGAGAACTATCTGTTGTATAAAACTGCAGATTTAATAGGATGATGCTATAAATTTCAGAGGAAGAAAGGACTTATCGGTTTGCCGAGGCGTGCTAGGCACTGTCCTTAAGAGTAGATTTCCGCCCCTCAGAGTATAGACTCGGTGCAAGGAAGGTCTAGCGGCTACCCTCCAGGATTCAACGGCAACGGCCTTGTAAGTGTGCACTCACAATACAAGGATCCAGCGAGCAGCAACCGTTCTTTGATCTCGAACGAAGAGGAAGAGGAAGGAGGTCGCAGCAGGGTGGAAGACGCAGCGAAAGAGGATCTGTTCGGGTCTGGCGAACAGAACAGTGGCACGAAGAACAGCAGCAAAGAATCTGTTGTTGGGAGGAAGAATGATATTTCGTAGTAGTGTAAAAATCCTTGACAGAATATGGTTTATATAGGGCAAAAGAAAAACTGTTCAATATGAAAAAGAATTAATTATGCCACTTAATGAGATTATAGCTGTTGCGATATTAAATGAGAAAATAGCTGTTGGGCCATTAAACAGCGCAATAAAAGAAATATGGCTGTTGGGGAAAATTATAACCGTAATGGGCCTTTCAAATTCTGTCAAACAAGCGGGCCAAAAATTTAACGCAAAACTCGGGCACTCCGTGCACGCACCCGTGAACCGCCCCCTGCGCACACATGCTAAGGTTTTTCGGATCCGACGCCCACAAATTCCATTCGGTTCAACCCGGTTTGGGCTCGGCCCCATGGTTGGGCTTATGCGCACGCGAACTACCTCCAAGTCCTAGCCCATTAACAAGTCCAATAGCCCATTAGGAGGAAGTCTATAATATACCCATAGAAGATTTATATCCCATCCAATGTGGGACTATTTTTCCTTTGAAATTGGAAGAAATATCCAACACTATCCGCTTGACTAACAATCCTACTAAAACTCATTTTCCCTTTCAAATTTAGTGGATGAAAAGTTTCGTATCCTACTGACTTTTGAGTGAAATTAAGATCATAGTAAGTCTTTAAAAATGGAATTGTAGATTATTAAGATCATTGATTTTTGATGCCTTCTCTCTGGGGGAACTGGTATTGCAATGTCATACAGAACTCTGCCCAAATTTGCACCTCAAAAGAATGCTTTGCCTTGTTAACATTCTGTTCTGATTCTTCTAAAGCACCATCTATATTTAAGCTGTGAAATATTAACATATATAATGAGCGATTATATACTTGTATCTCCCATTTGATCTATTCTCTGACCCCTTGTTTCCTTTTGCTATCTGTTATCTGACGGTATCATCAATGCTCCCACATACACTGGGTTCATTCACAGAAGTGTCTTGCATGGAAATTCCTTCCCTTATTTGCCGTCAGCTAGCAATGAAACCTGCCAGTGTCTGGATCCATCACACAAGACCTTACATGTCTGAATCCTACCCTCTTTAAAATAATTCCCTCCTTGGAATATAGAAGACAGATCATTGCCTAAGCAATTTAAACGATCGAAGGAATGGCTTGATGAATGACGTCCTATTAAACTAAGTTGTAAATAACATGAAATATAATGTGATATCATAGCATTGCTATTAAGAAAGCAAGAGATGTTACTATTAACGTCATCATAGCTTTCGTAATTAGTCCCGAGATCAGTATCATCACAATAATTACATCGACTTTTCAAGTAGCCAAAAGTTAATATGAGCTAATGTCGTTACATGAAAATGATAGTTATTATGATAACATCTGTTCGAACTTGGAACCTGAGGTGATAAGCTAGTAGCAAGCTAATTAAACCTCTTCAAAAGTAAGATCATAAAGTTTAAAATTTTAACTCGGCCTAATGATGACTAACGGGGCCTAGCCAAGGAAGTCATCAATAATATAGCATACAAAGACATAACGACTAATCCATATGCATTTGTGCTGTTATACCTAACCAGCCAAGCACAAATGACATCAACTCCCATAAGGCCCAAAAACAAGCCAACGTCCAAAACAACATAAATAAACAAGTACAATGCCAACTTCTAAGGACCATACTTATTACTACCACTCCTTTTATCAATGCCCATAACGCCCAATAATAATCCTACACCGAAACCATTATCCAAATCCAAGCATAAGATCAACATCCAACTTCAACACCTAAGGCCAACAGAATGCCAATACCCATCAACAATGATACTCCTTGCCAACACCAATAGGCGACATCCACAACTCTCATCATTAACCCCAAACAAGCCATCAGCCAAAAACATACGTCTCGCAAACCCGAAGGAGTAGACCTGCGGAGATGCCCAAGCGGGACATCAATATGGGCAAGATCAAGGGCAATAAGCTCAAAAGAAGCCCGAGAATCGCGACTACCCAAGATCTCAACCATACGGCGGCACGAGGGTGGCGGTGATGATCGTCGCTAAACGCAAAAATCCTAAAATACTCGTCGAAGGGCTATCGGCTGTCGTCGATCGATGTCATGCGACGGTGGTGACTGCTCAGTGGTGACGAGCGACGTGCCGGGTGCCACCGGAGGAGCTTGAAGCGAGATGGGTGGGGCTTACGGGGAAGAGGCGGGATGAAGAAGTGGGTGTCGTCACGTCGGCAAGGAAGCCACGAGATGGTTTGGTGAGGGAAGAGATGAGGGGACTAAATGGGGCGCTGAAGTCGTCGATGAGGTAGGGTACGGTAGGCGGGACCGGGGGTCGAGGAGAGGATGCCGACAAAAGGTAATAAAGAGGGGGAGATTGTTGGCGGGAAAAAAGATTCAAACCATGGGAAATTGGGTACAAGATAGATAGAAGAAAATTACGATCTCAAGAGAGATGAAGAGGAAGTAACTGCCCACATTTGCACGTCTCGGTTTGGTTCGTCTCAATTTGTCTCGCACCGTCCTCAAACGCTTCAGAGAGTCCTTTGATCTGCTTCCGTTGTCGAACTCAAACTTCGGACGATTGAAAAAAAATTCGAATGCTACCCTCCTTATAAAAGAGTATAGCCATAGTTTAGGTGAACTAAACGCGACTAGAAAGTATTCTAAGAATAAGTAGGATGATTGGAAGGACATACAAGAAGGACGATGGCGATGAATGGTGCTATCTTATGGAAGGTCACTCTAATTCTAACTTTAGAAATTTAGATAGTGTACTCTTATGAACTTAGGACGTCACATATAGCGTCAGAACGGCTATTGACTTGAGCATACGACATTGCCAACTTTCAACTTTGGTAGTTGTAGCACGTAACCACATACTTGGGTAAACTATGTACTAATGGAAATAACACATGATCATAGTTGTTGGACTTGTCTTTATCCTCAAATTTCTTAGCATCCACTTTGCTTTGGCCCACTCGATTTGAAAAAGGTTCTTAACTTTCAGGTTTTCAATAAGAAAGTCAATCAGTGGTCCTGGTTTATGTTGAGTATTGGACTCTCCACCTTGATTTTGATGATGATCAAACACAAATCATTGTGACTAACTCTTGTGTTTGCAGTTATCTGAAAAGTCACCAATTAGATTCAAGAAGATCAAAAGTGACTACATGTGTTGATTCAAGTGGAGAACTTGGTAGATCAACAAAGGTGAAGCATTGGCTTGAAGAACTCAAAGACTACTTCAAACCTCAAGCCAATGACATCAACAAATGAATGGAGATTCAATCCAAAGAGAAGATAGGAATGGATGAGTCAAAAGCTTCGAAGACTATGACATTCAAGTCATTCAACTAAAAGACTCAAGAACATGAAGATTTATGGAGATCATCGCCAAATTAATTTGTTCATCTCAAGCGACGTCCCACAACTTCCTCAGAACGCGTGATCGTTGTGCTTGGAGCTTCGTTGAAGCTCAAGGAGTTTTTCATGAAGTCTAGGGATTCGGATTCTCCATGTTGAAGCTTTGAAGACGGTTTGTCATATTTACTTTTATGTCTTCTAGCTTTGGTTTAGTAGAATGTTAAGCCTTGAGTAGTACTTGCCTAGAAATCTTCATTTCTATCATATCGTATCTCTAGGATTGCCTTAGAAGCCATTAGAAACTTTCCCGTAGCTTATCGCTTCATTTCTTGGCTTCGTATGCATCTTAGTTGGTTCAAGTAGAAGAACCAACCGACTAGATGACGATCTAATCGGTTGGAAATTCTTCTTGAACCGACTAGACATCATTGCTAACTCAGCCCATTCACTGTTGACCAGTTAGTTGGTTCAAGAAGGATGGTTAATGCATTAAAAGCCAATCTAGTCGGTTGATGATCCTTCTTAGACCGACTAGTTTCAAATCTAGTCGGTCCAAGAAGGTTCACTGACCGACTAGTTGTCAATCTAGTCGGTTGATGATCCTTCTTAGACCGACTAGTTCTTACCCAGATTTCACCATCTTCTCTGTTAACCATCTAGTCGGTCCAAGAAGGTTCACTGACCGACTAGTTGTCAATCTAGTCGGTTGATGACCCTTCTTAGACCGATTAAGCAGCATCAGAAATAGATCCGTTGGGCATTTAATGCCACGAATTTTGTGACCGTTTTCTCTCTTCCCTATATAAGTTTGAGTGCTTCTAACCAGGGATCCAAGGCTGAAATTAGAGACATTTTCACACCTTTGAAGAGAGCCATTCAACTCCAATTCCAAGCTCTCTCATCTCACAAGAATCTCTCTCTTTCTCTTTGAGCACTAATTCCTCAAGAGAGATTCTCATTCCTTGTGAGCTTCTCAAGCTAAGAGCTTGAAACCAAGTCACCAACTCCTCCCTAGCCATCTATTGCTGCTCATCTTGGTGGAGCTAGGGTTTGGTGATCTCATCTTCCTCAAAATCCATTCTTGCCCTAAATTGGTGAGTATTTCTCAAGGCATAGGGTTTTGTGTTAAGAAGCTATTTATTTCATCTTCAATACATTTATATTGTTGTTTACTCTCGGTTGATGAGAGTGTTGGCTTGATCCCAAGTTGTGGGAGTCAAGATTTAGTTTTGCTCTCGGTTTGTGAGAGTTTGCCTAAATCCCAAGTTGTGGGATTTAGGGTTTTGCGTGTTCCCGAGTTGTGGGATACACGGACATCGATTGTAGGTCAATTGCACTTGTGGAGTTTTCGCAAGTGGGCTAAAGGAAATATCTAGCGGTTTGCTAGAGTATCCGGAGGGGATCCGGGTGTTGCTGGAGTAGGGCACCGGTAACAAGTCGGGGAGACTTGGGTGGCACCGAACCAGGGTAGATTGCTTGTTTGCATTGCATTATTGCTTGTGTGGTTGTTCATTTATTGTATTCTGCATTTGTTGGTTAATTAGGGTTTTATTTGGCGTAAATTCCTTATAATTCTATAAAACACTATTCACCCCCCCTCTAGTGTTTGTTCCTCATAGCACAGGGTCACTACAATTGGTATCAGAGCGAGGTTATAGCTATGGCAACCAACAACAACAACACACGATGCTCTCTTCCACCATATCTCCTCGGGCCCAATTATCAAAGTTGGTGTGTAAAGATGAAGGCTCATATTCAATCCATCGATGAGGATTATTGGAAGCTTGTGGAGAAGCCCTTTCGCTCACCTAACTCTCCCGAACATGAATGGACAAATAAGCAAAAAGAATTGGTGGGGAAACATCAAGAGGTAATGGATATCTTGCTTGATTATTTAACTTATGACATTCTTATGCATGTGTCCAAGGCAACAACGGCATATCAAATATGGCACATGCTATCGGAGCAAGAAGAGTCCACCTCGGAGTGTTCTTCCTCCAATGATGAAAGAGATTCATTCATGGGCTTGATGGCACGAGAGGACAACTCTAGTGACGAATCAAGCGATTCAAGTGAAAGCGATAGTGACGATGAAGAGGTAACAACGGAAGATCTTAAAATTGAGCTTAAGCAATTATTTGATAAATATCAAAAGCTTATGCATAAATATTGTGATGCTAAGAATAAGATTGCTAGTCTCTCTAACACATCTTCATGTAGCATCTCTAACAATGACACCATTGTTGAGACACTCGCTATTGAGAAAGCAAGTTTGCTTACTCAAAATAGCATGTTGAGAAATGAGGTGGAGTCCCTCAAATCTCAACTTGATCGTGTTTCTATTGTGGATAGTAACGATCTTGAGATTAAAAATCTTCAATCTCAAAACACTTGCTTGGGCATTGAGAATGAGGATCTCAAATCCCAAGTGCACGAGCTCACCACACGTGCATCCACATTGGATGCCACTATTTCTTCAATTTCGAAGAAATATCAGCTCATGTCCTCCATTGTTGAGAGATTCAACAAGGGAAAGGACAATTTGGATGATTTGCTAAAGAATCAACTACCGGCAAACCATCGTGTTGGCCTTGGTTATTCTAAGGCAAGTGCATCCAATGCACGCACCTCCTATAGTGAAGTAACTATAGATTTTGTGAGGCCATCCTCCGGTGCATCCACGAGTGGTGTCTATAACAACTTGGGTAGTTCTACTACTAAGGAAACCACCACTCCTATTCCTCACTCCTTTGGAAAGAAACCCACTTTGGGTGGACCTCCAAAGAAGGGTCATGCATTCATGTACACCAATACTATGACACGTGGGAACACACCTCCTACTCCACATGTTCATTCTAATGATGGTTTTTATGCTCCACACCCACGAGCACGTGCAAACACTCATTTGAGACACTCTCATGCATGTACTCATGATCGTGCACCTTCACATGCTTATGATCACACATCACATCCACATATGCATGCTTATTCTCATGATCATCCACATGCATACACACCTCATATTCATCCGCGTATGTATGCAACACCACACCATGGATCATATGCCCATCATCATGCTTTTGCACAACACAATGTTCCTCATGCTCTTGCTAGATCTCATGCTCCTAGGCCACATGCACCACGTAGAAATCAACCTTTTGTGCATGCAACCACTAGGAAGAGGATTCCCAAATCATACACTATTTGGGGTCCTAAGAATACTAGCACTCATGCTAAGGATATGTATGTGCAATCTTATATTCATAATATTATTTTGAATGATGATTATGTTGGGAAATCACGGTCCTCTTGGACTTGGTTTCCGAAGGGTTAGTTTCCGTTGACCCTTCATTTGCTTGGTACCATTAGTTTATTTTCATTTTATGGGTACCAAGGCATTTGTGTTTAGAATTGGTTTATTCTTTTGTTTGGATTTTGGTCTTAGATGCTCATGTTTGTTAGAAACTTAAATTCATATTGAATTTGATTTCTATTGCATGTTTATTAGTAAACCATTGTGTTTGCGATTTTCATGTCTAAAATATTTAATATTTTCATGCAACACATGCGTTGGCTCATATTCATGTTTGATTATATGCAACATAAACATTGTGTATGATTACATTAGGATATGTGTTACAATTATTTGAATTTATTATTTTAAATTTGTTGCCTAACTCATAGGATCCAAAAAGGTTTTTGGATACCATAATTATGTTTTCTAGGTTCAATCCACATTGGGATACCAACCCTACCAACTCTTTGATTTGCAAAGATTTTCATTCAAATGGAGTTGATGGTGCTTAAGTGATGCACCAAAGTAGGGGGAGCTTAATGTTGTAAGTATATTCTTACATTTGGTTTCCATGTGTGTTGGATGCATGTAGATGTCACTTTATGTTTGAGACTATCTCATGCATATTCTATGCTTGCATATTGTGTGCCTCGTATGTCATTCATGTCTATGTGTTTCACGTGTGTCAAATTCTTGACCAATGTGCATTGTGTATTCATAAACCTTACTCATATGTTTATTCGAGGATTATTTATAACATGTGGCTTAAATATTTTCATGTTAGAACTAATGCTTATTTGCATGTTTCACACACGAGACACGCTTATATTTATGTTCCACTTCACAAGCGTGCATCCCAACTTCCTACTCATGCCTCTACAACCTCTTAAGAATCCCAAATCACTATCTTTTGGATTCCTAAGATTGTTTCTAGGCATGGTATGAACACACATATAGAATCGTATATTAGGAATGACATATTCTCATGCGACTCATATTGCGTTTCATTGCTTGGGTACCATGCTTGTATGATTACTTTTTGTACCCATATTTATATGTGAGTTCGTCCTCTACTCCCAAGTTTGCTTAGTTTGTATGATTTTGAGGGAGTATGACATGTTTGATTGCTATCACGACATTACATTTGGTATCAGATTAGTTGAGTTCGTCCACTACCCCCAACATCATTATATGCCATTACATTTCTCTCATATTATGTTGTGCATATAGATTAGTTGATTTCTCTAACCCTTGGTGATTTTCTATCTTGTTGATATACCAAAGGAAAGAGAAATTTGGTTTTGAAAATTAATACTTCATGCTTTTCATGCACACTCTTTGTGGTATTACTTTTCATGCCTTCCTTCAATATGTGTTGTGCCGTGAATGTTTATTTTGTGCACATATGCATATTGAACGAGGAATCTTTCTAGCACACACTATTGTATTAGATATGTGTATTCATAATGATGTTGCTTGACTAAATCATATGCATAGGAATTATTAGTCTATGTGTTTCTAATTTCTAATGGTTGAGAATTGTTAATTCCTTATATGTATGATTTTCGTGATTATAATAACTCATATTAATGCATGTCATGCATTTCTATTGATGAGTGTTATTTACAATTGGTAAATGTTTGGTTATTGGACTACTTGATTTTGTTCCTTAACCTATTGGATCCAAAAAGTTTTTGGATACCACCAATTGTTGTATTGTCAGATTGTTGTGCAAGATCCCTACTCTTCACACTCCTTGATTTACAAATGATGGATCAATTCAAAGGAAAGGATGGTGCATTGGAGATGCACACATATAGGAAAAGCTAAATGGTTGTAAGTATGTGTTTTGCACAATTGGTATTTTAATATATTGGTTTTGACTACCATATTTACAATTGGTATTTTAATATATTGAATTTGTGTAATATAGCATACTTCTTCATTAGCTCATTCTTGTCACACCCTCATGAAGATTGTTTGTTTATGTGACTGCCATGTTCATGCATGTCTTGTATGTCTTATTACGACTCATATATCATGGTAGCTATAACATTCATATAATGATTTGGTTAGTTATTTATTGATATTCATATCTTTGGAACACGTTGTCATTACACATCGTATTCCTCACATGCATGCTTCTTTGTGAAGATTGTTATATGTTATGGATATGATAACTGATATGTATGACATGCTTGCTTGTTTATTAGACTGTATTAAGTATATTGATCTTAATCTTCATTGAAATTTTTTCAATTCTTTCATTTAAGGTTCATTGTTGTTTTGATTCTACCACATGTGCCTAATTCTCGTAGATGACTATGTTCATGGATTATTTAGACTATATCATGATCTGTCATACCATTCTAGTAGAATCATTCATTTCTTTATGGCATGCTATACTTCATCATGTTATACATAATTCATGCCATGTATAAGATTAATGATTTAGGATCTTTATGCATATTTGTTCATTGTATCACCACACATCTCATACTTTTCCTATGATATTTATGATTATCTTTATGAGACGTATTGATATGATTTGGGGTGATCAATGTATGTTACTTGTCATTTTAATTACTTCATGACTGATGTTTAGCTATAATTTTATTCAAGAGATCTTTCATGTCTATAGCTAAATCTTTCATGTATGATATTTTTCACAAGTGACATAACATTCATTCATATTAGTTAGTGATCTTCAAGCTATATTTCTCACTATGTCATCTCTCATCTCACGCTCATATTTTATGCTATTTTGATGAGATGTTAGAGATAACTTGTGCTTTACACGATCACATAAGCTTTATATTGTATTTGATGATATGTATATTCTGTCATAGATATTCTTCCATGAATATATCTTGATGCACTATGACTTCTTTGATGCTACCTCCGATTATATTGTGCTTACTCAAGTTTTTTTATTCTATTCGCACAATTGGTATTCATGCATACAATGTTCATGATAAACTTTATTCGTTTATATCATACCTTGTGACTTTGAACGTAGACTATCTTCATGCCTTTGCTCAAAGATACTTTGTCACATTATGCTTCATGGTGAATTCTTTGTGATAATTGAGCTAGTTAGAAATCATGTCTCTATTTGTTCACTTGGTTTCCTTCTCAAGTGATATCATGGTCTTGACATTAAATTGCCATGCTTTGCATACTCTGTTAGACTACAATTGGTATCATCTCTACATATCATATTTACATTTGGTATCATATTTACAATTGTTAGACTATTGATTTTGGATATCATCTTTACATGCTCATGGCATTCCATGCTTATCTTTGACTCATTATGTGAGTATCTATTCTGGAATGCATGCTAGTACTATGGTTCTTTTGAACATTGTGTCATTTAGTATCTTAGTGTACTAGAATTGTGTATGCCATATGTTTTATGAAGTTACTATATCTATTTTGGCATAACACTTTTGCATGATTGGATATTTGTGTATGCCCACATTGCACACTTCACTTAGATTTGGTATGTCTACAATTGATATCACATGCCATTATACTTAATTTGTGTTATTATTTCATAACATAACTGTGTACACATGGCTAAGAATTTCCATAGTCATTTTTGTTGCATTTTTATGTTTGACTTAGACCTCAGTTTATTGATATTATTTATTGATCTATGTCAATGTGATGATTTTGATTCCACCATAATGTATTTAATCATGTTCATGTCATTTATCTTGCCAAGTATACTATTGGTATCACAAGACAGTCTATCACAATATGCTTCATGTTATAAATTTTGTGATAATTGAGTTTGTTTGGGTATTTCACACTATTTGATCACTTGTTTTTCTTTCACAAGTGATGTCATGATTTTTGCATTGTCACTTTTCTAACACTGCTCGCACTACTCTTTACAATTAGTATCTATTGTAATCTTTTATCACATATGCTTATTGCTTATCTTTTTGTGATAATTGAGGGTGATTGAGTTGTTGTTGGATATGTGCTCTTGCAATTGATATCTTTATTTTGATATCCTGTTTTCAATTGGTAACTTTACATTAGAGAACTTTACAATTGGTAACTTTACAATTGATATACCTTTATGTTTTCCACTCTATTGTTGCATTTGTTGTTTCTATACCCCCCATATTTTTTTCTTAATGACAAAGGGGGAGAGAAATAAACATATTAAATGTTGAGTGTTAAACAATAACTTGAATCATATAGACTTTAACTATGATCGCTCAAGTATATGATTCAGGGGGAGCATTGGTGATTACCTTAGTTTGTATGGATTACATTATATATATATATTGGTAATCATGCTCATGTTTATGATGTGTATCACCTACATGATTTGTATTGTGTATGCATATTATTTCTGGTCATTCATGCGATATATACACAACCTCATGTGATACACACACTATTAACTGCTGAATGATGCAATTGATTATTGATATTAACTTGATTGGCATCATTGCAGGGGGAGTAAGTATATTTAATGCACAATTATTTGTTTTGTTTATATTTGGTTTGTCATCATCAAAAAGGGGGAGAGTGTTGAGTATTGGACTCTCCACCTTGATTTTGATGATGATCAAACACAAATCATTGTGACTAACTCTTGTGTTTGCAGTTATCTGAAAAGTCACCAATTAGATTCAAGAAGATCAAAAGTGACTACATGTGTTGATTCAAGTGGAGAACTTGGTAGATCAACAAAGGTGAAGCATAGGCTTGAAGAACTCAAAGACTACTTCAAACCTCAAGCCAATGGCATCAACAAATGAATGGAGATTCAATCCAAAGAGAAGATAGGAATGGATGAGTCAAAAGCTTCGAAGACTATGACATTCAAGTCATTCAACTAAAAGACTCAAGAACATGAAGATTTATGGAGATCATCGCCAAATTAATTTGTTCATCTCAAGCGACGTCCCACGACTTCCTCAGAACGCGTGATCGTTGTGCTTGGAGCTTCATTGAAGCTCAAGGAGTTTTTCATGAAGTCTAGGGATTCGGATTCTCCATGTTGAAGCTTTGAAGACGGTTTGTCATGTTTACTTTTATGTCTTCTACCTTTGGTTTAGTAGAATGTTAAGCCTTGAGTAGTACTTGCCTAGAAATCTTCATTTCTATCATATCGTATCTCTAGGATTGCCTTAGAAGCCATTAGAAACTTTCCCGTAGCTTATCGCTTCATTTCTTGGCTTCGTATGCATCTTAGTTGGTTCAAGTAGAAGAACCAACCGACTAGATGACGATCTAATCGGTTGGAAATTCTTCTTGAACCGACTAGACATCATTGCTAACTCAGCCCATTCACTGTTGACCAGTTAGTTGGTTCAAGAAGGATGGTTAATGCATTAAAAGCCAATCTAGTCGGTTGATGATCCTTCTTAGACCGACTAGTTTCAAATCTAGTCGGTCCAAGAAGGTTCACTGACCGACTAGTTGTCAATCTAGTCGGTTGATGATCCTTCTTAGACCGACTAGTTCTTACCCAGATTTCACCATCTTCTCTGTTAACCATCTAGTCGGTCCAAGAAGGTTCACTGACCGACTAGTTGTCAATCTAGTCGGTTGATGACCCTTCTTAGACCGATTAAGCAGCATCAGAAATAGATCCGTTGGGCATTTAATGCCACGAATTTTGTGACCGTTTTCTCTCTTCCCTATATAAGTTTGAGTGCTTCTAACCAGGGATCCAAGGCTGAAATTAGAGACATTTTCACACCTTTGAAGAGAGCCATTCAACTCCAATTCCAAGCTCTCTCATCTCACAAGAATCTCTCTCTTTCTCTTTGAGCACTAATTCCTCAAGAGAGATTCTCATTCCTTGTGAGCTTCTCAAGCTAAGAGCTTGAAACCAAGTCACCAACTCCTCCCTAGCCATCTATTGCTGCTCATCTTGGTGGAGCTAGGGTTTGGTGATCTCATCTTCCTCAAAATCCATTCTTGCCCTAAATTGGTGAGTATTTCTCAAGGCATAGGGTTTTGTGTTAAGAAGCTATTTATTTCATCTTCAATACATTTATATTGTTGTTTACTCTCGGTTGATGAGAGTGTTGGCTTGATCCCAAGTTGTGGGAGTCAAGATTTAGTTTTGCTCTCGGTTTGTGAGAGTTTGCCTAAATCCCAAGTTGTGGGATTTAGGGTTTTGCGTGTTCCCGAGTTGTGGGATACACGGACATCGATTGTAGGTCAATTGCACTTGTGGAGTTTTCGCAAGTGGGCTAAAGGAAATATCTAGCGGTTTGCTAGAGTATCCGGAGGGGATCCGGGTGTTGCTGGAGTAGGGCACCGGTAACAAGTCGGGGAGACTTGGGTGGCACCGAACCAGGGTAGATTGCTTGTTTGCATTGCATTATTGCTTGTGTGGTTGTTCATTTATTGTATTCTGCATTTGTTGGTTAATTAGGGTTTTATTTGGCGTAAATTCCTTATAATTCTATAAAACACTATTCACCCCCCCCCCTCTAGTGTTTGTTCCTCATAGCACAGGGTCACTACAGTTTAGCTATCATAGTGAATAAATAGGGAACTACTCTACTGGCAATCTTAACATTAGTAGCACCCGGTGTGCGTCAAATCGATGTAAAGTGTCTTTCCCCGCTTCCCATAATACCTGGGAGCGAGGACGCGAGCGGGTCTGCATGGGCTGAGGCGTTGAATCTTAAGCCCAATAAGCGTCTGTGAATAACAAGCAAGCGCAGATTCTTGCATGCCATCAATAAAACAGAGATAATTAAAAATTAAGCCAGCGTCCAAAAAAAAGTACACAAGGAAATAAGGCCCCAAGCATGGCCAACAACAAAAGTCTACAAAAGTGGGTACACACCCAACAGAAAAGCAATAACAAAACTCTAAGCAGCAGCATGAGAATCTTGGTGACTAGTCCTCTGTGGGGAGAACCTTTAGGTCGACGTACTCCTGGTCCAACGAATCAGTCTGATCAAGCAACTCGTCATCCGGTACTCTGTCTCGTGACCTGACATACATTTCAAACAACATGGAATGTATGTTAGTAAGGGTCCTTAGCAAGCTATGGTTATGAGTGGGACCCTTCAAGACATGCAAAAGATTATACATGGCAGTTAAAGCAATTATAAAGATTTACACTAGCATGTCAGTTTTGTTATGAATATGGAAACATGGCAGTTCTAGTTTAAGCATAAACAACATCAGTTCTATGAGTTAACATATTTGTTTTAACATTTTCAAGTTGTTCAATAGTTTGTGCAATTCCTTGACTAAGGTTCACGTCTTTAGACGGCTAGTAAGTGAATCCACCTTCAAGTGCCCCCGAAGGCGACCCTTTTACTACCGGCTAGTGTCCGCGAACCCAACCCAACCCACGTGAACTTTCTGGACCACGAGCCAAAATCAACCAACCGGCCATTATAAGTTATTATATTGGACACTAGCCAGACTAGCCAACCGGCCCACGGAAATAGCCAAATCTTGGCATGCATGTCTATGATTTAGCCAAACCGGCTATCACGTTCTATGATTATCAAGTTATTCAAGTATTACATATACTTTCAGCAGGCTTTGCATTTCATGTCGTAACAAGCATTATCATTCTACTTATTAACTGTCCACACACACGCACACACGAGGTTCTTATCTAGCAATTCACAAAAGTGCATACATGGGGTTTTAGTGTCGTTGTGTCACACATAGTGTAGTTCATCATGAAATTTTTCGTGTACGTCATTTCACGGTTAAATCGTCCAGAAACTAACTGTGTACAAAGTGGTTAAATGAATGACATTTTAAAAGTATGTATAAAATTGCACACTTGCTTGTTTTTGATGATTTTGGTGTCGACGAGTTCGTATGAGAGGCGCGGACGTTTTCTGCGTCATTAGGTTTTTAAATATTAGGCTAAAATTCTTCATCAATTAAAATACTAATAAATTTAGCAACACACACACAATTACTGTTAATAGAATGTTAGTACTAAACTGTGTTACCTAAACACACACACACACACACACACACACACACACACACACACACACACACACACAACTTTATAACCTACATACTGATTTTGTGAAAGTAACATTTTATATTAGCATCTTAACCTTAAATGTCTCCTGACGAAGGTCGTCCCTCGGTGGCCTAGCCCATAAATATCTCTGACAAGGTCTAGTCCATAAATATCTCTGACAGTGCCTAGCCTATAAATATCTCTCACAGCCATTAATGCTCTAGGTTAAACGACGAACTGACTGGCACCCATCACGTCCCATATTAATGCTCTAGCTAAGCTCCAGCTGGCTCAAGCTAAGCAGAAGTGACAACTGATTGACGGCGACCAACCGACATTCTCCACTATAAATACCCACATCTATCCCTAGAGAGAGGAGACTGGTAGGTCTGCAGGTAAATTCCTTCCACCCAAACTCTAGCTGGCCGAACGTTGGCCCGGTCTCCTTGTAAATCGGCCTCGTCCCTTTGAGCCATTTCTGAAGTCCCCACGCTGATTTGAGCATCGGATGGGATTAGGTCAGACCCTAGTCTGACCATCCCTGACGAGCTGTTCGTAGCGCAGGGAGCTAAAGACAGGTCTCCTGGAGCTCTTCTGAAGGTCGCCGGAAGATCGATAGCTCGGCCTACCCACTGCCTGCTCAAGGCCCGAAGGTCGTCCGGCTCCCGTAGCTTGTCACTCAAGGTCGTCGCCTCAAGGCCCGATGGTCGACCGGCTCCCGTAGCTCGTCCCTCAAGGTCGTCGCCTCAAGGCCCGAAGCTCGTCCGGCCTGGCGAGAGATCCTAGCCTGGCCAAAGCGGCGACCTAGGCATCTTCATCACAAAATCCCTCTCCGCGATGGGTAAACCCACTCTACTCATTGTACCTTTGATTCCCTAATATACAAATTCATTGTTAGGCGGATTTGACTCGCAACAATTGGCGACGTCTATGGGAACGAAGGGTTACACCCATGTCAGGCTCCACATCGGTGAAGGTCGCCCCAGGTGAAGGTCGTACTCTGCGGCCTACCTTAAATAGCTCCAGTGAAGGTCGTACTCGGTGAAGGTCGTCCTTGGTGAAGGTCATCCATCAGGCGGCCTACCTTAAATATCTCCACACATGTCAAGGTCGGCTATACGTTCGAGAGCTCAAGCTCTCATGGGACGACCTAGAAGATGAAGTCACATGTCTTTGCTCTATCTTACACATATGTCATTATGTTTCGACTTACACACTCTTCACGTTTTTTGTTCGTGTGAGAAATTCTAGGTCAAGGTCGGTTTGATCATTGGTAGCAAGCTACCTAGCTGCAAGTAAAGATCTGGGCATGCTTCCGAGCTGCGCGCCAAAAAGTTCTCAAAGGGCTTGGCCCGGGCTACGCACCTCGACCCTTCTCTACAAAAGATCCAGGGTAGGCCACGTGCTGCGCCTCCGAAAGGCGCCAGGGGCATAGGACCCCCAGGGGTGTTGGAAGGACTATGGCACCGACCCACCCTCTCGAAGCCCTCCGGGGCAGGTCGCGGCCTGACTACCCATAGCAGGCCGAGCCTCGCTACCCAAACCGGAGAAGAGAGAGAACTACCTCGCAGAAAGATCCGGACAGGCTTCCGAGCTGCGCTCGCGAAAGGTCGCCAAGGGCTCGGGGCAGGCTGCGTAACTCGACCCTTCCCGTCAGAGACCCAGGGCGGGCTTCGGAGCTGCGCCCCCAAAAGGACGTCCTCAGGTTTAGGTTGTCCTCGGCGAAGGTCATCCTCCCCCGACAGATCACCCATGGGTCCGGGGCAGGTTTCTGGACTGCGTCCCCACCCAAACAGAACAAGATCGGCACGATCACTAGGGGTGGGCTACCTCGCCACGCTCAAACTCTGGGGCAGGCTTATGAGATACGCCCCCGATAGGTCAGCCAGGCTTACGAAGCTCGCTACCAAACAAAAGGTACGACGAGATTCTCTAAGAATTTGCTAACATGTCTACTCAACATTTCATGTCTCCTCCGCCCGAAGATCGTCCACACCAAATGTTGGGGGTAATTGTTACAACACTTTCGGCTGCCTAGCTTGTGTATCGATGAAGGTCGGCCTCAGGCGAAGGTCATCATCCCCCGACAGGTCACGCCAGGTGAAGGTCGTCCTCGGCGGCCTACCTTAACTATCTCCAGTGAAGGTCGTCCTCGGTGAAGGTCGTCCTCAGTGAAGGTCGTCCTTGGCGAAGGTCTCCTGCAGGTGGCCTACCTTAAATGTCTCCTGATGAAGGTCTCCCACATGCGACCTACCTTAAATGTCTCCTGATGAAGGTCTCCCGCAGGCGACCTACCTTAAATGTCTCCTGATGAAGGTCGTCCTCGGCGGCCTGCATTAAATGTCTCCTTATGAAGGTCTCCCGCAGGCGACCTACCTTAAATGTGATGAAGGTCTCCCGCAGGCAGCCTACCTTAAATGTCTCCTGATGAAGGTCTCCCGCATGCGGCCTACCTTAAATGTCTCCTGACGAAGGTCGTCCCTCGGTGGCCTAGCCCATAAATATCTCTGACAGGACCTAGCCTATAAATATCTCTGACAAGGTCTAACATATAAATATCTCTGACAGCCATTAATGCTCGAGGTTAAACGACGAACTGACAGGCACCCATCACGTCTCCCATTAATGATCCAGCTAAGCTCCAGCTGGCTCTAGCTAAGCAGAAGCGACAACTGATTGGACGACGATCAACCGACATTCTCCAATATAAATACCCCACCTCCATACATGAAGAGAGGGGGCTGGTAGGTCTACATGTAAATTCCTTCCACCCAAACTCTAGTTGGCCGAACGTTGGACTGGTCTCCTTGTAGATCGGCCTCGTCCCTTTGAGCCATTTCCGAAGTCCACACGCTGATTTGAGCATCAGATGGGATTAGGTCGGACCCCAGTCCGACCCTCCCTGACGAGCTGTTCGTAGCGCAGGGAGCTAAAGACATGTCTCCTGGAGCTCTTCTGAAGGTCGCTGAAAGATCGATAGCTCGGCCTGCCCACTGCATGCTCAAGGCCCGAAGGACGTCTGGCTCCCGTAGCTCGTCACTCAAGGTCGTCGCCTCAAGGCCCGAAGGTCGCCCGGCTCCCGTAGCTCGTCACTCAAGGTCGTCGCCTTAAGGCTCGAAGGTCGCCCGGCTCCAGCAGCTTGTCACTCAAGGTCGTCGCCTCAAGGCCCGAAGCTCGTCCGGCCCGGCGAGAGATCCTAGCCCGGCCAAAGCGGCGACCTAGGCATCTTCATCACAAAACCCCTCTCCGCGATGGGTAAACTCCCTATAATCATTGTACCCTTGATTCACTGATATACAAATTCATTGTTAGGCGGATTTGACTCGCAACAGATGTGATCCAATGAAATTGCTAAATAACATGCACAATACTGATCCGGATCCGACCCGCAGTCCAACATGTACTCATCAAGGATTTGCTAAATAACAAATTTATCCAATGAAATGGGAGATGTTGGGTTTTAGCAGTTACAGATTCATGAATGTCTGGTAGTTTCTCGCAGAGAATGGAAGTACTTTTCGAAGAGATGATTCAGAGCGCAACTCCATGAGTTTCATCAATCTCCCTCGTTCGTCTTTGTGTTTATTTATTCTTGGAAGTTGAAAAGCAATGATTTGTGGCGGCCTCTAAATTAATGATTTATGCATTGAAAATCGAAGGACCCCTCCAATGAATTTTGGTACCGTCGTAGATGTTGTAGCAGTGGTTGATGTGGATGGGAAAGTGGGAGAGGCGGGGGAGATGAGTCAGGTGTAAGGTGAGGATATATGGTTGTGTGTACGACAAAAAAACTGATATTTAAACATGTTTGTGCTCATAGAGTGGTCTGTGTATACAACAATTAGGTCTCTGGGTATAGAACTCCCCATTTATTTGGCTCTTGGATGTGATGCTCCATAAAATATACTTTCAGCATCAAACTTTTGTTCACAAGTTTCCGGAAAGTTTAATGTAAATTTTTCTTAGATTCCATCAATGAAATATACGGAAGTTTATTGAACTCGCGAGATCATTTGGAACATTTCGGATACCTTCCGTTGAGATTACTAATACGGTGCACGTAGTAGTCATGACGAAGTCACGAAGGAAGCCCTCATCATAAAGCCCTTAAAAACCAACCATTAAAAGCAAAATGTAGCCCTTAAATATTTAATACGGTGTATGTATTATGTTCCGTTGGGATTACATATGCCACCGCCTTCCTTCAGCCATTAAAAGCAACCAAAGCCAAAAAGGCCACGAAAACAGCAAGTTCACCGAGGGACCCCTTGACGAGCTTCGAAGGTCAGTGTTGGCTTTTCCCATTTGTGCGAACGCATACATAACCACACCGTCCACTTGTACTAGAAGCTAACACAACCAAGAGGAAGGAGACCTGCCCCAACTAGAGATGCTCGGCAAGGGAATCCAATCAAGCCAGTGTTGGATCCCTCGTATGATGGCCAAACGGTCCCAATGTCCAAACCGCTATGAGATGCAACCTAATTTTAAAGCGGAACCAAACACCTCTTGGGCAAGATAGAATTAGCACCAACCAACTAATTCTCTCAACGATCTTGCGATAGAACGATGCAAACACAAGACAACATACGGAAAAAATAAAGAGCTCAAGAAGCACAACAATATACACAAAAGTTTACACTGGTTCGGCTTGTTAGGCGCATACATCCAGCAATCCGATGCAAACGGTTCCACTATGATCACAGATGCAATTACACTGACCCCCTTTTTCATCTACCTTCAATATAAGAGATACGGCTTCAAGCAAGACAAACTAACCCTACATCTCTCCTCAAGCTCTCACAATCTCTCATTCAAGTGAGAATCCTTGATAATAAAGCTCCTAGAAGAAATAGGACTCCTCAGGGGACTCAATCCCACTATCAATGAAGATCTATCATTGTTAACAGAGTTCCAAATAACTAGGATACTCCCCAAGTGATGCAATATCTATTATCTCACACTAGAAGGAGAAGAAGAAACACTCACTTGGATCTCTCAAACTCAAGCGTTTTGTTTTCCTCAAACCCAAGCTTTCATGTTCTCCAATTGATCTCCAAGCATTCTCTAACCTCATTTTCCTTAGCTTTGCCACAAACCCCCCTGTTGCGAGTCAAGTCCGCCAACAAAGAAATTTGTTGTTACAGGGAATCACGGGTACAATGATTACAAGTTTTTGGCTAATGGCGAGGTTAGCATTACTCGGGACTCGCTTCAGATGTGAAGGATCCAAGGTCGCCTGAAGGTCGCTGAAGGTCGCCGTCTCCCAGTAGTAGAGGCGAGCTTCCTGCAAGAATAGCAACTTGTCAGAAAGGCGAGGCTGGGTCAGCCCGTAGCGTATCCGATGCTTAAGTCAGTGGATGACTTGAAATAAGAGTGTCGGACAAGCTTGGCGATCTTAAGGCAGATCGGCGAAGCGTGGCGAGCTTATGAGGAAGGCACAGATATGTGGAAGATACCCGACCTTGTGTATTGGAAAGAGTTAGAGATTTTAACTGACCAACCCCCTCTATGGAGGTAGTAGGGGGTATTTACAGAGCCGAGAGTCAGTTTCTCGCCGTCCCATCAGCTGTCGAGTCTGCTTAGCTGGAGGAGAAGGGATAGGTCGGCGGGGCGTGTCAGAGATATTTTACGCATTAATGGTGTCAGATGGTGTCAGACGCATTAGTGAGACGCGAGGGGCGGCCATCGGTTCTTGCCCTTAACCTGTGGTATTAATGGAGGGTAGGTGGCCCTACGTCACCCTGTCAGAGATATTTAGGCTGGGCCGCCCTAGGGGAGAGTCAAGATCGGTGACCAAGCTCGGCGTCATCGGACCGTCTGACTGTGCTTCCTGTTGGAGAGTAGGTGAGCTTCTTCCTGGCATGGAGAGCGTATTGATCAGCAGGACGGACTTCTTCGGTTGGCCTGCGGGACGAGCTTGTCGTACATCGAGGTGAGCTTGTCTGGATAGAGGTGATCTCCTGTGCAGGCTAGTATCCCTTCCGGGTGGTCGGAGAGCTGTTCGCTTGGGCTTCCAGTGTATGTGGGCCTCAATTACATGGGCCGGCCTTAATGTCGTAACAATTTCCCCCGTCATTCGAGCTCGAAGCGGCAAGCCCGACTCAGCTCGGATGACGTGTTGCACTCACATCGATTGGGGAGCTGGTCGGCGGCATTTAATTCCATCTGACTGCCAAATCCCAAAATTCATGATGGTGATTCGGCGATGGGGAAAATTCGAGGCGTCCTTCCGCTCAAAAGGTGATGCGTGGCTGACGTGATTGGTGGAGAATTCGAGGCGCCAGCCCAGCCCTGCTCGGATCTCACCACGTGGCCCACATCCGACGACTCAGATCGCCCGATCCTTCCTATAACAGAAACGGAGGGGCAGCGGGAGAGGCTTTTCACTCGAATTTTCGAAACTTTGGCTTCCCCCCTTCGTTGCAGAGAGCAGCTGTCGTCGACCACCATCGTTCGTTTGCAGCCGTCGGAGCCCCGACCGTCTTCCCTGTTCTAGATACTCTTCCGAACCGTCCAATGCCATCGTCTACTTCTTCGTCTGCTTCTTCCTCTTCAAATCCTCACATCGAATAGCACTTCGGGGAGGTTGGTGGGGGTAGCACCACCAAGTCGGAACCGGTGGCGTCGTAGACGCCGTTGATGTCTTGGCCGGAACAGCGGGAGAGAGACACGTGAGTTGAGCAGGCCGTCGCTTCATCGTCGGGGATCAAGAGGGACCCCAAGAAAGGAAAGTCATCCAAGTCGGTCGACAAGGCCGCCAAGGTCGCAAGTGGCGGCGTAGTCACGGATGCACTCCTCCCTAGAATCTTGGCCCAAATGTCTCAGCTGCTACCCTCCACGATCGCTGAGATCCGCTCCAAGTACATCTGCCCCTACACAATCTGCCTTTCCGAACTCAGCGAGCGGGTTTGCTCCCCAAGCGACAACGAGGTCAGCGTGTACTACCCGACCTTCCCCTTGGGGCTCTGCTTCCCGCTCCATCCCTTCCTCCTTCTTGTCCTCCATTTCCTCGAACTCACACTCTTTCAGTTGATGCCGAACTCCATCATCTCGATAGTCGGCTTTCTCGTCCTCTGCTCCGCCAGTGGGGTAAGTCCGACGTTGGCGCTCTTCCAATACTTCTTCAAGGCGTACTACTACGTCTGCGTGAGGAGGCGTCGACCTCTCATCCTTGAGCTACCGGGCAAAGTGAGGGACTAGAAGGATATATTCATCTTCGTCTCGACTCCGGTGGATTTGGCTCTGAGGTCGAACTAGGGGACACTGAATATATCAGTGAATGCCGAAGTTGTCCTCGAGGGGAGCGACCTTGAGAATGCCAAAAACTTAGAGGAGAGCCCTAGGGAGAGCCGGCTGTTGAAGGAGCTGATCAAGGAGGAGCAGCTCACCCAGCATGTCTGGCTCGAAGGTACTTCGAGCTTAGTAACCCACATCTGATATGCTCACCCTGATCTGTTTTCTATTTACAGGCGCGATCATGAGTATGTCCATGGAGGAGGTGATGAAGATGGCGAGGGAGGCGTCGTCGAAGCAGCCGCCGACCAAGGGCAAGGGCAAGTAGCCCGTACCCCGTAGCTCGACACCAGCCGGGCAGAAGAGGAGCCAAGAGGCGGTCGCCATCGCTCGGGCCGAGAAGGAAGAGTGGAGCAAGAAACAGAGGAAGGAGCCCGATGCAGCCGCTCACACTTCCCGCACAGGCGATGCGACGTCGGGGGACTCATCAACCTCGATCCGACCGAGCCCGAGGCCGTCCCTACTGCGGCCGGGTCGCAGGCACCGTCGATTTTCGCCATCCCTGTCAATTCAGCTCCCCCTCTACGTCCTCTAGTACTGCCAGCAACAAGCTGGGCTCTGGCTGCGCGCTGGCCCTACGATTGCACGCCGTCCGATCTAGAGAAACCAGCCCCTAATAGCTGTGAAGCGGTGCTCGTGACCTTCAAGTCGCGTAAGAAGGAGCTCATCACCCTCTCTTCGGAGAACTTTGTCGTGCCACGCTACCCGGTGGGCGCCCACGAGTCTGTCTTCGACGAGGCCGAGGTAGCGGCTCGCCTGGCAGAGAACAGCACTCTGCCGAGGGACTGAGTCCCCGATGAATGTGGACGCCGAACGCCTCTACAGTACGACCTTCTGGCAGGACATGCAGGTTCGTCGCCCCCTCTATTCACCTCGCCGACCTTCGTCTTTGTTATTGGTGCTTACTCTTTTGATTCCTTCTGCAGGCGATGCCCGCATTAGTGTCCCTCCAAACACAAACGTCGACGGCGGTCAAGGCCGAGTCTGCCCTGGCAAGGAAGGTGACCGAGCTTAAGGTGGTCGAGGCTAAGCTTAAGGCGGTCTTGGAGAAGCCGAAGAAGGTCCGGTGGTACTATCAGACCCAGAAGGACGAAATCGCCAAGATGGACAAGGCTGTCGGGGAGCTGTGGGAGAGGGTCCGTGACGAGGAGGCCCAGAGGGTTGCTGCCGAGAAGCTCCTAGCCTCGGAGAAGGAGGTGGCCGCAACGAAGATTGCCGAGCTAGATGGTAGGCCCAAAATAGTGCTTCTCTCAAGCACAAGAGTCCGTACAAGTAATATAATCTGGGAGTCTAGATGTCGAATACTCGGGAGAAAATCTGTTGCAACCACAGCTCAAATCAAATAGAAATCCAACGAAGAGAAACTAACCACTTCAATAATGATGGTGATGTGAATGGAGTTGATCGTGGTGAACAATGCGAACGAAGAAAATTCGTGAAAATATCTATGAAAAGTATGCACATGGTATGGGTTCATTAGGGTCCATGAGTCGTATTAATTTGGTTGACGAATATAACACAATGAATTCTCTTTTTGAGAGCAATTCACCGGAAAATACCCAATATAACTCAATGAATTCTCCTTTTGGGAGCAATTCATCGGAAAATACCCTTTTGGGGGTTCAAGCACAAAATTCAATAAGATCGTTGCTAAAGTTTTAGTCTTTTAAATACGATATGAAAGTCCCTTTTGGGGAAATCAAAACTCACCCTTGTGGGGTGATCATCTACTCTAACACGTTCTTTTGAAAAATGAAGAGAAGATTTAATAACAAAGACTATAACTTTATCAACGTTAACAATTTAGCACAATGAATATTCAACCAAACGAACACAAATCATATCCCTTAACTACACCATACCATGCACAATAAGAATTTAGCTACACATGGTGAAAATAAACAGAGAATTCATCATATAAATCATGGTTCTAAGCAATACAATCAAAAAGAGTTCAAAATACGCTAAAGAGTTCAAGGATATCACCAAATATGCTAGCAAATAGACTAAGAAAACCCCTCTTCTTCTTCCTCAAAGCCTCTGGAATTTTGCCTCAGGTTGCCCTCTGTCTTCTCCTTGAAATTCTGCAAAAATCGGCTCCAAAATCATCCAAATACGCCAAGAATACGGCCAAAAACCCTAAGAATACGCTTATATAAGAACATTGCGGGTTTAGTGGCCTTAATGGGTTCAAAACCGCATCCGAACAAACCCAAACCCGTAATCCTCGAGCGGGGCAAATTCTCAGCCGTTGATCGTTGCGGGATTCGTTTTCGTGCCGCCACGTGTCGCTTTAAAAACCGTGCGCCTGCATCCGCATCGCTGGAAACCAAGCTCATCTCGGAGTTGATTTGCAGCCGTCCGATCGCGGATCCATGGTCCACAAAAATCCACGTCGCATGCAGAGGCCCGCTTCGCAAGTCGCCTTCGCCCGTTGGATCGTGCGGACACTCGATACGATGGCGCCACATCGCCTTGAGGATCGCTGCCGTTTCGTTCGGTGATGGATGAACGTCGTCCGCTCGATCGAAATCGAGCGGTCTGTATTTGGCCGCGTCGACTGCAACGGATTCGAATTTGAATCGCGTTCGTCGATAAATGGGGACCGTTGGATGAAAAGGATATCAGCTTGATGTGTGCCACGTCGCCTCGAGTACGCGTCCGTCTGCTTCGTTCGTTTTCCTCACGTGCAAGCCGTTGGATCAAGATCTGGCGATCAGGATTGCGCCGCATCGTCGCAATGATCTGGAACGTTGGATGAAGATTGCGCGGCCACGATTGAGCCACGTGGCCCGAAAAGAAGCTGATACGTGTATAAGCCGCCGTATTTCGTATTTTCGGCCGTATTTTCGTGCGTATTTCCCCCTTTAATTGGTATTCTGCATTCAAAAATACACAGTAATTAGCATAGGCTCAGAAAAATACAAATAAATAGTTGTTGGAATCGTGAGATCAAGACCAAGCTAGAAAAAATATAAGAAGTGCAGAAATACTCCGTTAATTGATGTTTTGTGCTCAAATAAAGTGATTTCTCTAATAAATGATGGTGTTCAAAATACGAACGTATTATAGATCAATTAAGCAACATATAAGCACAAAATAATACTAGATGAGGGGTTAAATAAGCAATATTCAATCCGAATCACACCCCCCAACTAGCGTTTTGCTAGTCTCTAGCAAAGTGAGCGAAATATAATATCAAATATGCACCTAGATCACCTTATCAGATCTCAAATCACTCACCACTATACTTCAACGACAAAAGAGATAACCACACACTAATATCAAAATTTCAAGCTCATCAAATAATGGTACTTGTGGGTTTAAAAATGAAGATCAAGTATCTCAAATGGTTATAAAACAGACTTACTTTCACTATTCATTACTTCATAGCTCATAGTATACAAAATCAATGGTCCACACCGTTCAATTAAAGATTCTAACTTGGAGCGTAGATGTATCATGCAAAGCAAACATATAGAATAGAATGGTATCAAGACATACACACGTCAATCTTCATTCATAGGAAATCACGCCATAACTCGTGCTTTCTTTAAGCTTTGGAAGTTCTCTTGCCTTGCTAATCATGCACACTTATCCTCTCTTTTCTTTCGCTTATTTAATAGTTCCGCGTAACGCTCATCAAGCAACATTTGCAGAAAAATATATAACTTGGATCGCTCCATCAAATGAGTGGGTTTCCAGTCAATGGCTCCCAAATCAGATGATAATAGGGCATTAGGCCAAAAAGGACCACTCGGACTGTACTACTCGAGCCAACCAAGTTATTTATTGAGTGACACATTTATTCATTTCTTTCTCTTCATTCATCTCATTTTGTCTTCTTTTGTGTGTGCATAAATAACTTAGCAAGATAGCTTCCTTTTCTTTAATCTTTCACAAGAATGGGTTATCCTAATCATTTCAAAAGACGGTGTACACTTTTCTACCCAAAATCATACAAAGCATGCAAATAGCAATGAATACGAGATAAAAAGCAATGCTCCGGTTATTTTATGAATTATTGGTGCATGGACTTTGGTGTGTTCCAATGAAAGCATACTACTTGCTAATCCATAATTTCTAGATTCATTAAGTCATCAATTAATCATGCCATTGAGATGTATCAAAAGGAATTTACCACAAGTACTCGCATTCATGTAAAATGAGACTGAAATATTTAACAATAGTGGTGGAGGAAAATAAATCACGTGTGTACGGTGCTGAATAAATATCGAGAAATTTCATCACATGAGGTTCATCTCTAGGTAAAATAAGTGTTGGTGATATATCTTGACTCTAATTTTTTTTTTCAATGCAAAAAGGGAACTAAAAAATAAAGTCCTAAAAGAAAAAGAAAAAAAGAAAAGAAAATATATTCTAAAAGTTTATACCCTCCCCCCAAATTAAAATAAACATTGTCCTCAATGTTAGGAAGAGGGAATCATGGAAAGAACACACCTGATTAGTCCCCACCCGAAGGTGGGTCTGCGAAGTCCATGGTGCTCGCTTCCTTGGTCCAAGGCTCGTGAAAATACTTCAATCTTTGACCATTCACCTTGAACTCACTCCCGTCTTTTTCATTCAATAATAGCACTGCGCCATGTGGGAAAACTTCTTTGACTGTGAAAGGTCCAACCACCTAGAGCGAAGCTTCCCGGGAAAGATGTGTAGCCTGGAATTATATAGAAGAACTTTTTGGCTAGGGGTGAACTCCCTCCTCAAGATCATCATGTCGTGGACGGATTTCATCCTCTCTTTCGATATTTTAGCGTTGTCATAAGCATTTCTCCTCAACTCCTCTAGCTCCAACAATTGTAACCTGCGAGAAGAAAAAGATGAATCAGTATCAAAATTCAATTTCTTTATAGCCCAATTGGATCTATGTTCCAATTCAACAGGTAAGTGACAAGACTTCCCAAAAACAAGACGGTAAGGTGACATCCCCAAAATAGTTTTGTAGGCTGTCCTGTAGGCCCACAACGCTTCAGGTAAGCGCAAACTCCAATCTTTCCTTGATGGATTCACAGTTTTCTGTAAAATTCCTTTGATCTCTCTATTTGCCAGCTCTGTTTGACCATTGGTTTGGGGGTGATATGGAGTAGAAACTTTATGCGTGACCCCAAACCTCTTCATTAGATTAGCGAACAGGCGGTTGTAAAAATGGGACCCTCCATCACTGATCAAGGCCTTGGGCACTCCAAATCTAGAGAAAATGTTCTCTTTGAGGAACTTGAGTACAACTGAAGTGTCGTTCGACCTGCAAGGAATAGCTTCCACCCATTTAGAAACATAATCAATACAAACCAAAATATAAGCATATCCAAATGAAGGTGGGAAAGGTCCCATAAAATCTATACCCCAACAGTCAAATATTTCAATTTCTAGAATGGGGTTTAAAGGCACCATGTTACGTCTAGTAATACCCCCTAATTGTTGGCATGCAGCACAAGTCTTGCAGTAATGAAATGTATCCTTAAACATAGTTGGCCAATAAAAGCCACATTGCAAGATTTTTGCCACAGTTTTGTTCGCAGAAAAATGTCCACCACACACTCCATCATGGCAAAATTGTATCACACTGGTTATTTCATGGTCAGGAATGCATCTCCTAACAATTTGGTCACTACAATATTTATAGAGGTACGGATCATCAAAGAAGAAATATTTTACCTCATACTCGAACCTTTTAAAGTCTTGAAGAGACCAAGTGTCAGGAGTCTTACCAGTCACTAGATAATTTACTATATCAGCATACCATGGTGAGGTGGAAACGCTAAAAAGATGCTCGTCGGGAAAGGAGTCCTTCAAAGGCACATCTGCTGAATCAAGGCCTACTGTCAATCGTGATAAGTGGTCAGCTACTAGATTCTCCACGCCTTTCTTGTCCTTGATTATGACATTGAACTCCTGCAACAATAAAATCCATCGTATCAATCGAGGTTTAGCATCTTTTTTAGACAATAAATATTTTAAAGCAGAGTGATCAGTATAGATTAAAATTGGTGATCCCAAAATATAGCTCCTGAATTTTTCCAACGCAAATACTACAGCCATCAACTCCTTTTCTGTGGTCGTATAATTCCTCTGAGCGTCATTTAATGTCTTGCTGGCGTAGTAAATCACTACTGGAACTTTGTCTTTTCTTTGGCCTAGGACTGCACCAACTGCGTAATTGCTTGCGTCACACATGATTTCAAATGGTAGAGACCAGTCTGGTACCTGTAAAATGGGAGTAGAAATCATGAACGATGAACGATGAATTTATTTGGACGCAAGAATGTCAAAGTTCTTTTGAAAAACTAAAATCCTTACTTGTCTCATCGCATATTTTGCAGGTTCCAGATTGGACTCTTCCCTTCGAGATTATGTGCGATGCGAGTGATTATGCAGTGGGGGCGGTTCTTGGTCAAAAGAAAGAAAAAGTTCCTTATGTTATTTACTACGCAAGTAAGACCATGAACGATGCTCAAAGAAATTACACGACAACGGAAAAGGAATTACTTGCGGTGGTATTTGCGTTGGACAAGTTCAGGAGCTACATTTTGGGATCACCCATCGTCGTCTATACGGACCATTCTGCACTCAAATATTTATTATCTAAAAAGGATGCAAAACCTAGACTTATACGATGGATTCTTCTTTTGTAGGAGTTCAACATCGCGATACGAGACAAAAAGGGAGTAGAGAACCATGTTGCAGACCACCTCTCTCGATTGACGGTAGGCACAGAGTCATCAGATACACCGTTAAGAGATTACTTCCCCGATGAGCAGCTCTTCGCCGTCTCTACTCTACCATGGTATGCGGATATAGTGAATTATTTGGTGACAGGTAGAACTCCATCACATTGGTCCTCTCTTGATTTTAAACGTTTCAAACACGAGGTAAAATCTTTCTACTTTGACGATTCATATCTCTTTAAATATTGTGGAGACCAAATTGTGAGACGATGTATACCCGATCATGAGATTAGTAGTGTTTTACAATTTTGCCATGATGGGATATGTGGAGGACATTTTTCTGCTCATAAAACTGTTGCAAAAATTTTACAATGTGGTTTTTTTGGCCCACCATGTTTAAAGATGCATATGCTTATTGTAAATCATGTGTGCATTGTCAACAGTTGGGGGGAATCACAAAAAGAAATATGATGCCTTTAAATCCCATGTTAGAGATAGAAATATTTGATTGTTGGGGGATTGATTTTATGGGACCTTTTCCACCTTCGTTTGGTTATGTCTTCATACTCGTTGCAATTGATTATGTTTCTAAATGGGTGGAAGCTATTTCTTGCAGGTCTAATGACGCATCCATCGTGCTAAAGTTCCTGAAAGAAAATATTTTCGCACGTTTTGGAGTGCCAAAGGCCATTATCAGTGATGGAGGTTTCCACTTTTGCAATAGGCTCTTCGCAAATTTAATGAAGAAGTTTGGGGTGACACATAAAATTTCAACTCCATACCACCCTCAAACGAACGGACAAGCTGAACTTGCAAATAAGGAGATCAAGAATATACTTCAGAAAACGGTGAATCCCACGCGCAAAGATTGGAGTCTTCGCTTACCTGAAGCTTTATGGGCATACATGACAACATACAAGACCAATCTAGGGATGTCCCCTTACTGTTTAATTTATGAAAAAAATTGTCATCTTCCTGTTGAATTAGAACATAAATCTTATTGGGCTATCAAATCATTAAATTTGCTTGATGACTCATCAAATGATTCTCGTAAATTACAGATTTTGGAGCTTGAGGAGTTACGGAGGGAGGCATTTAAAATGCAAAATTGGCGAAGGAACGAATGAAAGCTGTGCACGACAAGGCGATCCTTCGGAAAGAATTCAAGCTCGGGGACAAAGTTCTTCTTTATAACTCGTGATTGCATATATTTCCAGGGAAACTACGTTCCAAGTGGTCGGGACCATTTCGTGTCAAACAAGTTTTTCCATACGGAGCAGTGATTGTGGTAAATGAAAAGGATGGAAGCGAGTTCAAAGTCAATGGGCAACGACTGAAACACTTTCAAGAACTTTGGACCAAGGAGGACACGACCATGGAGCTTACGGATCCACTTTCGGGTGGCACTTAAACCGGTGTGTTCTTTCCTTACTCAGTAGTAGTAGATTTTCTTTTCTTTATTTTACATTTTTTAAGGAATTTTGCCTCTAGTATGCTCTTTTCAACTTTAAGGACAAAGTTTGTCTTTAAGTTGGGGGAGTGCATTAGACTTTTTTGGTTAGGATTTTTTTCTATCTAAAAAAGAGAATAAATCACCATCACTCACCCTCTAACATCATCTTAGCCCTCTTAAAGTGTCACTTTTTCGGATGATGACGCATTGATTGAGTTCTAAAAATTGTTTATGGCGTGAATTAATTTTTATTCCTTCATGGATTTACTGTTAATATGCTATTCATGAAAATTTTCAATTGCCATGATTAATATCTTGAAATAGTTTGAATTTATTTCATGCATGACACGGAGAGGAAAAAGCTTAAGTATACACGATTAATTAGAATAGTCTTCAAGTTGAAGAGGAATTTGACCATTGTTATTAACGTTCATGTTCATATTTATGGGTGTTGAGTTGATTACAAAGAAAAAACAGAAAAAGATGAAGAAACAACAAAAAAAATGAAATGAATAAGTGTGTCACTAAATAAATAACTTGGTTGGCTCGAGTAGTACAGTCCGAGTGGTCCTTTTTGGCCTAATGCCATATTATCGTCTGATTTGGGAGCCATTGACCGGAAACTCACTCATTTGATGGAGCGATCTGAGTTATACAATTTTCTGCAAATGTTGCTTTATACGCGTTACGCGGAACTAATAAAAGAAAAAAATGGTGAATACACTAAGCAACATCAATACACATGATTTGAACGGTTACTTTTTGAGATGCCAATTCCTTGGAAACAAGAAAACTAGAACATAACGACGTGGTATACTTTCGTTTGCGCAAAAACGATGCTTGCATGCTATTTATTCAAATTAAATTAGAGAAAATATCTTGCGATTGATCGTGTGCATGGAGTGTGTATATTGATAGTCTAGATCATGTTGGAAAGCATATTATTGAGCCATGCCATAAGCAATTGATAGAATTTATTGTTTTATTAATCATTCGATTTCATCGCTCTTTTTGCTAGAGACTAGCAAAACGCTAGTTGGGGGTGTGATTCGGGTTGAATATTGCATATTTAACCCCCCATTTAGCCTTATTTTGTGCTTATATGATGCTTAATTGTTCTCTAATACGTTCGTATTTTGTATATCATTATTTATTAGAGTAATCCATTGATTTGTGCACAAAGTATGAATTCTAGTGAGTATTTCTGCCTTTTAATATTTTTCATGGCTTGGTCTCGATCTCACGATTCCAACGACTATTTATTTGTATTTTTCTGAGATCTGTGCTAATTACTATGAATTTTTGAATGCAGAATACCATTCAAATAAAGGAAATACAGTGGAAATACGCAAATACGGGCACAAATACGACGGCACGCTCTCATACGGGACACGTGTCAAAGATCTAACGGCGCCTGGCCTTGATCTAGCGGCCCAGACGAGCGGCACATTCCTAACCGTCGATCTCTGATCGAACGGCTCACGCGGCGGCCATCGAACGAAGCAGCGGAGGCACCGTAGGAGTCCACATGGCGGCCATCGAACAAAACCCCGCCTCATCGAACGACTGAAAGCAGCGGAGCGGAGGAAATTTGCTGCGCCACGCGGCAGCGTATTGGCCGTCGATATCTCATCCGATGGCGGAGATCAGCTCCGCTCGAATTCAAAAGCGCATCATTCCCGCTGCGACATGGCGAGCTCTGGGCCGTTGGATTTTAATCCAACGGCGTGGATTGACCCCGCTCGAAATCGACAGCAAGAGGCGACGCGGCGTGATCTCGTCCATTCGATCCTCGATCTGACGGGCGACATTTAATACGAGCTGGGCTCGGAGTATTAAGCGAAGCGGGCATGGTGCGAGCGCAGATCCGATAAGCCCCGACACGCGTCGCTTCCTCAGCCAATCCCGCATCCATCCAACGGCCAGGATTTGATCCGAAGGTCGGCAACAGATCTGAGCGGATTTTGGGTAGATTTGAGCGTAATTTTCGGATCCGAACCGACTTAAAACCCATATAAATACCCTAGTATTCCAGAGGGTATTCTACACCAGTTTTGAGCGTATTTTGAGCGTATTGGAGGGGTTACAGAGCGTATTTTCGTGAGATTTTCTGGAGCTTTGGAAACAGAGAATAGAGGGTCTTGCAGAAGAATTTCAGAGGCTTTTTGAAGAGTTTTGGTGATAGAAATCTCAACTTTACTCCTGTATTTCACGTATTTAGCATGTATTTTGACGTTTTGATCATGTATTTGCTAATGAAACTGAGTTTTCTCATCTCCATGCGTGGCTAGTGACCTCATGTGTTGGTTGTGATGTAGTTAGGGCTATGTGATCGTTGATTTTGTTATCTTTTCGCCCTATATACATGTTTTAATCACGTATTTCATCGATTTCTATGTATATTCTAATTAAGTATATTAATCGGAGACGTGTGCATGCTTAATTGAATATGATCTGAGTAAGACTTATTCGTGATACGATCTGAGAGGATGTATCGTGACCCGAGAGGGCACTTGTGCGTACTTTCTTCATGAAATCAACGTTTTACGTGACTACTTTTTTTTGGCACTGTACGCGTTTTATCGCCATACTTTCCGACGTTCTCATGCCTAGTCGGATGAAACGTTGAGTTATAGAAAAGATATTCAAAATCATCGATTACAAAATCCCTAACGAAACCACAACCGACACATGCTCCTCTTATTTGCTCTCTATATCGACTCTCCGTACTTGCTTTAGTTTTAATTTCTCGATTACGTAAACCATCATCACAATTGTCTCACAATCGAAAGGTGGTAATTTTTCATCGTTTTATTAATATTTTGATATTGATTCTTTTGGTTTACAGGTCGATTGTCCCGTGGATTCGATACTTGACTCTCCAGGTTTACTACTTGATCGATCTCCTGCACTTGGGAGTAGCACTCACATCTTGTGAGACGAGTCAAGTTTTTGAGCGTATTTTGAGCGTATTGGAGGGGTTACAGAGCGTATTTCGTGAGATTTTCTGAGTCTTTGGAAACAGAGAATAGAGGGTCTTGCAGAAGAATTTTAGAGGCTTTTTGAAGAGTTTTGGTGATAGAAATCTCAACTTTGCTCCTGTATTTCACGTATTTAGCATGTATTTTGACGTTTTGATCATGTATTTGCTAATGAAACTGAGTTTTCTCATCTCCATCAGATATTGATGAGGTCGGAGGATGTGCCGAAGACGGCGTTTCGCACACACGAGGGGCATTACGAGTTCTTGGTCATGCCTTTCGGCCTGACCAATGCTCCCTCGACCTTTCAGGCCCTGATGAACAAGGTGTTCCAGCCATTTTTGAGAAGGTTCATCCTGGTGTTCTTCGACGATATACTCATCTACAGCAGGACTATGGAGGAGCACATGTAGCACTTGGAGTTGGTCTTACAGGAGTTGTTTGCGCATCAGCTGTATGCGAACCAGAAGAAGTGCAGGTTTGGGCAGAGGCAGATTGAGTACCTGGGGCATGTTGTTTCTGAGGCAGGAGTGGCGGCTGATAGAACAAAGATAGAGGCAATGCTAGACTGGCCACTGTCGACGACACTGAGGGTGTTGCGTGGCTTCCTGGGGCTGACATGATACTATAGAAAGTTCATGAAGGGATATAGCACCATAGCTTGGCCCCTTACCGAGCAGTTGAAGAAGGACAGCTTCAAGTGGTAGGAGGAAGCGACCAAGGCCTTTGAGGCCTTAAAGGTAGCGATGTCGACGACACCGGTCCTAGCTTTACCAGATTTTAGTATATCATTTGTAGTAGAGACGGATGCGTCGAGTTATGGCTTAGGAGCGGTCTTGATGCAGGAGGGATGACCGATTGCGTACTTCAGTCAGGTGCTGTCCTCTAGGGCACGACTGAAATCTGTTTATAAGAGAGAGCTGATGGAGATTGTCATGGCCATTCAGAAATGGCGTCCATATTTGTTGGGGAGAGACTTCGTGGTTATGATGGACCAGCGAAGCCTGAAGTACTTACTGTAGAAGAGGCTGGTGACGGAGGTGTTGGAACCTGTCAAAACAGCGTTAGGATCAATAAATGAAGTTGAGACTTACGCTTGCGTATGCGGCACGGTAGTCTCGGAACTTCGCCTTCGGATTCGCCACGACGGATCGAGTCTTCTCACGAACGGAGTAAGGCTACTAAATCCACAATCTAAATCTCTACTTTTAGATTAAGAACTTGGATAAAGAGAGAGGAAGGATTTCGGCAGAGCTTCGCTAGAATGAAATGCAAGGCAAGAATACCATGCAAAAGTGTAAGGAAATGGCTAAGCCTTGGGTCTTATTTATAGCCCCCAAGGTAGTTATTTTAGGAGTAATTGTTCCTTTGGAACAATTTAACTAAAGTGTACCATCATACATGGCACATTATAAGCTTAAGTTGTACCATATGCATGGTACAATATAAGCTTAAGATATTCCCCCTTTATTAGCCATATGTCGCATGCACTTATGCACATATAATGCGACTTTCCCATTAATCTAGAGATCCTCTCCGCAAGGGAACAGATTCCCTTTGCACACGACTTCGTGTACGCGACGTTCGAGGTCCGTATTCCCTCGTACATCCCCTACAAGGGTGTACAAACGTCATCCATATCCAACATCTCCCACTCACACTTGAGGGGATTGTAAGAGAACGTCTTTCTCTTAGTTCTTTCATCTATCATACCGAGAAATAGACCGTGCGACCGTCATGCGCGTAGAGTCTGTTGTTGTGCACTTGTTAGAGATACACAACGACCTTGAAGGTGCAAAGTTGAGTAGTTCAACGCATTCTTTACCCTAGATTATTTCTTCACATTTCTTATACTTTATATTCAACAATTGAATCACATCTGGATCACAATTGGCTGGCCAGCTTTGAATCATTAAAGTCCAAATGCAAATATGAAATCAATCTTCCTCTTCTTGTGAACCTTCTGATCTTGACTTGATTCGCTTTTCTAACGTGCCCCGCCGAGCCGAATTATCATAGCCCATTAGCAACACGCTAAGATAGTGATCATCTCGTCAAATCTAAAGGAACCAATTGGAGTCCTTGAGGGTAAGAGTTAAGACCCATATGGCTTTTGAGTCTCACATAATAGCAAACACTATTGCTACTAACTCAGTGGTCGAAATGCATACGTGGTATGAACACGTATTACAACATCACTCCTTTCCCAGGGAGAGTATGTCTTAATGATGTTGTACGGATGAAAGATCAGACACCACAGTGCCTATCTTTTGATTCCCCTTACTACCCATGAAATATTTCCGGACTCTCATCCTGCATAAGACAGATAGGATTTAAAAAATCCTATGAGATCTCTTTTAAATATCCTTGTGATACAGATCTCAGATCTTTTGTAAGCATCCATATGATGCAGATCTTTCATTCGACTATCTTGTTTAAGTCACGACTCTAAATCATTTGTCTAATGATTTTGACTTTAAACTAGTCTCATCTCTATCTTATCCATCTGATAAGATAAGGCGGTTGCTCATGTGAGAGAGCCAACCTTAATCTGTCCGACATACACACAATAAAATAGCTGAGACTTAAACACAAATGTATATAAAATCATTTGTAAGAAACTTGTATGCAATATATAAAAAAAACTTCTTCTTTTTATTTAAACTTTGATCTTCTATAGACATGGGAAATATTACATGATACAGCTCAGCACCTACGCATTCCCATAGATGATAAGTGTTTGAAGAACACATCTCTGGGGATCGCCTTAGTAAGGGGATCCGCTATCATCTTATGCGTGGATATGTATCCTATGTCTACTTCCTTCCGTTTGTTATAGTCCTTCGCAAACTTGAATCGAATATCAATGTGTTTGGTCTTACAATGAAATTTAGGATCTTTGACATAGGCAATCGAAGCTTGACTATCACTGTATATAGGAACAGTGCTTGAGTCAGTGGCATCCGTCAGACTGTCTAAGAATTTCCTAAGCCAAACAGCTTCTTGGACCGCCATGCTGAATGCTACAAATTCGGCTTCCATGGTTGATAGGGCGATGCAGGTTTGCTTCTTGCTGCTCCAGGATATTGCACCATTCCCGAGCAAGAAAACAAAGCCTGAGGTAGATCTTCGCTCGTCGAGATCACCTGCCCAATCAGCATCGGTATAGCCTTCGAGTCTCAAGGTATTGCCTTGATAGCACAACGCATAGTCCGCAGTCCCTTTGAGGTACCTTAATATCCTCTTCACCGCTTTCCAGTGTGCCTGTCCTGGGTTGGATTGGTAACGGCTTACCATACCAACAGCATAGCAAATGTCCGGTCTGGTACACATCATGGCGTACATCAGACTCCCGACAGCACTGGAGTATGGAACCTTTTCCATAGCTTTCTTTTCTTTTGGATCTTTGGGACACATTTCCAAACATAGACCCTCGCCTTTGCTTATTGGAGTATCAATTGGCTTGCAGTCCTGCATATTAAACCGTTCTAAAACTTTCTTTATATATGTTTCTTGAGAGAGAGAAAGAAGTTTCTTGGAACGATTCCTTGAGATCTTAACCCCAAGGATATATGCAGCTTCACCCATGTCTTTCATCTCAAAGACGGATGAAAGCCAAGCTTTGATATCCATGATAAGACGCTTATCATTGCCGGCTATAAGTATGTCATCTACATAAAGAGACATAATTACATACTTGTTCTTAATCCTCTTAATGTATACGCAGTTGTCTTCGTCGAGCATGGAGAAACCATACGACAAAACGACTTCTTGAAAGCGCATATACCACTGCCTTAAGGATTGTTTAAGACCATATATGGATTTACGAAGTTTACAAACCTTATGTTTGTTTTCTTCTTGTACGAACCCGTTTGGTTGTTCCATGTAGATCTCCTCATCTAGTTCTCCGTTAAGAAAAGCAGACTTTACATCCATCTGATGTAACTCGAGGTCCAAACAAGCCACCATTGCCAGAATTAAGCGAATGGAGGTAAAACGCACGACAGGAGAGAAAGTCTCTTCGTAGTCTATTCCTTCCTGTTGCGTGAAACCTTTCGCAACAAGGCGAGCTTTATATTTCTCGATGGAGCCATCAACCTTATGCTTGATTTTGAGAACCCACTTGTTCCCAATGGCTCTACGTCCCTTAGGTAAATCAACCAAGTCCCAGACTTGGTTTGTTTTCATGGATTGAAGTTCTTCTTCCATCGCCGCTATCCATTTATCTTTAGCAGGGCATGTGACGGCCTGTTTGAAATTTGCAGGTTCGTCATCATCTTGTAGTAATGTCATGAATGTTTGAGGAAATTCATCCTCAAATCTCAGAGGTGTTAGCCTCGTTCGATTACTACGTCTTGCTTGAGTTTGATCACTCCCACTTGGAATGACATCACTCCCACTTGGAATAACATCACTCCCACTCGGAATAGGATTGGTATCGTTCGTATCATCCATAGGTGAAGTATGAGGGTCATTTTCCTCTTCACCAAGAATTCTCCCACTCGAACGTTCCGATCCTTCTTGATCCCAAGTCTCAAACAATGATAAGTCTTGACTTATCTCACCCTGTCTTGGAAACTCGTTTTCCAAGAAGACAACATTCCTCGATTCGAATTCTATTAGACCCCCATTATCCTCTTGACCGACGAAAACATATCCTTTGGAGTTTTCAGCGTATCGGATGAAGATACACTTCCTCCCACGTGGCCCAAGTTTGCCATATTTGTGAGAGGATTAATGTGCATAAGAGGCACAACCCCAAGGTTTTAGAATGCTTAAGTCTGGAGTTCTATTGTTCCACAACTTATAAGGAGTAGAACTTACCGACTTCGAGGGTACACGATTTAAGATGAATGATGCCGTCAATAATGCATCACCCCAAAAGGTGATGTGCAAATTTGCCTGAGACATCATTGATCGGACCATTTCCATCAATGTCCTATTTCTTCTTTCCGTAACACCGTTTTGTTGCGGAGTATAAGGCATAGTTATTTGATGAACTATGCCTTTTTCATCACAGAGTTCCTTAAAACTCGTTGATTGATATTCTCCACCCCGATCGGTTCGCAAGACCTTTATCTTGCGATCTAGTTGATTTTCCACTAAACTCATATAGTTTTTGAAGCAAGATAAAGCTTCATGTTTGTGGGAAATCAAATAAATGTGACCAAAACGGGTGAAGTCATCAATGAAGGTGATGAAATAGGACTTCCCGCGTCTTGTCTTAACATTCATTGGACCGCAAATGTCCGAATGGATAAGCTGTAATGGAACTTCGGCCCTTGTACCAGTTCCAAACGGCTTGCGACAAGTTTTCCCTACAAGACAATGTTCGCAAGTTGACATTTCAACTTTTGAAACATTAGATAGCAAGCCACTTTTGGCAAGTCTATCCATTCTAGTTGGTCCAATGTGCCCAAGTCTTGCATGCCAACAAATGATCTCAGATTCAGAATTAGAAGCATTTGTCAAATGTAAACTTTCATTAATAGAAGAAGAATCATCATACATAGTGTTTAAAACAATCAATCCATTACAAACATTACCCGACCCAACTAAAGAACTATTACAAACAAGGTCAACATTTTGTTCATAGAACCTCCATTCATAACCTAAAGACATTAACATGACCACGGATACGATATTCCTTCGAATATCTGGAGCAAAGAGGACGTCGTGCAATAATAGAGTCCGGTCGTTGTCGAGAACTAGCTTGCATGTTCCGACGCCCTTGACTTCAACACGAGTGTTGTTGCCGACGTATATCCACTTTGTTCCTTGAGTTATCCTTCGATACTCTACGAAGAACATTCTGTCCTTTGCTACGTGGTCTGTGGCCCCTGAATCAATCAACCAAAAATAGTTAGATTCAGCAAGAAACATAGAACTAGAAACACATATGTAACTAGCCCTACAAGTTACCTTATCACTTCCATCCGTACACGTACGGTCGAAGTGACCGTACTTGTTGCACTTAAAGCACTTGATCTTCTTCAAGTTTTTCTTCTTTGAGTGCACATTCTTTTGCCACTTTTTGTTCTTAGTCTTCTTTGAGGTTTCCGGTTCTTGCTTTCGTTCGTTCATAAACCTTAAGCGTTTATCCTTCCGCTTCTTTCCTCCATGTGAGGAACTAGCGGCCGTGTGCACTTCGGCACTAGGTTTTGCGGCTTGAATCCGCTCTTCCTCGAGTTCGAGGTGTTTGGATACATCGCTTAAAGTTTTAATGCACTCATTATGAGTGAGGTGCATTTTCATGTTATCCCAGCTATCTGGGAGTGAACGAATGACTGCTTGGATCTGCTGTTCGTCAGACAGCGTAAGACCCGCATCCTTCAATTCAGCTATGAGATTCGCCATGTGGCGGAGATGCTTTTTCATAGATTGATCTCGCCGCATTTTGTACGAATCAAATTGAATATTTAAGGAGCGGAGTTTGGTGACCGAAGTTCCACCAAACTTTATTTCTAGCCCAGACCATATGTCTTTGGCTAGGTCGAATTCCCGAAATAGACGCATTATGTCATTGTCCATTGCGGACAATAACGTAATACGTGCTATTTTGTTCTTTCGAGTCCAAGTCTCATAAGCTTCTCGGTCCCTCTTGTGTTGGGCCGTATTGCCCAACTCAGGTTCTTCCATTACGTTTTGGAGTGTTTCAAGCACATCTTGCTCCTCCAAAACATACTGGATTTTTATTGACCAAAGTTTATAATTGTCGCCGTTGAGCTTCTCACCTTTGTTAAGCTCGGCGACAATGTTCTTAGAAGCGGTAGACATATTCGAATCAAAAAACTGCAAAGAAAATGAAAAACACGATCAAAATTCTATGCATAAATTTCGATTCTTTAAACACTTGATAAGTTCCTTGGATAAGCTGAAATGTTACTCTAGAATCGAGAAGTTCACTACGTTCCCAACTACCATCTAGAAGTAACTTTCAAAGTATCCCTCTTACTTATCTCATGTAAAAAAGAAATCAGAAATGATACCCGTATGGTACCAACAGCGGAAAAATACTTTTGAAAAACATATCTTTCAAAATGGAATAGGTGAGAGTTTGCGCAAAGAATTTTAGCGCAACAATTGCCAAGCCACGAGACCTGTTCTACACACCCATGGGTTAGATAACTATGGCCGGATCGTGGTAGGACTTGGAATTCTAAATTGCGCTATCCCGATTAAGGACGGGACATAACCTATTTGAAAACATCTTTTTCAAAAAATTTGAAATACATTGGCTAATCTCCATAGAGTAGAGCACAATGACATGGCTAATCTCGCATGAAGTAGAGCACTACGGCTAATCTTCAAGGAGTAGAGCCCAAGAAAAAAAACTTTATAAAATTAGAGCAGACGACTATCGTTAGCCCCGTATGGGCTAGTCGGCACATTCGTGTTTGACCAAGGCCTTTTGACACCCCGTATGGGCTAGTCGGCAAGTTCGTGATCGACCAAGACCTTTTGCCGGATTGGTCGACCAAAACACCCAAATTGGTCGACCAAAAATTGGTCTACATCACTCCCGGCCAGGGCCCCTGCCCTGGCCGAGGCTGGCCAAGGGCCTCTGCCCTGGCCGAGGCCGGCCAGAGCCGGCCAGAGGCCACTGGCCGCTCGGCCAGGGCCTCTGCCCTGGCCGAGACTGGCCAGGGCCGGCCTTGGCTCCTGCCAGGGCCGGCCAGGGCCGGCCCTTGGCCTTGGCCGAGGCCGGCCAGGGCCCCCTGGCCCTGGCCTGGCCTCGGCCAGGCCTGGCCTTGGCCACGGCCAGGGCCCCCTGGCCGTGGCCGTGGCCGGCCACTGCCGGCCTGGACATGGCCGGCCATGGCTTGGCCATGGCCGGTCATGGCCAAGGCCATTTTGGCATTGGCCGGCCATGGCCCATATGGCCATGGCCGGCCACCCCCTTTTGAATGGGGTTGCCGCACACCCCGCCGGAGGGGGTGGCCGTGGTGGTTATTGGCCGTAGCCAACCCCCTTCGCATGGGGAGGGGGGTGCATGGCCTTCATAGCCCATTTGGCCATGGTGCACATGCACCAAAATTCATCTTCTCCGATGGAGATAACTACCATCATCTTCCTCGATGAAGCACCCGTTCGTCGATGAAGCACCCGTTCGTCGAGAAAGTAGTTATTTTCTAATGGCCGTGTGCCAAAAATGAAAAATAACATACTTTAAAGTTCGTAAACTACACGCTCCACATGAAGAGAGTTCACATTCCCTATGAATGGAGACTCGGCATCCATGAAGAGTGCGAGCTTGACGACGTGAACGGTCGGTTCTTCCCGTCACGGAGAGTTCCTGCGATATCTGTAATGACAGAAGACCCTAACGTGAAAAGAACAACCGCTGCGTTCTCTCCGCCACGAAGCGTTCCTATCATATCCGTAATGGTAGGATACCCATTCGTGAAAAAGACAACGCCTCATTCATCGGTTCGACGGGGCGGCGGTTTGACCAGGGCGAACCCGTATGGCTCTGATACCAATGTTGGAACCTGTCAAAACAGCGTTAGGATCAATAAATGAAGTTGAGACTTACGCTTGCGTATGCGGCACGGTAGTCTCGGAACTTCGCCTTCGGATTCGCCACGACGGATCGAGTCTTCTCACGAACGGAGTAAGGCTACTAAATCCACAATCTAAATCTCTACTTTTAGATTAAGAACTTGGATAAAGAGGAGGAAGGATTTCGGCAGAGCTTCGCTAGAATGAAATGCAAGGCAAGAATACCATGCAAAAGTGTAAGGAAATGGCTAAGCCTTGGGTCTTATTTATAGCCCCCAAGGTAGTTATTTTAGGAGTAATTGTTCCTTTGGAACAATTTAACTAAAGTGTACCATCATACATGGCACATTATAAGCTTAAGTTGTACCATATGCATGGTACAATATAAGCTTAAGATATTCCTCCTTTATTAGCCATATGTCGCATGCACTTATGCACATATAATGCGACTTTCCCACTAATCTAGAGATCCTCTCCGCAAGGGAACAGATTCCCTTTGCACACGACTTCGTGTACGCGACGTTCGAGGTCAGTATTCCCTCGTACATATCTACAAGGGTGTACAAACGTCATCCATATCCAACAGGAGGAGCATCATCGATGGCTGTCCACGCTAGTAAGATACCGTTTTGATTTTAAGTATAGGCCGATGTTGGAGAATAAGTCAGCGGATGATTTATCTCGCAGGGGGAGGGAGCTAGTTTGAGGGCTCTGTCCTTGCCTATGTGGATGGATTGGGAGCCAATGCTACAGAAGGCAGAGTCAGACCCAGAGTTGAGACAGATCCGAGAGACGCTGCAGGGAGGAGGAGAAGGACCGAAGGGATACTCATTGGAAGGACGACGGTTGTTGTTCCAGGGCAGGTTGGTTTTGCCGAGGACGTCAACCTTCATACCTACATTGTTTCAGGAGTTCCATGGCACAACGGTGGGGGGCCATTTGGGCGTCCAGCAGACGTACATGAGGATGGCCAGAGAGGTATTTTGGCCGGGGATGCGGAAGATGGTAGCTCGTTTGGTAGCTGCTTGTGACGTTTGCCAACGTCACAAATACATGGCCATGACACCAGCAGGATTGTTACAGCTGTTGGCCTTGCCAGAGAGAGTTTGGAAGGAGGTGACGATGGACTTCATAGATGGGCTGCCACGGTCAGAGGGGTACCCAGTGATTTTCGTAGTGGTGGATAGGCTTAGTAAGTACGCTCACTTCATCCCGTTAAAGCATCCTTACACAGCCGTATCCGTGGCAGCCGCTTTTATTCGGGAGGTGGTTGGACTGCATGGGATACCTGACGATATAGTGACTGACATAGACAAGGTCTTCACAAGCAGGTTCTGGAAGGAGTTATTTCGGGTGCAGGGGACTGTACTCAAGAGGAGCACCGCCTACCACCCCCAGACGGATGGTCAGACGGAGGCGGTGAATCGTAGCATAGAGACATATCTGTGATGTTTTACTTTGGAGACTCCGCGTCAGTGGTACAGATGGTTGGCATGGGCGGAGTACTGGTATAATACCTCATACCACTCCTCAGCAGGGACGACCCCATTCAGGATATTATATGGTCGTGACCCGCCGCAGTTGACCCGCCGCAGTTACGACCTAAAGATCGTAGGGGTCCCACCCGAATCCGCCCACATGATCCACGGACTCTCCGCTTCATGAAAGGGTCGCCACCCCGAAAATCCGGGGCAATATGGAGACGGGCGCGCCTTGTAGCGCTCCCCGACCCGGTCGAGGCGAACAACCCCAGCCGCTCAACCCACCGGGGGTAGCGCGCTGGGGGACGCTTGGGTAGCTAAGCCGGGCCTACGGACAGGCACGGACGTATCCTTCCGTACAGGCGGACCATAGCTCATGACCGATCGGTACGACCCGCCCGATTCCCTTGAACCGCGGCGCCTAGAGGGATACGGCCCGACCTTTAGTTCGCCGCCAGCGACAAACAACCTAGGATAAGGACACGACTGACACATACGTCATCCGACCGCCTGACAAAGCACCCCCTGGCAGCTGATCCATCTGACAGTTAATGCTTTCGGCTCTGACACCCCGACAAAAGCACCCTGACAAAAGCACCCCCTGGCCGTCGCGCCGCCTGACGAAAGCAGGTCAGGAACTCCTGTTCCCGACGTCCTTGTCCGAAGCTTCCGCTGACAACCGAGCCAGCTCAGCACGCCTAGTCATCACCCGTCAGGTATAAATACCACCTCTCCTCTTACGGAAGGGGGGTTGGAAAATTCTCTCTTAATCTATAATTCACACACGAGAACAAAGGTCGTCCATATCTTTGTTCTCCCACCCATAGCTCGCCACGTGCGGTCGACACACCGTTAGTCCGGCCGGCGTGTCTAGCCCCCATTTTAAGCCCTATTACTGACTTAGGCATCGGAGGGGCTAAGGGTTGAACCCCAACCCTGCCCTTCTGACGAGTTGTTCGTGCTGCAGGAGAGCTCGCCCCTTGACCAAAGTCAGCTTCAGCCCCCTGCCGTCCAACCTTCCTCAGCTGCATCCGGCGAGATTCGACCCCGTGAGCACCACCGGCAACGGGTCCAACTTCTTCACCCCACTAATCACTTGTAAAACAGCCTACCTAAACCTTCTTCTCCATATAACCATCGTGCCCTTGGTTCCCCATAATACAAATTCATTGTACGCGAGTTCCACCTTGTAACAATTGGCGCCGTCTGTGGAAACGAAGGGTCTCACCCATGTTAGACTCCATGCCGATCTCGCGGAACCCTGACCACGGTAAAGATCCCGTGGGTCAGGAACCGCTCTCTCTACAAATCACCCCGGCGTCCGACCCCCTTCTGGGGATGGGCACCGAGACTGAACATACTTCAGCCCACGCCGTCCTGAAGAGCTTCGAGGCCGTCACTCAGGCCAGGGGAGGCTATCAGACGGCTGGAACGGAGCCTCCGCCCGGCCCCTCAGAGCCCCAGAATGTGAGGCGGAACCACCACCTTCAGTTCGAGGAGGAGGGGGAGAACAGGGGGCTCGCTGAGGAGATTGCGGCCCAGCAAAGGCTCCTGGAAGAGGAGATGGAAGTTGCACGGCGGTGGAGGCGCATGGGGGAGGCGGCCGCCGCGCAAAGGCGTTTGGACGAAGCGGCCGAGAGCGCCCGAAGGGCCTACCAGGACGAAGAGGCCGCTCGCCGTCAACTCCGCCTCATCGTCGCAGAGCGCGAGAGGCTAAGGAGAGAGAACAGGAGCAACCGAGAAATCCTTGACGAGACGGCGACGGGTCGGCGACTCGGGGACGGGCGGGACACGTTGCTGAACAGGTCCCCACCCGGAGGAGGCAGCCCGCATCGCCTGCACCACCCCTCCGATACCCTGCACGAGGAAGCCGTTTGTCGACAACTACGCTTCCTCACCGCCGAGCGCGAAAGGCTTCTTCGGGAGAATCAAGAACGGATGGAGGCCCGAGGAGAGCTGGCTGGGAGGCGCTGGCGCTGGGAGAACCGTAGCCCGCAACCCGTCGAATCCTCGGCCCAAGGAAGGAGCCCCGCCAGAAGACCGTCGGGTTACTCCCCGGGGACGGAGGACCGTCGGCGGCCGAGGCGCGACCGAAGCCAGACCCCCGAGTGGCGGAGAGGGGATGCGCCGGATCGTCCTACCTACCCGGAGGAGGCCACGCCACTTGCACGGTGGATCACGTCCGCCCCAAGGCCCATAAGGTTCAAACCCCCTCACTTGGTCACGTACAATGGGAGAGGCGACCCCCTCACGCACGTGCAGCAGTACCGGGGGGCGATGGAGGCGCAGGATGTGGATGAGGCATTCCTATGTCGACATTTCTCCCAAAGCCTGAGGGACACCGCGTTGGACTGGTACTTTGGCTTGCCCGCGAGATCCGTTGGGAGCTTTGGCGAACTATCCCACAAGTTCTGCCAAAAGTTCCGGGCCGGGCGGACGAAAAAGAAGCCCTTAGACTATCTCAGCACGATAGTCCAAGGGGAGGGAGAGACAACGTGTAGATACCTCCGCCGCTTTCAGGAGGAGAGACGGGCGGTGGTGACATGCGGCGATGAGGTGCTTATGCTGGCCTTCAAAACGGGGTTGCGGACTCGGAGCCTCCACAAATCCCTGTTCCGGGACCCGCCGTCCGACTACGAGGCGTTGGTTGCTATGGCGGAGAGGCACGCGTTGGCCGAAGAGACTCTCGGTGCAAAGGCCTTATTCCCCCCGGCGAAACCGTCCCAAGGCGAACCCCGATCACATCCTCGGCCGAGGCAGGAAGAGGGGGACCGAGGTCGCGACCGGCTAGCCCGACCAAGGCGGGAACCGCCCGGGCCTCGCCCCCAAGATCGCCCTGGTCCGGCGCGCGAATTTGCTCCGGCACAAGGGCTCCCTCGAGTCGTCCCAAGACAAGAGGGCCCCCTACGGGCGCATTACACGCAACTCAATGCTCCCCTGATCGAGGTGATGGCCGCGGCTACACGAGCCGAACTGCTGCCGGAGCCGCCCCGAGAAATGAAGTCGGACCCAGCCCGGAGAGATTTTAAAAAATACTGCCGGTACCACCGAGACCATGGCCACGACACCGACGACTGCTTCACCCTTAAAAGGGAAATCGAGCGGCTGATCCAGGCAGGCCACCTGGGGGGCTTCGTCGGAGGCCGAAGACCGGACCGAGAAGAGGGGAACAACCGAAGGGCACGGAGGGCAGACCCTCCTGCCAACGGCGAGCGGGAAGAGCTTCACCCCCCGAAACCCGTCATGCGCATAAACACGATATGCGGCGGGCCATCCTCCGGAGGGGCATCGTCGTCAAGGAAAAAGGCGTATGCGAGACAAGTAATGGAGGCGGGTCTTGGAGGGGACCAGAGAGGGAGAAGGATGGCCTACCCTCCCATTACTTTCAGCGACGAGGATCTAGAGGGGATCGAGCAGCCCCACGATGACGCCATCGTCATCGAGGCCCAGATTGGGACGGCCATCGTCAGCCGCCTCCTGATCGACACATGGAGCTCTTGCGACATCCTGTTCATGTCCACGATCGAGAAGATGGGGTTAAGGCCGACGGACCTGAGACCCTGTACCGGACCCCTCGTCGGTTTCACCGGTCACTCCACCCCCATCATGGGAGTGATCACCTTGCCGATAACCCCCGGAGAAGAGCCACAGGTCGTCACTCGAATGACGCTGTTCGTTGTGGTCGACATTACGCCGGCGTACAACGGGATCATATGACGACCTTACATGTCGGCCATTGGAGCGCTCCCCAGCCTTCTCCATCAGATGGTCAAGTTCCAAACCCCCCGAGGGGTGGGGATCGTACGGGGAAGCCAGAAGCTGTCTAGGAGCTGCTACGTGGGGTCGACCAAGCACAAGGGACCGGAGATGAACCTGAAGATCGACTCCCCCGGGCGGAGTTATGACCCCTACCAGCCAGAGTTAGCTCCAGCCGATGCCACCGCAAAGGGGAACAGGATCGACCACGCACCCCCCAGAGCCCCCCCTGAGAAGGACGGGCTAATCACTCCAAGGGACGTGGAGCGCCGGTCGTGGTATAGCCGAGAACTGTAAGTCATGAATGAAATATCTTGTTCCCTTTCTTATCTTCGAATTTCGCCTCTTCTGCATGAAAATTTCAGTTCAAACCTCTCAAAGACTCCGGGGCAGGACCAATCCTCGCCACCCAAACCGGAGAGGGGCACGGGCCGAGTTGCGTACTCGCTCCCCCCCCCCCAAGAAGACCTCCGGGGCAAGTTCACTGAGCTTGGCCACCCAAACCGGAGCGCCATATGCGGGGTAGGCGACGGCCCAATACCCGTCCGACTATAGAGGCTGCGGGGAGGCGACGGCCCAATACCCGCCCTCTCAAAGACTCCGGGGCAGGACCAATCCTCGCCACCCAAACCGGAGAGGGGCACGGGCCGAGCTGCGTACTCGCTCCCCCCCCAAGAAGACCTCCGGGGCAAGGTCACTGAGCTTGGCCACCCAAACCGGAGCGCCATATGCGGGGTAGGTGACGGCCCAATACCCGTCCGACTATAGAGGCTGCGGGGAGGCGACGGCCCAATACCCGCCCTCTCAAAGACTCCGGGGCAGGACCAATCCTCGCCACCCAAACCGGAGAGGGGCACGGGCCGAGCTGCGTACTCGCTCCCCCCTAAGAAGACCTCGGGGGCAAGTTCACTGAGCTTGGCCACCCAAACCGGAGCGCCATATGCGGGGTAGGCGACGGCCCAATACCCGTCCGACTATAGAGGCTGCGGGGAGGCGACGACCCAATACCCGCCCTCTCAAAGACTCCGGGGCAGGACCAGTCCTCGCCACCCAAACCGGAGAGGGGCACGGGCCGAGCTGCGTACTCGCTCCCCCCCAAGAAGACCTCCGGGGCAAGTTCACTGAGCTTGGCCACCCAAACCGGAGCGCCATATGCGGGGTAGGCGACGGCCCAATACCCGTCCGACTATAGAGGCTGCGGGGAGGCGACGGCCCAATACCCGCCCTCTCAAAGACTCCGGGGCAGGACCAGTCCTCGCCACCCAAACCGGAGAGGGGCACGGGCCGAGCTGCGTACTCGCTCCCCCCCAAGAAGACCTCCGGGGAAAGTTCACTGAGCTTGGGCACCCAAACCGGAACGTCATATGCGGGGTAGGCGACGGCCCAATACCCGTCCGACTATAGAGGCTGCGGGGAGGCGACGGCCCAATACCCGCCCTCTCAAAGACTCCGGGGCAGGACCAATCCTCGCCACCCAAACCGGATAGGGGCACGGGCCGAGCTGCGTACTCGCTCCCCCCCAAGAAGACCTCCGGGGCAAGTTCACTGAGCTTGGCCACCCAAACCGGAGCGCCATATGCGGGGTAGGCGACGGCCCAATACCCGTCCGACTATAGAGGCTGCGGGGAGGCGACGGCCCAATACCCGCCCTCTCAAAGACTCCGGGGCAGGACCAATCCTCGCCACCCAAACTGGAGAGGGGCACGGGCCGAGCTGCGTACTCGCTCCCCCCCAAGAAGACCTCCGGGGCAAGTTGACTGAGCTTGGCCACCCAAACCGGAGCGCCATATGCGGGGTAGGCGACGGCCCAATACCCGTCCGACTATAGAGGCTGTGGGGAGGCGACGGCCCAATACCCGCCCTCTCAAAGACTCCGGGGCAGGACCAGTCCTCGCCACCCAAACCGGAGAGGGGCACGGGCCGAGCTGCGTACTCGCTCCCCCCAAGAAGACCTCCGGGGCAAGTTCACTGAGCTTGGCCACCCAAACCGGAGCGCCATATACGGGGTAGGCGACGGCCCAATACCCGTCCGACTATAGAGGCTGCGGGGAGGCGACGGCCCAATACCCGCCCTCTCAAAGACTCCGGGGCAGGACCAATCCTCGCCACCCAAACCGGAGAGGGGCACGGGCCGAGCTGCGTACTCGCTCCCCCCCAAGAAGACCTCCGGGGCAAGTTCACTGAGCTTGGCCACCCAAACCGGAGCACCATATGCGGGGTAGGCGACGGCCTAATACCCGTCCGACTATAGAGGCTGCGGGGAGGCGACGGCCCAATACCCGCCCTCTCAAAGACTCCGGGGCAGGACCAGTCCTCGCCACCCAAACCGGAGAGGGGCACGGGCCGAGCTGCGTACTCGCTCACCCCCAAGAAGACCTCCGGGGCAAGTTCACTGAGCTTGGCCACCCAAACCGGAGCGTCATATGCGGGGTAGGCGACGGCCCAATACCCGTCCGACTATAGAGGCTGCGGGGAGGCGACGGCCCAATACCCGCCCTCTCAAAGACTCCGGGGCAGGACCAATCCTCGCCACCCAAACCGGAGAGGGGCACGGGCCGAGCTGCGTACTCGCTCCCCCCCAAGAAGACCTCCGGGGCAAGTTCACTGAGCTTGGCCACCCAAACCGGAGCGCCATATGCGGGGTAGGCGACGGCCCAATACCCGCTCTCTCAAAAACTCCGGGGCAGGAGCAATCCTCGCCACCCAAATCGGAGAGGGGCACGGGCCGAGCTGCGTACTCGCTCCCCCCCAAGAAGACCTCCGGGGCAAGTTCACTGAGCTTGGCCACCCAAACCGGAGCGCCATATGCGGGGTAGGCGACTGCCCAATACCCGTCTGGCTCTAGAGGCTGCGGGGAGGCGACGGCCCAATACCCGCCCTCTCAAAGACTCCGGGGCAGGACCAATCCTCGCCACCCAAACCGGAGAGGGGCACGGGCCGAGCTGCATACTCGCTCCCCCCCAAGAAGACCTCCGGGGCAAGTTCACTGAGCTTGGCCACCCAAACCGGAGCGCCATATGCGGGGTAGGCGACGGCCCAATACCCGTCCGACTATAGAGGCTGCGGGGAGGCGACGGCCCAATACCCGCCCTCTCAAAGACTCCGGGGCAGGACCAGTCATCGCCACCCAAACCGAAGAGGGGTACGGACCAAGCTGCGTACTCGCTCCCCCCAAGAAGACCTCCGGGGCAAGTTCACTGAGCTTGGCCACCCAAACCGGAGCGCCATATGCGGGGCAGGCGACGGCCCAATACCCGTCCGACTATAGAGGCTGCGGGGAGGCGACGGCCCAATACCCGCCCTCTCAAAGACTCCGGGGCAGGACCAATCCTCGCCACCCAAACCGGAGAGGGGCACGGGCCGAGCTGTGTACTCGCTCCCCCCCAAGAAGACCTCCGGGGCAAGTTCACTGAGCTTGGCCACCCAAACCGGAGCGCCATATGCGGGGTAGGCGACGGCCCAATACCTGCCCTCTCAAAGACTCTGGGGCAGGAGCAATCCTCGCCACCCAAATCGGAGAGGGGCACGGGCCGATCTGCGTACTCGCTCCCCCCCAAGAAGACCTCCGGGGCAAGTTCACTGAGCTTGGCCACCCAAACCGGAGCGCCATATGCGGGGTAGGCGACTGCCCAATACCCGTCCGGCTCTAGAGGCTGCGGGGAGGCGACGGCCCAATACCCGCCCTCTCAAAGACTCCGGGGCAGGACCAATCCTCGCCACCCAAACCGGAGAGGGGCACGGGCCGAGCTGCGTACTCACTCCCCCCTAAAGAAGACCTCCGGGGCAAGTTCACCGAGCATGGCCTCCCAAACCGGAGCTCCATGTGCGGGGTACCCGATGGACCAATACCCTCCCTCCCCAGAAAGGGCCTGTCACCTCTCTCCTCAAACCTCGGGAAACGAATCAGGGTCCGCAAATCAAGGCAACCCCAACGCGGAACCATCCCTGAGGAGTAACGCCTGACCCCCATAAAGCCGACGCCCGAACTGACTCGTCCAACCCAAAAGGACTTTCGGGACGAACGCCACTGACAAATGGCATGCCTGGCAAAAAACGGGGTCTGAGGAGTCACATCACACGTCACCCATCGGGAACGCTCCCCAAAGAACGAAATTCCAAGACGGTCCCGACTCTCCATGAAGAGGAAATGAGGGCAGAAATACACCATTATAAATTCCCCCCCCCCCCCCTCAGCTTCCTTGAGGGGGGAGGAAGGCGAGAGAAAGGATGTGGAGAAAGACTGATCATTTTTGCCACCCTCTCCCCCTTAAAATGCGCGGAAAATGCGAGCTTCGCCGACCGCCAAAGTAAACGATCCCCCAACAGGATATTCCCCTTACACGACGGTTGCCCAGCCTGCTGCTCCCCTCCTTCCTTTGGACAACTTACGGCATGGGAACTAGAGCTCCATTGGCATGGTATGCCTCTCCACGGACGCCCCGCGTACGCAGGCGCGGCTGGCAGACAACCCGATGGATGGGACAGACCTGCCAAATCACCTCACCGGACACCCCGGCAGCCGCCCGGGTCGCCCCAACCGAGGGGGCCTGGTCCACCGGCGTGCTCCAACAGGCTACTCCGCTTACACCGGTAGCACCCCCCTTCCACTCATCGACCTCCCCTGGACCGTTTACGCCAGGAGGACGCACAGATGGGCTACGGACTGCGTCCCTTCGCGCCTATCACACGGGGACTCCAGTCGATGGGAGCAACAAGGCCCCGCGGGATAGAACAGCCACCAAGGACTCCCTCTCCCCCCAATTCTGGGAACGAGGGCCAAAGCCACTGCCTGGCTCCGACGCGACCATCCACCCCTACGCCGAGGGGGGAACCCTCTGAATCAACTCCACGCCCCTTGTCAGGGGCGCGACGCCAGAGAGAGGCGGATCAACTACGATGAGAACATCAACCTACCTAGAGCGATTCAATGTTACGCCTACGGGCCGATTCAATGTTACGCCTACGGGCCGATCCTGTTTTAGTAAACTATCAATAATAGCTGATGAAAAGACTACTCCTGGGTGACTGCTAGTTATAGCTCGGGCACACCTAGAGACGAGCAACCCGCGAAAAGGGAGGCTAACTCGCTGTAAAATCTCTCAGGCGCGCTACGCGAAATAAAGGGAGTTAACACGATTCCCCCTACGCCAGGATAGAAACGGCCGCACCAAGGAGTAACTCTAAGAAGGGAATTTATGCACACACACAGGCAGAAAATCCCAGAAAAATGCGGGGACGAGCCCGGCGAATCTTCACTTTCTTTCGTTTTTAAAATAAAAAAAAGGGGGGGAGCCTATACAAAACTACTTGGCGCTTCCGCCAGTCACGACGCCCTCTCCCTCGGTGGAATCATCCACCGCCCCCGCCGTCCTCTGGCTCGTCGCCCGCCCCTCCGTCTCCATCCCCCTCCTCGTCGCTGCATGCGGCGAGCCCATCAAGGTCGAGCTCTACCGGCGGGACCAGGCCCGCCACCTTCTCCTTCATCCGAGCCAAGCAGGCTTCCCATCCCTCCGCGCGGCCCTTCTCCATGCCCTCGGACATCGAATTTGCGAGGGCGGGGATGACGGTTTTCTCCTGATACGTCCGAAATTCCTCGACCCTACGGGCCAACTCCTCCTCGGCGGCCTTGGCACGCCCCGCTAGATCCTCCGCACGAGCCTCCTCCCTCCTAAGGGCCTCCTCCAGCTCCTTCGCTCTCTCTCCAGCCTCGGCCGCCCTCAGTTTATGATCGGACACGACCGTCTTCAGGCGCTCTACCTCCGCCTCGTATCGGCCGCCCCTCTCCCTCTCCTTCGCCAGGTCCTCGCCAGCGCTCTTACGAAAAGCAGCGAGCTCGGTGACCACTCTAGCCACGGCGCCCTCGGCCTTGTGTATGGCTGGCACGTGCATCATCATCCCAAGCATCAAGTTGATGATCTGAGTAAAGAAATGCAGAAAAGTGAACTCATTTAGGGTGTTCAATAAAACCCGCTGAAAAGCGTCGCACGTCTTACAGAACATACCTGGATGCCGTGCATCACCGCGGTCCCGCACAGACCCTCAGGCTCCACCGCTTCCAGCGCCGCCCTATCGCGGGGCAGGAAAATGTTCTCCGCCAGCCTCGCCGCCACGCCTCCGTCCTCAAACACGGACTCATCACTTGCTACTTTGTACGGCGCCCGATGAAGCGCCCCGTCAGGGTAGCCCTCGACGTCGGTCCTCTTGGCCTTAAACTTAACCAATGAGGCCTCATAGCGGGGGTCGACGGCCCTCTCGAGACCGAACATGGGACAACCATAAGGCCAAGGGTCCCATCCTCCGGACCCGGTCCGGACACTCGATGCTTCGGCCCTACCCGGTTGACCGCTACCCAACGCCCCCTCCCCCCCAGCAGGTGCCAGGGGACTCGACGGCCTCGTTCGGGGCATTTCCCCCCCCCCTCCTCCTATCGACCCTTCGTCCCCGCCCTCCAAGTCGATGACGGGATTCGACATCCCCTCCCCGGCTCCACCGTCCGGCGGACCGGTTTCCCCCGGCGCGTCAGGCTCGGACGACTTCGTCGGCCTCTTCCTCCTCTTCGTGGACGCTGGCACCCCAGTCGAGCTCCCCGCCCCTCCTTCCGCTCGCGACCTCTTGGGGCCAACTCTTGTCGACGATCGCCCCGCCTGCTCCGAGGCCCGCCACATCATTTCCTCGAGGGACAGACTCATTGTGCCACCTGCCAAAGAGAGAAAGTTCAGCGTAAGCATATCAGGCGCATGAACACCAAAATCTTTTGTACCTTCGGGCCATATGTACGCCGTTATCATCTCAGCCCGAGCGAGCATCCGATAATCTCGGCCCTCCGCTGGTATGGCCATTAAAATCTGGGCCACCACTTTCTCCTCGTCCCCCAATTCCACCCCCTCTCTCGCCTCGGGATTCAGCTCCGCCCAATCAGACCTTATCAGCACATCCTCCGGCACCTCCACAAACACATACTGCTTGCGCCACGACTTAATTTTCCCAGGCAACCCCCTAATGAGCGGATGCGTCCTCTTCGCGGAGAGATAGTAGCACGACCCCAACCTCTTGACCAAGAAGAAGTGGCGAAATAAAGACAGGGATGGGCTAACCTGGTTGCTTACACACAGCACTAGGAACCCCACAATGGCACTGATGGCATTGGGCATCAGGCGATACAGGGGCAGTTCCAGGAAGTTCAACACTTCCAGCAAGAACGGATGGGGGGAAGCGCAAACCTTGCTCAAACGAAGATACGTATACTCCAACCTCCCGGTCGCCCGCAAAACACACCCTTTCTTGCGGCTCCGGTTCACGAAAGGAATACGGCTGCCTGACGTACATCGTGAAGATCTCCGCAACGGATTTCTTCAACACCGACTTCACGCCCGCAATCTCGATGGGCACCCTTCCTGTCTCCGCGGCGGAGCTTCCTTCCCCAACTACCCCCGAACCCTGACCACGAAACGGAGACATCGAGGAAGACATTTATAAAACGGGCGTCTTACCTAACGGGTGCCGACGACTCAGGCGCTTGCGCTACTTCGCTGACCGCTCCCACGAGCACGACTCTGGAAAGGATACTGAAATCTCTTACGAGCCCTAGCTGCTTGTCAAAAATTTTCGCCCGCCACTCAGCTCTGCTTCCCTCCCCTCTGTGAGATCTCTTTAAAGAGTCTGCGCAAAGCATCATGACCGTCGAGCCCACGACACGCGTCACCAATCCGTGCCCTGTCCAGCACCGACCCACGTGTTCTGACGCTTCGCGTACTGTCACAACCGTCAGTTCCACCACGCGTCAACACTACAGTGGTCGGGCCGCCTCGGTTCCCGCCCGCCGTCGAATCGCCAGGATGACGTCTAGTCATGCGACCGCCATCAATTCCCGCCCAAATCCCTGCGAAATGATTACCCCCACTCGAAATTACCCCGGGCGCCGCGCGTTCCAAGGTTTAGTCCGGCCTCCGTCAGGGCGGCAAAAACAAGAAGGCAGCGCTCGATCCAAGATTGAGTCCGACCCCCTTCAGTGCGGCCAAAGCAAGAAAGCTTCCCTCGTACCAATGAAGGGTCCGATCTCCATCGGGTCGACCGGAACAGGAATCCGCCGCCCAACTCAGTTGGATCTCGGTTCCAACACTTGGCAAACCTTCATACGAACCAAGCAACTTCGCCCCGCCACTGCACCGCCGGGACCCGTGCCGGGCTTCCGAGCAAACCGCCGGAAAACGTGACTAATCTCAACTCCCCTCTCCCGAATACCTCGGCAGAGCGAAGTTGGGGGCAATTACGCCCTTCACAAAGCCGACGTTTTACGAGCAAACCAAGTACGAATACAGTTCGGCACAAAACAATCACAATGTATTTACTCAAATAGCTAACCCGTACATTGGACTTTCCACACCCTACAACAACACATTGTTTATAACCCTCTCACAAGAAGGTACGGACCTCCCCAAACCCACGTTTCTAGCGGCGCCGCCTCTCAACCGACCGATCTCTCACATCCTTAACCACTTGCCGAATCGTCGCATCCTTAGCTTCTTGCAGCATCGGCACAACATGCTCGTCATGATAGCGGCGGATAGCGGCTTCGATCAGTTTTCCCTCAGCGTCCCGTTTTTCCTCCAATCGCCGCACCGCTAGACCCTTCTCCCTCTTTTCGGTCTCCAGGGCGACCTTTAGGTCCTCTATTTGCCGCCTCTGTACCCCGATCACTGCTTCCTTGCTAACAACTTCCGAGGTATGCTTCGACCGGATATCATCCCTCTCTCGCGTTACTTCTTGGAGCTGCTTCTCGACCATTGCTTTGGACGAATCGAAATACGCAGCCCGCCCCTTCTCCACCCCGTAGGCCGCCCTAACCCTCTCCAGCTCCGCCTCCGTGTCCCGCAGCTTCGCCTTGACCTCGCCCAGGTTCGCCTTCGCCACGTCCAGTGACGCCCTGGTGACGGCCGCGGAGGTACGGCCCCGCAGGGCTAACACGTTCGCAATCATCTACATAAACCTCGAATCAGCGAGACACGAACAAATAAAGCCTGCGGGTGAGGAAAGAAAGCCGGCTTACCTGCACGACGTGCCATATAGCCGAGCCGCCCAACCGTTCCGCCCCCACACGAGTCAAAGACTCACGATCGCGCGGTAACACGCAGTACTCGGCGAGGCGCGCCGCCACTCCCGCGTCCTCGAATACCGACTCGTCGCCGCTGACTCGAAAAGGAAACTTATGGAGACGGTCATCTGGGTATGCCTCGACCTCTTCTCGGGTCCTCTTAAAACGAATAAGGGCGCCCTCGCAAGCTGGACTCGACGACACCCCCATTTCCCACGAAGGGATCCCGTATGGCCACCTTTGAACCACAGGCGCTCGGCGAGGCGCGACCGCCGCTGGTACCCGCGGAGGGAGGGAGGGTCTGGCCCCCCGCACGGGCACGTCCTCATGAAGATCCTCGGCGGGCCCACCGGCGGAGATACCTTGCTCGACTGCCCCCTGTCCCGGGTGCGACCTCTCCCCACGGGGGGCCCCGCCCCCACGTTCCCGGGATCCTGCCTCGCTAGCCACCCCCTTGCCTTTCCCGCGGGGATCAGTATCCTCCGAGATCGGGGCCCCGGCCGAACCTGACACCTCCTCCGGCTCCCTCATCGCGTCTCCGCCTACAAAAGGAAAAGAGAGACAATCAGGGCGAGCCTAGCCCAGAGTTTACAAAACGTCAAAGATACCTAGGGTCCAAAAGTCCTGGGCGAGCCGACTGCTCAGCGTTAGACTCGCCAACTGACGGCACGCCTCGGGCAGTTCCATCAAAATCTAAACTTTGGCGATATCCTCCCCGGTCAGCTCCACCCCTTCATTTACTAAGGGATTCCGCGCCCCCCAATTCGACACCAGCGCCACGTCGCTTGGCACTGTCACGAAGACGAACTCCCTCATCCAATCGTCGACATCGTCAGGCACCCCGAGGATGAGTTCTCGCCCTCTCCTGGCGCAAACGCGATGATACATCCACCACTTCCGAATCACGAAGAAATGCTGGAACAGCGCCAAGGAGGGACTCAAGGAGCAAGCAAGGCACAAGACGAAAAACCCCACTAACAAGCCCCAAGAACGGGGCGCTAAGGCAAATATCGGCAGCTCCAGGAAATGCAACAAATGAAACAAGCACGGATGGATCGGAAAGCGGAGCCCCAACTCGAAGGACCGAACATAGACCCCGACCTCATTATCCCCCGGTGAACTCACCGCTTCCTCCAACCCGGGAACCCGCACCTCATAGGGTTGTCGCACAAACCGCACGCGAATCTCCCTGATGTTGATCCTATCCAACCTACATCGGGGGGACTCAATGTCTCTCGGTACAACGGATCGCCATGACGGTCTTTCCCTGGGCCGCCGCACCCCCGGCTGCGACGCCCCCTCACCCACCAACTCCTCCTCCCCCACCCGGCTACTTCCTCCAACCTCGAAACGAGAGGCCATTGATCGGAAAGGAAGGAAATTAACTGTTATTACCTGTTGATCCCTTGAACCCGGAAGGCGACTGGAAGAAGATGACCAGCGACGGAAGTGACAAATTAGCCAGCAAGCTCCAAACAGAGGTATCGAACGCCGGAGGAGAATCGGAGAAAGACAAAGACTCCCGCCGACCGCCTCCCAGACCCTTTTAGCGGTAAAGGTGGCCCCCGGGCCATCTCGGCCGTCAAACTTTCGCCACGCGGCGCCCATCGAGACGTCCCCGACGCCTCGACTGGCGTGAGGGTCACCTCATCCACGTGTCGCAAACCCAATCGCAGAGACGCTTCGTTTCCCTCTGCCCCCTTTTCAAATCATAATAATGACCACTAAGACGGGAGTTCCGAAGCCGCCGCCGTCACTACCCGGTGGGTCCAAGGCCCATATTGATGGTCCGGAATATCGAAGGTGGTTCGCCCTCCGAGCCGAGCCGGGCTGCCGCCTCAGACTCGAAGGCCGGGGGCAATTGTTACGACCTAAAGATCGTAGGGGTCCCACCTGAATCCGCCCACATGATCCACGGACTCGCCGCTTCATGAAAGGGTCGCCACCCCGAAAATCCGGGGCAATATGGAGACGGGCGCGCCTTGTAGCGCTCCCCGACCCGGTCGAGGCGAACAACCCCAGCCGCTCAACCCACCGGGGGTAGCGCGCTGGGGGACGCTTGGGTAGCTAAGCCGGGCCTACGGACAGGCACAGACGTATCCTTCCGTACAGGCGGACCATAGCTCATGACCGATCGGTACGACCCGCCCGATTCCCTTGAACCGCGGCGCCTAGAGGGATACGGCCCGACCTTTAGTTCGCCGCCAGCGACAAACAACCTAGGATAAGGACACGACTGACACATACGTCACCCGACCGCCTGACAAAGCACCCCCTGGCGGCTGACCCATCTGACAGTTAATGCTTTCGGCTCTGACACCCCGACAAAAGCACCCCCTGGCCGTCGCGCCGCCTGACGAAAGCAGGTCAGGAACTCCTGTTCCCGACGTCCTTGTCCGAAGCTTCCGCTGACAACCGAGCCAGCTCAGCACGCCTAGTCATCACCCGACAGGTATAAATACCCCCTCTCCTCTTACGGAAGGGGGGTTGGAAAATTCTCTCTTAATCTATAATTCACACACGAGAACAAAGGTCGTCCATATCTTTGTTCTCCCACCCATAGCTCGCCACGTGCGGTCGACACACCGTTAGTCCGGCCGGCGTGTCTAGCCCCCATTTTAAGCCCTATTACTGACTTAGGCATCGGAGGGGCTAAGGGTTGAACCCCAACCCTGCCCTTCTGACGAGTTGTTCGTGCTGCAGGAGAGCTCGCCCTTGACCAAAGTCAGCTTCAGCCCCCTGCCGTCCAACCTTCCTCAGCTGCATCCGACGAGATTCGACCCCGTGAGCACCACCAGCAACGGGTCCAACTTCTTCACCCCACTAATCACTTGTAAAACAACCTACCTAAACCTTCTTCTCCATATAACCATCGTGCCCTTGGTTCCCCATAATACAAATTCATTGTACGCGAGTTCCACCTCGTAACAGTAGCATAGAGACGTATCTGCGATGTTTTACTTTGGAGACTCCGCGTCAGTGGTACAGATGGTTGGCATGGGCGGAGTACTGGTATAATACCTCATACCACTCCTCAGCAGGGACGACCCCATTCAGGATATTATATGGTCGTGACCCGCCGCAGTTGATTCGTTATGGGCAACGGGGGATGCCGATGTCACTGGTGGAGGATTATATGGGGGGAGAGATGGTATGCTGGAGGAATTGCGGAGACATTTGACGAGGGCACAACAGGTAATAGAGGCAAAGGCCAACGTGCACTGTCGAGACGTGCAGTTTCAGGAGGGCGACTTGGTTTACTTGAAGCTGCGACCCTACCGTCAGAGATCATTAGCTCAGAGAAGGAATGAGAAGCTATCAGCACGATATTATTGGCCCTTTGAGATTGTGGCTAGGATTGGTCAGTTGGCTTATATGCTGAGGTTACCCCCATCGTCTTCGATACACCCAGTCTTTCACGTGTCCCAGCTACGGAGGGTGATTGGAGATCACACGGTGTCGTCAGCTTTGCCACCCATGCTTACTGACGACATTGAGGTGATGTTGGAGCTGCTGGAGGTGAGAGTCGTACGCCATGACCCGGGTCGACGGAGAGAGGTGCTGATACACTGGGCCGGACTACCTGATTATGATGCTACCTGGGAGGCGTTTGATGTGATGCAGGAGCAGTTTCCAGATTTCCACCTTGAGGACAAGGTGGCACTTCTACGGGCGGGTATTGATGCGGACGCGTCGGCTTCTCAGGAGGATCCGCCACGTGACGGGGGTGGCCACATGCACGATGCGATCTTGCGGGACGCGCCGCCGGTTAGGTTGGTCACTTACGCCAGACGGAGGAGACGCGAGGACGCGACTTAACCCTCCGATGGGTATTTTGGTCTTTCAGCGCAGATCTGAAATTTTCTCTTTACTTTATATTCTAGGTCTAGCCGTCATTTGTTTTTATGATTATTTTGTGAAGAGCATTTAGGCGTCAACTTCGACGGTATTTAGGCTTTAGTCTGTGCATCTAAAGCTAGGAGAGATGGTCTACTCTTTAAAGAGATCCATTATCTATTTGTTCTTCATGAAAACTCAATCAAAAATTCGACCTTTTTAAATTTTTCCACAAATATTCGTTGTTTTGCTTGTTTGTGCGAGTAAATCGCAACACACTACAAGATCAAGTGACACCGTTTCAACATTAAAGCTTTTCTAATATTTGTTAGTATTAATAAAGATCAACCGTCCAAATATCATGCCAAATGTCAGCAGCCATTATATCCATGTGACTAGCAATACTGTAAATATACCGACTGATTACAAGACCTTCAGTAACTTGTTCTATCATGACACGCCACTGTTTCATCTTATCCCCGCCGCCCCCCGCCCGCGTCGCTCAACCCACATGTCCGTCGTGGGCCCCGAGGGTGGTCCCCCTCCGCGTGCTCCAGCTAGCACCACCCAAAGTTCGAAAAGGCGCCGGGGGGCGGGGGGTGCCCGCTTTCGTTGCGGTGGCCCACCGGATATTTTTAAAAGGCCCCAGCGACACGCAACTCGACACGTAACGGAGAGGGGGCCCGGGAAACCCTTCTCGTCGTCCTTACCCGCACTCGTCACCCGCGTGACTCCTGGCGTGGGGGACCACCCGCCATGGAAGACCGCGCCCTCCGTAGTCGGCACCCGAGATAAAGACCCCCTTCCACCGTGGGCCCCACTGGACGGGTGGGCTGCCTGCATGATCTTTTGCCATCCCAAAAAAAGTGGGCCCTACAAGCGAGGGTCACGTTCGCGGTTACCTTTTAAAAAAAGAATTATTTCCCTCCCGCCTCGTGCCCTACGGGACCCGAACACGCCCTAGTGGGGTGCTCGCACATGATGTTGGTTCGGTCCCGGTTTAAAATAGTTAGGTCCGAGCGTGTGGGTCGCCTTCTAAGTCCGCTTAACATTTTTCCCTAAAAGTTCGCAGCCCTGGGTCCCACTTAAAAAGATACCCGCCATGGTAGCACATTGAAGAGTATTTATGGGGGGTTTGTGTTTAAGGAAAACAAAAGGTTTGGTGAAGCTTCCCGGAAGGCCCTTCCGAAAATACCCCCGTTAAATCTAAACATAAATCCCTCACCCTTCAAAAGCACACCGAGATCCAATGGCCCACGTTGCCAGTGGTGGGGTCAGTTCCAACTAAAACACTGTTGGCCCCACCGTCGGTATAGGCAATGCTAGTGGGGTCCAGCAAGGATAAAAACAGACGGCTCCCTCTTCCCCTTGGGTGTCTAGGGGTTTATTCGTTTCATTCAGTCGGTCCCTCTTTCTACTGCTGTTCATTTTTTAAAATCGAAGCGATGAGATGATTGATTCTAAAGATCAAGATGACGAGGAGAGGCGCAGGACTGACCTTCGGATGTCGGATGAAGTCATGGCCGCCGCCGCTACGACAACCGCTGGAGCGTTGACTATAGCGCCGCCGGCGGTATCCTTGCCGATCCACCACCCCCACCACTGTCTTATAGTCCCTAAGCCGGAGCCTGTCGACATGATGACCAGACTCCCCATCATCCAACGCCCTATGGCTAGGGCGAAAGATCGCCACACGAAAGTCGAGGGCCGCGGCCGCCGGATCCGCATGCCCGCTGCTTGTGCCGCTCGGATCTTTCAACTAACGCGGGAGCTCGGACATAAATCCGACGGCGAGACCATTCGGTGGCTTCTCCAGCACGCTGAGCCGGCGATAATTGCCGCGACAGGGACTGGAACGATTCCGGCCATCGCGACGACAGTCGACGGAACCCTAAAGATTCCGACGCAAGCACCGTTGGCGGCGTCGAGTTGCGGTCCGTCGACGTCCTCCGTAGATGAAGGGACACGGAAGAGAAGGAAGCTGCAGCCTACGAGGGCAGTGAGCAGCGCGGGATCGGTGACCATGTCTGCGGGGCTGGCTTCGGTTGGGATGGGGCAAGGGATGGTGCCGATGTGGCCGCCGGCGGTGTGGATGATATCGCCACCAGCGGTGGCGGCTGGGAGCCAGGAGGTGATATGGACGTTCCCGCCGGGGCCGCAGATGGTTAGTGTTGGGTCGATGAGGCCGGTTTTCCCCGGCGATGTGCGGGCGGCTGGGCCGCCGGCTGATGCGGAGGCGGGAGAGAAGGAGGAGCTGAAGCTGATGGCAGACTCGGCGGAACGTGCGGAGGAGCAGGAAGATGAGGAGGATGACGGAGATGAGGAGGATGGAGATGAGGAGGGGACGTTGTCCGATGCTGGTCACGAAAATTAGGGATTTTTAATTTTCTTCTTAACAGATGATTTTAGAATCGCTTATATGGCCATCTAAATTTTTTGTTATTACGCTGAAAATTAACTTACACTATAGTTTTTTAGTTAAGTTGTCAGTATCTATTTCTGATATCACTTGTACAGAAGCCGTCTGTTTTCTCTGTGCGATTTTGTTTTGGAAATTTCTTTTTTGCTGGTAATTTGTTGGCACTGGTAGGAGGAGGGCCCATAGGTGGGAGAAAGAAGAAACCGGAGTTGCTAAACATACACAGAACATTTATTTGTGTGTGGTGGGGGCCGGAGGCGGAGAAGGTGTGATGAGGAGGAATGGAGCAGAAAAAAAAAACTAACACGCAGCCGCAGGCGACATCTCTCTCTCATCTTCGTCATCTTCCCTCTCATTTGACTCATCCTCTCTCCCTCCCCTTCTTTCTTTCTGACGCCGTCTCGATTATGCATAGAAGGGGTGGATGGGGCCGAGGGGAGACGACGACGGCTGCCGTCGGTGGGGATTTTGGTTACAAAATTCGGGAAGAAAGAGGAGAGGACTAATTTGGGGATATTAGACGTGTGTAGAGTAGAAAACTAATTTTAAATAATATTAAATATGGAGTTGCTTTACGCACCCTTCGTGTTATTCAGTGCACAACTGTTATTCACAGGTTTGCCATTCAAATTTTACCCTATTTTATCTCTCCCTCTCCCTCTCCCAGCCGACTAGTTTATTGGGGTTGGAATATTTTTTGGGGTGTTGCGGGTCAAGTCAGCACACAATAATATTTGTATGTAGTGAAAATCACAGGTACAATGATTTACAGGTTTTGAGTGAAGACGAGGGTAGGACGACTCGGAGCACACTTCAACAGTGAAGAGCCCTAGGTCGCCTGGAGGTCGCACGAAGGTCGCCTGCTCCCGGTAGTTGGGGCGAGCTCCCTGCCAGGAAGAACAAGAGGTCAGAAAGGCAGGGCTGGCTGTCAGCCCTAAGCCTCTCCGATGCCTAAGTCAGCTGGTGACGTAAAAGGTAGGCGCCGCGCCGCCGGGCGCACTGAGCGACCTAAAGACAGGTCGGCAAAGTGCGGCAGGCTTATGAGGAAGCCACAGATATATGGACGATACCTGACCTTGTGTGTGGAGATGAGTTGGAGGATTTTACCGATCAATGATTTTCCAACCCTCTCAATGAAGGCAAGAGGGGTGTATTTATAGGGCTGAGAGGCGGTTGCTCGCCGTCTTGTCATCCGTCGAATCATCCATGCTGGCCGAGTGCTGGGGCTGTGTCAGAGATATTTACCTCCTTAATGGTGTCAGGAGGCGTCAGAAGCATTAATGAGACGCGAGGGGCGGCTATCAGTTCTTCCCTTTAACCTCAGACATTAATGGAGAGTAGGTGAGCCCACGTCCCCCTGTCAGAGATATTTGTGCTTGACCACCCTCAGGGGCAAGCTATAGATTAGCGAATAGACTCGGCTTCTCCGGACGATGCTCCTGCTAGAGGGTAGGCGAGCTTGTCTGGGACGAGCTACTCTGGGGCGAGATAGCGTAGAATGCGTGTGATCTACTGGAGAACTCTACTCTCTGGTTTGGATGACGAGCTTGCCACTCTGCGTGGGGCGAGCTAGTAAGTCGCACCGGCGAGGCTTCTTAGTTGGCCTTAGAGACGAGCTTGACGGTCCGCAAGGGCGCACTGCTCTGAGCCTCACGAGCTCTCCTCGGCCTAGGCGAACTGGTCCTCGCTGGCGAGGATAGTTGGGGGGATATTTGAGTGGGCCTCGATCTACTAGATCAGCCTTTAGGGCGTAACATGGGGGATTGGTGGAGGAGGGGGGAGCGGCTGTGTTTTCCGAGAAGGTGGTGTCGAATGGTCTGGGGAGGTTGGTGGATGGGGTGGAGAGGGGGGATGGTGCGGCTGAGGGAACTGTGGAACATGTAGAGGGTCGGCAGAGGGAGGCGAGGCTGGGGGAGGGGGGAGGGGGGGAGGGGCTGTGTTGTTGGAGGAGAGGGCGTTAGAGTGTTTGTGGAGGTCGGTGTGTAACGCCCCGCTCCCCAGGATACCTTGAGCAGCGAGTGTTACGGAGGAAATACCAAATACAGCACAAGCAGGTCCACTGCACGCTGATGGGATAGTACCTGTAGCACTCCAGATATCAAACACAAAACCCAAAAGGGACAACAACTCAACCTGAAAATGTAATTAACCACTGATACATATAAACACACGACTACCTAAAGTTAACATCAATAATACAAATCTCAAGTATACAACATGAACCCACAAATTGCTAAAGTACAATAACACCGCCCAAAACTCTCTCGCTCTCTAAAAATCCTCAACTCCAACCAACTCCAACCAACTGGACTATTGTGCCTCCAACTCCACGAGCCAACACCTGAAAAATAACAACGGGGCACGTCACAGCGTGACCCAGTAGGATGTCCAAACCCAACTCACATGGTGTACAAAAATGCAATGCGCCAAGCAGTAAACGGGAAACTAACTCATGATATATCTTGGCGAATCATATGAAAATGTGAATGTCATCAATAACAAAAACACATACCTGCGGCAAGAGGACATCCTGTAAAACAATGTGAGTACTACAGATAATAAGTGAACTGCAATATCGGGAGACTGAAACTTAGCATTACAACATCATCCCAAGTACATGGCTAGTAGTGAAAAGCAAACTACAAGTTCTATTTAAATTGGAATGTTCACCACAACTCCTTTGCTAAGGGAACCCACACCCTCCTATTAAAATGGAACCAAACGGATTTGGAAATCAAAGTTTGTTTAAAGTAGCATTTAGGAATTTGTCGGTGATGATAATTGTGTCGGTGATTGTACTTGAGGTTCTTACACTCTCTAAACTTCCATCTTGGAAGTTGTCAAAGACCCTCTTGCTCACTTTTCTTTCATACTAATTTTCCAAATGGGTATTCATTAAAGCGTGGAGAATTTAAGGAAGGTAGCACGTGGCATTTTGTGTGGTATTCCTAGCCTGAGTTTCTAGTGCTTAGGATGTTATGGAAATGCTTGGAAAAATTTCGGCAGAGTTTCTCTTGTATTTACCAAAATTTCCCAAGTACAACAAAGTAGGATAATGAAAGAAACATGCTATAACCAAAAGAAATTACAACCTTGCTCAATAATTATAGGAGAAGTGATATAAATGGCTTAGCACCAACAAGCCAACATGTATATAAGTGCAACACTTCCAAGTCTCCATTCAAGAGGTAGACACAAGCTTAAACAACGGTACATGAACAATGCGCGAGTAAAAGCTACTAACATTAACTTGACTTCAACCCTAAAGCCACCAACATTAGGATGCAATAATGAAACCATAGCTTTCATCACAAATTACTCCCAACATGAAGTCTTACATTAAGAATCCATTATTGATGCAAACTTATTTCCGCATAAAAGTTACTAGCTTTAACCAATTTACACAACATGCAACCAAGTAGCAACTTGACCATTCCTAAATTGGCACACAACATAGGTGAAACGCTCACTACTTATTAATACCACAAGTTCCCTATCATGCAATCCCGGTTCAAGTGCTAACTTTGTTAAAGGGTCATGAAAGGCATCACATTCCACACTTATAAGACATTAGAACTAAAAGGTGTTAGCTTCCATTTGGACTTCAAGTATAATTACAACATTTATTTCTCACGTTGGGGATCCTGCTACATATATTGCCATAGCCCCTAAACTAATACTTTCCAAATGAGTAGAGATTCCTACATCAAGTTGTTATAAGCAACTTGAATAAAATGGCTAACATTAAGGAAGTTACTAATGGGGCTTGGTTAAATATGGAGTCACTTATAAGAGTCACATTATAAGCGATGTATAAGATTCTCATACGCATTAGAATGAAAGAATCATTCCCAAAATTAGATATGGAAAAGATATGGAAAAGAAATGGGATTACAATGGCCCATCATTTTTCCTTCCATTTCAAGAATTCAATCCTTAACGAATATTAACATCTTCACTTTAAAGTTGCCACCAAGCCCCGAATTGAAAATTAAGGCATAAGATGGAATCCCCCAAACAACTTCACCAACAACAAACCACCAACAATATCAACACAACGACAAAGATAATAATATTTGCTACACTAACAACCTCACTTACCAACATACAACCCTCTCAAGCATTCATGCATTCATGGCAACATTCATCCTCATAAAGTAACAATCACACATATATATCATCACATTCACACAAATGCTTAATGATGCCATGATGCACATGAGTCACAAGCAATACGATGCCATGCAATGTAATGGGGATCCCATGAGTGAGCCGGCGTGCATGTGCAAATAATTCTACTCCGTTATCACGTGGAGCCACCTAATGGTATCAAGAGGTTGCCCACGGCGACTTCACCCGCCTCCTACCGTGGCAACTTTGTCCATGCCCGTGCACTCCACCTCGTGTCCTAACGTGACCATGTCACACATTCCATATTCCACGTGTATCCAACACCACACCGCCAAATTTTCCCATCTCATTTGCATTTCATCTAAACTTTATTTCATGTAAATTAAATGAACCTCATTTAATGGAAATTAATTTGAATACATAATTTCCAACATTCCGAAATGTGAACAATTTCATGCGGACAATACAACCAATGTAATAAGGGGTGAACAATGTCATGCAGCCAATATAACTGAAGTAGAGCAATTTTATCGAATCAACCAATTGCATCATGAATTGAAATCACAACATCACATGGCTTATAACGGGAAGTACGATATGCAACCAAGAGTCCACCTGATATCCCGGGTTACAACAAATCGATACGGTACAATCAATACGATACAATCAAAACGGTACTTTTCCACAAAACGATACTGTTCAGTCAATACGGTACTATCCACTGGAGATCGGACTGGTCGCTCCCGCACTTCCACAATTATAAGTTACCCCAAAAACCCAGTGTGTGTGTGTGTGCAGGTTACCGTTCTTTGCAGTTTTACGAGTCATTTACTGTTCTCACATTTCCAGTTACAATCTTTCTGTCAAGCATGTCAATTTGTTCAGGTCAATAACTGTTCCGAGACTAGATGTTAAGTCCTATGTTCATACGCGTCAACGATACTCTAAAGATCTTTGCTTGTTGAAAAGTCAAGGCAGAAACCTTAAGAGAGAATGTCAGTCCTGAGCAATGTGTGAAGTCCAATAACTAAGGTACCGATCCATGCTTTGAGCATGCGGTGTTTCCAATAAGTACACTATCTAGATTTCTAAAGTTAGAATTTACTGTGACTTACAATCTTCGAGATGATGGTAGTGAGCCGGGACTGGATCTAGTGCGGATGCACGAGATTCGATGCCTGCAAATACAATAACAATTAGTTAGAGAATACACGATTTCTTATTTATTTAACTTGGTCGTTTTGATTTTTAAAACTGTTGAAACGGTATCGAAAAGCGTTCTAAATTTTTATGTAGACTATATATGATAAAAATAGTTTTACTGCAGGAAGAAATATTTTTCTGAAGTCCATAGTAATTTTTATAATTTTTAGAAACTCAAAATAGTTTAAAAACCCAGATTATTTAAGTTACGCGTATTTTCCGTAATTTCTTACGGGAGCAATACAAGTCGGAATAGCTTGAATGAGCAGTCAAAACGACCGTCTCGAAGTCTATTATCACATATAATTTTATCAAATATTAGTGTACGTAAAATCAGCGAGTTACGATTTTTAGAAATATTTATACCTATTAAATCTTTAAGTTCGAAAAATCATTCCGGAATAAGTAGGCATCTGGTTGAGGTGAGACCAGCGCCAATGGATCCGAAATATTGTTTCTGATTTTCTGGAGCTATCCGCACATTTTTTCTGGCCCCTGTATAATTAGTTATGGATTTATAACCGTTTAACCCTATTAATAATTAATTAAAAATACGAAAAACGAAAAGTTCTTAATATTTACAAGTTTGCCCTGATGCAAACTCACGCTGCTTCGTGAGTTATACATCGGAGGGGGGGGGCTGTGCTTGGCCGGCCGACGAGCGGCAACCGGTGGCGGCGGTCTGCGGCGTCGGAGGTGGCGGATGCGGGCGGCGGGAAGCGGGGGCAGCGGCGGCGACTTCGCCGGCGTGCACTGGGGCGAGATCGGAGCCACAGATGGCTCGGGCGGAGCTAGCGGCGGCGAGACACGGGGAGCGGAAGCGTGGGTTGCGGGCGATCGGAGAGGAAGGGGAAGCGGCGCTTCGAGGGTCGTTGTGGTGCAGCGGCGAGCGTCGTTCGTCGGAGACGGCGGTGCTGCTGGGGGTCGAGGCGCTCGGGTTCGAGCAGGCGGAGGCGCGGGTCGCCGTGGAAGAGAGGTGGACGGCGAGCTCGAAGGGCGGAACCCCAGGCGGTGAGGCGGTGGCACGTCGTACGGGGGTTCGTCGACGGCGACGAGAGGAGCAGTCGAAGGTCACCGTAGGGGAGAGAGCGCGAAAGTTGAGAGAGGTGGGTGGGTTTTCCTTTGGCCTGTGTAAGAGAGATTAGCGGTGGAGGGGGGATTAAATACAGGTTAATTAATAATTAAAAATCACATTAGTCAAAGGGTTTAATGAGAGTAGGTGGTAATTAATAGGATTAGGTATAGCTTTTGACTAAAACAAGAAAATCAACCGGTCTCCTTTTCACGTGTTAGTCATGTTTAGGGTAGTTTATTAGTTTAATTAGGTTAAGGTAATTAGGATAGGTTAAAAGTAATTAGTAAAAAGGTTAAAACATAATTAGTAGATAAATACAAAATTACGATTTTGCCCCCTACTAGTAAACGTGTCCGAAAAATTACGAAAACATACCCACGGGATCGTATCGTCGCGAGGATGGCGAATACGAAGTCCGTTCTGGGATTTGAGCTACGGAAATACTAGTTTTAGGCCAAAACGTTTGTAAAACGGGGTTGCGGGTTCTCTACTGAAATGATATCCGAAAATTATGAAATTAATGTGGGAGGCCCTAAATGATCATAGGATGCTACTGCAGGAGTTGAAAATGTTTTGAAAGTGTTTGAATAGAAAATAAATTCGTCGAATCAAAACGGTAATTTTGGAAGATGAATTTTAACAGAAATGTTTTGGGTATTTGAGGAAATCTGAAATTGCTGAAATACGTTATAATAAGTCTAGTGCTCTAAAATATTTTTATAAGAATTTTTGAAATCTGTTTTGTTATACAACTCCTAACAAACCATTATAAAGAAAATTTAAATTTGTTGAAAATTACGTTAAATATGTATTTGAAGTATTTGAAAAATACAGGCCGTTACATCCTACCCTCCTTAAAATAATTCCGTCCTCGGAATTTAAAAATCTCTGTTGAAAATAATTGGATTTATGAAGAAGCTCAAGCAAATAAATGATAGAAGGAAAAATAGTAATCAAGTAAATCAGGTTGTAAATAACACGAAATACAATGTGATATTATAGCATCAAGAAAACAAGAGATATTAAATATATACTATTACTATCACCATAGCTTCCGTAACTATTCATGTGACCAGTATCATTACAATAGTTACACTGCCATCTCAAGTAGACCAAGATTAACATGAGATAATAATATCACATGAAAATGAGGGCTATTATGATGACAACATCTGTTCGAATTTGGAACCTGAGGTGATAAGCCAATAGCAAGCTATAAAAACGGAAGACCATAAAGTTTGTTCGTGCTACTGGTGACTAACTGGGTCTAGCCACAGATGTTATTCATAATATAGCATGTATCGACTAATCCACCAACAACATCAATTTCCATAATGTCCAACCACATGCTAACGTCCAAATCAACGCCCAAAGGTAAGTACCAACACCCAAAGTCGGTACTCACTGCGAGTATTTCTTCCATCAATCTCCATAATATCCCACAATAAGGCAAGATCCAAGCTCTCATCCAGAGCCAAGCACAAGGCCTACATCCAACTTCAACACCCAAGGCCAATATCATGCCAATAATCATCGCCATCACTCCTTCCGTAGACCAATACTCGATATTCGCAACACCCAACATTACCCAACAAATGAACAACCAAAAACACGCTTTCCCGCACACCAAAAGAAGTAGACGCAAGAGGAAGCCTAAACGGGATCTCAACCGGGGTGAGACCCAGGGCAGAGAGCTCAAGATAAGCCCAACGATCACGGCTTCCCAAGATCTCAGCCAAGTGACGGTAGCGGAGGGTGGCGACGAGGGTTGTCGCCAAGGCCAAAAATCCCAAAACAGAACGTCGAAGGGCCATTGGTGGTTGCGGGTCCTCGGCGATGAGAGCTGCGGCTGGTTGACGATCCATGGCAGGGACTTCCGATGGAGTGGAGCAGGGGCTGACGGAGCTTCGGGTGAGGTGGGTCGAGTTCGCTTGGGGAAGAGGCCGGGAGGAGGAGGGGCGATGTCTGAGCGAAAAGGGAACCACGGGGTGGCTTGGGAAGGAGGGAGAAGAGGGGTTAAAAAGAGAAGGGGGCACCGAAAGTCGTCGGTGTTAGGCGGGAACGGGGATCGAGGTGGGGAAGCAGACAAAGGAAATAAATAGGGGCGCCGAAAGTCATAGGTAGGTAGTATAGAGTAGGCGGGAACGGGGCTCAAGGTAAGGATGAGGACAAAGGCAATAATGAGGGGAGGTGGTAGGCGGGAAGGAATTCCAACACGTGGAAAAATCGGGTACAAGATGGGAACAGGGTTAGAAAAGAAATACGAGTTTCAAAAACATAACAGCCTATACGTGCACGCTACGTTTGGCTTGTCTCAAAATCTCCAGCATCATCCTCGAGTACTTCTGAACGTCCTTCGATCTGCTTCTGCTGAGGAGCTCGAACTTCTGATGATCGAAAAATTCGAACGCTACCCTCCTTAGAATAAACGTGGCTAGAGTTCAAGCAAACTAAAGATAGAAGATTCTAAGAAGGTCAATTGAATGGTCACCAAGATAAAGGAAGGTTGGTAGTGGAGGGAGAAGATCGATGACGTCACATAATCATGATTCGCGTCCTTGCGGTCCAGCGGACACGGCCAGGGAAGTGACTAAGCCATGATCACTTATGCCCAGTCTAGCTAGGTCGATCCAACAGACTTTAGCCAAGCACATTGACCGATATCATGGTCCATTGAAGGAAGATCATCATTCATATGGGTGCCACCCGACACATAAGGATTTTTTTTAAACAACTAACTAATCTTATTTAGATTTTGATAATGGCTCTTTATTATGGCTATACTGGTCAACTCCATTGGGGCTCTCCGAGATGTTCCCGTCCGTCTTTCGAGTGTCAAACCTGCATTCATAGAAATGTCAGCTTAGTTGAGTATCGTATACAATACACCCTGGTTTTGCTACACTGTTCACGAGGTATTTTGCACGGACCTGCGTGGGCCACCAAAACTTGTAACGACCCGCTCTCGGGGGGCCCGTTACTTATTCGGTTTATTTGCAGGTTCCGCAGTTTACCAGTGAATTCAGCATAGCCACAACTCAGAGATGCATCACAATACTCAAAACCAGCGTACAGACGTTATTACAGTCCAAATTAAAGTACAGCAACCACCAGCACACTTTCTGAAAAGAAGTGCGGAAAAGTAAATACACAGTACAACCCACACACCAACAGTAAAGTAAATAAAACTCTGCAGCTTCAGGGTCAAGTGTAGGCTCCACGAACTCTGGGGCAATCTCCTCGATTCAGATCTTCGTCTGCCGGTGCCATAAATGGAACCAAGGTAAGTCACAAAAATTCTAGCAATAGAAAAAGAGGAGTGCACAAATATGGAGCAGTCTATGGTAAACAAGTGCGGAAAGTAAAGTAAGGACATACAAGCATGCAAGTGCGATAAGTAAAGTATATCAAGTCAAGCATGCAAGGGTGACAAGTAAAGTAAAGGTGACCGAGCGAGTACGACTAGTTAAATACAAGAATAACCATGACGTTAGCAATGACTATAGCAATAATGAGAGTACTTGTGCCTATTCTAATTCGTGACTTATAACGGGAAGTACGATATGCAACCAAGAGTCCACCTGATATCCCGGGTTACAACAAATCGATACGGTACAATCAATACGATACAATCAAAACGGTACTTTTCCACAAAACGATACTGTTCAGTCAATACGGTACTATCCACTGGAGATCGGACTGGTCGCTCCCGCACTTCCACAATTATAAGTTACCCCCAAAAACCCAGTGTGTGTGTGTGTGTGTGCAGGTTACCGTTCTTTGCAGTTTTACGAGTCATTTACTGTTCTCACATTTCCAGTTACAATCTTTCTGTCAAGCATGTCAATTTGTTCAGGTCAATAACTGTTCCGAGACTAGATGTTAAGTCCTATGTTCATACGCGTCAACGATACTCTAAAGATCTTTGCTTGTTGAAAAGTCAAGGCAGAAACCTTAAGAGAGAATGTCAGTCCTGAGCAATGTGTGAAGTCCAATAACTAAGGTACCGATCCATGCTTTGAGCATGCGGTGTTTCCAATAAGTACACTATCTAGATTTCTAAAGTTAGAATTTACTGTGACTTACAATCTTCGAGATGATGGTAGTGAGCCGGGACTGGATCTAGTGCGGATGCACGAGATTCGATGCCTGCAAATACAATAACAATTAGTTAGAGAATACACGATTTCTTATTTATTTAACTTGGTCGTTTTGATTTTTAAAACTGTTGAAACGGTATCGAAAAGCGTTCTAAATTTTTATGTAGACTATATATGATAAAAATAGTTTTACTGCAGGAAGAAATATTTTTCTGAAGTCCATAGTAATTTTTATAATTTTTAGAAACTCAAAATAGTTTAAAACCCCCAGATTATTTAAGTTACGCGTATTTTCCGTAATTTCTTACGGGAGCAATACAAGTCGGAATAGCTTGAATGAGCAGTCAAAACGACCGTCTCGAAGTCTATTATCACATATAATTTTATCAAATATTAGTGTACGTAAAATCAGCGAGTTACGATTTTTAGAAAGATTTATACCTATTAAATCTTTAAGTTCGAAAAATCATTCCGGAATAAGTAGGCATCTGGTTGAGGTGAGACCAGCGCCAATGGATCCGAAATATCGTTTCTGATTTTCTGGAGCTATCCGCACATTTTTCTGGCCCATGTATAATTAGTTATGGATTTATAACCGTTTAAACCCTATTAATAATTAATTAAAAATACGAAAAACGAAAAGTTCTTAATATTTACAAGTTTGCCCTGATGCAAACTCACGCTGCTTCGTGAGTTATACATCGACGGGGGGGGGGGGGGGCTGTGCTTGGCCGGCGACGAGCGGCAACCGGGGCGGCGGTCTGCGGCGTCGGAGGTGGCGGATGCGGGTGGCGGGAAGCGGGGCAGCGGCGGCGACTTCGCCGGCGTGCACTGGGGCGAGATCGGAGCCACAGATGGCTCGGGCGGAGCTAGCGACGGCGAGACACGGGGAGTGGAAGCGTGGGTTGCGGGCGATCGGAGAGGAAGGGGAAGCGGCGCTTCAAGGGTCGTTGTGGTGCAGCGGCGAGTGTCGTTCGTCGGAGACGGCGGTGCTGCTGGGGTCGAGGCGCTCGGGTTCGAGCAGGCGGAGGCGCGGGTCGCCGTGGAAGAGAGGTGGACGGCGAGCTCGAAGGGCGGAACCCCAGGCGGTGAGGCGGTGGCACGTCGTACGGGGGTTCGTCGACGGCGACGAGAGGAGCAGTCGACGGTCACCGTAGGGGAGAGAGCGCGAAAGTTGAGAGAGGTGGGTGGGTTTTCCTTTGGCCTGTGTAAGAGAGATTAGCGGTGGAGGGGGGATTAAATACAGGTTAATTAATAATTAAAAATCACATTAGTCAAAGGGTTTAATGAGAGTAGGTGGTAATTAATAGGATTAGGTATAGCTTTTGACTAAAACAAGAAAATCAACCGGTCTCCTTTTCACGTGTTAGTCATGTTTAGGGTAGTTTATTAGTTTAATTAGGTTAAGGTAATTAGGATAGGTTAAAATTAATTAGTAAAAAGGTTAAAACATAATTAGTAGATAAATACAAAATTACGATTTTGCCCCTACTAGTAAACGTGTCCGAAAAATTACGAAAACATACCCACGGATCGTATCGTCGCGAGGATGGCGAATACGAAGTCCGTTCTGGGATTTGAGCTACGGAAATACTAGTTTTAGGCCAAAACGTTTGTAAAACGGGTTTGCGGGTTCTCTACTGAAATGATATCCGAAAATTATGAAATTAATGTGGGAGGCCCTAAATGATCATAGGATGCTACTGCAGGAGTTTGAAAATGTTTTGAAAGTGTTTGAATAGAAAATAAATTCGTCGAATCAAAACGGTAATTTTGGAAGATGAATTTTAACAGAAATGTTTTGGGTATTTGAGGAAATCTGAAATTGCTGAAATACTTTATAATAAGTCTAGTGCTCTAAAATATTTTTATAAGAATTTTTGAAATCTGTTTTGTTATACAACTCCTAACAAACCATTATAAAGAAAATTTAAATTTGTTGAAAATTACGTTAAATATGTATTTGAAGTATTTGAAAAATACAGGCCGTTACATAATGGAATTAATTTGAATACATAATTTCCAACATTCCGAAATGTGAACAATTTCATGCGGACAATACAACCAATGTAATAAGGGGTGAACAATGTCATGCAGCCAATATAACTGAAGTAGAGCAATTTTATCGAATCAACCAATTGCATCATGAATTGAAATCACAACATCACATGGCACAACCCATTTCATTATAACTCAATTCACATTTCCATACTAAGAATTAACATCCAACATTCAAAAGAAGGCAGTCTCGCCAAATTGATGTAACTAGCAATCAAAACAATGATTGCAAGCCTCCAAGTACATCGCAGATTCATAGCCAATTTCACCATGTAATTCATGAATATACAAATCTCATTTCCATATAAGGGAAATTTAATTAAAAGGGTTCCAACACCTCAAAGGTGGGCAAATTCACAAAAACAAAACAACTATAGCTTCCAACAAACTTAATGAGAACAAGATGAGAGCAAGTCCCACAAATCAATATGACTTCCAACAAATGAGAGCAAGTTATTGAAACTAAAGGTTATAACATTTATGTTCAACGTACCACTTGAATTCACCCTAGAATGGGGGTTATTTCAAATAGGGAAATGAAAGTCGCCAACATCAACAATGAGAGCAAGTTTGCAAAAGTAGAGAAACACTTCATACATAGGCATTATAAAACAACCCATGGCATCATATTACCCCTTATAACAATTAAAATCCAATTCAATTGCACCCAAACAAAAGATCTCATGAATACCCTAAAAATGCAACTTTGTCATCCAACACAATGAAATGAAACATGAGAGAGGGGTTGAACTCCTACCTCAGGGTGGCCGTCGGGCCGGCCCGGCCCGGCCCGGGGGGTGAAAACCCCCCCAAGCCCGGCCCGCAGCCCGCGGCCCGACGGGCCGCGGGCCAAGCGGGCCGGGCCCGGGCCGGTCACGGGCCGGCCCGGTTTTTTGCCCAATAATTAAAAAAAAAAAAAAATTTAAAAATCTTTTAAAAATTATTAAATCATTTTAAATTAATTTTTAGCCCGAAATTCACGAAGGTCCCGGGTTGAACCTTTAAATTTCATTAATTAAAATTTTTTTTGAGGGGGGGACTTACATTGGCCAGCCTTACCCCTCGTACAATGGCCAACACATAGGACTTCTACAAGCTAATACAAGATAGAAAATAACAATACATGAAAAAAAAGAAAATCATTCAGCGTCAGTCCCTTCGTCCTCAGAATCTTCTTAAAGGTCCTGTTTGTCTTGCGAGCGGTCTTCAGCATGAAACCAGTCCTTTGCATATACCGCAGCTTCAACTACATCTTCTTTAAGCCTTGATCTCCTGTCACTCAGAACCCTGCCACTTGCACTAAAAGCAGACTCGGACGCAATAGTAGAAATAGGGATTGATAACAGATCACGAGCCATAATGGTAAGAATTGGAAACCTAGGTTCATACATTTTCCACCATCCCAAAATGTCAAAATTTGGATCATCCAATTCTTCCTCAGTGAAAGGATAAGAAATTTCTAAATACTTGGACAACTCATTTGACGAACTTTCTGAAGCTACGGTTTTTTGTTTTTTCTTCCCCAAAATCTGCCTCAGTTTGCATGTAATATTAGAACTAGCAGGAACAGAAGAAGTGTTTGATGAAGTTCCATATCTAGCTTCATACGTTGCAAACAGAGCTCTTAAGCTAGTTTTAAAATGCATTATATGATCTTCAACTTCAAATTGCATGTTTTCATAAAACGTTTCTAATAATCCAGCTACTCCATCCTCTTTATATCGTGGATCAAAAACCTTAGCTAATGAATAAAGCAAAGGAACAGGATTCCAATATTTTGCTAGTTTAGTATCCATTTCTTCGATCATCGGTTGAAGAATGAGGGTAGTGTCTGTAGTGTCTCTATACCTAGCTAAAGTGTCAGAAATTATAACTAATTGACCAAGCCCTAAAAAGGATGTTGAGTAATACATACCCGAAAATTTGTTTGTAGCATAATAAAAACCCTCAAAAAAATCACAAAGCTGCTCAATTGTTTTCCACTCTAATTCAGTAAGGTTGAAATCCGTCTCATACGGAATGTGGGTGCTAGCAAAATAAGTCAGTTGCATCTTGTTTTTAAGCAAGCAACGCATCATAAGATACGTTGAGTTCCACCTATGTGGAACACTATATGTAAACTTCCGGTAAGGAAGTTGGCAATTTCTACATACTTCTTTATATAAAGCTCTCTTATTGGTAGAAGATTGTATGTATAACATAAGGTTTCTACCCTTTTCTACCCAATCAGCAGCATATTTAAGCCCATCCTGTACTATCAAGTTTAAGATGTGACAAGCACATCGCTGATGAAATAAAATACCATCCAGATCAGGGTTCAGATGTGTTTTTAAAAATGATATTGCAGTTGTATTGTTAGAGACATTATCAAGTGTAAATGAAATGATTTTATCAGAAATGCCATACTCATGAATAACAGGTACAATCGCATTAGCAATAACAACACCAGTATGACCAAAGGGTAACAATTTAAATCCAATAATCATCTTATGAATAATATAGTCGTTGTCTACATAATGGGCCGTAACACAAATGTAGGATAACCCCCATTTTGTTGTCCATATGTCGGACGTTAAAGCTATCCTAGAATTTAAGGCCGCAAAAGTTTGAATCAATTTGGCTTTGCCAGCTTCAAAAGCTGCCATAACATCTCTTCTAAGTGTGGTTCTAGGCACCTTTTTAAATGCGGGGTTCAGGGCTAATTGGTTAAAACGTTCTACTGAGGAGCTTTCCCCATAACTTAAAGGTAATTCTTGGCAAAGAACTAGTCTAGCCATCTCCTTTCGCATTGTTTCAAAAGAATACAAAAAAGCAGACAGAGAGCTAGAATTAGCTGTTAAGTTTAACGTTGTCTGTCTAGCCTCTCTTTTTTTATGTGCTTCTGTGTGTCTTTTTAGATGTGTTGTGCCATCTTTGGCTGCGCAATTGAAATCTGATCTACAGATTTTGCAAAAAGCCCTAAGTCCTTTTCCAGGCACTGTTTCTAGTGAATAGTTATCCCAAACAGCAGATTTCTGTTTTCTGCCTTGGGTTGCTTGTGAAGCAGTGGGGCCAGCAGTAGTAGAAGGGGTTGAAGTGTGTGCAGAACCAGAAAATCCCGGTGTACCCACTATGGGGCTATTACTATCGTGTCATTCATGTTGTTCATTTGGAGTCATTTCCGGAAAGTCCGGTGTTTCAATAGGGTTGTTCAGCAAATTTTGAAAAAAACCATATTCTTCAGTGTTAAAATTAGCGGTAACAGATCTACGTGGGTTGTTTGATCCGGCCATTATGCTAATTTAATAATAATAGGAAGTAGGAACCTGATTGCAGATAGAGCCGCAGTGAGGTAGCAGTCTAGCAGCTGATCGGATCCCTGAGTCGGAGCTTGAATTTGAGATGCGGAAGTGTAGAGGTAGCAGCCGTATCTTGAGAGCGCCGTGAGATGAGAGCAATAGCCTGAGATTATAGTAAAATTTGAGAGTAGAGAATTTTAGAGTTGTGAAGAAATTGGTATGAATGTGTGCGGTATTTATAGGATTTTTTTAAGGCCCAAAAGACCAAAATAACCCTCCAATATGACCGTTTTATGGCTGTTGGGACGGTTTTTTGGTCATTTTGGCAGAAATTGACCTAACTACCCCCCAATATAGCTGTTTATGGCTGTTGGGGGGGTATTTTGGTCAAAAAGACCAAAAACCCCCCCAACAGCCATAATATGGCTGTTGGGAGGCGGGGCGGGCCCGGCCCGCCGGGCCACGGGCCGGCCCCGCCCGGCTATCGGGCCGGGCCAGCCCGGCCCGGTGGGTCGCGGGGTGGGCAAATGCCCGGCCCGCCGGACGGGCCGGGCCTGGTCAACGGCCCGGCCCGGGCCGGCCCGAAAACCGGGCCGGGCTCCGGGCCGGCGGGCCATTTGGCCACCTTGACTCCTACCTCAACCAGGATGCCAATTTCTCTTCCAATTCCAAGCTCAAACCCTAATTTTGCAATTCCCCCCATCAAGCCATCTCCAAGCTCCAACTCCATGATTCCCTAAAAAAATGCAATTTGAACTTAAGATGAAAATGGAAGAACTATTTGAGTAGGGATTAGAATCCTACCTCAGTAGAGAAGCAAACCCACCTACTAGTTTCATGGAATTCCTTTATCTTCCTCAAGTTCTCCAAATGCCAAACCCTAGCTTTCTCCTCTTCTCTTCCAATTTCATGGCTCCACCATCAATCTCCTCTTCAAACCCAAAACCCTAACCTTTTTTTCTCTCCCTTCCCTTGCTTTGCCCAGATATTTCGGCATCACCCAATTTCAGCCAAGCAAATGAGGATTTCGGCCATGGGGAAGGAGAGGATTTGGAGAAGATGGAGGGTAGAAAGAGAGGTTGGGTTTATGGCTAGACTTCCTCTCTTCTTCCTCCTCTTTTTCCCCTTCTTTTTCTCCTCCAATCCCCCAAAATTCGGTAGCTTCAAGGGCATTTTCGGCCTGGGCATTGGGGAAATCGGGTGTGGCTTGGGGAAGAAGAAGTGGGAAAGGAATTAAGTGAAGAGTTCTAAGTATTTGCAAGTTTGACATTCCCAATCATTTCTGGAATTTGCAGGACAGTCCCAAACAGGGGCAGCTAACTCAATATTTTTGAACTACACTTAAGTTTTACTCCTCTTATGAGTTGTAGATACAGGTGTTATGCATTCACATATCAATTTTCATGACGTTTCACCAAGTATTCAATTTAATACAGAATTTACGGCGAAGGGTATATGTGCTGAAACTGTGCTGGAAATTAAAACAGAAACTGTCCTGTCTTGAGGACTATATTTCTCCTAAATGCAGATAGATTTAGGAAAAATGGAAAGCTACAAAGTTGTAGGGCTTGAAGTTAACTTTCCAACGAGACAAAGACCACATCATTTGGTTAAGAATTGAGGGACTGATCGCCGTTCCCGTAACATGTGTCAAAGCTATGGAAAAACATATATGCTGATTTCACGAAATTCCTATCCCAATTTCTAATCCGAATTTGGAAAAGTGTTCAACATAAAAGTTGGAGATAATAGTCCCAAGTTTATGCCGTAAAATTTTCAGGACATTCGTACTTCTAAATTAGGATAAATAATCAACACTTTAAGCATGTACTTCTGCCCAAATTCCCAGCAACTCCAAAGTAGCAAGTAAGCAACTTCTACTTAACAATTAATCAAATATTTGAGGCAAAATAAATGTAAAACATAACATCAATTAAATTCAACAATTTCTATAAATTCATTCGCATAATTCCCATTTCCATATACAAGAAAGTTGAATGAACGATAGCTTCCAACATACGAAAAGAGAGCAATTCCACAAAATAGATGAAACCAACAATCAAGACAATGGGATGAAACCAACAATCAAACCCTCTTCTCTCATCTAATAGTATAGCCCACCTATGGAAACCCAATCAACAGTAACTAACAATAATCCAAATCCAATTCTAGCTACCAAATTAAATAAGGCCTTAACAATAGTAATAATAATATCAATTAACATCATCAATAATAAAAATACCAATACCCAAAAATAATAACAACTTCACCAAAATAACAACCAAACACCAATAATACCAATGTCATTCATTAATAACTATGACAACATCACCCATAAGTATGAACATACCGCTTTACTATACCTTCTCACCAGCTAAAACCGCCATGCACGCTAATGCACGCTAACAATAATATCAATTTACTATCCAACCGCACACATTCCCTTACATATATCCGAAGCAGATCATAGTCACCGTATAGTCATACATGTATGAAATTACTATACGTACACACGCAATTAGTCTTTTGCACATACGGGCATTACACGGTGGATGGGGAGGACGGATAGTGTGCGGCGGAAGGGGATGTGGAAGATGAAGATGGTCGACAGATGGAGCGATGTTGGGTTGTTGGAGGGGGTGTCGGAGGATCTGGGGAGGTCAATGGATGGGTCGGAGGAGGGGGAGGGGCTGAGTAAGATGAAGAGGGTTGTCGGAGGGGGCATGGGGCTGTTGATGCGTCTGGAACTAACTCCGAAACGATGTCGTTTACTGCAAGCGCACGGTATAGTGGCAAGCAGGTATCGAACACGGGGAAGCAGTGCTATACTACCTATCTACTCCTATGTTGAGTTAGACTTGCAGGTTTATTGATGGAAGTGGAGTTTGGAGGGTCGTAATGGTGATGGATGCGAAGGTTGTGTAACCCAACATCGCAAACAAGGGATTCCACACAAAGAAAGAAATAAATAAAATATAAAATATTAGGGCTTTAAGACTCGCCGCTAGGACCGTCAGACGTCGATGCTCGGTTGAGACTTCTACGTTGAGTTGGTTTAATTGGGGATTGTAGCATCTAGGAAGTGAATTCATGTGTCTAGGCATCATGAATCTAACATACCGTATTCACTCCGCTCGTGCGATAGATGCATACGGTATGTGCATTAGGGATCTACAATAATCTTACCACTTTCGTGGTTCAAATGCTCTCAACTCATACCACTCTCGTGGGTTAGAGTTTTGAAGTATTTCGACGGCTCTCATTGACGTAATGGCGGCAGCCGTCAATGTAGTTCTATATTTCGTCGGTGGATCCCCTCATGGCAAGATCCGGACATGGTCACGAGCCTTGATTGGATTCACTAACTCCCTAATTAAATCCGTAGGATACTCCTTAAGCTAATCAATTCCACCGACCGTGTGCACGATCTCAATACGAGTTTCACTAGGGATTTTACTAGATCAACCGAAATACAACCCCATTTATATCCAACACGTCATAAAAATCCCAACTTTACATCTAAATCTTAAGATCCATAGGCTAATCCCTTAGCCCTAGAAGGAATTACTCATGCATGATAGCAATAGAAGATTCGATAATAGCAAGAGAATTCATCATAGCATGCATCAAAAAGATATTCAATAAGAAATCACAAAGAAATAACATATAGAATTAAAGAGACAAAAGTACTTATCTTGATACAAAGGAGGGGCCTAGGGCATAACATAACTCCCCAAAAGATCGTCTCCAAAAAAACTCTAAAAAAAGATCTAAAAAAACTCTCCGAAAAAAAAAGTGTCAAAAAAGTCTCTCTAAAAGTCCCCCTGACGGCTGCTAAATCCCCCCCAAAAAAGCCGCCTCCAAAAACTCTCCAATTCGTGCCCTAGAAGATCTGGACGCAACTTACGTCCTGGGCCCACGGCGACTCGGTCCGAGTAGAAAGCTACTCGGTCGAGTTGTCAGGAAATCTGGAATCATGGCCCAAACGTCGCTCTGCCTGCTCAGACCGAGTAGGGTCTGCTCAGTCGAGTCGTCACTCTGCTCGGTCAAGTAGGTGGCTGCTCGGTCGAGTCGTCAGAAGTCTGGATTCATCGCCCAAAACAACGCACTGCTTGCTCGGACCGGGTCGAGTATGCAGCTGCTCGGTCGAGCAGCCAACTGCTCGGTCGAGTAGGTTGATGTTCAGCCGAATTTCAGCACTACAGCACTCTGCTCGGTCGAGTAGGGTGCTGAAAACAGATTTCAGCACTGTAGCATCAGCTTGCAGAAATTCCCCAGAGCTCATCCGACCTCTGATTGGCGCGTTCTTGGTGGCATTGGAACCGTCTTGAAGTCTACTATCTGGAAAGAATATCAGGAAAATACTAAAAAATCCTAGATGATAGCAGCTTTGAAAATAGTACACGGCTATCCTGTTTCTAGCACTTTGGGTCGCTTGATTCCTTAGCCGCATCGTATCTTGATCGAGCAACCTGGAATCCATGAGTCATGGTATCATAGAACCATGCTTTCTTCATTCTCCTCTTCCTCTTCCCTTCTCTCTTGCCCCTTCCTTGCTCCCCAGCAGCTTTGAGTCATCGAATACGGCGCCTCAGGAGTTCCGGTGTCGAAACACACGCTCTCTCCTCAAATATACTCCAAATCGCTCGATATTCCCTGAAATGCAACCAAACGCTTTTAAAGTACAATAGTTCCAATAATGAGCGTAAAAGCGTATGATATGTGTAATTGAGCAATCATTTTGACGTGTAATCATATAGATAAAATGTGGAATAAAATGACACATCAAAATTCCCCCAAGCTTACCTCTTACTCGTCCTCGAGGAAGACTAGTAAGAAGCGAACACGGGAGGGGGATACAATAGAGATGCGAGGCGGTGGCGTGTAATGGAGACAAGGGGTCCAATCTCAAATTTAGAAAATATAAGAACCCAAGGTATGCAAGATCTCGTGAACACACGTCAATATGAAATTAGAACACATATACACAACAAATATTTAAGTCTCGCTCAAATTAAAATAATGTGGATTTCAATAAATGTAATAAACTTGATAAGCAATAAAATGAGAGTAGAGTTATATCATATCATAGTTTATCATGCAATATACTAAGTTCACAGAAATGAAACCAATGTCCACAACTCATTCTCTAAGCAGTATAGTATGTCATGATCAAACATTTTCAAGCATGCGTGGTATTTTGCTATACTTCATGGAATGAATTTAGCAAATTCAATCAAGGTAAGGCATCACCACACTACGATCATTACAAGACTCCTAGAACCCATCAACTTTGCCATGTCTTTGTTCTATATAGAAATGGAGATAAGGATATGTGATTTTTGTACTTTTATATTGTTTTTGGCTATATGAATATTTCATATGCATTTTTCTTTCTTTATATACACGAGATAACTCAATATATATAAAAAGCGACCTATGCATCCCAGACCAGACGGTCTTAGGGCATTGGGTTACGAAGAACCCCTAGGGCCTTTTATTCAGGATATTTGTTTGATTTTTACATTTTTGGGATTTTGACAAACTCACGTAAACGCGATGGAATGCAAAACATGATCAAAGATCATTTATTGGTTTTTCACAAAAGAAAAAGAAAAAGCATAGAATCTAGACATGGCTCGGTTTCCGGAATCCTAATCGTCACTACTTTGGTTGTCGTAGGGTTATCCTATCTCTTTTGAATCACTAAACATCCATGAAGCAATAGAATTATCAAGCAAATCACGCAGGAGTCAAATGATTTTCAGATTTGATTCATTCATTTTTAGCTTAACTGTTTCGAGAATATGGTTGTGAAACTATGGATTCTACTATGAAAAAGCATATTAACAAAGATACACTAATCAAGAAATCGAACTCTAATCTAACAGATATCAAAGTTCATAAAAAAATAAATCCAGGACATTTCATAGAAAATGAAGCATATGAGACATAAATATAAAGGCGAACATGGTTCAGATGGAAATTTCGAAGTGTGTTTCACGATGAAGCAAAGTGCGTGCACTATGCACTCCTCTAAGCATAAACATCACATTGTCCTCAATGTGTGTATGATATAAATAGGGGACAACCACAAGATAGGGGGACACTCAACAAAATACTTTCTCTCCCTCAAGCTTAAACAACACATAAAAATTGGAGAGAGAGACGAAATAAGCGCCAAATATAAGGATGGGCATGGATGATAAATAGTGGGTTGGGTGCAAAAGATAATTGAGCCATCATATGGGGTGAATTTATTAAACTAAGAAAGCATATAAAATCCTATATGGTCCTCTCGCTGTCGAGAAGATTCGTGTTTATTGAAAGCATAAAATACTACAATACTAGATTGGTACCACCTGTAGCAAAAGGCGGGTTCAATATCTTTGCCGGTGCAGGCAGCTGCTCTATCTGTACTTTTCGTGGCTCCGCCAGGTGTGTATCTCCATGGGCTCCATCAGATTCTAGCAATGCGGCTCCCAGCATCTCTCCAAGGACTCCACCTGTATCCTGCAAGAGATAAGCCGCATTAATCTGATGTGGATAATTCTTCCCCAAAATAAATGTATTCCAAAGAGGGTCATCAACATAAATATTTAAAATTAAGGATGGTTGACAACACTTCCCTGGAAATAAATCTCTATTCTCGTGCACCACATCGATCAAATCCTCGTCGTTCGCCTCAGGTTGTTCAGGTAGCTTTGGCATATAAGCGTGGGTCTCGTCAGGCAACTCCTCATCATCGTCAGACTCATCCCAGCGCACCTCCCGATCATATTCAATCACATCTATGGTAGGTGGCTCCTCGCTCTCTTCCTCGTATATATCCCATCGTACCTCTTGATCATATGTATGTGTATCCTGCAAAAGGCACGATGAGTCGTCAAAATCTGAACATAAAAAATATCATACACTGGAGGGGAATCAAATGTAGAAGATGAGGGGGTGAAGAGATCTCTCTGAAGGGGAGCAATAAGCTCTGGTGGGTGGTCCTCTGAGGGATGCTCAGCCTCTGTAGAAAGCGGAGGTGGCTGCGGTAGCTCAGAAGGAGGAGGGTAATGCTCGGGATCCTCATGAATGGTTGTGTCCTCGTCCCAATGCACGACCTCCTCGGCGAAAGTCCCTGGCTCGACATGTTATATGTAAAATAAATATAGCTCTGCCTCCTCGCGATGCCATGCTTCGGCCTCCTCTTCGGGTTTCTTTGGTATAGTAGGCAAAGTGAATTTCATCTTCTCCTTTTTACGAATATGTCTTCGTTTCCGTCCTGGAACTCGATGCACTGGATAGTGTGGCTTGGCCCTCTCCATGGTGGGTGCAGGTGGCTCTATGGGCTCCTGTATCTCGGCCACGGTATAAAATTGGGTCTTGTGCCCCACAACTAGAGCGTAGACTCCATTATCAATTGTGCATGTGGAAGAGATACGATGAGTAATAAAGTTTTGAAATCCAAGCTCAAAAGGGTCACCTGCCGTTATTGTTAATGGACCGGTGTATCGAACTGTGTCCACGATGCTTCTTAATAGGTCCATATATGTGTCCTCCTCTGGCAACTCGGATGTCTCTATCTGTGGAGTGTTGATGGTGTAAAGGTGGATATGATCACTTTCAAGTGAGGCATACACTCCATCTATGATAGTACCTGCACCAGAGACATTAGCCATAACAAAATCGATGAATACTTGGTCGGATAGCTTATTTACCATAACGGTTAGCGAACCAGTAGATCGAGCATCATCTATCATTTGCTCCAAGGTTGTTGCCAACTGCAGATCACTGAACTTTCCACTTGCATCCTCTACATAAACTCACGTGATGGTCTCTTTAGCCTTCTAGCAAAGATATCAAATAGCTTGGGACCATCCCACTCATGGTCTGACTCCGTCTGGAACATTCCTAACATTCTTTCGAACTTGCACAAGGCTTCTCTGAAGGACTCACCATCAGCCTGATAGAATGTAGCGAGATATGTATAGGATCGTATAGAACCCGGTCGTATCCTTGGAAGCACCATCGCTGCATCAACTGTACCTGATCAAGCAAAGTAAACAACCTGGAAAAGACGTCAGTGGTACAAAGAGAGATAAAGATAATAATAATAGCAGGTGGTGTGGAAAAATCTCTCTCTCTGTTTTTTTATTTTTTTTTTATTTTGTTTGTTTGTTTGTTTGTTTTTAACGCAGTCTAATCAACCTAATTGTGGTAAATAGATAATATGGCGGAACGCCTCCCCGGCAACGGCGCCATAAACTTGATGCGTCCGAAACTAACTCCGAAACAATGTCATTTACCGCAAGCGCACGGTATAGTGGCAAGCGGGTATCGAACACGGGGAAGCGGTGCTATACTACCTATCTACTCCTAGGTTGAGTTAGACTTGCAGGTTTATTGATGGAAGTGGATTTTGGAGGGTCGTAATGGTGATGGATGCGAAGGTTGTGTCACCCAATATCGCAAACAAGGGATTCCACACAAAGAAAGAAAAAAATAAAATATAAAAGATTAGGGCTTTAAGACTCGCCGCTAGAACCGTCGGCCGTCGATGCTCGGTTGAGACTTCTACGTTGAGTTGGTTTAATTGGGGATTGTAGCATCTAGGAAGTGAATTCATGTGTCTAGGCATCATGAATCTAACATACCGTATTCACCTCGCTCGCGCGATAGATGCATACGGTATGTACATTAGGGATCTACAATAATCTTACCACTTTCGTGGTTCAAATGCTCTCTACTCATACCACTCTCGTGGGTTAGAATTTTGAAGTATTTCGGCGGCTCTCATTGATGCAATGGCGGTAGCCGTCAATGTAGTCCTATAGTTCGTCGGTGGATCCCCTCAAGGCAAGAGCCGGACATGGTCACGAGCCTTGGTTGGATTCATTAACTCCCAAATTAAATCCGTAGGATACTCCTTAAGCTAATCGATTCCACCGACCGTGGGCACGATCTTAGTACAAGTTTCCCTAGGGATTTTGCTAGATCAACCGAAATACAAACCCATTTATATCCAACACGTCATAAAAATCCCAACTTTACATCTAAATCCTAAGATCCATGGGCTAATCCCTTAGACCTAGAAGGAATTACTCATGCATGATAGCAATAGAAGATTCGATAATACCAAAAGAATTCATCATAGCATGAATCAAGATATTCAATAAGAAATCACAAAAAATAACAAATAGAATTAAAGAGACAAAAGTACTTATCTTGATACAAATGAGGGGCCTAGGGCATAGCCTAACTCCCCAAAAGATCGTCTCCAAAAAAACTCTAAAAAATATCTAAAAAAACTCTCCGAAAAAAAGTGTCAAAAAAGTCTCTAAAAAGTCCCCCTGATGGCTGCTAAATCCCCCCAAAAACCGCCTCCAACAACTCTCCAATTCGTGCCCTATAAGATCTGGACGCAACTTATGTTCTGGGCCCACGGCGACTCGGTCCGAGCAAGAAGCTGCTCGGTCGAGTCGTCAGGAAATCTGGAATCATGGCCCAAACGTCGCTCTGCCTGCTTGGATCGAGTAGGGTCTGCTCGGTCGAGTCGTCACTCTGCTCGGTCGAGTAAGTGGCTGCTCGGTCGAGTCGTCAGAAGTCTGAATTCATCGCCCAAAACAACGTACTGCCTGCTCGGACCGAGTACGTAGCTGCTCGGTCGAGCAGCCAACTGCTCGGTCGAGTAGGTTGATGTTCAGCCGAATTTCAGCACTGCAACACTCTGCTCGGCCGAGTAGGGTGCTGAAAACAGATTTCAGCACTGTAGCATCAGCTTGCAGAAATTCCGCAGAGCTTATCCGACCTCCGATTGGTGCGTTCTTGGTGGCGTTGGAACCGTCTTGAAGTCTACTATCTGGAAAAAATATCAGAAAAATACTGAATAATCCCAGGTGATAGTAGATTTGAAAATAGTGCATGGCTGTCTTGTTTCCAGCACTTTGGGTCGCTCGATTCCTTTGCCGCATCATAGCTCGATCGAGCGACCTGGAATCCATGAGTCATGGTATCATAGAACCATGCTTTCTTCGTTCTCCTCTTCATTGTCCCTTCTCTCATGCCCCTTCCTGGCTCCCCAGCAGCTTTGAGTCACCGAACACGGCGCCTCAGGAGTTCCGGTGTCGAAGCACACGCTCTCTCCTCCAATATACTCCAAATCGCTCGATATTCCCTGAAATACAACCAAACGCTCTTAAAGTACAATAGTTCCAATAATGAGCGTAAAAGCGTATGAAATGTGTAATTGAGCAATCATTTTGACGTGTAATCATATAGATAAAATGTGGAATAAAATGACACATCAGTTGTCCGAGGAGGGGGCGGTGGAGTGGTCGGCCGTTTTACTCATTGCGTACAATCAGATCATTTTCAGAATTTTTGAATTGTTGTGCTCGGTGAGTAAATTTGAATGGTAAACTTGTGAGTAAGTGGTATGTGTGCGTCAGTAATTGGCAAACTTGTTAATAAGCGAATGTACGTGCGAGTAAAACGGTGAATACGCGAAGCAACACCCTTTTAAATAATATTAAATGTGTGTGCAAATGATGTGAATGCGAATTAATGAGGAGTGGAGTGCGTATATAATTTACTAGAAGAAGGGGGCAATAGCGGGGGAGAGAACCGAGGAAGTGGGCCTTGTAGCGGGTAAGTCACGTGTGGTCCCATGGCCGGCAGCACGGGAAATTGGCCTGCCTCGTCAAGGGCCTGTTCTTTTGTGTTTATTTGGGTTGTTTGTTGAAGTTGTGAATAGTGTTGGTAAAAGTGAGTATTGTGTTTTTTTGGGTGAAAGTGGGTTGTGAATGTGGATGTTGGAATTTTTGTGGGTCCCACACAACTTTATTGTGTGTTTTTGGTTGTGAATGTTGTTGTGAATGTTGGATGTGGGGCCCACAAATTTTAATAATTATTAAAATAAATATTAATCTATAATTTTTAAAAAATAGAAACGATGCTATTGGTCGGATGCTGGAGGAGAGAGGGAGGTGGGCCCGAGTCTGAGATTCATGCGTGTATTCCCCGCTTTTTGCGGGGATTATGCTCCGTGAGAAACTGATCGCCATGTCCACCATTTAATTTCATCCGAAACGAACACGCGGGTGTTTTTTGAGAGTGGAAACGAGTTAATAGTGTTGCTACAGTAATTATTTTTCACTTTCACCCTCACAGTCACCGAAACGAACAGGCCCCAAGACTCAAGAGAGAGCGCGACGAGGAGAGTACTCTGTGTTCAGCTCTGTTTGGTGACAGTTGGAGGCGAGGTAGGTTTAATTGGTGGGGATCCGATCTTAACGTGGAGGCCCAGTGGCCTGTTGAATCCCACCGATGACGACCATGCTTGGATCCCCCATTCAGCACAATGCTCTATCCTAATGTCTATTTCCTTGGATAATGACTGGATAATGACTGTTACGACCTAAAGATCGTGATGCTCCAACTTTCTACCCAAGTTCGTCGGACGCACCTCCAACTCGTCCCACCTTCGCAGAAGCAACACCTCGGCTGACGAAGGGTGCGCGTTCAACATCCTGACCGCATCAGTGCAATGCCGATTTCCCCTCCTAAGCTCGTCAAGCCCAGATTCCGCCTCGATCGACAGAAAGGCCCCGGATCGCCTCGAACTCCGCGCGCTGGGAGCCCATTTCCCCCCAAGCTCGCCGGAAGAACAACCAGTTCGCCCATCGAGCACCACGTGCGACCTGATGAGACAAGTACGGACCCAACGAACCTTTGGCACATCGGACACGACACACAACCTAGTACAATGACGCCACTGCCACATCCGCCGCTCGACAAGCTGACAAAGCACCCCCTGGTTGATGCGCCGTCTGACCGTTTGGTGCTTTCGGCTCTGTCACCCTGACAAAGCACCATGGTCGTTGTGCCATCTGACAAAGGTATGGCTGACACGCACGGATCTGACACCCTTGGCCGAAGCTTCCGCTGTCTGGTCTGCCAGCTCAGCATGACAGGTCAGCTTTGCCTAATCGCCGCGATCAGGTATAAATACCCCTTCACCTCCTTCGAGGTAGATGGTTGGAAAATCAATTCTCATTCTCATTATTCACACAGAAGAGCAAAGGTCTCTCATATGTTTGTTCTTCCACTATAGGTCGTCACGTAAGGTCGACTCACTTTCAGTCCGACCTGCGTGCCTAGCCCCCGCTTCTAAGTCCCAATTCTAACTTAGGCATCGGAGAGGCTAAGGGTAGGAACCTAACCCGGTCTTTTGATGAGCCGTTCTGTGTGCAGGTGAGCTCGCCTTCACAGCTTGCCATCGGCATCCGTCCCCGGGAGTACGACAGACAAGCGGAGTACACACGAAATCGATCCAGTGGTCGGTCATTGCTGTGTGATTGGCCTCTTCACCCCACTCATCACTTGTAAAATAGCCCACCCTAATCACATCCACATCCTAACCATCGTGCCCTTGGTTCCCTATCAAACAAATTCATTGTACGCGGATCTTACCCCGCAACAATTGGCGCCGTCTGTGGGAACGAAGGGTCACACCCATGTCTAACTCCATACCCATCAACAGAAATCCCGACCATGGTAAAACCCACATGGATCAAGAATCGTAATCTCACCCGAGGACCCCTTCGACTAATCTCCCCCCCTGAGGGGATGGCGGAGACGTCCAGGCTTCAGCCTGAGCTGTTCAGCAAAGATTCGAGGCCTTCACCAAAATGACGGAAGACTTCGGGGAGACCGGAGCCAAATCGCCCCCGGGCCCCTCTGATCCCCCAAACTTGAGGCGAAATCTTCGCCCTCAGTTTGAAGAAGAAGTGGGGCAAAGAGGGCTCGCCGAGGAGATAGTGGCCCAGCAAAGGCTTCTGGATGAAGAAATGGAGGTTGCCCGGCAGCGAAAGCACGAAGAAGAAGCGGCTGCGGACAAAAGACGCCAAGACGACGTGACAGAGGCTGCTCATCAAGCCTGCCTCGATGAGGAAGCTGCTCGTCGACATCTTTGCTTCATCATCGCTAAGCGTGAAAGGCTCCGGTGGGAGAACGGGCAGAACAGAGAGATCCCGGAGATGTCTGCCTCAGGCCAACGGTATAGGAATGCCCGTAGCCCGCCCTTGGCCGGGTCCCATCCACACAGGAGGAGCCCTCATAGGAGACCCCCCTCCCCAAAGCGTGATAACCGTCGCCAACAAGGTCGTGACCGGAGTAGAATCCCAGAAAGACGGAGAGAGCATACCCCCGGGCGCCCCGCTTACCCCGAGGAAGCCACGTCCTTGGCGAGGTGGATGACGGCCCTAAGACCCTCGAGGTTCAAGCTCCCCCAGCTGACGACATACAATGGAATGGGCGATCCTCTCGCGCATGTGCAACAGTACCGAGGGCTGATGGAAATGCAGAGGGCGGATGACATACTCCTGTGCCGGGGGTTCCAGCAGAGCTTGAGGGGCCCGGCCCTGGAATGATACTATAGCTTGCCCGCCCGGACCATCGAGTGCTTTGACAAATTGTCCCACAAAATCTGCCAGCAGTTCCGGGCCGGACGAACGAGGAAGAAGCCCACGGAATACCTATTCACGATCATCCAGAAGGAAGGGGAGACGATCGGGAAGTACCTGTGCTGCTTCCAAGATAAGAAGCTGGGCGTGGTAGCCTACGGAGATGAGTTGGTCATGGCGGCCTTCCAGAAGTATTTTCGATACCACCACGACCACGGTCACGATACCGACAATTGCTTCGTTTTGAAGAGGGAGATCAAGCGGTTGATCCAAGCCGGACACCTCCGAGGCTTTGTCGAGGGCAGGAGGCCACCAGGGGAGGAGAGAGCCCCGCGGGGAGCACGAAGGTCAGATCCACACCCGAATGACGAACAGGAAGAGCTTCGTCTACCAAGGGCAGTCATGCGCATAGACGTGATATACTGCAGACCGTCTTCGGGGGGTGCGTCATCTTCGGGCAAGAAGGCCTACGCTCGACAGGTGATGGCGGCGGACCTTGGTACTAAGGTGAAGCAGAGACGGGTAGCTCGACCACCCATTACTTTCACTGACGACGATCTAGAGGGGGTCGAGCTACTGTATGACGACGCCATCGTCATTAAAGCTCAGGTCAGGACGGCCATCATTAGCCGCATCCTGATTGACACCAGAAGCTCCTGTGATATTTTGTTCAGGTCACCGGTCGAGAGGATGGGACTGAAGTCGACAGACCTGAGGCCTTGCACAGGCCCAATCGTCGGCTTCACCGGCCACTCGGTTCCCATTACCAGAGTGATCACTTTGCCCATGTATCTGGGAGAGGAGCCCAGGATCGTCACCTGTATGACGCAGTTTGTTGTCGTGGACATTGCCTCGGCGTACAACAGGATTATTGGCGACTGTATATGACCTCCATCGAAGCACTCCCCAGCCTGCTGCACCAGATGGTTAAATTTCAGACTTCGCGAGTGGTAGGGCAAGTGCGGTGGAGCCAAAAGCTGTCCCGGAGTTACTATGTGGGATCAACCAAGCACAAGGTTCCAGAGCAGGCCTTGTCGGTCGATCTCCTCGATGAACGGAAGGATTACTGCGACCAGCGACCGACCCCTGCAGAGGAGATCGAAGAAGTACCCGTGACCACCGAGGAGGGCATGATTGTCTCCATCGGCACAAAGCTTTCGGCCACTCTGAGGGCAAACTTCGTCAACCTCCTCAGAGAGAATGCGGACATCTTCGTATGGTCACCCTCAGACATGCCCGGAGTCGATCCCGCAGTGATCGCTCACAAGCTGAACGCGGATCCGGAATCTCGACCGGTCTGGCATAAGAAGAGAAGCTCCGAAGGAGAAAAGATGAAGGCGGCCAGCGAAGAGGTGGAGCAGCTCCTCCGGGCCAAGTTCGTCAGGCCGATGAGCTATCCGGAGTGGCTCGCCAACGTCGTCTTGGTGAAAAAGGCCAGCAGGAAGTGGCGTATGTGCATCGACTTCACCAACCTCAATAAGGTGTGCCCAAAGGACAGCTTTCCTTTGTCGAGGATCGACCACCTGATCGACCAGGCGTCGGGCTACGAGCTACTGAGCTTTATGGATGCGTTCTCAAGCTACAACCAGATCCCGATGGCGAAGAAGGACGAGGAGAAGACATCCTTCGTAACCGACAAGGACACCTTCTGCTACACGAAGATGACGTTCGGACTGAAGAATGCCGGGGCAACCTATCAGCGAATGGTGGACATGATCTTCAGCTCTCAGGTCGGGCGGAATCTGTAAGTCTACATCGACGATATGTTGGTCAAGAGCAAAGAGGCCCCGAACCACCTTGCCAACCTGCAGGAGACCTTCTGAAAGGTGCGGTGATACAATCTAAGGCTGAACCCGGCGAAGTGCATCTTCGGCGTGCAATCTGGGAAGTTCCTTGGCTTCATGATAACGAAGTGAGGAATTGAGGCGAACCCAGACAAGGTGTCGTCCCTCATCAATATGATGGAGCCTCGGACTATTCGAGACTTGCAGCACCTGAACGGCCGGGTCGCCGTGTTGGGAGGTTCCTGTCGAAATCCGTGGAGAGGTCGCTCCCGTTTTTCAGAGTCTTGCGGCGGGCCCTCGCCGCAAAGAAAGTCGATAGGAAAGTGATCCATTGGGACGACACCTGTGCCCAAGCCTTCGCAGAGCTACAAACTTACCTGCAAATTCCATCGCTGCTCGCGAAGCCCGAGGAGGGAGAACAGCTGGGACTGTATCTGGCTACCAGTGACGAGGCCGTTAGCTCGGCCCTGATCAAGGAAGAAAAGGGCGTACAGTAGCCGGTCTACTATGCGAGCAGGGTGCTCCGAGATATGGAGACCCGTTATAGCCCCTATAGATGGTGGCTTATTGTCTCGTCACAACGGCAAGGAAGCTCCGACATTACTTCCAAGCTCACACCATCGTCGTCCACACCAATCTGCCGCTCGAAAAGAACCTGAAGAGGTTAGAACGTTCGGGTAGAATGCTGAACTGAAGCGTCGAGCTCAGTGAGTCCAACATAGCGTATAAATCCCAAACGGTGATCAAGGGCCAAGCGCTAGCGGATTTTGTAGTAGAGTGCACCATCAAAGATCTTCCCGAAGAACTGCCGAGCGCTCAAGTGGCATGGCAGAGAGCGATGGAGGCAGTCAAACCCTCGATGTCTGCCCAGGAAGAAGTGAGCAAGATGTGGATCATCCATGTCGACGGGTCGGCCACGGGATCCGAAACTGGGGCAGACATCATCATCCAAACCCCCGATGGATGCCTGCTGGAGTACGCGCTGCGCTTTAGCTTTTCGGCAACCAACAATGTTGCAGAATACGAAGCCGCGGTCAATGGATTGAAGCTATGCCGAGCGATGGGGGCGACGAACATACTTCTGCTAAGTGACTCACGGCTCATCATCCAATAAATCCAAGGAGCTTCGAGGCTCGGGAGGAGCTGATGAAGCGTTACCTTAAGCGCGCCCAGGCCGAGCTCCAGAAGTTCAAAGAGGCAGAGGTCCAACACCTACCTCATTCCAACAACCTCCGGGCCGATGCCCTGTTGAGCTGGCCTCCCCATCCCCGGTCGAAATTGGAAAAGCCATCTACGTCGAGAACCTGCTGACGCCTACCATTGAGGAAGACAAGCTAATGTGTGTCAGCCAAACAACGACATGGATGAACCTGATAATGAAATACTTGGAGATGGGAGCCCTACCCGAAGAGCGACTCGAAGTTGAGAAAATCGAGAGGCGAGCCTTGTCATTCGTGATCTTCGACGGAGTACTTTACCACAAGCACCGCGCAAGGTTCGACGTCCTGTCTTACCTGAAGTGTTTGGGCCGGACCAGGCCAAACAAGTCATTTGCAAGGTGCATGAAGGCCTCTACAGAAACCACTACGACGGACGTACTATCGCCCCCAAAATAGTGCGTTAGGGGTACTACTGGCCGACCATGATCCATGACGCGTCCCAATACGTCAAGAGGTGCGGAGAATGCCAGAAATTTTGCAGACACACTGCAGCACCACCGGTTGACCTGGTCCCCATTCTCAGTCCGATCCCCTTCGCCAAGTGGGGCTCGACATCCTCGGGTGTTTCCCAAAGGCCTCCGGAGGGAGGAAGTACATCGTCGTCGCCGTCGACTATTTCACCAAATGGATCGAGGCTGAACCATTGGCTCATATCACGTGGACGGACATGAAGAACTTCATTTGGAAGTCTGTCATCTGTCGCTTCAGGGTACCTCGCTCCATTGTGACAGATAACGGAAGATAGTTCGATTGCGAGGGCTTCCGGGGCTTCTGTTCGGAGTGGGGGATCAAGCTCCACTTCGCTTCCGTGGCACATCCGCAATGCAACAGGATGGCGGAGGCAGCAAATAAGTGCATATTGGACCCCCAGAATAAGATGGTCGGCGACGCTCTCGGATCTTGGGTGGACGAACTACCAGGCATTCTCTGGTCATACCGCACGACCTACAAAGCTTCGATCGGAGAGAGCCCGTTTATGCTGGCGTTTGGGGCAGAAGCGGTCGTCCCTATGGAGGTGGGAGAGGAGACTCTTCGGCTTCGATACTTCGATGAAGACATCAATATGGAGGGCCTTGGCCTCAACCTCGAGCTCATCGATGAAGTGACAGATCGAGGTCTGACGAATCTCGTCCAGCACAGCCAGAGGATGGCCCGACACTACAACTCCCGGGTGAAGAAGTAGAGGTTCAGGATTGGCGACCTAGTCCTTAGGGACGAAACCTTCAAACTGGAGATCGTCCGCCGAGGGAAGCTCGCAGCAAAATGGGAGGGGCCCTACGAAATCGGCGACATCGTCAGGCCAGCCACTTATATCCTAGCAACCTTGGACGGAGGCGAGCTAGCCCACTCCTGGAATGCGGAGCACTTGCTCAAATATTATCAGTGACTTTTTGAGTTTCAATAAAATTCTCCTTTTCCAACATATTTTCAAATTTTGCCGTTTCCACTTGAAAATTTCAGTTCCCTTCAGGCGCTCTCCACTCCGGGACATGCTTACGGAGCTTTGCCACCCAAACCGGAGAAGGGCACGGGCCGAGCTATGCGCTCGCTCCCCCCTCCAGTGAAGACTCTGGGGCAAGCTTACGGAGCTTCGCCACCCAAACCGGAGAAGGGCACGGGCCGAGATATGCGCTCGCTCCCCCCTCTAGTGAAGACACCCGGGCAAGCTTACGGAGCTTCGCCATCCAAACCGGAGAAGGGCACGGGCCGAGCTATGCGCTCGCTCTCCCCTCCAGTGAAGACACCGTGGCAAGCTTACGGAGCTTCGCCACCCAAACTGGAGAAGGGCATGGGCCGAGCCACGCGCTTGCTCCCCCTCTCCAGTGAAGACTCCTGGGCAGGATCCATCCTCGCCAACTAAACCGAAATGGTAAATACGGGGTAGGCGACAGCCCAATACCCGTCCGATTATAGAGGATGCGGGGTAGGCGACGTCCCCATGCCTGCCTTCTCAGAGACTCCGGGGCAAGCTTACGGAGCTTCGCCACCCAAATCGGAGAAGGGCACAGGCCGAGCCACGTGCTCACTTTTTCCCTCCAGTGAAGACTCCGGGGCAGGATCCATCCTCGCCACCCAATCTGGAATGGCAAATACGGGGTAGGCGACGGCCCAATACCTGTCCAATTACAGAGGATGCAGGGTAGACGACGGCCCCATACCTGCCCTCTCAGAGACTCCAGGGAAAGCTTACGGAGCTTCGCCATCCAAACCGGAGAAGGGCACGTGCCGAGCTATGCGCTCGCTTCCCCCTCCAGTGAAGACTCTGGGGCATGATCCATCCTCGCTACCCAAACCAGAATGGCAAATACGGGGAAGGCGACGATCCAATACCCGTCTGATTACAGAGGATGCGGGGTAGGCGACAGCGCCATACCCGCCCTCTCAGAGACTCCGGGGCAAGCTTACGGAGCTTCGCCACCCAAACCGGAGAAGGGCGCGGGCCGAGCTATGCGCTCGCTCTCCCCCTCCAATGAAAACTCCGAAGCAAGCTTACGGAGCTTCGCCACCCAAACCGGAGAAGGGCACGGGTCGAGCTACGCGCTCGCTCCCCCTTCCAATGAAAACTCTGGGGCAAGCTTACGGAGCTTTGCCACCCAGACCGGAGAAGGGCACGGGCCGAGCCACACGCTCGCTTCTCTCACATCTAGTGAAGACTCCGGGGCAGGATCCATCCTCGCCACCCAAACCGGAATGGCAAATACGGGGAAGGCGACGGTCCAATACCCGTCCGATTACAGAGGATGCGGGATAGGCGACGGCGCCATACCTGCCCTCTCAGAGACTCCGGGGCAAGCTTACGGAGCTTCGCCACCCAAACCGGAGAAGGGCGCGGTCCGAGCTACGCGCTCGCTCTCATCCTCCAATGAAAACTCTGGGGCAAGCTTACGGAGCTTTGCCACCCAAACCAGAGAAGGGCACGGGCCGAGCCACGTGCTCGCTTCCCCCCTCAAGCGGAGACTCCGGGTCAAGCCTCGTGGTCCACATGAAGTACACCCCCGAAGTGAACTATCGGCACAAGGACACGCTCAGGAGGCCCGCTATCACTGACAACGCGGCGAGTCTGACAAAAACGGGCCTGACAACGATGAATCTGACAAAAGCAAACCTGACACTTGACGCATGACATCTCACGACTGACTAGGGCAGGTCCGATTGACTTGACCCTGACAAGCCAGCTCACAGTGCCAGCTCCTCGTGTCAGCCTATTAGAGGTTACCATCTCCCAACGCCTATAAATACATCCCCCCTCTTGCCATCAAAGGGGGAAAAAGGAGGCAAGTAAGCTCTCGTCCAAATTCCATGGATAATGAAAGGGGGCGAAGCGCCCCCATATTCGATCTCCCCTCACAAATCCGCGGGGTGAGGGCCGATCTGCCTTTAGATCCCCCTAAGCATCTCCCCCGCTGACCCGATCGTTGGATAGGCCCTCGGTTGACAATCAACCGTGCCTCTCCGACGAGTTATTCATCTTACACAGAAACCGCTGACGAGTTATTCCTCTTATACGAGGCTCGCACGCCATCTGCGACGCTGGTTTCCCCTGGACAACTTGCGTCAGGGGGCTTGCGGCAGACAATTGCTCCCCTCCATCTCCCCGTTCCCGGCGGCCTCCCCGTCCCCGGCGGTATTGCCCAACTCGGTCGCCCAACTCTCTCGACAGCCGGCCCATGGTCCCGAACAATGAGCCCCCTCCCCCTCTGATCTGCCCCTACTCTTCCCCTTTCAGCACCGCTACTGGCCCGGAGGAACTTTCAGAAGAGATCAAGCAACCCGTCATCAAGAAGGTAGAAAAGGGATGCAGAGAATAACGGTTGTCACGCCCCGCTTTCCAAAAATGTGGAGGCGAGACGTGAGAAGGTCCGCTCAGACTTGAAGCTGGGAAACTCCAAGTCTGATAAGCGTATAAAAACACTTATTATGGCAAGTCCTTGCAAAGCGAAACGAAACAACAATGATAATAAGGAAATGAGACGACATTTTATTGAATCTCCAAATGTCCATAAACAAATTACAATATCGCAGAAAAGCCACCAGGCTAAATGGAAAAGGGTCTAAGGCCCAAACACGGCCAACAAAGTATAACATACATACAAGGGTGCCACGCACCTACAACTAACAGCAAACCTAAACAAAGAAGTGAACACGAGCGGTCTTCAAGACAGGCCCCTGGTGTCCACTCACCACCACAGCAAACATCAGCATCAGCAACACCATATCCCCTGCACCAAAGCTCTGGCTCTGTGTCTAACATGTGACACCCAAAAGAGAGAGGGGCACATGTCAGCAAGTCTCGAAAGACTTGTGCAAGGAAACTGAAAAGAAGGTAAACTAACAACCTAGTAGTTAAAGTATTAGCAATGATATGACAGTTTAGTTTGATGCAACAGTTTAAAAGAGACAAGCACACACGATGTAGCAAAAGCTACCAATTCACTAATCACTTATCACTTATCACTGTTTATCACTTAGTGCATAGAGAGTCCACCTGTTGGCCAGCTCGTGGCTCAGGCCGCTTATCTCTTATCACTATTAATCACTTGTGCATAGAGAGTCCACCTGCTGGCCAGCTCGTGGCTCAGGCCGCTTATCTCTTATCACTATTTATCACTTAGTGCACAGAGAGTCCACCTGCTGGCCGGAGTGGCGGATCAGGCCAACTCGGGGCTCAGTCCGCTTATCTCTTACCCCACCCATGTGTATCGAGCGTTGGGGTTTCCAACTACAGTGCTCTCTTCTGGAACACGAGCCAGGAAGTGTAATATCGTAGCGTGTGCTACGCTATCACGGTGAATAATCACTATGCAATGACATGAACAGATAATTGCGTACCGTTAATAGAATTTAAACATGACAGGCAAAGTGCAATGACATGAACATATTCGCGTACCGTTAATTTAAATTAAACATGGCAGTTAAAATGCAACAGCAGTTAAGGATGCATGGATGACATGAACAGTTAATACGCGTACCGTTAAGGGAAAGTAAACGTGACATACAAGCATGATGAGGGTGACGGACCAAGCTTCGTTGTCAAGCTAGGTCAATGGCGTCTAGACGGCTATCCTTTCACCGTCTAGTCTCTTTTACGCTAAAGCAAGGAAATGGCCTAAGCACGGCCTAAACAACAAGGGTAGCAAGTTTCACTTGCCTGGCACCGAGGAGAACGATCAACGAAGGCACATCACACAAATTTGTTATCTACGGGAATGGATCACTGTCATGGAAAAACAACATTAGAATGGTAACTAATCCGTATTCACAATCGAACCCTACGATTTATAATGATCCATTTTATTAGGGTTTCACAAATATCAAGTGTGGGTTATGAGATTATTAAAGGAAGAATACTACCCGTGAAGAAGCGGAGGAACGACGCTGAGAACTACGGCGACGGAAGAACGATCCGGCTCAGATCTGGAAATGGGGAAAATCTTGGAGAAATGGATTTGGATGAGGCTTTTGGGGATTTGATGAGGGTTTGAGGTTGAGGAGAGGTAGAAGAAGAAAACGTTTGGGGCGTATTTATAGAAAAGTGTGGCGGCTAGGACAAAACTAGGGTTTCCTAGGCTGATTAGTCGGTCAAAGAAGGATTGGTGACCGACTAGATTGGGAACTAGTCGGTCGGTTGATCAACGCAGACCGACTAAGAGTAAACAGTAGCTCGCTCAGGAAAACTGGACTATGAGTTAGTCGGTCTATGAAGGCTTGTCAACCGACTAGTTTGAGAACTAGTCGGTCGGTGAGTGTTCATTGACCGACTAAAGGCTGAATTCTGAGAGAGATCATGGAAATGAGAGTTAGTCGGTCTGAGAAGGATTCCTGACCGACTAGTTTAGCATCTAGTCGGTCGATGGTTGTTCTTAGACCGACTAAGAGTAAACAGTAACTCCTGAATTATTGATTGAATGAACTAGTCGGTTCTAGTTGATTTCCTGACCGACTAGTTTGGAATCTAGTCGGTCGGTTGATCTTCTTGAACCAACTAACGTGCACGAAAAGTCTCGAAATGGAGCGCGAAGGTCTGGGATGAATTCTAAGGTTTCTAGGATCAACCTATCGCTAAGATATGATCGATATGAAGCTCGTCACGAGCGACTTACTCCGAGTTCAATGATTCTAAGGAAGAAGCTAGAAGATCACATCAAAAGAAATGAAAACGAAAGCTAGGAAATCTCAACGAGATGAATGAAAGCGAGGACTATGGAAATGGAACCACACAAGGAGAGAACCCACCATAACAAGCAAACCACACTGATAATCCAATCATACAAAAACCAGTCGTTACATCCTACCCACCTTAGAATAAAGTCCGTCCTCGGACTTCCTAACATATCTAGTTGCTCTAGTAACTACCCTCAATCAACATCACATTATCATTCAACCACGTATAGTCATTTCAAGTGCTTATACATATGCACTAGGTAGTCAATCATTTATTCTACAATCATGTATTTATTCACGCACATTATACTCCTATACCTATCATAGCCAGACAATTTCATACACGTATTTCAATCACTTATATAGTCACAACATCCTTATAGAACTATGAAATACTTATCACATACCATGGTGCACATACTCACAAACAACCAAATAGTTCACGCCACATTTAGATAACTACCTATGAGCCAAAAAAATAAGGATACACTACTCCCTATATCTCCTAGTGCACATCCAATACCAACCAATCAATATGTGTAATCACACCATACCATTATTAAAACAAGTTCGCTATATCTAATATACATTCACCATCATTATAATTTCACAATTTATAGTCATTCAAATGCATGCACACATTTCACCATATTATCAGTTCATATATAGTCCTATAGCTATAATCACGACACACCACACATACCATAGTCACCAATTCCTGTAACTATCACATACTTACCCGTGCATGTTGCACATCCACGCACGCTAATGTAACCTTCATATATACCACTATATACTCAGCACATATACACACTTAGCTTTAGCTAGCACACATATATTCACGCAACCAAGTCCTTAGTGAATAACTATACCACAAGACCAACTCATATAACTATATATTGGTATAGCCACCCACAATCGTGTGCGTAACACAACCGGCATAAACAACCCTAACATTATACATACATCATCCATCACTATACACCAACCACATATAATACACCAATGTACATAGAGTATACCCACTAAAGCTTGAGTGAGACTCAAATCATAGCAGAGTATTCTACATACATAACACAGCATCCCTACATATACCAATACTATCTAATGCATATACGTCTACCAACATATCCAAATACATATCAAAATGTCAAACACCCTTAATATCTAACCAGGTAATATCACATATTTCAATCACTTCATATACCATGATATTATTACAAACATCAGCACATCTATAATTACAATACTCTCCCTAATAAAAGTATTTACCTATAGTCACACCCAAGCATCGTATATCTTCATACCATATCCATCCACCTATAATTGGTACATCAATACACATTCACTTCATACATAAGTTAAGATATGCAGTAGTCGGGCACACCTCATGGTATACACGCATACAACATCTCATAAAATAAGTAGTACCAATCAAAATTATCATTCTGTTATCATACGTATATCACATCATACTCAAGCAGAAAATTACCTACACACAACATACAAATGCCAACACCTATACCACTTCATATGCACCATGAAATTAAATACACTACGACGACACATCAAATTACACTAATGGGGCCCACCAAACTACATTAAGTTTGACACGGGCGACGACAAGCTCTATTGGCTAGACAAAAGGAAAGAAATTGAAATCAAAAGCGTAACGAATAGAAGGATCGAAAAGCATGAAAACGGTTGTGTAATGATGTAATGATGCTCCATTAGGACACATGGAAAATAGTGTAAATAACATATTCTAAAATACGAAAAGTTTGAAAACCGTTATACTTCAAAAGTTGGAGTCCCTTTCCGTATAAAAATATTTAGAGGTCGACAAAACAAATTGTTTGAAATAAGTTTGAGTCGAATATACATAATAGGAGAAAACGGTTTATTGGCTTACGTAAAGTCATTAAAAGAAAGTAAATCATTCACACGAATTTTGAGGTCGTAGTTTAGAAAATATTACACGGTAGTAACTTAATAACGTTTGCAAAGTTTGAAATGAAATTAATTGAAAAATTTAAACTCAGGTTGAATGCTTTCAAAATCCTTAAGCCAGGGAAAATTTAAAGTAATCAATATTGAAACTACTTTTAGAGGAATCAGGATTTGCCAAAAAGAGACTGTTTTACGCAAAGCTCTTAACATACGAGCACCACGAGCCTGGTGCTGATATATAAAAATAATTGAAATTCCATTTAGGTTAGAAATTATTCTAAAGGCATGCATGGTGAACGGAAAGATAACAATAGCTTATTAGTAGTATTATCAAAATTTGTAGTGAAACTTTTAAAATCAAATGTATGGAGGGTCTAGATCAGAAAAGGTTATGAAATAATGATTTTTTTATACAAAAATCTGTAATAGAGGAAACGAGGAGCATAACGGTCGTAGTACTGATATATAAAAAATTAATTGAAGTTCTACTTTAGAAATCATTTTTAGAAATATGTATGACGAATGGAAAGATAATAACATCTTAGTGGTATGGAAGTAAGTGGGGGAAATATACATATATAGAATTATTAAATTGGTAATAAGCTTTAAAACCGAAATTTGGAGGTCTAAATCAGGAAAGGGTTTCGAAAAGTAATTTTACAAAAATCTGAACTTGGGAAAAAGTTGAGCATAAAATCGACTCGCTGAAAGCTGAAGTCCCATGTGACTTGAAAGGTATATAAGAAACAAACATGATGCGGTATTCGAATAAGTTTTAATGGCATAAGTAAGAAAAGAAAATTATAATTCAGGTTAGGAAAAACAGAAGTACGGTTCAGAAGAAAATTGGTATATGAAAAGAGGCAAGTCATTTATATCGATATGAAAATATAGGCTGAAGAATATTATAAACTAATAATCAAAAATATCGACAAAAGTTTCAATGTTTAGAAAAGAACAAATAAATTTAAGTCACGAAAGAGTACGAAACCTAATATATATATATTAAAAGTTCGCGAACAAATTCAAACTTAGCGAAAGAGGAACATCGAAAATACTTTTAGGGGAAACAAGGATTTGCCACAAGAATGGGTTGGTAAAAGACTTGAAGTACGTGTACGACAAACTTGTAATTAGTATATATTCATAAATTAATTTGAGTCCTATTTATCTTGAAAGAAGTATTTTAAAGTACGTACGGTAAATAGCTAAAATGAATTTCGCAATAGTAGAAAAGGTGGTATATCGAATTATCGAAATAGTACTAAAGTTTAAAATCAAGTGCGGACGATATATGTTAGAAAGATAGTTATCAGATAGTAATTTAAAATTACGACCAAATAGTCTTCAAAATCTAAGAATGACTTTTAGCTCAAATGGAAGTAATGGAAATATATTGATAGAAGGTTTAAAACAAAATTTAAAATCAAGTGGAAACTTTTAATAAGGAAAAATTTGAAAACGACTTTGGAAGAATCAAGATTTGCAACGGGAAAGATTTGAAAGGTCAACGATAATAGTAAGGAGGGGATCATGTGAATCGAGGGCAATGAATGTGGTTGTGTGAGGCATGTACCTAAATCACGATGCAAGAAAACCATGATGAAGATCTACGGTCAGTAACACCAAAGTGTAGTGACCAGGAAAGATTGAATCAGGGGGGTTCTAATCATCGGGTTAACTAAAGGCCAAGGGAACCTTAACACTAAAGCTTCTAATGGGTTAGAATATAGATCTCAGGAAGGTTCTAAGAGAATCAAGATCATGTTCTGTTGGGCCCGGAATCGATGAACCCAAGCGAACGGCTACAGAAATCCTAGGAGTCTATCATGGTCAGAGCTAGACAGGAACCACTAAGGTAACTCTTAGGACTATCAAATCAATCACTAACATGGAGTCTAACTAACAATCAAGGATCCCTAACTAGCAAGCACAAACTTCTAACTAAGTCTCACTATGGTCCTGATCTAATGGATTTCCTACCAAGCTGGGACAGATGTTCTAACACGCCTACCAGCCACCTAAGACATAGGAACGCTAAAAACCTAGACTCCGGGCTTATAACTTGGATGTTATAATTTATTTAATGGACATTCTATAATTATTATCGTTGTTCCGATAGTTCGCATTTGCAAATGGACCTGCATGGGCCACCAATAAAACCTGTCACGCCCTGCTTCCCAAAAATGTGGAGGCGAGACGTGAGAAGGTCCGCTCAGACTTGAAGCTATGAAACTCCAAGTCTGATAAGCGTATAAGAACACTTATTATGACAAGTCCTTGCAAAGCGAAACGAAACAACAATGATAATAAGGAAATGAGACGACATTTTATTGAATCTCCAAATGTCCATAAACAAATTACAATATCGCAGAAAAGCCACCAGGCTAAATGGAAAAGGGTCTAAGGCCCAAACACGGCCAACAAAGTATAACATACATACAAGGGTGCCACGCACCTACAACTAACAGCAAACCTAAACAAAGAAGTGAACACGAGCGGTCTTCAAGACAGGCCCCTGGTGTCCACTCACCACCACAGCAAACATCAGCATCAGCAACACCATATCCCATGCACCAAAGCTCTGGCTCTGTGTCTAACATGTGACACCCAAAAGAGAGAGGGGCACATGTCAGCAAGTCTGGAAAGACTTGTGCAAGGAAACTGAAAAGAAGGTAAACTAACAACCTAGTAGTTAAAGTATTAGCAATGATATGACAGTTTAGTTTGATGCAGCAGTTTAAAAGAGACAAGCACGCACGATGTAGCGAAAGCTACCAATTCACTAATCACTTATCACTTATCACTGTTTATCACTTAGTGCATAGAGAGTCCACCTGCTGGCCAGCTCGTGGCTCAGGCCGCTTATCTCTTATCACTATTAATCACTTGTGCATAGAGAGTCCACCTGCTGGCCAGCTCGTGGCTCAGACCGCTTATCTCTTATCACTATTTATCACTTAGTGCACAGAGAGTCCACCTGCTGGCCGGAGTGGCGGATCAGGCCAACTCGGGGCTCAGTCCGCTTATCTCTTACCCCACCCATGTGTCTCGAGCGTTGGGGTTTCCAACTACAGTGCTCTCTTCTGGAACACGAGCCAGGAAGTGTAATATCGTAGCGTGTGCTACGCTATCACGGTGAATAATCACTATGCAATGACATGAACAGATAATTGCGTACCGTTAATAGAATTTAAACATGACAGGCAAAGTGCAATGACATGAACATATTCGCGTACCGTTAATTTAAATTAAACATGGCAGTTAAAATGCAACAGCAGTTAAGGATGCATGGATGACATGAACAGTTAATACGCGTACCGTTAAGGGAAAGTAAACATGACATACAAGCATGATGAGGGTGACGGACCAAGCTTCGTTGTCAAGCTAGGTCAATGGCGTCTAGACGGCTATCCTTTCACCGTCTAGTCTCTTTTACGCTAAAGCAAGGAAATGGCCTAAGCACGGCCTAAACAACAAGGGTAGCAAGTTTCACTTGCCTGGCACCGAGGAGAACGATCAACGAAGGCACATCACACAAATTTGTTATCTACGGGAATGGATCACTGTCATGGAAAAACAACATTAGAATGGTAACTAATCCGTATTCACAATCGAACCCTACGATTTCTAATGATCCATTTTATTAGGGTTTCACAAATATCAAGTGTGGGTTATGAGATTATTAAAGGAAGAATACTACCCGTGAAGAAGCGGAGGAACGACGCCGAGAACTACGGCGACGGAAGAACGATCCGGCTCAGATCTGGAAATGGAGAAAATCTTGGAGAAATGGGTTTGGATGAGGCTTTTGGGGATTTGATGAGGGTTTGAGGTTGAGGAGAGGTAGGATATGTGAAATGAGGGTTTGGATGATGATGGATGAGCTTGGGATGAAGGATCAATGGTTTGGGGAAGAAGGAGGCTCAATGGGAGAGAAATTAGGGTTTGGGATGATGAGGAAGAAGAAGAAAACGTTTGGGGCGTATTTATAGAAAAGTGTGGCGGTTAGGGCAAAACTATGGTTTCCTGGGATGATTAGTCGGTCAAAGAAGGATTGGTGACCGACTAGATTGGGAACTAGTCGGTCGGTTGATCAACGCAGACCGACTAAGAGTAAACAGTAGCTCGCTCAGGAAAACTGGACTATGAGTTAGTCGGTCTGTGAAGGCTTGTCAACCGACTAGTTTGAGAACTAGTCGGTCGGTGAGTGTTCATTAACCGACTAAAGGCTGAATTCTGAGAGAGATCATGGAAATGAGAGTTAGTCGGTCTGAGAAGGATTCCTGACCGACTAGTTTAGCATCTAGTCGGTCGATGGTTGTTCTTAGACCGACTAAGAGTAAACAGTAACTCCTGAATTATTGATTGAATGAACTAGTCGGTTCTAGTTGATTTCCTGACCGACTAGTTGAAATCTAGTCGGTCGGTTGATCTTCTTGAACCAACTAACGTGCACGAAAAGTCTCGAAATGGAGCGCAAAGGTCCGGGATGAATTCTAAAGTTTCTAGGATCATCCTATCGCTAAGATATGATCGATATGAAGCTCGTCACGAGCGACTTACTCCGAGTTCAATGATTCTAAGGAAGAAGCTAGAAGATCACATCAAAAGGAATGAAAACGAAAGCTAGGAAATCTCAACGAGATGAATGAAAGCGAGGACTATGGAAATGGAACCACACAAGGAGAGAACCCACCATCACAAGCAAACCACACTGATAATCCAATCATACAAAAACCAGTCGTTACAACGGTAGAGAAAGAAGGCCATCGCCAGTAAGGGACATCCGAGCACGCCCTGGACACTCCTCCAAGTCAACATGGATCGACGGTGAGCTAACCCATCCATGGATGACGGCACACTCGCTCAATCACTATCAGTAACCTTGTAAATATTAATGATACGTTCTTCCTTACGTGCAAATTGCCAAATTCCGTCATCCGGGCGGAAAATTTACTTATCTTCGATCTCCGCCAATCTCCGGAGCAAGCTCACGGAGCTTCGCTACCCAAACCGGAGAAGGGCACGGGGCGAACTCCGGTCCGATCCCCCTTTCTAATGAAGACGTTGAGGCAAGCTCACGGAGCTTCGCTGTCCAAGCCAGAGAAGGGCACGTGCTGAGTTACGAACCCGTTCCCTCACCCGGCTATGGCCCACCCCGCATGACGGGGATAACACCCACATAATTCTTTTTAATTATTATTCAAGTTATGAAAGAGAGCCCAGACCGCATTAGTCAGCAAAAACTTCCGTTTCATTCAACACGCTGGAGCGAAACTTTTTACAAATGTTGATGGGGACGACCTTACAAAATTGACCCCCCTGAGGTCCCCCATCGTCCGTCCAAGACTTACAAAAAAACTAAGTTCAAAAGTTCCCGGAGGGTGTCTACGAGTCCCCATGGTCGTCACCCCCTGGGCCGTCCTTTGAAGCATCACCTGTCGCTTGGTGCCCGGCCCCCGGTCCCTCTACATCGACTGTCGCAGCCTCCTCATCCTCTTCCTCCTCCTCCGAGGCCGCTAGCGCTTCAAAGTCCACCCCTAGCAAAGGGTAAAGGTTCCCAGCCCTCTCCGTGATCCTTCGGAGGCATGCCTCCCAGCCCCCTGTCCGGCCCCTCTCCAGCCCCTTCCTCTTCACCTCAGCCAGCTTGGGAACGACCATCTTTATTTGGTACACCTGAAATTCCTCAATCCTCGCCGCCAGCTCTCCCGTCGTGGCCTTCACCTGCGCCTCCAGTTCGTCCACCCACGCCCTCCCCCTCTCTAACTCGCCTTCGAGCTCGGCCTTGCGAGTTAAGTCGGCGGCAGCCCTTGCCTCGATTTCCCCCACGTGCTCCTCGTACTCCCGTATCGTTGTCTGCTGAACGGCATATGATTCCTTCAGCTTGGAATGCTGAGACTTTTCACGGGCGAGCTCTGCCTCCTTCTTCGTGAGCACTGCCTCAGCCTTAGTCATGGCCGGGGTGTGACGCCCGACGGCAACCATCATGGCATTGGCCTACACACCCGAGCAAGAGAAGGTTAGATTCTGCAAAGATAAAAACAATGGCCCTATAAAGTAACCTGTCAACCAACCTGCATGAGATGACATACCACATAGGCAAAAAGCCGCTCCGGACCGACGTGCGACAGGGACTCTTGGTCCCGTGGCAGCTGGCAGTTCTCGGCTTGCCTCAACGCCACCCCTGCCTCATTAAAGATCGACTCGTTCGACCCAACCAGGTAGGTCATCCCCGGCGAGCTTCCGCCGGTAGCCACTCGACCTCGAGCTTCTTCGACTTGAACACTGCCAGCATAGACTCACAGCTCGGGTGAGCGGGATTCTCCAGCGTAAATCGAGGCAGCTGTAAGGCCAACAATCCTCGACAGACATCCGAATCCCCGAGCTTGACCCAGCGGAGCCCCCCAGGAGAATCGATGTCTGGGTCGGAGCCGTTGCCTGCCCAGCGGGCCTTTGATGCGCCCCATCGCTCTGGGACCCCAGGACTTCCAGACCGGTCCGCTCGCCCTCCCCAGCTTCGAGGTCGATGGTCGGGGGGTCGGCTATGTGCACGGCGCCCTCGGTAGGCCGGCCGGTGCCTATGCTCGTCGCCTGGGGACCAGGGCCGGTCGAGCTTTCCGCCACCTTCGCCCTCTTCGTCCGGCCGAGCTTCTCCCCCTTCTTGGATGACTTCCCCTCCCGTGACCTCTTCTTGTCACCCTTCGCGGGTTGCAGGGCCACTTGCTCGTCAGCTAGCCTCTCCAGCTCCTCGAGGGACAGACTCATCGTCGGACCTGCAAAAGGGAGGGAGATTAGGGTGAGCAAATTAGGAATGACAACCACTATGCTTGGGTTACCTTCGGGCCATATATATCGGGCTATCATCTCCTCCTTGGCGAGCTTGGCATACTGCCTACCCTCGGGGGGGGGGATCGCCTGGAGGAGCCTTGCCCGCTCTGCCTCAAGCTCGTCCAGACGAACTTCTTTCCTCGCCTCTGGTTAAGGGCGCCCAGTTCGACCTCAGCGCCAGGTCAGGGGGCATGGAGACGAACACGTATTGCTCCCTCTAACCCTTAATCTTCCCCGGCAAGCCTAGGAGGAGGGGATGACTCTTCCTCGCTGACAAGTAATAGTACGACCTCAGCCTCTTCTGCACAAAGAAATAGCAGAACAGGGGGAGGGACGGACTGACGTTGTTCCTCGTGCAGAGAACGAGAAAGCCTACGATCGCGCTGACGGAGTTCGGCATCAGCTGGAATAATGTAAGCTTGAGGAAGTTTAGGATCTCGAGGAACATGGGATGAAGAGGGAAACACAGTCCTTGGTGAAAACAGGCCACATAGACCCCGAGCTCGTAATCTCTCACGAAGCACACCCGTTCCGAAGCAGTCGACAGGCAAACTACGTAGGGCGGCCTGATGTACTTCGCATGCATTTCAGGAATGGCGGTCGTCTTTGCTACCGACATCCGACTCGTGATCTCGGCAGGAAAATCTCCGGCCTCGGCCACGGTGACAAGGGCCCTCACGGACGATTTTGCCTTTGACTCCATGGGCTCTTTCCTCTTCCTCGGGTCCCTACGATCGGCCGTGGACGGCCTAAGTGCAGTCTCCGCCACCGACCCACCCTTAGCGCGACCCTGACACACCGACGATCCCCCCTCCACCCCATCCACCGTATCTGTGGCGGAGCTATCCGTCGCCCCTCCGTCTCGAACCCTCTCTTCTATGTCCCTCAACACCGACGACCGAGAAGAGGTTGAAGAGATCATTTCAAGAGGAAAAAGAATTATACATATAGGATTTCGGTGGTTGAAAAGTGATGTCGAGACGGCGGCACGAGCTCCGACGAGGACTTCGACAGCAACGACGACCGAAAACTTAGGCGAAGGCAAGAGCTCTAAGGAACTTCAGAAGTGGGAAACTCTTACTCGATCTCCCCATTCCAATTTATAGGAATCGACAACCGATCTTAGCCGAAGAAGTCCTGCCTCGTGTCACAGATCCAGGCCACCTGATGCTTCACCTGACATCCGCAGTCACATCCCCCATGCATCACCCGATGAACGGTCGGGACGCTTCGATACCCTCCCGCCTTTAATTCGAAATGATGGCAACGAAACGATGGGCAGGTTTTTTGAAATAAGCTCCCGCCCTTTCCAAGCACCCAGGCTAAACTCCCACTCCCATACCTCAAGAGCTTACAGTGCGGACTAAAACTTTCAGTTCGACGTTAGAAGGAGCGCCTAGAAGATCCAAAGCAAGCTTCCACTATGCGGGTCGTGCATAGGAGGCAGAGCTCACTCCCTCCGCCCGCCAGAAGCACCTAGACGGACAAACAACCTTATAACTTTCTCCTTCTCTTCGGCCCAATGCTCGTCGTTAGGAGAATGTTGGGGGCATTCATACCCAGACAAGATCACCATCCGTGCAACCAACAAGGAAAACAAAAAGTAAGGAAAAGTCTCGCATTTCATTTATATAACTAACTTTTTACAACCCAGGGTCTATCAAAAAATACAACGGAACATAAAGCTCGACTCGAAGCCGGCTGTACAAAATTTGCCCAACCCTGAAAAGCTCCCCGACTCGACCGCTTCATCTCGGCACGTCGCCCCCCGGGGTCTACGTATCCATCGGGTCGCCCGCCGGACCACCGAACCCGAGCACGTCTCCCGACTCCTCTCTTTCCTCGGCTAGCGACACGTCTAGATTGGAGAAGTCGACCACAAGCGAGGGATACAATTTCGCCAGCCGGCCCTTCATCCTCGACAGCCCCTCCTTGACGCCTGCCTCCTTCTCCACTTGCAGCAACTGGATGAGCGCCTCGTCCTGATACCGTCGGACGGCGGCATCCATCATGCCCTGATCTACCTTCCCCTGCCCATCCATCTGCTTTTCAGGATAGCCTTCTCCCTTTTCCCCGCCTCAACCGCCAGCTTCAGGCCGACAATCTCCCCCATTTGAAGGTCGATCACCCGCTTCTTGCTGCCAATCTTCGCAGAATATCTCTTCATGATGTCAGCCCGATTGGCCTCTTCCTCCTGAAGCTGCTGGCTGAGCGTTGCCTGCTTCGCCTCTAAGTACTCGACGAGCTTCGCCTGAGCGTCACGGACCCTCACGACTCGTCCCAGCTCGGCATCCTTCTCCCGTAACTTTTCCTGCATCTTATGAAGCTCGACCCTTGTCCTCTCGAGAGACACCTTGACTAGGACCACCAGGGTGTGGTGTTGTAAATCCACCATCACAGCCACCGCCTACAAAAGGAGCCAAGACACAGTCAGACATGTAAGCAAGAAGACTTGTAGGACGAGGTAAGAGGTTCGACCTACCTGCATATTATGCCAGATCGCGGAAGCACACAGTTGCTCCGCGCCGACATTGGTCAGGGATTCGCGATCTCGAGGCAGCATGCTATTTTCTGCCAGACAGGCCACCACACCGGCATCATCAAAAACAGACTCCCCCTTGCCTATCGGGTAGGTCAGCTGGAGGACATCCTCCCTTGGAAGGGCTTCAACCTCAACCCTCTTCGACCTAAAGCTGGCAAGCGCCCTCTCGCAGCTCGGATGCGCCTCCCTTCCCATCTCCCACTGGAGAATCCCGTAAGGCCACTGGTCAACGGTGGATGCCCTGCTGGGCTTCTCCACAGTTGGAATCAGTGGAAGAGCCGTGGCAGGCTCGCCCTGATCAGCCTGACACTCAGGTGCAGCCTTGCTAGAGCGGTGGGAGGAAGCGTACGGCTGTCCGATGCCTCTTGTCCGCCCTATCCCCAGTCATGGTCTCGGCACCTTGTTTTCGGGTGGCCACCTTCGCTAGCCCTTCCTCATCCATCAATTCCTTTCCTTTGTCCTGGGGTTGACCCTCTTCGCAACAGGCACCCCAGCCGCCCTCAGCACCTCCTTCCTTGAGAGCATCGTGCCTTCGCCTGCAAAGAAGAGAAAGTTCAGGGTAAGCCTACATGAGAAAGGTCGCCAGGCCAAAAGTGCTGGACGAGCTGGTTATCCTATGTCAAGCTCACCAGCTACTGGTCCGCCTCGGGAATCTCCTCCAAAATTTGGGCACTCGCCGAATCCTCCTCTGTCAAGGCCACCTCCTCATTCACTAAAGGGTTCAATGCCCCCCCAATTCGACATCAACACCACATCGGTCGGCATCAGGACAAAAACGTAGCTCTCCCTCCATTGTTTCTTGTCGCCGACACCCCATGGATGAGAGACTGCCCCCGTCTTCTCGTACAGCTGTAATGCATCTGCTCCCTCCTCACTACGAAGAAGTGGCAGAAGAGCGCCATGGACGGACTTAGATCGCTGGCGAGGCAAAGGACGACAAAGCCAATCATCAAACCAATGGAGTTTGGAGTCAGTGCAAAGAGCGGAAGCTCGAGAAAATTCATCAGATGGAGGAGATGTGGGTTGAGTGGAAATCAGAGGCCCAGCTCGAAAGTCCGGACATAAAACCCGACCTCGTTATTCCCTGGACCGCATATCCTTTCATCGGCTCCAGGGTGGCGTACCATATAAGGAGGCCAGACATACCTCGCCAGGATCTCCTTGATATTGATCCTATCAGTTCTGCATCGAGTGGTCGCTGCGATCCTCAGCACCCTCCTTAGGAATGATCTCTCTCTCCACTGCACAACGTCTCTTCCAATTCCTCTTCCTTCACCACCACTTCCTCCCTCACTGCACCACTACCCCCTCCACCCTCGAGAGGAGAAGTCATCCAAAAGAAGATCAAGAGATTACCTGACCAAAAGAAGGTGGATTGAAGAAGGGACCGGACTAACTGCTCCGGCAACGACAGTCGACGATGGCAGCACGGAAGGTTGGAGAAGAAGAAGCACCCGAAGAAAATTGAAATCGGAAGAAACTTTCCATCGAACCTCCTGCTCCTTATTTATATCAAGCAGTGGGTCATCTCAACCGTCAAAGAACCGCCATGCGATGTCGATCTAAGCCATCTGACACCTCGACTGCCCCCCACAGTCGCGTCCGCCACGCATCACATCCTGGGTGGCGGGGACACCTCGGTTTCTCCCCGACCCATCAGATCATAATGATGGCGGCGAAACGATGGGCGGGCATTTCGAAATAGCTGCTGCCACTTCCGGCTTCAGCAAGAAAGGCACCCCGCCCCTTCGGGGCAGGGGGAGAGATGGTACGTCATCCGAACCGAGCCGGGCTTCCGCCTCGAGCTCGAATGACGAGGAAAATTGTTACGACCTAAAGATCGTGATACCGGACTTTCTATCCAAGCTCATCAGACGCACCTCCAACTCGCCCCGCCTTCGCAGAAGCAACACCTCGGATGACGAAGGGTGGGCGTTCAAAATCCTGACTGCATCAGTGCGATGTCGATTCCCCCTCCTAAGACCGTCAAGCCCGGAGTCCACCTCGACCGACAGAAAGGCCCAGGATCGCCTCGAACTCCGCCCGCTGGGTGCCCATTTCCCCCCAATCTCGTCAGAAGACCAACCAGTTTTCCCGTCGAGTGACACGTGCGACCTGACGAGACAAGTACGGACCCAGTGACCCTTTGGCACATCGGACACGACACACAACCTAGTACAAGGAAGCCACTGACACATCTGCCGCTCGACAAGCTGACAAAGCACCCTATGGTTGCTGCACCGTCTGACCGTTTGGTGCTTTCGGCTCTGTCACCTTGACAAAGCACTATGGGTCGTTGCGCCATCTGACAAAGGTATGACTGACACACACGGATCTGACACCCTCGGCCGAAGCTTCCGCTGTCTGGTCTGCCAGCTCAGCATGACAGGTCAGCTTTGCCTAACTGCCATGATCAGGTATAAATATCCCTTCACCTCCTTCGAGGTAGAGGGTTGGTAAATCGATTCTCATTCTCATTATTCACACACAAGAGCAAGGTCTCCCATATCTTTATTCTTCCACTATAGCTCGCCACGTAAGGTCGACTCACTTTCAGTCCGACCTGCGTGCCTAGCCCCCGCTTCTAAGTCCTAATTCTAACTTAGGAATCGGAGAGGCTAAGGGTTGGAACCCAACCCAGCCTTTCTGACGAGCCGTTTTGTGTGCAGGTGAGCTCGCCTTCACAGCTTTCCATCGGCATCCGTCCCCGGGAGTACGACGGACAAGCAGAGTACACATGAAATCGATCCAGTGGTCGGTTTTTGCTATGCGATTGGCCTGTTCACCCCACTCATCACTTGTCAAATAGCCCACCCTAATCACATCCACATCCTAACCATCGTGCCCTTGGTTCTCCATCAGAAAAATTCATTGTACGCGGATCTTACCCCGCAACAATGACCAAGGTGCTGCCTCTGTAACTTTCAGTTATTTACTTGGGAGCTTAATCTCCCGTAGCTTTCAGTACCTCTCACAAGGGAGGGACTGAGGGAGTGTGAATACCATTAAGCCAATTGGCTCGGTTATTCAAACATTCTTTAGTTTATAACGATGCTTGCTAATTTAGAATTCAAGTATAAGTAAAAAAATTTGATTAGGACCATCAGGCTATTCTAATCAAGTAGTTTGACAATTTCTCATAATAAATGCATAGTGTTTAGCTTTAAATTGATTACAGATTAAATCTTTTTAGGTAAAATGGTATCTCTTACGTGAATAAATTCACATAGTTTGGCATGGGCTATTGGACTTCTCCCATAAATTCAAGGAGACCAAGAATCAAAAAGATCAAGAGATGGGAGAAAGAAGTCATATAATGCTACATGAATGCAACCGTTAAGCTTCTTCATCAATGGCCCAACCTTTCATATTCTACATGAATATCACCATTAATGAGGCATGCCAAAGGTCTTCAACATGAAGACCATTATGAGGAAGGTGAAGAGGCATCATCAAGATGCCTTAGATATTCTACTCCTATAAAAGGAGACACTCTCCAAAGAGGGAGGGGGAGAGAAAAAAAACCCTAAGAAGTAATCTAAATCCAAATACTGCATACTTTATATTATTTTAGTCCCAAGGGCTAACTTAAGCATCGGAGGGGGCATGATTCGGACCCATACCCGACCCCCTTGACGAGTTGTTCATGCTGCAGACAAGCATATACCTCGTTGTCATTAAAAGATATTCTGGATGGGGATATGTTGTCTCGGATCAAGCTCGGCTAACTTTCATCCTCGTCGTCCAAATCGTTGGCGAACTCATCGTCAGATCGACGATCTCTTAGTTCAGCTGCGGTAGCACCTCTGAAGCTCGAATCAATATAAGTAAGAGGGCATCCCCTCTGCAAGGCAAGGCTCTCTGGGATGCAAAAAACCCCAGCAGACACCCATCTCTCTAGAAACAGCCATGCGCACGCCCACGCTCAATGCATGGCTGCCATACACGGGATATCTTATGTCCATCTTCTCCTTTCATCCTACAATCTTGCTTGACTTAGGCATCGAAGGGAAGACATGGGGTCCGTCCCCCAACCCAGAGGTTGCGCCCCTGGGACATTTGACGCCTTCGTTTCTTTGTTTTAGTTACCAGAGAAAGAGGACGGCCCGACGAAACCGATCTGTCCGTGCCCAATCTGTTATGTGATTGCTCGTCTATGTGCCCAGACACCCGATGGCTTGATCTGGTCAAGCCAGAATCCATGCACCAACAGAGCCTCATGTCAGAAAAACAGCTTTTTGACAAAAATACGTCCAATTAGTTAGCAAGCGTAGCTTTAATATAACCAGCTCATAAAACTTGTCCCCTTTGTAGGTCTACTTCCTAGAAGCTAACATTGTTATCAATGTTGTTGGTATTTGTTGCGGGGTAAGATCTGCGTACAATGAATTTGTAATAAGGGGAACCAAGGGCACGGTGGTTTTGAGTTGGATGAGGAGTAGGTAGGATTTTTACAGGTAGTGATTGGGTTGAGAGGCTGGGTACCCTTCGTAGGTCGATCTCTGGGACGATCCTACAAGTCCACTGTTGGTTCGCCGTTCACCACGAGTAAGACGCCGAATGTGTGTTGCTTGGAAGGAGACGACCTGCAGATAGAGCAGCTCATCAGAAAGGCCGGGGTTGGGTTCCAACCCGTAGCCTCTTCGATGCCTAAGTCAGTATTAGGGCTTAGAAAAGGGGGGCTAGGCATGCAGGTCGAACTAAGTGTAAGTTATCCTAGAGTGGCGAGCTATGGTGGAAGAACAAAGATGTGGATGACCTTTGCTCTTGTGTGTGTGAGTAAGAGTTTTAGAATCAATTTACCCACCCCCTTCTCGATGGAGGTGAATGTGTATTTATAGCTGATAGAGGCGGTTAGGTGGGGCTGACCTGGCATGCTGAGCTGGCACGTTAGACAGCGGAAGCTTCGGCCGAGGATGTCAGAGTCGTGCATGTCCGCCATGCTTTTGTCAGACGATGCAACGGTCAGGGGTGCTTTGTCAGAGTGTCAGAGCCGAAAGCACGAAACGGTCAGGGGGCGCAGCGGCCAGGGGGTGATTTTTCAGGCTGTCGAGCGACGGAAGTGTCTGTGATGTCCTTGTACAAGGTTGTTTTTCGTGTCCGATGAGCCAAGGGGTCGTCGAGGTGCGTCCGAGGAGTGGGGTCACTCATTAGTCGCTTGGCCGCTATCGGTGGATGGTGGCAAGCTAATTGTGCACCCAGCAAGCTCCGAGGGAAGCAGACACTTGACCGGCGAGGCTTGTGGCGATGTGCGCCCTTCACACAAGCCGAGGCAGACTTCACAGATGATGGGCGACGAGAGGGCTAGTGGGAGAACAAGCGGCCAACCGACGAGGTTGGGACGAGGGGGCTCTCCTGCTAGTCAAGGTGGATCGTGTGAAGGAGGGGCGAGCTGGCTGTTTGTGCGGCCAGCTTGAACGGTAGGTCGGGGTATCTCGATCTTTAGGTCGTAACAATTGCCCCCGTCATTCGAGCTTGAGGCGGAAGCCTGGCTCAGTTCGGATGACGTACCATCTCTCCTTCTGCCCCGAAGGGACAGGGTGGCCTTTGTGCAGAACTGGGAAGTGGCGGCAGGTATCTCGAAGTACCCGCTCTCTGTTTCGCTGCTATTATTTCGATTTGAAAGGTCGGGGAGAAATCGAGGTGTCTCTGTGACGCACCCAAAACCTACACCTAGATTCCACATGGCGGTGTCACGATTGCCAGGCGTGGTATGGTCCATAGGCTTCAATTCCGGGCTCAATCCGCAAGCGGACGATGTCGAGTTATAGTATAAATGATATCGAATCCCACAGGGACGGTGATAGTGCAAATGGATTCTCAGTTTATTTCTAATTCTCGAAGTGAGATAGCTATCGGGGTGAAAGATTTGTTTGGGGTGTTGTTGTTTTACTTAATAAAAGGGACTAGGGTGTTAGGGATCACCACTAAGATCGTTAGGGGTCGACGTTAGAATGGGATCCTTACGTTGCATTAGGGCTATAAAATTAATCCCCCAATTCGTACCACTCTCGTGGGTAAGAATTGTGGGGTATTTCGGTGGCTCTCGTTGACGCAATGGCGGTAGCCGTCAACGTAGCGGTTTAGTTCGTCGATGGATCTCCTCAAAGGCATGAGCCAGGCATGGTCATGAGCCTTGGTTGGATCCACCGATTTCCCTATTCGAGTCCTAAAGGTACCCCTTAAGCGCATCAATTCCATAGACCGTGGGCATGATCTCAGTACGGGTTATCTAGGGATTCAGTAGGATTGACCGAAATACTTCCCCAAATCCCTAATTCAACGTAGGGATCCAGATCTACGTTTTCCCCATAGGATCCTAGGGCTAACCCATCAGCCCTAGAAAGATCTACTCACTCATAGTATTGTTAACGGATAAAGATGCAATTTTTAGATACGAACACATCATCGCAGATCAATAAAATGGAGATAAAAACTTATAGCGAGAGAAGAAGAGAATAGACGAACAATAGATCCAGAAAAATCCAGATTCCAATACGCAAACGCAGATAAGAACCAAGATATTAATCTCTTGATTTTAATCTAAAAGTATCAGAAGTTTTTAATCTAAAAACCCAATACAAAATTGCCTCAGCTCCTCGCAAAAGAACGTATAAAAACTCAGAATGAATCCCCCCTTTTTCATTCATCACGCTCAGCTCCCAGCTTCAGTGCCCAAAATCGTGTAAACGGCGGCCTCAGAAAACTTTCCAAAAATAGCCCTGGAATTGCCGACCGAGTAGGTGACTCGGTCGAGCAATGCGCTGCTTGTTCGGTCACTCGGACCGAGCAGATGAGCTGCTCGACAGAGCACTACAGGGAGTCGAGATTCTTCAAAATTGTCGCTCTGCCTACCCGGACCGAGTCAGCTCTGCTCGGTCCGAGCAGGGGCTAACTCGGTCACTGAAGAGCTGCTCGGGCCGTGTCGCTTCTTCGCTTGAGCTTTGAAATTTTGACGCTGCTCGACCGAGCAGATGAACTACTCGGTCTGAGTGATCACCGTATCAGCCTCTTTCTTCATTTGGAGCTGCTTGGTCCGAGCATCTGAACTGCTCGACCGAGCAGTCTGGGAAAAGCTCCCTAAGAGCTGCTGAATGCTCCTCTCTCTCTCCTCTGCTCTCTCTTCTCCTCCAATGGCTCCGAAAGTGTGGCGAACTCCTCCAGCGCCTCGCCAATGAGCTCATAAACGTGTCGGATGTGTCCATACCCAAGTGGGGTCCCCAATCGCTCCAAAATCCCTGAAAACTCATAAAACACTACGAAACTCGAATATATCGTCAGAAATGCAATTTCATAGTGAAATGTGGGATTTGGATGCAAAAATGGCATGGGATGCAATGAAATGATGATATGAAAATAGTAGAAAATATGGACACATCAAAATCCGCCAAGCTTACCTCTTACTCGTCCTCGAGGAAGACGAATAATCGGTACGTCGGGAGGAAAACAAAAAGAAATAAGAAAATGAAAATAGAAAGAGAGGAAAAGTACAAAAGAGGAGTGAGATGAGAGTGCTAAGGATGATCGGTCAGATCTCAGGCCTAAATAATATATCACGATGCCCTGAATGATAAACATACATGCTACTGGCAATTTCTAGATTTACAAATCATATGACTAGCATGCAATGCAGGCAAATGATATGGATATACTGAAATAACGCCATCAAATCATATCAATCTCATGCAATCCCTAGAGTCTAGTATAAAAAAGTTGGAAACGCCCTTTTCAATCACAGATACACAAGGAGCATAAAGAAATCACACAACATGCAGTATAGAATAGAAAAAGCCATGACATTCAGATATTCATTTCGATTCATGAAAAATCTCCAAATATTAAAGCAATTCGTAAAGTTTAGGTGTTATTAAATCTCCCCGTTATGCACCGTCTTCACTCTAATGTCATGCTCACTCATGTGATCAGTTGGTTTACCCCCCAAGCTTAGCTTGAGACGTCGCATCAAGGAAAATGATATGAAATTTTTTCTTTTTCTTTCCAGAATAAATGATAGCTTCTAATGAAATGATATAAAACAGTATTTATTCATTTTCTTTCTCTTTTTTTCTTTTTCATATATGAATATGTACACATAATTTTTTCTTTTCTTTTTTTCATTTAGAAGCTATACTTTTTCTTTTTTGGGTTTGGGAAGTGAGATGCGGTAAAGATAGCTGTGGGGTGTAACCAACTGATATGTGAGATATAAAAAGATATGTGGAGAGGGAAAAATAGTAAGACTCTCGGTTCACTCATAAGAGGGTGCACAACGGTTTGATAAAATAATACCCTAACCAAACTCATTGATAGCATGGATATTTTCATTCTTCTAGATGAATACTGAAAAAGGCATGTAGTAAATAGTACCATAGCAGCAGGCATGCAATCAGAAGTGAATAAGATAGAAACAGATACTCCAAGTGTTCTAGTGATGCGTGAACCTAGGTGCATTACCCAATATAGATCATACTAGATACTAATTCATGCATTCGATTTTCAATTCATTTTAAGCATTAAAGCAGATAGACCAGCAAAAGAAATTCACGCATATAGATAGTAAAACTGAAATTTACCCTAATAGCATGTCATCGAAAATGAGCATCGTAAAAAGACTAATAAGGACATGAGAGATATCATCATGCAGATCATCCTTAGCAAATAAAGAGAAGAAGGCGGCGAAAAGAGGAAAATAAAGAAAAAGAGATGCATGCATGGTAAAAATATAAAATATGATGAAAAATGAGAAAAAAGAAAACGACGCGAAAAAATGGTGGGAAAATGAAATAAGGAAAGAAAATGTAAAAGAAAAAATAAAAAATAAAGCGGTAGCGCTCATCTCCCAAGCTAAACCTAGTAGTGTTCTCACAGCTAAGAAAACGCTCGTGAGCGGGAGATGATGCTAAAGGGGTGGGGTGGGTGGGGGAATAAAATAAAAACTATGCAGAAAGGAAATAAAATAAAAACATGACATGATGTAATGTGGAATGAAATATGATGCATGGGTGGCGCCTCCCCCAAGCTAAGTAAGTGTAGGGTTCCGAACAGACAGATGGGCACAAAATAAATAGGGGAGGCAGAAACAGGTAAGGACGACATTAAGCAGAGGCACCACCCTCCGGGGATGGTGATGGGTCCCTCTCTTGTGGACCCGGAGCGGTGGGTGGATCTGTCTGGAAGTCATGGGGAGGGTCGGTGGTGGGATCAATGGTGGCAGTGGAGGGCTCAGCTGAAGGTAACACCAGGACAGATAGGGGATCTATTGTGAAGTCCAACTCAGAAGTGGCAGAAGCAGGCTCTGCAGAAGCCTGGGAAAGTGAAGCACTGAGTGGTGCAGAGATGGTCACAGTGTCTGGCCTGGGTGGCGGAGCATGTGCAAGGATAACTGTAGGTGGGCCATGGTACCGAAGCAGGTCTATAATAGAATTCAGGTCCGACTCGACTCTAGATCGGTGTGTCGCCGTCGAGTGTACAAAGTCCTCAAAATCCCTCTGTAAGCGGGAAGTCGACTCCTCTAACACGGTCAGGCGGGCGCCTGAAGTACGGGAGTCGGGTGGAGGGAGGGGGAAGTGTCTGTGAGTCACCACTCTCGTGAATCGGTCCCGTGAAGCTGAGGCACGGTGCCTAGCGTGAAAGGTAGGAGAGGGTGAACTCGAAGGCAATACAGAAACGGCGGAAGAAAGAGCCGTAGTCGACACAGAAGAGAAGACAGACGTCGACACGCTATCAGTGAAAATGACAGCGGATGAGGAGGAAGTGGTGCCGGAAAGTGGAATGTGCGGACCTAAAGAGATAGGAACGAATGCTATAAGGTCCGAAAGTGGTGGGAGGGTGGGGGCTGGGTCGTGCACGGGAGAATCAAGATCTATGGGGTCATCAGCAAAAGGTAAATCGGTGCCCTCCGGCACAACTACAGTGGTCGAAGAAATCTAAGTCTCGGGGCAGGAGGTGGGGACAGTCCCCGAAGACTCAACAGCGGTAGATACGGTGGATACAACGGTGGTGGAAGAAACGGCTCCAGAAGATGATGGGTGAGCAGGAGGAACTGGGAGGCCAGCAACTAAGGCAGCAATGTCGTGCAGCTCGAACACTGGGAAGTGTGGGACCGGGTCATCGGCAGCTGCCTCGACCGGTGCTCTGGGGGGCTCGAGTGCGTGTATGGCAGGGAGTGGCTCGACCCTAGGAATAATCCAGTCAAGCTGGACAGCTGTGTGAGGTGAGGGGTGGGGAGCACCATATGGGGAGCGTGGTGGGTGCAGACAAGGTAAAGCCAGTGACGAGACCCATAAGGTCGGATGATATGCATAGGCTCCAGCACGTCGATGGTCAAGCGTGTGGGGCCAACAGGGCGGGGAAGGTCGTCAGGAAGGGAAATATCAAGCATCCGAGCAAAAATGGTGAAGAATCCACCGCAGCAGATGTCGGTGGAGAAATAGGTGGTGGCAGTCTGGTAAAGGCGGTGATACAACCAATGGGCTGCGTCAGAGAGCATGAAGGGTCGTATGGAGCCGTTAGGGTGAAATCAAAGAAGCCGGGTCATACCCATAAGATGGGTAAGCTCAGGGAGGGACATGGTCTCGACCTCAGGTCTGCAGAAAAGGGTGGAAGCTAAGTGCCTCTGAGCGTAGCGGAGGCATGGGTGCACGATGCACGATGCCTTCGCCCGACTTGGGCGATACTGAGGAAGGCCAGAAATACACTCCCAAAACTCTCGAGCATCAAATGTGTTAATGTCAAAGAGTGGAGAAAAAGCTGCTCTGGGCTCGGGTACGACAGGAAAGTGAAAGTACTCCCGGATCATGGCAAATGTGATAGTGCAATCGTGGTCCAGGAGGTGGAAGGTGATGACGTGACCATCTGGGATGAGATCAAGGGAGCTAAGACCCTCTAGTGCTATGTGGGAGTAGGTGGAAGCATGTACACCGAGGAAGCGGTCGAAACCGATCGCTCGGTATAGGTGATGAACTCCCTGAAGGAGTCTGAGGGATCTAATGGCAGGCACGTCTATGAACACGGTAGGTACGAGACGGTGCTGAGATAGCCTAACAAAGCACTCTCGATGCACGTCGTCTCGGAACGTGATGCCATAAGTCCGAAGACGTGCTGGCAGGGCATCCCTAGTGGGTGCAGGGTGGGGGTGATGAGGTAGAGGCAGTGGATGGTGCTGTGGTGGGGATAACGGCGGTCGTGACAGGTGTGGTGGTGGTGGGGATGGTAGTGGTGGTGGCGGGAATGGTAGTGGTGGTGGTGGTAGTGGAGGTAGTGGTGGATGTGGTGGTGTGTCGGGCACGACGCCGGGGTCGGGAAAAGGAGGCGCCAGATGACAGCCTCTTCCCGCGAACGGGGGGTGTGGTGGATCTGCGTGTGTAAACCATCGTACCTACGGTATATAAAATAAATGAGGGAACGAGTGTACCGTATGTGCGAGCGATGCGCACGATGCGAGTGCCCAAAATATCCCCCAAGCTAGTCCTCATAGCTGCTACTGACGTAGTCCGAGAGTACCTACAAATGGAAACGATCAAATCGTCAGATGATAGATTTAAAATTGGCGATACGCAGAATTTAGGTTACTCGACCGAGCAGTGATACTGCTCGGTCCAAGTCGTGGTCCTCGGTGGGAACTTGATTCGGGTTCAATATTACATATTTAACCCCCCATTTAGCCCTATTTTGTGCTCATGTGATGCTATATTGTTCTGTAATACATTCGTATTTTGTACACAATCATTTATTAGAGAAAACACTCTATTTGAGCACAAAACAGCAATTAACTGAGGATTTCTGCACTTTTTATATTTTTCATGGCTTGGTCTCGATCTCATGATTCCAACGACTATTTATTTGTATTTTTCTGAGATCTGTGCTAATTACTGTGTATTTTTGAATGTAGAATACCAAAAAAATGAAATACGCACGAATCTTGGCGCACGACGTGGCACTCATCCAGCGATTCCCACTCAAATCCGACGGCAGCTGAGAATCGGCGACGCGGCACATCATGGACCGTTGGATCTCGATCCAACGGCTCCTATCACCCCCGAATCGCAGCTGAGAGCGGTAAATGAAGCGGCGACGTGGCCTTCTGTCCGCCACACGATCGCGATCGAACGGTGAGCCGTATCACGAAGAAGCGGGCGACGTGGCTCAAGGGCAACCACGAGATTCTGATCCAACGGACGCAATCGAAGCAAAACGCGAGCGGAGCGGGCTAAATTCAACAGGCGACGTGGCCTTTTCAGAGCCGCGCGATTCAGATCCAACGGACGAAGTTCGCCCCGACATTTCAAAGCGCAGCAGCTGAGATCGCTCCGAGCGGGGCCACGTGGCATTCATCTGACGGTCGCCGCTTCGATCGAACGGATCTGATCAACTCTGATCGGGGTTCGGAGAGGAAAGCGGGCGCGGATCCGTTTGCCATACCACGTGTCGACGTCACATTTAATCCCGCTGCGATGTGCGGCTATTATTTGATCCGCTCGGCGGATCGGGTTCGGATGCAAGCGGATGCGAATTTTAAACCCATTAAGGCCCCCAAACCCGCAATGCATCTATATAAGCGTATTTCTAGGGTTTTTGGCCGTATTCTTGGCGTATTTGGGCGATTTTGGAGCCGATTTTTAGAGAAAATCCCTGACATTACAGTGATCAATCTGAGGGAATTTTCAGAGGCATTTAGAATGAAGAAGAAGGGGTTTCTTAGTCTATTTGCTAGCGTATTTGGTGATATTCTTGAACTCTTTAGCGTATTTTGAACTCTTTTGTGATTGTATTGCTTAGAACTATGATTTATATGATGAATTCTCTGTTTATTTTCAGTATGAGTAGCTAAATTCTTATTGTGCATGGTATGTCGTAGTTAGGAGATGTGATTCGTGTTCGTTTGGTTGAATATTCGTTGTGCTAAATTGTTAACGTTGATAAAGTTATAGTCTTTGTTATTAAATCTTCTCTTCATTTTCCAAAAGAACGTGTTAGAGTAGATGATCACCCCCACAAGGGTGAGTTTTGATTTCCCCAAAAGGGACTTTCATATCGTATTTAAAAGACTAAAACTTTAGCAACGATCTTATTGAATTTTGTGCTTGAACCCGCAAAAGGGTATTTTCCGATGAATTGCTCCCAAAAGGAGAATTCATTGAGTTATATTGGGTATTTTACGGTGAATTGCTCTCAAAAAGAGAATTCATTGTGTTATATTCATCAACCAAATTAATACGACTCATGGACCCTAATGAACCCATACCATGTGCATACTTTTCATCGATATTTTCATACACGAATTTTCCTTGTTCGCATTGTTCACGTATTCACAAATCACCATCAAACCAATCCACACCATCACCATCATAAGTGGTTAGCTTCTTTTCGTTGGATTTCTATTTGATTTAAGCTGTGGTTTCAACAGATTTTCTCCCGAGGATTCGACATCTGGACTCCCAGATTATATTACTTGTATGGACTCTTGCGCTTGAGAGAAGCACTATTTTGGGCATACCAAGTTTTTGGCGCCGTTGCCGGGGAGAATGGTTTGTTACCATAGTTTGTTTCATTTAGAGGACCTTCGGTGAGATCTTTCCACTTTACTGTACATAAACTTTTTTTTAATTTTATTTTTTTAAAAAAATGGAGTATATGAATTTCTATTGCACAAACAATTGGCATGATGCAGATTACGCTAATGCACACAAACATAGGATGGAGAAGCTCAAGATCGTTAATTTTAATCAGACTGATTGTGAAACTTTCTTTCAGGCCTGGAGGAGGTTCACAGACATAATATCGAGCTATCCGCAGCATGGGTACACAGAGGAAGAGCTTATGGAGTCCTTCCTAGATGGACTACGACCAGAGCTACAGGAATTTTTGGGAGTCATGACGCCGACAGAGGCGTGGGAATACATGGAGTCTCTGCAAGAAAATGAAGAAACCATGGAAGAGACTTCAGAGTGCGATTCAACGGAGCCTTCGTGCCTCGATCAAGGGGAGCAAAGCGTAGACGTACCTTTGCAATCCTTGAAAGAGGAAGTTTACTTGATTATTCATACACAGGAGGCTACATCCCATCAATTCCAAGAGAATTTCCTTGCTCGGAGTCGGCAGATTCAGAAATCCTTTAAAAATCTTACTCTGATTGCCACTTGCTTAGAAGAAAATAATTCTTTTGAAATTCAACTTCAAGAATCTAATACGAGTTTATATTCTATTGCAGGAAAATCGAGCATGCCATGTCACGTTGAGGACACGAATAAAAATATCTACATGGCATAAAGTGTGTGCAAAAGAGAGGACGAGCTAGCAATTTTGGATGAACGAGAGGAGGAGACAGCTAGGGACAAGGGTTTTGAGATTATCGCCATGGAGTCAGAACCATGCCCTCCTCAAGTTTTGTCCCAAAATCATTTACCCCTCTCTCCAATGACTGAGCATCATACCGAGAGTAGTGCATATCTTTCAGGGAGTAGTCGTCAACTTGCTTTAATTTATTTCAACTATTTTGATGACTACATTTGGAATATTTTTATTAAGAAGAATCTTAGACTAAAATGGATTGACGTGACTCATCTCTTGCAGGATACATGTGAACATCTTATAGAGATACTGGGAGTTACGTTGCTGGGATCCAGTTTAGTCGTTGGAGGAAGATTACTTGCCGAGGAGCGTAAGGAGCAAATTGAACAACTTCCTCCACAATTAAAGATTCGGGATCCGCCATTTGATCACGGTGTGTTCTTTCCATTAGTGTAGTTTTTATAAGCTTTTTAGGTTGCTTGCTTTGAATAAACGCGTTCTCCTTTCGACATTGAGGACAATGTCCATCTTTAGTTGGGGGGTGTGTATGAGACCTTAGGATTTTTTTTGAGAAGAATAAATCACCAAATCGCATCATTTAAAACACCTTCACATTCCACAAATATGGATGATTATGCATTAATTGATTTCTAAAATTGTTTATGGCTCGAGTTAATTATTTTTCCTTCATGGAATTACCGTTAATATGCTATTCATGAAAATTTTCAATTGCCATGATTAATATCTCGAAATAGTTTGAATTTATTTCATGCATGCTAATGTGATGAAAAAGCTTAAGTATACACGATTTATTAGAACAGTCTTCAAGTTGAAGAGGAATTTGGCCATCGTTATTAATGTTTATGATTCAAAGAATGGGTGTTGAGTTGCTTACGAAAAAAAAGAGAAAAAAAATGAAGAAAAATGAATGAAGAAAAAAATGAATGAATAAGTATGTCACTAATAAATAACTTGGTTGGCTCGAGTAGTACAGTCCGAGGGGTCCTTTTTGGCCTAATGCCCTATTATCGTCTGATTTGGGAGCCATTGACCGGAACCTCACTCATTTGATGGAGAGATCCAAGTTATACATATTTTCACAAATGTTGCTTGATGCGCGTTATGCGGAACTAATAATAAAAAAAGAATGGTGAATATACTAAGCAACGTCAATACCCATGATTTGAATGATCGTTTTGAGATGCCAATTCCTTGGAAACAAGAAAACTAGAATATAACGACGTGTTATACTTTCGCTTGCGCAAAACGATGTTTGCAAGTTATTTATTCAAATTAAATTAGAGAAAATATCGTGTTATTGATCTTAGTCATGGATTGTGTATATTGATAGTCAAGACCATGTTGGAAAGCGTATTATTGAGCCATGCCATAAGCGATTGATAGAATTTATTTTTTTATTAATCATCCGTATTAATCGCTCTTTTTGCTAGAGACTAGCAAATCGCTAGTTCGGGGGTGTGATTCGGGTTCAATATTACATATTTAACCCCTCATTTAGCCCTATTTCGTGCTCATGTGATGCTATATTGTTCTCTAATACATTCGTATTTTGTACACAATCATTTATTAGAGAAAACACTCTATTTGAGCACAAAACAGCAATTAACTGAGGATTTCTGCACTTTTTATATTTTTCATGGCTTGGTCTCGATCTCACGATTCCAACGAATATTTATTTGTATTTTTCTGAGATCTGTGCTAATTACTGTGTATTTTTGAATGCAGAATACCCAAAAAATGAAATACGCACGAATCTTGGCACACGACGTGGCACTCATCCACGCGATTCCCACTCAAATCCGACAGCAGCTGAGCATCGGCGACGCGGCACATCATGGACCGTTGGATCTCGATCCAACGGCTCCTATCACCCCCGAATCGCAGCTGAGAGCGGTAAATGAAGCGACGACGTGGCCTTCTGTCCGCCACACGATCGCGATCGAACGATGAGCCGCATCACGAAGAAGCGGGTGACGTGGCTCATGGGCAACCACGAGATTCTGATCCAACGGACGCAATCGAAGCAAAACGCGAGCGGAGTGGGCTAAATTCAACAGGCGACGTGGCCTTTTCAGAGCCGCGCGATTCAGATCCAACGGACGAAGTTCGCCCCGACGTTTCGAAGCGCAGCAGCTGAGATCGCTCCGAGCGGGGCCATGTGGCATTCATCTGACGGTCGCCGCTTCGATTGAACGGATCTGATCAACTACGAGCGGGGTTCGGAGAGGAAAGCGGGCGCGTATCCGTTTGCCATACCATGTGTCGACGTCACATTTAATCCCGCTGCGATGTGCAGCTATTATTTGATCCGCTTGGCGGATCGGGTTCGGATGCAAGCGGATGCGAATTTTAAACCCATTAAGGCCCCCAAACCCGCAATGCCTCTATATAAGCGTATTTTCTAGGGTTTTTGGCCGTATTCTTGGCGTATTTGGGCGATTTTGGAGCCGATTTTTAGAGAAAATCCCTGACATTACAGAGATCAATCTGAGGGAATTTTCAGAGGCTTTTAGGAGGAAGAAGAAGGGTTTTCTTAGTCTATTTGCTAGCGTATTTGGTGATATTCTTGAACTCTTTAGCGTATTTTGAACTCTTTTGTGATTTTATTGCTTAGAACTATGATTTATATGATGAATTCTCTGTTTATTTTCAGTATGAGTAGCTAAATTCTTATTGTGCATGGTATGTCGTAGTTAGGAGATGTGATTCGTGTTCGTTTGGTTGAATATTCGTTGTGCTAAATTGTTAACGTTGATAAAGTTATAGTCTTTGTTATTAAATCTTCTCTTCATTTTCCAAAAGAACGTGTTAGAGTAGATAATCACCCCACAAGGGTGAGTTTTGATTTCCCCAAAAAGGACTTTCATATCGTATTTAAAAGACTAAAACTTTAGCAACGATCTTATTGAGTTTTGTGCTTGAACCCCCAAAAGGGTATTTTCCGATGAATTGCTCCCAAAAGGAGAATTCATTGAGTTATATTGGGTATTTTCCGGTGAATTGCTCTCAAAAAGAGAATTCATTGTGTTATATTCATTAACCAAATTAATACGACTCATGGACCCTAATGAACCCATACCATGTGCATACTTTTCAACGATATTTTCATACACGAATTTTCCTTGTTCGTATTGTTCACGTATTCACAAATCACCATCAAACCAATCCACACCATCACCATCATAAGTGGTTAGCTTCTTTTCGTTGGATTTCTATTTGATTTAAGCTGTGGTTTCAACAGATTTTATCCCTAGGATTTGACATCTGGACTCCCAGATTATATTACTTGTACGGACTCTTGCGCTTGAGAGAATCACTATTTTGGGCCTACCAGAACTGACCGAGCAGTTTCACTGCTCGGTTTGTGCCCTAGGGCACAGTCGATCGGAGGGAGGGGGGTTTAGGGCGATCCGATGGGAGGGGGAGAGGGGGTGGACGGTGGGGGGTTTTAAATACGGGGGTGGGGTTTTTGGGGACAGCGGATCGACGGCGCCGGTGCCGACGGTGGCGCCGTCGACGGTGCCGTCGACTAAAGAGGGCGGGGGGAAGAGAGGGGAGGGGGCGGAGAGATAGAGAGAGAAAGAGAGAGATAGGGGAGAGCAGCTGACCGGAGTAGGGTGGCGCAGTCGACGACACCGGCAACGGTGCGGGAGGAGGAAGACAGCGACAAGGAGGGTGAATGAGTAGGGAGTGAGAGGGAAACTCGGGGGAGAAATTAGAAAAATTTTTAGGGTAAAAATTTTTTAACTGAGGTAATTTATAGTCGGGTTTGGGTGTAAAAAACCCGACTCGACTCGGTCCAAGCATCTAGTCTGCTCGACCCGGTCAAAACCGCTGAATTTGACAAAATTTAGATGCAGTATACTCCCTTGTCTGCTCGACCGAGCAGTGTGATGCTCGGACCGAGTCGATTTCTACTCGGACCGAGCCAATAATAATCGGGTCGTGTTGGCAGAGTGATGTTTTCTCCTCAACTTCAAAATCCTGTAGCACTCGACCGAGTAGTAGGTTGGTCGGACCGCGTCGATTTCTACTCGGACCGAGCAGGATGTTGCTCGGGCTGTGTAGAGATAGCAATCTCTCATTCATTTTTTCGTGTCTGCATTACTTGATCGAGCAGTGAAGCTGCTCGGTCGAGTCACCCGTGCCCCCTGTTTCCTCATTTTTCTTTGGTTTTCTCCCCAAATCTTCGAATCTGATGCTCTCCTCCGGCCTCCTTCCGTTTATAATGTCGATATGCATACCCCTGCTTGTCCATCCTATAGAAAAGACGAACTCATCAAATTTTTGTGATTTTTATAGTTTTATCTAAAATAATAAAAAACACGAAATAACAATAAAAAATAAGAAACTGAAGAAGAAAATCCGAAATCTAAGAAATTGGGTTGCCTCCCAATAAGCGCTTGTTTTTAGTCGTGAGCTCAACTCCCTCAAATATGTCAGTTATCATTTGGTGCGTGTGGTGGTCGCACTCATTCTTGGCGGTGGGGCAATCCGGCGGCGTTTGGTTACCACATACTTCAAGATTCTCCTCTGAGTGGCACATAGTTTTCGATTCTTGATGGTTTGGAGAACGATGTAGAAATTTCTCATCCAATACTCGGATGTACGGGGCGACCGCTTTGTTGTAGGTTGGGTCGCCGTCATCGTCGATGCTTGTCTTCATTGGGTCCTTCATGACCCACTCGGAAGTAAAATCCTCAATGGCTTCGTCTTCAAGAAGCTCCAGATAGCTGGCCCCTTCTACATGAGCTCGCTCTCTCATCGGCTTTTATAGCCGGAACTCAGCTTTGATATCCCCCACGTTGAGAGAGAGGGTCCCTTCTCGGACATCGATAAGAACATTGGTCGTCGCCATGAAGGGGCAGACAGGTATAAGTTGGGAGCTCCCTCCCTCAGGCATATCCATGATAATGAAGTCGACAGGAACACATAATCCTTGGGGTATTTGAAGGATGACGTCCCTTGCTATCCCCACCGGGTAGGTGATGGAATGATCGGTAAGCTGGATGGACATGCTCGTCGGTTCTAACTCACTTCCAGTCTGAAGTCTCTTGAAAATGGAGAGGGGCATCAAACTGATGCCAGCCCCGAGGTCAATCAATGCTCTGCTGATAGGCATCCCTCCAATGGAGCACGGGACAGTAAAGCTCCCCGGATCCGGCAGCTTCCGAGGGAGATGATTTTTGATAACAGAGGTGGAATCCTCCAATAGCTTGATTTCTTCATGTTTTCTCTTTCCCGTGATGAGATCCTTCGAAAATTTGGCGTAGGTCGGGACTCGGTGATGGGTCTATGAATGGGATGTTTAGCTGAATTCCCTTTAATAACTCCATGAACTTGGAGTATTTCTTTTCCATTTTGGCTAGGGCTAGCCTCTGTGGGTATGGAGGGGGAGGCCAGGAAACTTTACTCTTAGATGCATCTACGGGAGGTGGTGTCGTAGTAGACGTGACGAGAGGGGCATCCGCATTATCCTCAATAATTATAGGCCCTTCAGCGGCCTTTTCTCTGTAGCTGTCATCGACGGCTTCTTCAACGATGACTTTCTCCTTATTTAGCACCAGGACCATGACGGGGTCAGTAACCCGTTCCCCACGTGTGGTCACTGAAACCACGACATTAGCTTGGGCTCTCGGGTTTGCCTCTGGCTGTGAGGGCTATCTCCCCTGATTCTTCAGAAGCTGCGACATTTGACACCCTTAGTTCATCAAAGTGAAGAATTTATAGTCTTGAAACCATTCATGAAAGTCTCCAATGTGGCTTCAAGACTGGACTTGGGTGGAACTGGCGCATAATTTTGCTGGGGCGGCCGGTTGAATTGATAGCCCGGGGGTCAGTAAGGACCAGCTGGCCTAAATCCGCCCTGCTGCTGGTTCTACTGCTGCTGAGGAGGGGGTGGTGGCCTCTGAAATTGCGGAGGTTGCAGCCCTCCACTTGGATTTCCATAAGAAAACCCTGGGTGATTCCTATCATCTGGATGATGCCACTGATTCTGCCCCTCTCCTTGGATGTATTGTACGGTCTCAGATGTCTCAGCACCATCGTAGTGGGCCTCACTAGGGATATAGCCCTGATCTACATACTGCTCTACATGATGGTACGATGTGCTGGGTGAAGCAGGGATGGAGTCCAGACACTGCTCAATTCGGGCCACTTGTTTACACAAGGTCTCTATGTGAGAATCCAAGTGGCTAGCGGCCTTGACCTCGAGAGTCCGGGTCACAACAGTCCGTTCATCATTCCATTGTTGAGTGTTGGCTGCCATGTGCTCCAACAAGTCTATAGCCTCCTCAGGAGACTTATCAAGTAGGGCGCCTTGAGCCGCAGCATCGATGATCATCTTGGTGCTAGGCTGGAGCCGGTTGTAAATGCTCTGCACCAAATCCCAGGGCTGGATCTTATGGTGAGGCCACTGATGTTGGAGGTCCTTGAACCTCTCCCATGCCTCGTAAAGTGACTCCTGTGGGAGCTGCTTGAAGTTAGAAATCGCTCCACGGATCCGCCCTGTCTTTGAGGGTGGATACAACTTATCCATAAATGCAAGCGCAAGCTTCTCCTAGGTGGTGAAATGGTTGGGAGGATGGGCCCGGAGCCAATATGAGGCTTTATCCCTCAAAGTGAATGGGAAAAGCCGCAGCTTCACAGCATCATCACTAACGTCCTTTGCCTTGAACGTATCACACTTCGCCAAGAAGGTGTCAACGTGATGGTTGGGATTTTCATGCAGATGCTCGTGGAAGGGATCCTGCTGCATCAGATTAATCAACCCCGTCTTTAGCTCAAAGCTTTCTGCCACCCGTTGCGGTCTGAGGATGGAGGAGTTGTTCTCAAATGTTGGTTTCATGTGGTCCCTGATGGACCCAGTGCGAGGAGGAGGAGGAGGATTGTTTTCCGCCATATGATCGGAGGGAGATAAACTTCTACTTGAGGCTCTCAAAGCCCTCCCTGTCTTCTCAATCTCGGGATCGAATAATAATTCTCTGGTAGATCCCTTGTAGCGAGTGTTCATGCACCAACAAAACTCAAATAAACACCGTCAGTAGCACCGCAATAAATAAAAAGAATAAAAATGATGGAAAGGTGAGAAATGATTGGAATGCTAGCAGAGTTCACACATAAAGAAAATAAACTGAGGTAAACACTATTGCCGTCCCCGACAACGGCGCCAAAAACTTGACGCACCCGAAACCTACACCTAGATTCCACCCGGCTGTGTCACGATCGCCAGGCGTGGTATGGTCCATAGGCTTCAATTCCGTGCTCAATCCGCTAGCGGACGGTGTCGAGTTATAGTATAAATGATATCGAATCCCACAGGGACGGTGATAGTGCAAATGGATTCTCAGTTTATTTCTAAATCTCGAAGTGAGATAGCTATCAGGGTGAAAGATTTGTTTGGGGTGTTGTTGTTGTTTTACTTAATAAAAGGGATTAGGGCGTTAGGGATCATCTCTAAGATCGTTAGGGGTCGACGTTAGAATGGGATCCTTACGTTGCATTAGGGCTAGGAAATTAATCCCCCAATTCGTACCACTCTTGTAGGTTAGAATTGCGGGGTATTTCGGTGGCTCTTGTTGACGCAATGGCGATAGCCGTCAATGTAGCGGTATAGTTCGTCGATGGATCCCCTCAAGGCACGAGCCGGGCATGGTCACGAGCCTTGGTTGGATCTACCGGTTTCCCTATTCGAGTCCCAGAGATACCCCTTAAGCACATCAATTTCACGGACCGCGAGCATGATCTCAGTATGGGTTATCTAAGGATTCGGTATGATCGACCGAAATACTCCCATAAATTCCTAATTCAACGTAGAGATTCAGATCTACCTCTCCCCCTAGGATCTTAGGGCTAACCCATCAACCCTAGAAAGATCTACTCACACATGGCAATATTAGCTGATAAAAACATCATTTTTATAGATGAGAACATCATAGCAATTGGTAAAATAAAGATCAGAAACTTACAGAGCGAATAACAGATCTCAAGAGAAACTCAGATTCCAAGAACGCAAGAAAATAGCCAACCAGCTTCAATAGAATTCGATCCAAAACGTCTTCAGAAATTTAATCTAAAACCTAAAAATTATTCTCTACAATTTTCATTCCCTAAAAATGTCTCCAAAACTCAGAAAATTAATCCCTTTCTCGAACCTCTCGCAACCGCCAGCCTTCACCCCCAAATCACGCAACAGACGACTCCAAAAATACTTCCAAAAATAGCCCCAGGATGCGACGCATGGCAGATGCGACTGCGGGTGGCAGTCGAGGCAACAAAGTGGCTCGGATCGTCGCCATGTGGTGGCGCTTTGACGGTCGTGATGATCCGTTACTTGCTATAAGTAGGGAGTAAGAGGATCCATCGAAAGTTTCGTCTGATTTCAATTTTTCTTCGAGCTTTTCTTCTCCGTTTTTTCGATTGTCGTCGCCGTCGTTGCTGCCATCGTCGGGGCTACCATTCTGGTCGTCTCTCCAGTCCATATACTCTCTGCTTGGTACTTCTTGATCTTCTTTTTGATGGCTTCTCATTTTGAGGCTAGGGGTGGTAGCGGTGCGGTAAGGGAGGAAGTATTTGTAAAGGAAGAGGAATTGGAAGAGAAGATGTGGCGACGGAGAAAGAGATCATTCCTAAGGAGGGTGCCGAGGGTGGTAGCGAACACTCAATGCAGAACAGACATGATCAATATTAGGGAAATCCGGTAGAGGTATGTTCGGCCCCCTTGCGAAGTGCTCATCCCTGGAGCCGATGAAAGGGTATGCGATCTCGGGGATAATGAAGTCGGGGTTTACGTCCAAACTTTCGAGCTAGGGCTTCGATTTCCCATCAACCCTCATCTCCTCCATCTGTTGAATTTCCTCGAGCTTTCACTCTTCGTGCAGTCGCCGAGCTCCGTGGGTTTGATGATTGGCTTCGTCGTCCTCTGCCTCACCAGTGACTTGAGTCCGTCCTTGGCGCTCTTCAGCCATTTCTTCGAAGTGAGGAGGAAGGGAAAGCATTATTGCATGTATACGAAGAAGGGGTGGTCTCTCATCTGTGGGGTGTCGACCGACGTGAAAGGGTGGAGGGAGAGATTCGTATTTGTCTTGATGCCGACCGATGTGGTGTTGATGTCGAACTGGGGGGCGTTGAATCCTTTGGTGGATGAGGAGGCGGTCTTGAAGGGAAAGGATTAGGCGACCGTCCAAATTTTGGAGGAGATTCCTGAGGCAGACCGGTAGCTGACGAGCTTGACCAAGGACGACCGGCTCGCTTAGCATTTTTGGCCCGAAGGTATTTTGAATCTGGTGAACTTTCCCATGTGGGCTCACCCTAATCTTTTTCTTCTTTGCAGGCGAGGACATGATATGCACAAGGGAGGAGGTGCTAAGGGCGGCCGGGGTGTCCGTGGCGAAGAAATCCGGCCCCCAGGAAAAAGGCAAGAGAGTGGTGACGAGGAATGGTCGGTATATGCGTCGGGGGGCGGCGAGCAGGCGGGCAACCTGGTGGATACGCGGGCTCTGGAAGGCAGCGCCCAAGGAAGTGGCGGTCGAGTCGGGGCGTCATAGAATAGGGCGGAGTCTGTATGGCCGGCTTTGGGCCAAGCCGGATGTCTCGTTGTATTTTTGGTAGGCCCAGGGTTGTAAATAGTCAGTTATAAATGAAATACGAAATTTTTCCTTACTCTCCTTTTGTTTGCTTTCCAAGTTGGTTGTGCAGGATGGTGTTCTTGCCTGGGTATAAATGCCCCCAACATTCTCCTACTGATGAGCGCTAGGCCGAGGAGAAGGAGAATGTTGTGAGGTTGTAAGTCCGACTCAGATTTTAAGGCGAGCTTCCAGTGAGGGGAGGGTATGAGCTCGTATCTCGGCCTTCTGGGCCTGCCTTATAGGGCGAAAGCTCGCTTGGGATGCCTTGGCTTTCCTTGGTGTGCCGACCTGAAATTTTAGTCCGCACTGTATGCACGTGAGAATATAAGTGCGCCAGAGTTTATTGTAAAGTTGAGGTGGAAGTCCGGCCTGGTCCGGATGACGAACCGTCTCCTTGCCCAAACGAAAGTAGGGGGATGGGTCCTTGATCCGAGCGTATGGAAAGGGCGTGAGTTATTTCGAAAAACACGCCCACCGTTTTGTTGCCATCATTTAGAATTGAAGGCGGGAGGATATCGAATCGTCCCGACCATTCTGCGAGGGATGCATGGCGGATGTGACTGCGGATGTCAGTCGAAGCGTCAAGTGGCTCGGATCTTCGACGCATGGTGGGACTCATGCAGCGGAGATCAGTTGGCGATTCCTATAAATAGGGGTGTGGGAGATCAAGGGACAGTTTCCCACTTCTGATTTTCTTCAAGTTCTTGCCTTTGCCTGAGTTTCCAATCGTCGTTGCCGTCGAAGTCGTTGCCGGAGTTCGTGCCACCGTCTCGACAACGTCGTTCGATCGCCGAATTCTCATAGGTATTGTTCTTTTCTTCTCAAAATGGCATCTTCAACTTCTATTCGTTCGTCTACTTCGAGGCAGGTAGAACAGAGGGTTATGGGCGGAGGAGCAATGGATAGCTCCACCGCGGACACGGTGGAGATGGTGGAGGAGAGATCGTCGGTAAGTCAGGGTCGCACTCTGGGTGGGTCAGGGGCCGAGCTTGCAGCGAGCCCGTTGTCAGCGGACCCAATGGATTCGAGGAAGGGGAAAGGGCCCATGGTGTCGAAGCCGCAGTCGTCCGCTAGGGCCGTTGTTACCGTGGCCAAGGTTGGGGACGTTCCCGCTAAGATTGCAAGCATGAGGTCGGTAGCGTGGACCTCCTTCATACCTGAAGCTTGCACGAAGTACATCAGGCCGCTCTATACAGTCCGTCTCCCGACCACTTCTGAACGGGTGTGTTTTGCGAAACATCATGAGGTCGGGGTCTACACAGCCTGCTTTCACCAAGGACTTCGCTTCCCCCTTCCTCCCCTGCTTCTTGATATCTTGAACTTCCTCGAGCTTCCGTTGTTCCAGCTGATACCGAACTCTATTAGCACGATCGTCGGCTTCCTCGTTCTCTGCTTGAGGAATGATGTCTGTCCGTCCCTCTCCCTGTTCCGCCATTTCTTCGCACTCAAGAAGCTAAGGTCGTACTACTACTTGTCGGCGAGGAGAACTCACCCTTTTATCATGGGCTTGTCGGGCAAGATTAAGGGTTGGAGGGAGCAATATGTGTTCATCTCCATGCCCCCAGATCTGGCGTTGAGGTCGAACTGGGGCGCACTGAACCTGGAGGTGAAGAAAGAAGTTCTTTTGAACGGGGACTAGGCGGAGCGGGCTAGGATCCTGCAGGCGATCCCCGCTGAGGGTAGGTAGTACGACAAGCTTGCCAAGGAGGAGATAATAGTCCGACATATCTGGCCCGAAGGTAACCCGAGCTTTGTTGTTGTCGCTCACAATTTGCTCACCCTAATCTCTCTCCCTTTTGTAGGTTGGACTATGAGCTTGCCCGTGGAGGAGCTGATGAAGATGGCTACGGAGCAGGCGGCCCAGAAACCTACGAAGGGTGGCCAGAAGAGGGTCTGGTAGGGGTCGTCGACGACGAAGCCCAGGAAGCTTGCCCGGCCTAAGAAGACGAAGGTGGCGGAGACCACAGCCGCTTCGGGTCCTCCGGCGACCGGGAATGAGGCTGCCGCCCTACTGAGTGTGCCGCGACCAGAGCTGGGGCTACGCCCATCGATCTCGAAGCCGAGGAAGGGGGCGACCTGACCCAGAGGCCGAAGGTTCCCAGAGCGGGCGGCCCCGTCCGATCCCAGTAGCTTCGATCCAGACACCGGCTCCCCCAGGGGGCTCTGCTGGGTCGGGCTCCGTCAGTCAAATGACAGCCGGAGATCGTTGGCCCTACGGTTACCCGCGTTTCGGGCTAGAGAAGCCTGCTCACCCGAGCTACGAGGCGACGCTCGTGGTGTTCAAGTCCAAGTGGGAAGAGATCTTGGCCTTGTCAGAGAAGGATCTCCTGGCGAGGTCCTACTCAGCCGGCTGTACCGGGTCGATCTTCAACGAGGCTGGGGTGGCGGCGAGGCTAGCCGAGAATAGCCAGCTTCCCCTGGACAAGGAGTCCCTGGTGCAGGTCGGCATAGAAAGGTTGTGCACCTCGGCCATATGGCATGGCATGCAGGTAGGTCGACCGGCCTCTCTGTCTGCTTATATATCTGCCTTGGTAAATTCTAACCTTTTCTTACTTGGTTGTGCTGGCCAATGTCCTGATGGTCGCCCTTAGGCGTCACACCCCTGCCATATCCAAAGCCGAGGTCCTGCTCGGGAAGAAGGAGATGGAGCTTGCCGCCCTTAAGAAGACAGCTGACGAGCGGTTATCGAGGGAGAAGGACAAGTATGCCAAGCTGAAGGACTCGTATACCGAAGAGCGGGCCAAGATCTGAAAGCTGGAGGCGAGCTTGAAGGAGTCTGAGGAGAGGGCCGTCGTCGGAGAAGCCCGCCAAGCCGAGCTGGAGGGTGATCTAAAGCTGGAGAAGGCGCGAATAGCCGAGCTGGAGTCACAGGCAATGAAGAGGCCCCGGCGACCAAACTAGAGCTCGCAGGGGATGCTCATGTGAGTGAAGGTCCGGTCGGCGGCGACCAGGGGCGGCGACCATGGAGATGACGGCCAAGGCGTCGGACGAGATGTCGGGGTGGGGGACATCGGGGCATAGTTAAGTTTTTTATAGAAGTTTTGGATGTTCTGGTGGTGGTGTCGACCTAGTTTGGGTTATTTTTTGTAGGCTCGGCACCCGGGCTATACATGTAAGAAACTTTAATCAATGAAATTTTTTTGGTCCGAGCTTATTCTTCTCGACTAGTGGCTTGGTCTCTCTTCTCGAATTACGACTTAGCACGGCCTGGGATGTGTGTTGCCCCCGACATTCGGGGCGGGCGAGGGCTGGGGAGAGGCCATGTCAGATATCGAGAGTATCGACCGTTGTTTGGCTTTCGGAGTTTGGGGGGAGGGTGTGAGCCCGTAGCTCGGCCCTAGCTCTTCTCCAGTTTGGGTGGCGATTCTCCGTAAGCTTGACCAGGAGTCTTTAGTCGAGGGGAGGATGCGAGCCCATAGCTCGGCCCTAGCCCTTCTCCGGTTTGGATGGCGAAGCTTCGTAAGCTTGCCCCGGAGTCTGGCGGCGTTCGAGGAGAACGGGGATTTCTAGGTGGAGGTCACAGAATTTGAGATTTTGTAGGAAAAGGAGACCATTCCATTAAAATTTACAAGGTTGCTGATAGTATTAGAGCTGGTGTTTCGCATTCCATGGATGGGTCAGATCACCCAATCCATTTCTTCGTCCGGGAATTGTAATGCCAAGCCATCCTCTGGCTGAGTCTCCTTGATTGAATTTGAGGGCTGCCTCGTCCAGTTGGAACTCTGGCACCCCGTCTTTTCTCCTACAACCACCGCTTCTTCAAACCGAGCCCTCCGATGCACTTCCTCGGAGATGATGGGTTGCTTGATCTTTTTTTGGAAGTTCCTCAGGATCGGTAGCAACATATTGACGAGGAGGGAAGGAGGTGAGGGAAACAGTTCGGGTCAAGGTCATAGGACGAAAGGGGTAGCGTTCCGGTGGGGTTCAGAGGAAGCCATAGATTTTGCCATGAGTGGGACCGCGGTTGATTAGTGTGGAGGTCGACCCGGGCGAGCTTTAGGGTTGGGGTTAATTATGTGGTGTGTTTGGAGGAGTGGGGGGGGTGGCTTAGTAGGCCCAGGCCGGCTGTTGGGAGAGTTGGGCGGTAGAGGAGGTCGATGCCGTAGGAGAGGAGCAGGTCACCGTGGGATGGACGTTTGGAGGAGAAGAACTGTCCGCCGCGGGGCCTCTGACGCGAGTTGTCCAGGGGAAGCCGAGGTCGGATATGGCGATCGGTCTATGTGTAAGTGGAATAACTCATCGGCGATCTGCCTGTAAGATGAATAACTCGTCAGAAGGGTCCGATAGACTGTCGACCGAGAGCCTCTCCGATGATCAGGCTAGCAAGGGACTCTTCTGGCAAATTTCGGACACATAAGGCGATCTAAAGGCAGACCGGCTTTAACGTGACAGACTCATGGGGGAAGGTCGAATATGTGGACGATATTCGCCCTTGTGGGTTCCTGGAAAGTGTCTTGAAGCCTACTCGCCCGCCTCCTCCCTCTGATGGCCAAAGAGGAGGGTATTTATAGATGTTTGGAGTCGGTACCTCCTGATAAGCTGGTGCGATGAGCTGGCGCTATAGGCTGGCTTATCAGAGTCGAATCAGTCAGACCCGCTTTTGTCAGGGGTAAGTTGTCAGGCGTGAAGCGTCAGACCCGCTTTTGTCAGGCGTCACATGTCAGGCACGACACGTCATATCTGCTTTTGCCAGGTGACGAGTTGTCAGTGATAGCAGGCCTCCCGAGTCTATCGTCCTGAGCTGACAGGTCACATCAGGGGCATACTTCCCTGTGACCATGGGTTGTCCGCTTCTCTGGTTTGGGTGGCTAGGACGGATCCTGCCCCGGAGTCTTCACTGGAGGGAAGGGTGGGAGCCCGTAGCTCGGCCATATCCCTTCTCCGATTTGGGTGGCAAGGAGGGATCCTGCCCCGGAGTCTTCACTGGAGGGGAGGGTGGGAGCCCGTAGCTCGGCCCTATCCCTTCTCCGGTTTGGGTGGCAAGGAGGGATCCTGCCCTGGAATCTTCACTAGAGGAGAGGGTGCGAGCCCGTAGCTCAGCCCCAGCCCTTCTCCGGTTTGGGTGACAAGGACGGATCATGCCCCGGAGTCTTCACTGGAGGGGAGGGTGCGAGCCTGTAGCTCGGCCCTAGCCCTTCTCCGGTTTGGGTGGTGAATCTCTGTAAGCTTGCCTCGGAGTGTAACAACCCGCTCTCGGGGGCCCGTTAATTGTTTGATTTATTTGCAGGTCTGCAGTTTACCAGTGAAATCAACATAGCCACGATGCAGAGACGTACGATAATACTCAAGCCAACAGACATTATTACAGTCCACAACTTTAAAAGTACAACAACAATCCAGCACTCTTTCACAAAATACATGAAAAGTAAAGTGGAAAGGAAATACATCGAAGGTACATCACACATATACTCTGAATATAAAAGTCGACAGTCCCAGGATCGTGCTACGGCTCTGCAAACTCAGGAGTACCTAAGTCAACCTGTGCGTTGTCTGCGGTGCCACGGAGATGGAACCATAGGTAAGTCACAATCATTCTAGCGATAGAAAAAGAGGAGTGCACAAATATGGATCAGGCTATAGTAAACAAGCACGAAAAATAAGGTAAAGGCGGACATGCATGCAAGAGCGATAAGTAAAGTGCTAGTGTAGTGTGCAAAGCAACGGTGACGGTGCAAGTGCTAAGTGCAAACAACTGTGGCATGGCATATGGTAGCAGCAATATTTTAACCAGCAGGCAATGTAATATCAATAGTAGAACAACCAGGCAGATGTAGTAACACTAAGCAGGCAATAGTAAAACTAGAGCTACGTAACTTATATAGGAAGGTATAGTGTGCAACCATTGAGCTCATCTCCTGCCACAGGGGCGCTCACCCGGGCGGATCTCATTTCACTTTAGTCGGTACATTTCATTTAGACGGCCAGTATGGTGCACTGTGTAGATGGCTCGTTGTCGCTCCCGCACTTTCACTAATATAAGTTTACCCTAAAAACCCAGTGCAGTGCTTACTACTTGTAAGCATTCAATTTCAATAGGATGTTCCAGCAGTATGATGTCAATACAGTATATCACTCAGTCATTGTGTTGCAATACGGTATGTCAATTTTGTTGTTCCAAAATTAAAGACATTCAAAAGCGTTAACAACACTCCAAAGAGCTTCGCTTGTTGAAAAGTCAAGGCAGAACCTCAAGAGAGAATGTCAGTCTTGAGCAATGATTGAAGTCCAACAACTAAGTTACCGATTCCATGCTTCGAGCATGCGGTATTTCTATTTAGTACACTATTTTCCATTACGTACACTATCTAAATTTCTAAGGTTAGAATTTACTGTGACTTACTCCTCGAGCTTGTCGTGGCAAGACAAGGTTGGAATTTGAGGAGTTGATGTATGAGGATTAGTACCTGCAAACACAAGAAGTCATTAGTTAATGGTTATTCTAATTTCTATTTAATTAATTGGTCGTTTTGATTTTAAAACTGATTAAAACGGCAATGAAAAGTGTTCTAAATTTTTATATAGGCTATATATGATAAAAATAGTTTTACTTTTACTGCAAGAGAGAATATTTTTCTGAAGCTTATAATAATTTTTATAATTTTCAGAAACTCAAAAATAGCTTAAAACCCCAAATTATTTAAGTTTGAAAAATGATTCTGGGAAAAGTAGGCGTCTGATCGAGATGAGACCAGCGCCATTGGGTCCGAAATATTGTTTCCGATTTTCTGGAGCCAGCCTCACATTTTTCTGGGACATATATATTAAGGTATGGATTTTATACCATAAAACCCTGTTATTAATTATTTAAATATACGTAATACGAAATAATTCTCGTATTTATGGTAATGCCATTGAGGCAATTCACGCACCTACCGTCGACAGTAGTGGGTGAGGGGCTTCGCCGTCGGAGCTTTGGGCGGCAGACGGCGGGGCGAATCGTCGGCGTTTGTCGGCGGGCGACGGGGAGCGGCGACGTCGAGGTCGGGGTGGCGGCGTCAAGGCCGGCGAGCGGTGTGGGCCTCGGAGCGGCGAAGTCGGGCGGTGTCTGCGCGGGTGGCGCTGCGAGGAGGCGGCAGCGCGCTCGGGGGCGCTGACGTCGGCGCACGGAGGCGGGCTCGGAGGCAGAGGCGTCTGCGAGGGGGGTGAGGACGGGGCGGCACTGGGAGCAGCACGACAGCGGTCTTCGTTTGGTGCTGCAGCGGGGGTCTCGCGGTGAGGTGGTGGTCGGAGAAGTGGCGGAGGTGCGGAGGTGGTCGGAGCCCGGAGGGAGGGGCGAAGAGAGAGAGTGAGAGAGAGATAGAGAGAGTGAGAGTGAGCGATAGAGAGAGAGTGAGAGAGAGATAGAGAGAGTGAGAGTGAGCGATAGAGAGAGTGAGAGTGAGCGATAGAGAGAGATCACGGTAACAGCCTGGGCTTTTGAACGTGAGCTGGAAGAGAGAGAGATAGCTGCTGTGAGGGTTAATACCAAAGGGATGGGGGGTTTTTATAGTATTAGTGAATGGCAATGGTGTAATTAGGGGAGACAAATCCTTTAATGGGGGAAAGAGCATTGGATCTGAATCATTTCAGATCCAACCAACAAAACGGTGGTTAATTAGGGTGGTTGGGGGATTAGGGTAGATGTAAGTGGGTAAAAGTTAATTAGTAAGTGTAATTACTGAAAACCGGGGGAATACAAGCCCGTTTTCGCATTCGACTCCGAAAAATTACGAAAACATACCCACGAGATCGTATCGACGCGAGGATCGCTAATACAAGATCCGTTCTGGGATTTGAGCTACGAAAAAACTAGTTTTAGGCCAAAACGTTTAGAAAGCGGGTTTTTACGGGTTCTAGGTTGAAATGATATTAGAAATTTACGAAATTAATGTGGGGAGCCCTAAATGATCATAGGATGCTATTGTAGAAGTTTGAAAACATTTTGAAGATGTTTGAATAGAAAATTAATTCGTTAAGTCAAAATGATAACAATTGAAAATGAATTTTTATCAGAATTGTTTTGGGTATTTGAGGAAATCTGAAATTACTGAAATACAATATAAAGTCTATTGCTTCAAAATATTTTTATAGAAAATTTTGAAATCATTTAAAACTTCTGATCAACCATTACAAAATACCTTTTAAAATGAAATTACGTTAAATACTTAATTTAAGTGTATTGGAAAAATACATGTCGTTACATTCTACCCTCCTTAAAATAATTTAGTCCTCGAAATTTAAATCTTAATAAAATAAATAATTGATGTTATGAAGAAGCTCAAGCAAATAAGTGATAGAAATCATAATATGAAATATAATGTGATATCACAGCATCTAGAAAACAAGAGATGCTGTTTAAGAATACATACTATTGACATCACCATAGCTTTTATAGCTAGTCTCAAGACTAGCGTTAACATAATAGCTACGATGATATACTGATTGCAAATGAACGAGTATAATATCAAAAGCGATAATTCATACCTCCAATCACCTGGTCGATGGCTTCGACATATTCTGCGATCATCGTGTAGGCCTGTCGTTGCGGAGGTGATGGTGGTCGATAAGAAGCATCTCCAGCAGGGACAGCAGATGTGGCAGTGGTAGTAACTCGTGCTCTTGCATCAGGGCAATCTCTAGCAAGATGATCTTCCGCTCCACAAATCAGGCAGAGATTCCGGTACCAACGACACTCTGATTTCACATGTCCAGGCCTACCACAATGGTGACACATTGGACGTTGCGGTGGTGCCTGCCTCTTTAACTGGGTCTGCTGGATCGGGCAATACATCTGGTCGGATGATGGCTGTCGGCTGGGTCCAGCAGTAGTTGTTGGAGGTGGGGGCCTTATGGAAGGGGCAGCCATTGCATGCCTTTCTTCTCTCTCAATGAACTCATGTTCACGAGCAGCAGCCAGGACCTCGATGTGAGTGCACAGTGGACGTCCGACTAAGTTCCGGCGGATCTCTATGTTGAGACCCTGCTTGAAGCGTCGGGCTCGGGCCATGGGAGTGGCAATCATCTCGGGAGCAAAGCGGCTCAGCAGGGTGAATTGGGCATCATACTGTTCCACTGTCATGGAACCTTGTTTCAACCCAACAAATTGCGCCTGAAGTTCCATCTGAGCCTCAGGAGAAAAATATTGGGTGCGGAAAAGTTCCGTGAAAGTCACCCATTCGATCGTTCGTTGAAGACGACCTTCTTCATAGCCCCACTAAACCCTGGCTCCATCCGTTAGTTGGGACCTGTCAGTGTCCACCCAGGCATACTTTCCGATCTGAGCGGCTCACAAGTTATCTTCAGTACTTTCCAGCCATTCTTTGGCCTTCATCGGGCCATCCTCACCGTTCCAGGTCTTCAGGTGGAGGGAGCGGAATTGTTGGATGCCTCCCACAGGATGATATTCTCCTTTGATTGCTTGGACCATCTCTCGTAATGCAAGATCAGAGATCTGATGCACCATGGGAGCTGGTCCGTTGTTTGTCTGGTTGCTGGCTCCAGACTGGTCAGCTCCATTGGGGCTCTCCGAGGTGTTCCCGTCCATCTTTCGAGTGTCAAACACAAAAGACCAAAAAATAGAAAGATTCTAAGAAGGTCAATCGAAAGGTCATCATGCTAAAGGAAGGTTGATAGTGAAGAAGATCGATGGCGTTACATAATCATGATTCACGTCCTTGCGGTCCAGCGGACACGGCCAGGGAAGTGACTAAGCCAGGATCACTTACACCCAGTCTAGCTAGGTTGATCCAACAAACTTAGCCAAGCACATTGACCGGATCATGGTCCATTGAAGGAAGCTTATTATTTATATGCGTGCCATCAACACAAAAGATTTTTATTAACAACTAATTAATCCTATCAACTAGTTGAATCCTAAAAATTCAAAATTTCGGTTTTGTTAATGACTTTTATTAAGTCCAGATGGGTCAGCTCCATTGGGGCTCTTCGAAGTGTTTCCGTCCATTTTTGAATGTCGCACCTGCATTCATAGAAAGATTGTCAGCTTCGTTGAGTATCATATACAGTACATCCAGATCTTGCTATATTGTTCACGAGGTATTTAGCGTGAACCTGCATGGGCCGTCAAACTTGTAACGACCCGCTCTCGGGGCCCGTTACTTGTTTGATTTATTTGTAGGTCTGCAGTTTACCAGTGAAATCAACATAACCACAATGCAGAGACAAACAATAATACTCAAGCCAACAGACATTATTACAGTCCACAACTTTAAAAGTACAACAACAATCCAACACTCTCTCACAAAATACATGAAAAGTAAAGCGGAAAGGAAATACATCGAAGGTACATCACACATACACTCTGAATATAAAAGTCGACAGTCCCAGGATCGTGCTACGGCTCTGCAAACTCAGGAGTACCTAAGTCAACCTGTGCGTCGTCTGCGGTGCCACGGAGATGGAACCATAGGTAAGTCACAATCATTCTAGCGATAGAAAAAGAGGAGTGCACAAATATGAAGCAGGCTATAGTAAACAAGCGCGAAAAATAAGGTAAAGGCGGACATGCATGCAAGAGCGATAAGTAAAGTGCTAGTGTAGTGTGCAAAGCAAAGGTGTCGGTGCAAGTGCTAAGTGCAACAACTATGGCATGGCATATGGTAGCAGCAATATTTTAACCAGCAGGCAATGTAATATCAATAGTAGGACAACCAGGCAGATGTAGTAACACTAAGCAAGCAATAGTAAAATTAGAGCTACGTGACTTATATAGGAAGGTACAGTGTGCAACCATTGAGCTCATCTCCTGCCACAGAGGCGCTCAACCGGGCGGATCTCATTTCACTTTAGTCGGTACATTTCATTTAGACAGTCGGTACGGTGCACTGTGTAGATGGCTCGCGGTCGCTCCTACACTTTCACTAATATAAGTTTACCCCAAAAACCCAGTGCAGTGCTGATTACTTGTAAGCATTCAATTTCAATAGGATGTTCCAGCAATATGATGTCAATACAGTATATCACTCAGTCATTGTGTTGCAATACGGTATGTCAATTTTGTTGTTCCAAAATTAAAGACATTCAAAAGCGTTAACAACACTCCAAAGAGCTTTGCTTGTTGAAAAGTCAAGGCAGAACCTCAAGAGAGAATGTTAGTCTTGAGCAATGATTGAAGTCCAACAACTAAGTTACCGATTCCATGCTTCGAGCATGCGGTATTTCTATTTAGTACACTATTTTCCATTACGTACACTGTCTAAATTTCTAAGGTTAGAATTTACTGTGACTTACTCCTCGAGCTTGTCGTGGCAAGACGAGGTTGGAATTAGAGGAGTTGATATACGAGGATTAGTACCTACAAACACAAGAAGTCATTAGTTAATGGCTATACTAATTTCTATTTAATTAATTGGTCGTTTTGATTTTAAAACTGATTAAAACGGCGATGAAAAGTGTTCTAAATTTTTATATAGGCTATATATGTTAAAAATAGTTTTACTGCAAGAGAGAATATTTTTCTGAAGCTTATAATATTTTTTATAATTTTCAGAAACTCAAAAATAGCTTTAAAACCCAAATTATTTAAGTTTGAAAAATGGTTCTGGGAAAAGTAGGCATCTGATCAAGATAAGACCAGCGCCATTGGGTCCGGAATATTGTTTCCGATTTTGTGGAGCTAGCCTCACATTTTTCTGGGGCATATATATTAAGTTATGGATTTTATACCATAAAACCCTGTTATTAATTATTTAAAAATACGAAATACGAAATAATTCTCGTATTTACGAAAATGCCATTGAGGCAATTCACGCACCCACCGTCGACAGCAGCGGGTGAAGGGCTTCGCCGTCTGAGCTTTGGGCGACGGACGGCGGGGCGAATCGTCGGCGGGCGACGGGGAGCGGCGGCGTCGAGGTCGGGGCGGTGCCGTCAAGGCCGGCAAGCGGCGCGGGCCTCAGAGCGGCGAAGTCGGGCGGTGTCTGCACGGGTGGCGCTGCGAGGAGGCAGCAGCGCGCTCGGGGGCGCTGACGGCGGTGCAGGGAGGCGGGCTCGGAGGCAGAGGCGTCTGCGAGGGGGGTGAGGCCGTGGCGGCACTGGGAGCAGCACGGCGGCGGTCTTCGTTTGGCGCTGCAACGGGGGTCTTGTGGCGAGGCGGTGGTCGGAGAAGTGGCGGAGGTGCGGCGGTGGTCGGAGCCTGGAGGGAGGGGCGGAGAGAGAGAGAGGGGGGGAGATAGAGAGAGGGAGAGTGAGCGATAGAGAGAGAGTGCGAAAGTGAGATAAAGCGCGGTAACAGCCTGGGCTTTTGAACGTGAACTGGAAGAGAGAGAGATAGCTGCTGTGAGGGTTAATACCAAAGGGATGGGGTTTTTTTATAGTATTAGTGAATGACAATGGTGTAATTAGGGGAGACAAATCCTTTAATGGGGGAAAGAGCATTGGATCTGAATCATTTCAGATCCAACCAACAAAACGGTGGTTAATTAGGGTGGTTGGGGGATTAGGGTAGATGTAAGTGGGTAAAAGTTAATTAGTAAGTGTAATTAGTGAAAACCGGGGGAAAACAAGCCCGTTTTCGCATACGACTCCAAAAAATTACGAAAACATACCCACAAGATCGTATCGACGTGAGGATCACGAATGCAAGATCCGTTTTGGGAATTGAGCTACGGAAAAACTAGTTTTAGGCCAAAACGTTTAGAAAGCGGGTTTGTGGGTTCTAGGTTGAAATGATATCAAAAAATTACGAAATTAATGTGGGGATCCCTAAATGATCATAGGATGCTATTGTAGAAGTTTAAAAAATTTTTGAAGATGTTTGAATAGAAAATTAATTCTTTAAGTCAAAATGGTAATAATTGAAAATGAATTTTTATCAGAATTGTTTTGGGTATTTGAGGAAATCTGAAATTACTGAAATACAATATAATAAGTCTATTGCTTCAAAATATTTTTATAGAAAATTTTGAAATCATTTAAAACTTCTGATCAACCATTACAAAATACCTTTTAAAATGAAATTACGTTAAATACTTAATTTAAGTGTATTGGAAAAATACAGGCCGTTACACTGAGTCTTCACTGGAGGGGAGGGTGCGAGCCCGTAGCTCGGCCCTATCTCTTCTCCGGTTTGGGTGGCAAAGCTCCGTAAGCTTGCCCCGGAGTCTTCACTAGAGGGTAGGGTGCGAGCCCGTAGCTCGGCCCTAGCCCTTCTCCGGTTTGAGTGGCGAAGCTCCGTAAGCTTGCCCAGGATTCTTCACTGGAGGGGAGGGTGCGAGCCCGTAGCTCGCCCCTAGCCCTTCTCCGGTTTGGGTGGCAAGGACGGATCCTGCCCCGGAGTCTTAACTGGAGGGGAGGGTTCGAGCCCGTAGCTCGGCCTTAGCCCTTCTCCGATTTGGATGGCAAAGCTCCGTAAGCTTGCCCCGGAGTCTTCATTGGAGGGGAGGATGCGAGCCCGTAGCTCGGCCCTAGCCCTTCTCCAGTTTGGGTGGCAAGGACGGATCCTGCCCCGGAGTCTTCACTGGAGGGGAGGGTGCGAGCCCGTAGCTCGGCCCTAGCCCTTCTCCGGTTTGGGTGGCGAGGACGGATCCTACTCCGAAGTCTTCACTGGAGGGAAGGGTGAGAGCCCGTAGCTCGGCTCTAGCCCTTCTTCGGTTTGGGTGGAAAAGCTCCGTAAGCTTGCCCCGGAGGCGTCACTGGAAGGGAGGGTGCGAACCCGTAGCTTAGCCCTAGCCCTTCTCCGGTTTGGGTGGCGAAGCTCCGTAAGCTTGCCCCGGAGTCTTCACTGGAGGGGAGGGTGTGAGCCCGTAGCTCGGCCCTGGTCCTTCTCCGGTTTGGGTGGCAAGGACGGATCCTGCCCCGGAGTCTTCACTGGAGGGGAGGGTGCGAGCCCGCAGCTCGGTCCTAGCCCTTCTCTGGTTTGGGTGGCGAAGCTCCGTAAGCTTGCCCCAGAGTCTTCACTGGAGGGAAGGGTGCGAGCCCGTAGCTCGGCCCTAGCACTTCTCCGGTTTGGATGCCGATGCTCCGTAAGCTTTCCCCGAGTTTTGAGAGTGTTCGAGGGAAACTGAAATTTTCAAATGGAAACGGCAAAGTTTGAAAATATGCTGGAAAGGGAGATGATTTTATTAAAAATCACGAAGTTATTGATAGTATTTTAGCAAGTGCTCCGCATTCCATGGGTGTACCAGTTCGCCATTGTCCAGGGTTGCCAGTATGCAGGTGGTCGGCTCGATGATGTCGATGATCTCATAGGGGCCCTCCCACTTTGCTGTAAGCTTTCCTCGGCGAGCGATCTCTGGTTTGAAGGTTGTGTCCCTGAGGACTAGGTCGCTGATCCTGAAACTCTACTTCTTCACTCGGGAGTTGTAATGCCGAGCCATCCTCTGGCTATGCCTGACGAGATTTATCAGAGCTCGGTCCATTACTTCATCGACGAGCTCGAGGTTGAGGTCAAGGCCCTCAATGTTGATGTCCTCGTCAAAGTATCTGAGACGAAGTGTTTCTTCTCTCACTTCTACAGGGACAACCACTTCCGCCCCGAATGCAAGCATAAACGGGCTCTCTCCGATCGACGCCTTGTAGGTCGTGCGATACGACCAAAGGATGCCCGGTAATTTGTCTACTCAAGATCCAAGCGCGTCGCCGACCTTCTTCTTTAGCGGGCCCAATATGCACTTGTTTGCTGCCTCTGCCATCCCATTACACTGCAGATGCGCCACGAAAGCGAAGTGGAGCTTGATCCCCCAATCCGAACAGAAGTTTCGGAAGTCTGCGCAGTCGAACTGCCTCCCGTTGTCTGTCACTATAGAGCGAGGTACCCCAAAGCGACATATAACGAACTTCCAAATGAAGTTCTTCATATCCTTCCATATGATGCATGCCAATGGTTCGGCTTCGACCCACTTGGTGAAGTAGTCGACGGCGACGACGAGATATTTCCTTTCTCCGGACGCCTTCGGGAAAGATCCGAGGATGTCGAGTCCCCATTTGGCGAAAGGGATCGGACTGACGATGGGGACCAGGTCAGCCGGTGGAGTAGTAGTATGTTTGCAGAACTTCTGGCACTCCACACATTTCTAGACATACTGAGATGCGTCACGGATCATGGTCGGCCAGTAATACCCTTGACGCACCACTTTGTGGACGATGGTGCGCCCGCCATAGTGGTTTCTGCAGAGGCCTTCGTGCACCTCGCGGATGACTTGTTCGGCCTGGTCCGGCCCCAGACATTTCAAGTAAGTTAAGATGTCGAACCTTGCACGGTGCTTGCAGTAAAGCACGCCACTGAAGATTACGAACGACAGGGCTCGCCTTTCAATCTTCTTCGCTTCGACCTGATCCTCGGGCTGGGCCCCCGTCTCCAGGTAGGTTATTATCAGGCTCATCCAGGTCGTCGTCTGGCTGCCACACATTAGCTGACCCTCCGCAATGGTAGGTGTCAGCAGGTTCTCGACGTAGATGGCCTTCCCAATCTCGGTCGGGAAAGAGGAGGCCAGCTTCGATAAGGCGTCGGCTCGGAGATTGTTGGAGCGAGGTAGATGTTGTACTTTCGATTTCTTGAACCTCTGAAGCTCGGCCTGCACACGCTGTAAATAACGCTTCATCAGCTCTTCTCGGGCCTCGAAACTCCCTTGGATCTGTTGGACGATGAGCCTCGAGTCTCTCAGAAGCAGCACATTTGTTGCCCCCATTGCTCGGCATAGCTTCAACCCGTTGACGGCGGCTTCGTACTCCGCTGCATTGTTCGTCGCCGAGAAGTTGAAACGGAGTGCATACTCCAACAGGCATCCATCGGGGGTTTGGATGACGATGCCCGCTCCACTTCCGGACCCCGTAGCCAAGCCGTCGATGTGAATTAGCCATAATTCACCATCTCCTCCCTGAGCGGATGTCGTGGGTTCCTCGACTTCTGGCGGTCTTTGACATGCTACGGCCGATTGAGCTCCTGATGGGCCCTCGGGAAGTTCTTCGATGGTGCACTCTACCACGAAGTCCACTAGCGCTTGGCCCTTGATCGCCGTTCGGGCTCGGTAGATGATGTCGAACTCACTGAGCTCGACGCTCCAATTCAGCATTCTCCCCGATCGCTCCAATCTCTTCAAGTTCTTATCGAGTGGGAGATTGGTGTAGACAATGACGGTGTGAGCCTGGAAGTACGGCCGTAACTTCCTCGCTGTCGTTACTAGGCAGTAAGTGACCTTCTCTATGGGGCTACAACAGGTTTTTGCATCTCGGAGCACCCGGCTCTCATAGTAGACAGGCCGTTGCACACCCTTCTCTTCTTTGACTAGGGCCGAACTGACAGCTTCTTCATTGGCGGAGAGATATAAGCCCAGCTGCTCTCCCTCCTCCGGCTTTGCAAGCAGCGACGAGCTCTGCAAGTAGGCCCGCAACTCTGCAAATGCCTGGGCATAGGAGTCGTCCCATTTAATCACCTTCCTGACGTCCTTCTTTGCGGCGAGTGCCCGCCGCAAAACTTTGAAGAAAGGGAGCGACCTCTCTGCGGATTTCGACAGGAATCTCCCTAGCGCGGCGACCCTGCCGTTCAGCCTTTGTAAGTCTCGAATGGTTCGAGGCTCTGCCATATTGACGAGGGCCGATATCTTGTCCGGGATTGCCTCAATTCCTCGCTTCGTAATCATGAAGCCGAGGAATTTTCCAGATTGCACGCCAAACACGTACTTTGCAGGGTTGAGCCTCAGGTTGTAGCGGCGCACCTTCCAGAAAGTCTCCTACAGGTCGGCAAGGTGGTCCGGGGCCTCCTTGCTTTTGACCAACATATCGTCGATGTAGACTTCAAGATTCCGCCCGACTTGAGAGCTGAAAATCTTGTCCACCATCCGCTGACCGGCATTCTTCAACCTAAACGACATCTTTGTATAACAGAAGGTGCCCTTGTCGATGATGAAGGATGTCTTCTCCTCGTCGACCTATGCCATTGGGATTTGATTGTAGCACAAGAACGCATCCAGGAAGATCAGTAGTTCGTAACCCGATGCCTGATCGACCAAGTGATCTATACTTGGCATTGGGAAGCTGTCCTTCGGGCACACCTTATTGAGGTAAGTGAAGTCGACGCACATGCGCCACTTTGGCCTTCTTCACCATGACGATGTTGGCGAGCCACTTCGGGTAGCTCACCGGCCTGATAAACTTGGCTTTGAGGAGCCGCTCCACCTCCTCTTCTGTCGCCCTCATCTTCTCCCCTCTGGAGCTCCTCTTCTTCTGCCTGATCGGGCGAGCTTCCGGGTCCGCGTTCAGCTTGTGGGCGATCACTGCAGGATCGACTCTGGGCATGTCCGAGGGCGACCATGAGAAGATGTCGGCATTCTCTCTGAGGAGATTAATGAGTCTTGTCCTCAGAGCGGCCGGGAGCTTTGTACCGTTGGAAACGGTCTTGCCCTCCTCCGCGGACACGGGCACTTCTTCAATTTCCTCTGTCGGGGTCGGTCGTTGGTCGCAGTAATCCTCCCGCTCATCGAGGAGATCGACCGTCAAGGCCTGTTCCGGCACCTTATGCTTGGTGGACCCGATGTAGCAGCTCCGAGACAGCTTCTGGCTACCCCGTACTTGCCCCACCCCTCGCAGGGTCTGAAATTTCACCATTTGATGCAGCAAGCTAGGGAGAGCTTCAATGGCGGTCATGTAGGGCCGCCCTATGTTTCCATTGTACAACGACACAATGTCGACGACAACGAACTGTGTCATGCGTTGCGCCGTCTGACAAAAGCATGGCTGACATGCCAGATCCTGACATCCTCGTCCGAAGCTTCCACCGACAGATGGGCCAGTTCTGCACGCCGAGTCAGCGTGCCAGGTCAGCCACACACAACCATCCCCGTCGGGTATAAATACCCTCTTACCTCCATCGAGGAAAGGGGTTAGCCAATTAATTCAGAATCTCATTACACACACACACAAGGGCAAAGGTCTTCCATATCTTTGTTCTTCCACGATAGCTCGTCATGTAAGGTCGACTCACTCTTAGTCCGACCTACGTGCCTAGCCCCTGATTTTAAGCCCTAATACTAACTTAGGCATCGGAGAGGCTAAGGGTTGGACCCCAACCCGGCCTTTCTGACGAGCTGCTCCTTGTGCAGGCGAGCTCGTCTTCACAGGTTGCGCTCAACTCCCACCTCCGACAGTGCGATTTGTGGGCGGAGTCCTCGCGGAACAGATCCTGTGGTGGGCCTTCGCAGCGCGCTCAGACTCGTCACTACACTCATTACTTGTCAAATAGCCTACCATATCACATCTAAATCATAACTACTATGACCTTGGTTCATATTAATATAAATTCATTGTACGTGAGTTCCACCCGCCACAGTTGGTATTATTATTATTAGTGGGAAATGAAGGACCCGCCATAACGGTACATGCAGGTGTAGGTGGGACATGCTGCCCATCACACAGCAGAGCAGCATGGAGACCCAAACTGGAACAAATTAGCAACAGAATTCTCCTGATAAAAAAATGAAACAGACGTGCAAGTCCATCAGATCCATTGTGATGAGCTAGCACGGATCATAGAAAATTGATGAGCTCCTCGTCGCGCTCGAACCTCATCATCTCTTTCTCCTCGAGTGACACCCAAGCTTCAATCCCTCCCCCTGGAGCTTCCCCTCTTGCCATCAACACCACAATATTCTTCCCGTTCAAATCGCCGACGGTCACCCAGATGGGCTTCCCCCACCCAAAGTCTGCTCCATAGAGCGAGGAGAACCGCACCCAACTACTGAACTCATACTTACAGTGTGACACATCAGCACTGCCGGTCTCTTTCTTTACTTGTTTCAAAGCATCACTCACCCCCTCCAACATCAACGACCACCCGTCTCTTGATCGATACCTCGCCACCCTCTTCTCATTGATCTCCTTTATCGCCGCGCTCATTTTCTCCTCGGACCTCGCCCTGGCTCGTTCCATGTTGCCGTCCTCATCCCCCTCCTCCTCGAGGCGGTCCGATGGCGCCACGAGGCACCAGAGATTCCCGAATAACTCCTCCGATAACGCAGTTCCCCGTCCCCGCATGTTAACAAGGATACATGCGACCGTAGAGTGATGCATCATGTTCTCTTTGTTGGCCCTCACGCAGCAACGCCAGATGAGTGCGATCACCGCCTGAACCCGCGTCAGATGCGGGAGGGAGGAAGACGTTTTCAATTTGCGGATGGCCGACTCCTTGATGACGAACATCTTGGCGACCACTCGCTCTTCTTCTATGGGTTGATCATTTTGTTGGATATTCAGCCCTGCAGCAGTCGTCCAGTCGGTGTTATACCAGCTTTTGTCCTCGGAACTGGGCTGCGCAAAATAGGATGCCGCACCGAGGTCGACAGGAACATCGTAGCCGCGGCCACATGCGATTGCCACCCACGCATCGATGAACATTGCGGCAGAATGGCCGTCGGCAACCTTATGAGAGAAGCAGCAACCGATGGCCATTCCGCCACACAACGCGAAGGTAGTGATCTGAATGTTGAGGAGGGGGCCGCACCTGTTCTTGGAACATGACAGGTGGCTGCATGGTAGTAGCCTGTGGAGAGAGCGGGCGTCGACGTTCGGGACGTCGGATGAGGAGTAGCAGGGGATGAGATGGGGGAGTGGGGAGTCGGCCACCGCCCGGGCTTCGAAGAGGCCGATGCCGCCGTCGTTGCAGTCGACGGACGTGAGTTCGTGGTTTAGCCTTCCGGCCAAGGGGTAAAAGGTGGTTAGGGCCCGCGACAGGGAGCGTTTAAGGGTGGGGAGATAGCTGGGATCGGGGTTCGAGTAGAAAAGCAGGAAGGGAACATGATCGTCATCATGAGGGATTCGGTCGAGCCACGAGAGCTTGTAAGTACGGAGATGAGGAGGAGTCGGGGTGAATGGCTTGACAGTCTCTCCCCACTTAGTGACTTCCACATCCCACATCTTTGTTTCTTCTTCTCCTCCTCCTCCTTCTCTCTCTCTCTCTCTCTCTCTCCCCCCGTTTCTTTTCTTCTTTTCTTTTTCTGCCCTTTTCCCCTCTACTCCCCAATTTTGTGTTCAATATATAACCGCAGCAGCAAAGTGAGGATGGCGTGGTTTGAGTTGCACCATGTCATGTGATCCTCATGGTTGTATGAAATATGAAAATGGCTAGTGTTGGCTACCTCATGGTCCATATGATACTAAAGGAAGAATATGACTTTGCTATGTTTCAAAATCTCGGCATTAATTAATTATGATTTTTTCAAAATGTATTCTTTTAAAGGGGATGTATAGACGGCGCATTTAACACTGCAGTTGGGAAAAAACAAGTAACGGGCCTGTCAATCAACCTAATTTGTTAACTGCAGGCCAGACAACCACTTGTTATTTTCCCCAAAGCGTGCATATATCCTTATCAACGATTATTGACCTGCTTGCTTGAAATTGAAAAGACTTGAGAGCCTTGATTTCCATTTCATAATAATACATGATTTAATGGAGACGATGGCTCTTCACCGGTCTTAATGGAAGAAAAGGATACACACGGCCCGCCTTAAACATTTAGTCTGATTGTTGCGGTTGCGGTTGTGTAAACATGATTTCCTAACAAATCATATTTACATGCTGCATATATATATGGTGCAATGCCAAAATGATCATGATCACACATCCAACATCTACAACTTGAATGTCACCCATATGAACACGTGCTTCTGGTGAGCGAGCGTATCCAACAAGATATGTAGACACGACGTTACAATATAAATGTCCATAGCGTATAGTGTAAGAAAATTGCTATATACACTGACCGGTGTATATAGTCTTTTATTGGCAAAAAAGTGTGGGAATCAAATCAGCATCAAGTCTATTCCCACTCTATCTCTTCTGTTTTTAGCAAAGAAATGGCACAAACTCTTGCATACACCCTCTTTGACCGGTGTATATAGTCCAACCCTAGTGTAAAAGCCAAGCATATTTTAGCCGCATTTTACCTTCCCTGGGAAACACGCGAGTAAAAGCGAGTGTATATCTCGTTCATTACAAATAAAGTTGTACCTTATCCCATCTCGGTTAAATCTTCGTCTACCACACTCAATGCGAACTCATTGCTTTAACCAATTTCTTGTATGCAAAATGGAGGAGTTATTGAATCCTTCCTCCCATATTCTCTGGCTTTCCAACTACTTTTTTCACTCATTTTTTGTTCTCTTCCTAATTACTAAACAATCCCCAAGTTTTTTTAGTGAGAAATGTGGAGGCTCAGCTCCTGTGAATTACAAAAGAAAACGTTAACCAGATACAAGTCGGGCAAATGAGACCCGAGCCATATCAATCGTAATGAATACATAGGTGGAGGGAAGTCGCATAGTTTCAGACCAATAGGGAGCGATAACCACTCTTTGACGAGCCAATATGCACAATATTTGGCTTCCATGTAGTCATGGGTGATAGCGGCTGTCCAATTTATTTTCAACGTGCTCCAAACTAGCTTCATGAGTGGATGATCGGTGATTCATTCAGTGGTTGATTTTTGAAATTTCTCTGCCAATATCTTATAATCCAATCTCATCAACAAACATGAGATACCACACTTTTGCACCTTACTCCTATCAATCCGCTGGGGTCTCCAGGTGTTAAGCTCAACCATATCACTGATCAGATGTGACCGGTTGTCTATACAAAAGATCAAAGATATGAGGGGACATGGGTCTTCTCGTTAGCACACCCATCTAGTTGGATTGAACTTTTGCAAGATCCACATTGATGGCCAGAAATTTCTGTTTCCCCTTCATTTTATTCATGGTGTGCATTAGTTCATGATCAATCACAATATTATCTTGGATATGCCTTTCCAGGGATAAAACTCGATAGGACTTTTGAGACCAACTTAAGAAGTAACGATTTCAACCTATTGACCATTATCTTTGTTATGTTCTTACAGCCAGGTCACATTGCAGAGGGAGATGGGCCAGAATTGATGGATAAACAAAGTATGTTTTATCTTGGGGATGAGAATTAACTGGGTTTGGTTAATTTCGTCTATATGTCTATTCGAAATTATAGCTTCCTTAACCATTTGTCAAATTGTTTCCCCACAACACCCCAATGTGCATTGAAACTGTCAGGACCAGGTGTCTTTAAGGCACCTATACCTGAAACAGCAGCTAGAATTTCCCAGTCAGGTACATCTTTGCTGAAATTTTCTCTTATATCATTACTCGGATTCGAGAAACTTGACAGAGTAACCAATTTTGCATCCTCCCCACTTTCTTCAAAGTGAAGGGAACCGAAAAAATTGTTGGCCGTCATCCTCTGTAAGCCATTCAGCCTCTTCCGAATACAACCCCCTTCTTCTTAGAGTATTGGTCAGATAGAATGAGGTATTTCTGCCCCCTCTCCAATCCACTCCACTTTCGATTTTGATAACCTTTTAGCGATCAAGGGGCCAGGGCATAACTGAGAAATAGTAATCAAAAAGCATCAAAGGACCTCCTTTAATAACCTTTTGACGATCTTTTGGACAATAAAAAAAAATCGAATAGACATTGTTTCCTATATCAATCATTTCAAAAGACCCATTCAATTTCTGGATCCCCTTTAGCCTATTATTCACAAAGACATACCCTACTTGTTTCCCTATTAACTTGATAACCACATCTTCCTTCCACGGCGAAATCAAATTCTCTTCCACTGGTGGGTCGACCGTTACCATTGGTTTCTATCTGCATATATCTCCAACCCATCCCTCCAAATTTGGAGGGATTGGGTGGAATATTCCTAAAATATTCCACAAATGGAGGGTGAAAATGGAGGGAGCTTCAACCCAACCCTCCATTTTTCTTATTCATCTTATCATTAATACTATGATAAATTAAACATTCCATTGTTATTAATATTATCTTGTGAAACAACTGTGTATTTCATACGAAACAAATGAGAACCAAGTATGTACACCATGAGAAACAAGTGTATACTTCATATGAACAGCATGAGAACCAAGTATGTACAGCTACATCATATGAACCAAGTGGGTACATCATATGAACCAAGTGGGTGCATCAGAGGAACCAAGTGTGTTCATCATATGGAACAAGTGGATACATCATATACACCAAGTATGTACATCATATGAAACAAGATACAACGGTGTACAGAATGTGATACAACTATGTACAGAATGTGATACAACTGATACAACTGTGTACAAAATGTGATACTTTTGAGTACAGAATGACATCCAAATAGTAGCATTAGATAGTGTATCAGCATTAGTTGTCGTTTCAACATTGGATGACATATCAAATAGTAGCATTGGATGGTGTATCAGCATTAGATGCCATGAATAGTTTGACCACATTGGATTCTCTTTATAGCATTCTTATAAATAGTAGCATATTTATATTGTTAGATCACAACTCTTCTTACAATATTAGGTTTATTTTTCATCTTGAATAGCTGCTATTCGAGGAAAGGCATTCAGCCAACAAGAGGATCAAGCATTGTGTGAGGCATGGCTTCAAATCTCCCAAGATCCAATCCTAAATACAAATCAAAAGAAAGATAAGATGTGGCAAAGAGTCGCAACCGCATTCAATGAAAAGGTAGGAGATGAAAGCAGAACAAACATATCTTTGAAAAGTCGTATGGAATATATTAAGAAGTCTATAAACAAATTCCGAGGTTGCATACGACAAATCGAGCGACTAAATCAATATGGCTCTTCAGAATTGGATATAGTAAATATTTAATTTTAAATTTGGATTTCATTTCCATTTTCATTTTATCAATTTCTGACATTTTGATCATTATTTTGCTTAAATTATTTTGGTTAGTTTGCGAAAGCTATAACTATGTATGTTGAAATATGCGGAGAAAAGAAAGGATTTCAGCTTAATCATGTTTGGTCGATCCCCAAAGATGCTGAGAAGTGGGCGGAACCAAAAGCTGCATGTTCAAGGCATGGTTTCTGTTCATCAGATGCGAACTTAGAGACCGCAATGGATGGCAACACAGGTAGTGAAGATTTTCTAACTATGGGTGATAACCAGTCTCCTACTAACATTTCAGCAAGTTGGCCTAACGGAAGAAAGAAGGAAAAGCTGAAAAGACGGCAATCAATGGAGTTTAATTCAGAGGAGGAAATTATTTCTAACATGAAGGAAATGACTGAGAAAGGTGAGGTTGGTATGGAAAAAATGCAACAGATAATGATGCTAAAACTTGAAAATGAAAAGATAAAATTAAAACTGCAAGCTAAACAAATGGATCAATGTGAACGTCAATTAGCTCTTCAGCGCGATATTGAGGACATGAAAATTTTGAAGATAAATTGAAGTAAGATTGTTGATCCAAAGGAATGCGCATACTATCAAAGGAAGAAACAAGAAATTGTTAACAGAAACGAATAAATATTTCCTTCGAATGATATGCAAGGATTTTTCCAGCTCCTTAGAGGATCAGGAGGATTTTCACAATTTGCAGGTGGCTCTGGATGTGTAGGAGGACATGCGTATGGAGATCCAATGGGTGATCATGAAGGAAGTGGCACTTACGACAATATTAATCTATCGGACTTTTAAATTATGAATATGTTGGTTTTCGACATGTTATGTATGTTTGTCTTTATTTATTAGAATGTTATGTTTGAATGTCATTTCCTTCGGGGCGGTTTAAATAGATCCACATATGTTTCAATATTCTAATTTATATTTTTAACTTCAATTTAATAAGTTATTATTTTAATAATATAAAAAATATTAAATATTAGGCTTACTTTAAAGCTCTCAATCGATGCCTTTCTAATTATAAATTATTAAATTAAAATATATTAAGATAATAATAATAATAATAATGGAATGTTTAATTTATCATAATATTAATGATAAGATGAATAAGAAAAATGGAGGATTGGGTTGGAGCTCCCTCAGTTTCCCACCCTCTATTTGTGGAACACATCCTTCTAAATTTGGAGGGATTGGTTGAAGATGCTCTGAGTCGCCACAATTGAGTTTTGCTCTGTTCCGACAATCTCCATTTCTTTTGCACTTGCTTTTAAGGGGATTTAACAAAAATTATTATTAAGAAGAAGAAGAGTAGCAAGGATGGCTGACCTGATTGAAGGACGAAGAGATCAATTTGATGGCAGAAATCGAAGGTCGGCTTCGGGCTATTTAGAGGAAAACCCCAGCTCTTCGTCGCGCCTACCTTAGCACCTTATCCTTAACATGAACTATTTTCTCCCTTAAAGTAACAGTCTCCAAGTTTAAGATACAAGTACATAGCTATACACGAGCATCTGCGACTAGAAAAAATTGCAGCTAAAAATGGTAAAGATAAGGCGTGGGTCGTGAAAGCTTGACATACCAAAACAAAAATAAATAAATAAAGGGGTTTTAACATATTCTTCCCTTAAATTTTGCATATTTTGATATATGTCCCATAAAAATTCGTATTTGCTCTCATATCCCTCAAATAGTAAACGTTAACCTTAATAATCCATGCATCCTGCATTCTCTACATCCTGTTAAAAAGTTTTTAACTGAAATTACATTAATTAACGATTAAATAATGATTACAGTTAATTAATTAAGACATAAACTTTAATTAACTATTAATCCCCCCCCCATTAATCATCCCCCCCCCCCCCCCCCCCCCCCCCCGAAAAAAAAGCCTAGGGGAGGAGGCGCCACTTCCTCCCGAAAGCCCAGGGGCCTCATCGTATGAGGAGGGCCCCCCGAAAGCCCAAGGGAGGAGGCAACTCCTCCTCCCCCTCCTCGTCTAAAGAGGATGGGAAGGAGGCGCCGAGGAGGCGGGGGAGGAGGAGGAGCCTCCTCCCCCCTCCTCCCCCGAAAGCCCAGGGGAGGAGCCCGCCCCCCTCCTCAGACGAGGACCCCCGAAAGCCCGGGGGAAGAGGCAAGAAGGTGCCTCCTCCGCCCTAGAAAACCCAGACGACAACCCAACCCCTCAAGACACACACACACGAAAAGCTCGTAAACCCTAACCCTAACGGAATAGCCCCATTTCCGTTAGATTTTAACAGAAAGTTAGAGAGAATGACTATTAAAGTTAAAAGTTTAAGTTTTAAAGGACTTACGAGAAAAAACACATATTTAAGGAATATATCTGTATATGCAAAAAAAACCCTTAAATAAATAAACAAACAAACATTCTAAACTCATGGAACAATTCCAAAGGCTATATTCACAAACAAATCAAATAACAAAACGAAAGAAAGAGAAATAAAAGAATAAAAGAGCTAAGGGCAAAGAGCATTAAAGCAGCCAAAAACAAGGAATTTAGAATTTGTTAACTTGCCATGATTAAATGAGGCCAATGGAACGTGTACTTTTATTTGCTTAGAAACCGAGTAAAGCCCCAGATCAGATTTGAGAAGACAGATAAGCCAGCTGCCCATTTCATGTTAGGCTTCTTCTTCTGTATGCTGCAATTGCTATCAGAAGAATTAGCCTGGGAATGGAGCACAGATGGAGATTATATAACTCAGTTCTACAATTACATTAACATGATAGACACAACTTAACGGGAAAAAAAATTAGAATCAGCAGAATAGGCAATGCCATCTCACGCCGTATCTGAATTAGCGCTATTGGTCAGAGGATGCCAGAGGACCAGGCAACTGAATGTTTGGTTTAGGCTGGTGATTTGAACTGGAGTCGTCACTGTGCTTCCGAGATGCAAGCCTTTCCTTCCCAGCCTGCGAGGGAAGTTTCATTGGATGAAGATGGATTTCGCCAAGGTCTGATTCTGGCTTCCTCTTCAACTTCTTCACATCATCAACGGCAGTTTTGCTTCCGTTGTCCATGACCATGCTTGTTCTACTGCTTACTCGAGCCTTGTCATGATGCTTTGATACATGGTGTCCAGATTCAGTCAGTTGTGGAGATGGTTCAATCAGTCTGCCTGATGTTGAAATGGGCTGATTGGTGGTAACCTTTTCCGTAGGAGCAAGTATCTGAGCAGCAGAATCAGTGGCTGATCTCTGCTGTTCGGATTGTACTTGAGCACCCAGACCTGTCCCCTCTATCCTAGCCGCAGTAGCCAGCTTCTTCCTCTTGATTCTTTCTTCTTCGCGGGCCTAACAGAATGAGACACATGAGACGGAAGATTCTTTATGCATGAACAAGAAGGCAACGAGTTAGGGCATAGTATTCTGTGCATGTTCTCCCCTGTTGCACGTTTGTGGTCATTTAGTAGCTTTACCACCTATTCTTGTTATACAAAATTAAAACAGAGCTACTACGAATATAAAATGACCCCCCCCCCCCCCCCCCCCAAAAAAAAAAAAAAAACAAACAAAAAAAAACAAAAAAAACAAAACAAAACCCAAGAGAATGCAGTAATTTATAGCTTACACCAATGTTGAACACTTCTAAAGCCTACGTAACAAATGTTTCAGTTGTCGTCTTCACAACTATGGTGAAGTCAACATACACCTGGCAGTCTCGGGTCACATGGATAATAACTGCTAATACATGATACAAATGATAAGATCACTGGGATGTATCTGGTATCTATGTATACATGTGCAGGCCTGATAATTAAAATAATGTGTTGTGAAAGACGACACATAAAGTTATTATCCACTTCCACTATACATAATACAAACCATGGTTTGCAATGTAAATTGAGTGAAAATTACATAATGTGTACCAAAAGTTTTAAATTTTCATTTTGGATACACCTTTTTCTTCTTATTCTTTTGTTTGTTGTTGTTTGTTTGTGCAATTTCCTCTCCAAAGCATCTATTTCTGAACAGAAAATGAAGAAGTTGAACAGGACGGCAATCAACCATCTGGCCCTCAAATTACATTAACAATTTATTTTGTTTTGAAAGTTGGGAGTTCGAGATGAGGAATCAGAAAGTGAAGGTATCTAAAAACTAGGGCAGAAAAGGACAGGAGAAAGAAAGGTGTATGAAGTAAAATAGAGAGAAGGGGGAGCATTCGATCCTGTTGGGTTTAGATGGAAGCCTCTTTGATTTGGATTGGGTTGATGGCGAGTTGGGTTTAAAAAGAAGGAGACATGAATATTTTCATCCAAATATTTGTACACGACATTCTTTCATCTAAAGATTTGTCCATGTGAACTGCAGGTGATGGGCTCTCTTTTTAAAAAATGAAAAATGAAAAGACGAAAAAGAATTAATGGCCTCTAACAGAATTGAATTTGGGTACCCATATTGAACCATACAAACTTTGGATACTCAAAACAAAAGTCACATCAACATTTAGGCTAATTTTCAAAAAACTACCTTTGTGTTTCATCGTTTTCCCCAAAAAAAACTACATTGAATTTTGCAGATAACAATAAACTACCTTGAACTTTACTTTTCCTAAGTTAGTTCTCTAAATCGTTACACAATAAAGGTAGCTTTTTGAAATATCATTCAAAGATTCAAAGATTGATGTGATTTTTTGAGACTTATAAAATATTGATGGAAGTAATTTGAGTATGTTTAGTAAGATCGAGGTAGTTTTTTTTTGTTAACGTATGATACTAAATTGGGAAAAGTAAAGGTCAAGATAGTTTTTTGTTATTTTCACGTTCCGAATATTATTTTAGGAAAACGGTAAAACATAAAGGTATTCTTTTGAAAATAAGGCACACTTTTAATACACATAATGTAATTTACATTTGATTGATCGAACAATGTCATTAGCCTAACAAGCATCCAAGAATAGAGAGGACAAACAACTTGCTTAAATATTACAAATTTGACATAAGAAATGACGTGCAATATTCACCTTTGATTTACACAAATGATTCCAACATAGCCCAGTTTATGTTAATGCCACTAAAAAGAAGTCTCGTCAATTCTGCCGATCGAAAATAATGGTTATTTACTTCGGATTCCCTATGGTATGTCATATATAAAGAGACGGAAAAGAATGATCACTAGTGTCTTAACATTTAGGATTGTGTTAGATCTGGTCCATTATGGGGGGACTTGGGCATTTGGGTAATTAGACTATTAGTTAAATGATTATAAATAGGAGGGGAGGCCGGCCGGTCCTATCTATGCTTATTTTTGATAATTTGTGATTGAGATGAGAGATCTCCTAGTTCCTCGGGAAGGTGCAGAAGTCCCTTATTAATCGACGTCTTGGGAGGGCGATTACCCCTACAATTGTATCATTTGTCCATTTATTTTCAGTTTATTCTAATAAAATTGCAGATTTCCTTTTGGTTCCTATCAATTTGGTATCAGAGCATCACGATCCATGGCGGCGACAACGAGATCCAAAGATAAGTTTGAAGCTTTGGAGGAAAAATTTAAAGGGTGAGATCGTGGGCATAAGGAAACCCTAGTGGCGCATGAAGAACGATTGACGAAGATCGACAAAACGATGAATCAACACACGGAAGCCCTATCAAAAATCATCTTTCAACTTGCGGAGATCTCATCAAAATTAAACGGTGGAGAGGCGATCCCAAAAACAGCGACAAAGGTGGCTCCTTTGGATAAGGGAAAGCACATAGCGCAAGATTTGGAAGGCGGAAGGCTCACGGATCTCGACATCAGCGACCCGGAAGCAGATGAGGGGTGCCAGAGGGCCGGTGACCCAAGCCGCGGCCGCCAGCTGTAGCAGACAACCCGTGCGGGCCCCGGGGCTTCCCCCCAGGGCCGTGCGGGCCTGGAGGAGGACCTGGAGGTCCCGGCGACCCTTCGCCAGGGCCGCCGGAGCCCCGCCGGCCACCGGGCATTCCGGTGGCCCCGTCGGCCCTCGCCAGGGCCACTGGGGGCTTGACAGAGACCGACAGCCTCATGAGGCCCCTTCCTGGGGCCGCCAGGGCCCTGCCGTGCCCCGACACCCCAGAGTGGCCGGTGGTTAAGGTTTGATATCTTGGTTTTAATCTAGTATTGGCCGGTGGTTGGTGGTGGCTAATAGTATTGGGATAGGATGTATAAGCGATATCGGGTGATGTGTATTAGAAGTATCTTACTTAGCATGTCCGATATCTTCATTTTCAGCAAATGCTTCATCTATGCGTGGATTAACTCATCATCCAAAACATAGTCTTCTCTTTAAGTCACTCCAGTAACAGATCATCTTCATAAAAGATAATAATTAAATAAATTAGCTTAGGTTCAACTTGCTTTTGATTTGCTTTCATTTCATAGTTTGATGTCTTAACCTAACTGTAACAACCAAATAGTACACGTGTTTTGGTAGGATCTGAACCGGACCCTGATTAAGAGGGATATATTTCATATAGTTCCCAACAGATCTACTCCAAAACAACCAATATGCATAGGCATTGACCAATGTTTTGAACATTAATTTTAACTGTTAAACGAGATTCTTGCAGCCATCATATGGATTAAGTCATAATTTCAAAAAAAAGACTTTCAATACCAGAATACCCTCTTGTATTAGTTGTTATTATCTAGGGTTATTTAGTACCACCCCCCTGTATTTTCTCAGTAATTAGTAAGACCCCCCTATGGTTTTGATAATTAGTAAGACCCCCCTGCCCCGGTAAGCTCCGTTAAGTAATTGAATTTAAGTTTAACTTTCCTATAATTCTATTTATGCACTACCCAAAATACCCTACCACTGGATTGCGGTTGACTTTAATTTCTAATACCCGGAGACACGTGGCGCAATCGTAGAGTGTCTTGGAAAATTAAAAGGATCACACGGCTGGGATTAATCAAAGCCCGTACGCAAACTAACGAGAAGTTCATTCTCGCAGACGAAGGAGAAAGGAGGGAGACGAGACAGAGCGGGAAAAGGCTAGGGCGCAACGAGTTGGCGGCAAAAAGGAAGCTCCTTTGAAGGAAGCGGAGGGAAGACGTTCGAATCAAACAGGTATGGACAGTAAACTCAGATTTGTGGGACATTGATGCTATATGAGATGGGGTTTCTTGGTTAGGGGTTGGCGAATTTGCATGCATGATAGAAATATCAGTTCTAGGGAAGCTAAAAGGATGTTTTGGGACTTGAAGACGATCACTTGGTGCTGTTTGTGTTCTAGCAAGACCCATGAAGAGTGTTCTGACCACGCATGCTATGGGTTTGTCAATTTTGCTGATTTCTATCTCCAATTTCTCAATTTTGCTGATTTCTATCTCCAATTTCTACTATAGGGTGTTTGTAGACTATGTTGAGTAAGATTATTAGGGATAATGAATCATGTATTGAGACCATGATTAGAGGATTGCTGTACGTGAAAGTACTCTGCATGAGTGTTGATTGTATGTATTCTGATTTGTGGAGTGTTGTATGTGTATGTAATCTGGTTGTGTATATACCTCTTTAACCATCTTCATGTGTTGAGTCTATCCAATTGTTAGTTTGTATTGTACCCTGCAATATGTTTTGATTTTTTTCTATGCAGGTGACAGTACTTGGTATTGACTGAAGATGGATGATTGTGTGGAGTATGTACTGCATTGGGGGGTAAATGGGCTGATGGTAGTGCAAATGGCAGTTTTTCAGTGAACCACTACAGAGGAGGCATGACACAACATATGAAGGAAGTGGATGTTGATAGGATATGCTTATTTGACCTGTTGGAGAATGTTTATGTAGTCACCAATCTGCCTGCAGGGTCAATAATGTATATCCATTATCTGAGCAAGGCAGCTGCTGTATTGTATGAGATCAATACTGATCAGGACCTGTTGGCAATGAACAATGAAATGTGTCTGTATGACTACAGTGGGCATCTATTTATAACTGTGAAAGAGGTGACACATATAAATGTTGATGACAGGGCAAGGAGGAAAGCTTATGAACCATCAAGCACCAGCAGAAGGATGTTTGAAGAGGAAGAGGGTGGTGAACAATGTACAGGTCAGGAGAATGAGACATATACTCCAAGTGAGATGGGTGAGGAAGAGGGTGGTGAACAATGTACAGGTCAGGAGATTGAGACACATACTACAAGTGAGATGGGTGAGGAATAGGGTGGTGACCAATGTACAGGTCATGAGAATGAGACACATACTCCAAGTGAGATGGGTAAGGAAGAGGGTGGTGACCAATGTACAGGTCATGAGAATGAGACACATACTCCAATGGGTGAGGGAGATGACTCATGGGAGGACAGCTCTGCAAGTGCAGATGATAGTGATTATGAGGCCAATGAAGATTATATGGGAACTGATGATCAAGAATGGGAAAGTGATGGAGTGGATGAATTTGGATGCAACCCCCCTTATGGGTTTGACATTGGGCAGTTGCCACATGGTAGTGAAGATGAAGAGAGTGACCATGACAGTGAAGGGGACTTTGAGGATCTTTATAGACATAAGGGAGAAGAAGTCAGAACCCAAGCTGAAGGAGTGGAGCTAAAGCTAGAGATTGGAATGGAATTTGATAGTGTGTACAAGTATAGGGAACATCTGTTGAACCATGCTCTGAAGAATCACTATGAGTATGTTTATGTGAAGAATGAGAAGGTGAGGGTGACAGCAAAGTGCAAGAATGAGACATGTTACTGGAGGTGGCATGCATCTGTGGTGAATGATGACTTAACTTTCAAGATCAGAACAATAAATCCTACACACACATGTGTTTCAACAAGGCAAGGAAAAAACAGTATATTAAGATCTGATTTCATTAGCAAACTGATTGTTGAGAAGCTCAAGGCAATGGGTAAGAAGTATACACCCAAGTGTATACAGTTAGATGTACATGAGAGGTACCAATTGAAGATATCATATTGGCTAGCTTGGTTCAGCAGGATCAAAGCACAGGAAATACTGTATGGCAAATATGATGAATCCTATGCTGCAGCTCCAGAGCTCTGTAGACAGATTTTGATAGCCAACCCTAGAAATAGAGCCAAGTATTCAAGGGATGAATGGGGCAGATTTGAATGGCTATTTGTGTCCTATGCAGTGTGCACAACAAGGTGGAGGATGTATTGCAGACCAGTTGTGGGGCTAGATGGGGCTTTCTTGAAGGGCAAATATGGAGGGGTTGTCTTGAATGTTGTGGGCTTGGATGGCAAATAGGGGGTTGTACCCCTTGGCTTTCATGGTATGCAGGAGTGAAGACACTGCATCATGGAGGATTTTCTTGGAAGAGTTAAATCATGTATTGATGCATGAACATCCATACACATTCTACTCTGACAGGCAGAAGGGGTTGCTTGCAGCAGTTGAAGAGGTGTTCCCTAACTCAAGGCATAGATATTGCATGAGACATATCTATGCAAACTTCAAGAGCCATTGGAAAGGGAAGATGTTGAAGACAATCCTATTTGGAGCTGCATATACATATGAAGTTGGGGAGTTTGCCAAGCACATGGAGAATCTGAAGAAGACATGCCCTGAAGGGTATATGACTACATGGCTGCCATACCTCCACAGCACTGGGCAAGATCTCACTTTGACACCACTTCAATCTGTGATCATGTCACAAACAACTTCAGTGAATCATTTAACAACATGATCAAGAACTTGAGGGATCTGCCTCTTACCATGTTTGTAGAGCAGCTCACCTTCAAGATCATTGAGTTCATCTCAAACAAGAAACAGTATGTTGTCGGGATGGAGGGTCAGCTGACCAAGAATATAATGGATGGGTTGAAGATCAAGGAAGAGAAAGGGAGATACAACATACCTTATGACATTTCAGCTGATGAAGTGTTTGTAACAAACATTGATAGAAGATGGTGGGTAAACCTAAGATTGAGGACTTGTTCATGCACTGAGTGGCAGATCTCTGGGCTACCCTGCATACATGCCATTGTCTCTCTGAATATGAGGATGAAGATTGAGGAGTAAGTTACAATATGCTTTCCTCTTTGGTGTTATTGGTCAATGTTGTTTGCACTAATGTTATCTGTTTTTGTCCATACAGCCACTGCAGTCCCTATTTCTTTCTTAGCAACTACAAGGCTTTATATGAGGAGAACTTGATGATGATCCCAGACAGAATCTCTTGGATTCAGGTATTATGTTGAGATCTTGGTCATTTGTTTGATGTCCTAACATGGTTTGTGTTTTTACTTGAAGCCTGATCAAATTGTCATGTCCCCAAGGAACAAGAGGGCTCCTGGCAGACCCAAGACAAGCAGAACAAGAGGGGCAGATAAGGCTGATAGAAACCCAACACACAGAGCTAATAGGTGTGGGAGATGCAAGATGTATGGCCACAATGCAAGGTCATGTGGGGGCAGATATGGAAGAGGAAGTGAAAGAGGAGGAGGATTGGGAAGTGGTGAGGCAAATTCAACTGATGTCACATCCATTTCTGGGTCAGTATCAGTTGGAGGCAGGGCTGGAAGAACAAGAGGGAGGCCACCAGGAAGTGGAAGAGGTGGTATTGGTAGAGCTGCAAGTGATGGTTCAAGAGATGGCATTGGCAGTAGTAGAGGGGGTAGAGGTGTGAGAGTTAGAGGGAGGAGAGGTAGAGGGATGTCAGGTAGGGCTGCTTACTGGTTAGGTGAGGGGACATCTTCAGTCCTGACTTCTCCAGGAACTCAGTGCACCCCAGGCACCCAAGGCAGCTCAACTGGATCAACAAGGCTGAGAAGTGCTGCATGCCAAGGACCTAGGTTTGGCATTTCACCTCAAGGCCAGTGAGATGAAGAAGGAATGTCCAGATGCAGATATTTTGTGTTGCATGGTTAGCAATTTTTTGTGAAGAATATGCAGCTAGGATTAAATGTGTTAAATGTAACAATGGAAATATTTTGTGGGGGGTTGGGTGTATGGAAATATATTGCAGCTGCAGCATGTCTGTAATGTGACATTCTATTGCAGCATGTCTTGGTGAATGTGGATTGTGTTTGCAATGTGAATTGTGTTTGCTATCAATGTGGCAATGTGGATTGTGCTGTCTTGTACTGTGGATTGTGCTATCAATGTGGATTGTGTTTGCAATATGGATTGTGTTTGCAATCAATGTGGCAATGTCGATTGTGCTATGTCTTGTACTGTTTTATGGTGCATATTGGCATATGTATTGGTGCACATTGGACTGGTGCATGTCTTGCTGCATTTCTATGTTGTGCCATGTTGGGTATGTGTTATGCCAATATGTGTTAGGTCAGTGTTGGATATTGGTACTCACAGCCATTGTCCTGTTTGGGGTCAGTGTTGGATACAGGTCAGTCATTGTCCTGTTTGTGGTTGGATATTGGGCAGTTGCCATTTCAAATTCATTTCATAATAACACTTATCATGGTTCTTGTTGAAGGCAATATTGCATTCATAACTTGGCATTTCATTCATAACAGTACACATCATCACTTGATCAACCCCCTACATTGCAGTTCAACCCCAAAAAAAACATACATTGCATCTTGTCAACCCACATTACATTACATTTGATCCCCCATTACATTACATAACAGTGCTCTACAGGTGAACATTTTCTAACCCCTTCATCACTTGATCAACCTCCCCCAAATTAAGCTTGACCTCCACACTTGTCTTCCCTTCCACTTTAATCTTCAATTCAACTGAACCCCTTCTTGGTGAACTTGATTCTCCATCTTCAACATTTCTCTGTATGGTGGGGGTTGCTTGGTCAAGCCACTGAAAATAGCCACAACCAGGTTGGGGACACGACACAAATTTTCTTCCATAGCTGTGGGCTTGCTTGCTTGTGAGCACTCTACACTTCACCCCACAATTTGCAGCTCTCATTGAGCTATTTGCATCGGGCAATCCCTTACAAAATGTGAGGGTTCCCCACAACTGAAGCAACCCAACTTGGGTGGAGTCTCTGTGGGGTTTGCTTCGTCCGGCCATTGGAACGATTTGCAGTTGGCTGCGTCACATCTCAGAAATCTCCGATTCAGACTTTGTGGGCGGGTGGACACGCGAAGTCTTCTCCTGCCTGTACAACCCCTGATATCGCATGGTGAGTTGGGGAGGCAACATTGATCTGCAGCATGTCCATTTGCCTTGCAAATCGTGCACTGCATACGATAATCATGGTTTTAGGGTTTCACAAATCGGCAGGCGAGAGAGGAGAGGATGTGTTTTGGGGAGGAAGGGTGGTAGCTCACCTTCATCGTCATGGCTGCTTCGAGCTTGATCTGAGCTTCAATGTCGGGTGCCCTAGCTTGGAGACGTGGGGGTGATGAAGAAAAAGCCCCAAATGATATATAGGTGTAAACATGTTTCATTAAGGGTATTTTTGTCAGATCACACACACGTTTTAAATGCCTAACGGCTTACCTTGGTCAACCGTCAAAAGCTTAACGGGGCAGGGGGGTCTTACTAATTATCAAAACCATAGGGGGGGTCTTACTAATTACTGAGAAAATACAAGGGGGGTGGTACTAAATAACCCTATTATCTAACATCAATGGTATTTACCAGTTTCGGATGTGGATTGTTTTGGCATGCTAGAAGTCTGATGTGATATGAATGATGTTGGCTGACTTTTCGAAAAACACAGAAAAGACATCAAAACTTGATGATGTTTCCTTTCTATCAAACACAGCCCTGGGGGCTAAAACTGTTCATACTTGATTCCACTGATACCAAGGATAGATGACTTCATCAAGAAAAATGGTAAATGCCATCTTTTGATGGATGATGCTGACCATATAGAAGGTAGAAACATGTACTATAGAAGACTGTAATTTTGTAAGGAGTAGATCAATAAGCACATTATAATTCTATATGTAAGCATACATGCAGCAAAATTTGCATGATATTTGGATACATAATACTAATAAGCACATTATGTGAATACGCCTGAAATGTCTTACAGGCCAAGTATGCATCAACAATTACATTTGCTTAGGAGCCTATAAAATTCACGCCATTGCTAAAGATCCATCAAAAGAGGCATAATTTTAGTCTTCTTCTGCTTATTTAGTTTATTGTAATAAATGATGTGTTGTGCATGAAGGCCCATTGGGCTTTATAGCTTCTATTGTTTTATCTTAGTTTCACTTGTTGAGCACATAGATTCGGTCTATAAATAATCTTGTACAAATAACTTATGGAGATTAATCAGCGAAGAGAATAATTAAATTTTAAAAAAAAACCTCTAAATGGTTCATGAGAACTCTTAGATTTCTTATAATCTGCATGCAAGGTTCTTATCAGTGGATGTATACGGCACCAGATTGTTAGACCTGAAAGTTAACCTAATCCTTAGATTTATTCCATTTATATCAAACCCTAGATCCGCTCTTTTCCAAATTCATTAGGTCCAAATCATGAGATTTATTCCCTTCCTATCAAAATTGTAGATATGTTCTTTCCTAAATTCATTAGATCCCTAATTTATTTCCAAAATTCGATCACAAACAGAACTTTAGATAGAACTTCCACTGCCTACTCCCCATTTAGAATGTAAATAGTGTTATTTGATATATAAACCCTAAGTCTTTCTGCTTTGACAAAATGCCCGCATAGCATGCCAATTATCTAACCCAAACCTTTTAGGTCCTAAAAAGTTACACTTCCCTATTTCTTCTTTGGAATAAAAGAGAACACTATCTCTAGAGTTGGAATAAAAGAGAACACTATCCGTAGAGTTACGTGGCTTAATATTTAGAAAAATGACCAAGTTTTCCTTTATTTAGATAATTAAATTTCTTCTACTGAATCTTGTATGCCTTCATCCGTAGCTATTTCTCAAATTAAATGCTAACAAAAATGCAATCATAAAAACACTCAAAAACAATCCTCTTGAAATAAAATTCAAATCTCAGGATCACTCCTAAACCCAATCAAGGAAAATAAAATTACACCAACATACACTCTTGCCAACGTCATAAGATAAGTGCATCATGTCTTCCTTTAGCCTCAAGCTAAACCTAATCATCGTCTTTAAGATCCAATCAAGCATCCATTGTCAACACCATCATCATCATCATTAACTTAAGAGTTATCATCGGCATCATCGCCTTTAACCATCGTTGCCTTTGTCGTCTCAACTATATACTCGTCACCCGCCACCTCCGCAATTGCCGTAGTCGGATCCAAACATCACCACCATCTTCTTCTTCGTCCATGGTCGCCATCAATTCATTTAGCTTCAACTTCCGCTGCCACTACAAGCCGTCACGGATGAAGATCTCATCACCATCCTCTAATCTTTGATGGGTCATCATGCTCTTAATATTCACCAGCATTGTTGTCCATGACCGTTGTAACCACAACTGTCTTCGACTAAAAGCATCTCAGATCCCACGTGAAGACAACATCATCTTAAAACGAGCCGAATTTGAGGCAATGACTCATATTTGAGTTGTCCATGTTCATCATCTTATATTTGAGATGCCCTAAGCTAACTCTGCTACAACTGAGCCAACCGAGCAAATTCAGTTGCATCAAGTCGATCCCAAACGATTCAATCTTGAGCCGACTTTTAAGCCAGGCCTAGTTTTTTTTTTTGATGATTTTGAGATATTGGAGCCCAAATTTTGTGCCGATTCAAGCCAGTTTTGAGCCAATGGAAACATTTGTGTTTTGAATTATGTTGAAGCTGAATATATTTTTGGATTATTTTCAGTTACTTTTGTACAAATATTTATGGATTTTTATGATGAATCCTCCTCCATTGAAGACTACTACCAATCTAGCGATCAACGATTCAAATTCAAAGCCATCCTAAGTTTTGAAGGATCCAATGATCGTTATGGTTATGAAGATCAGGATCCATTTATAAAAGATTTTTTCTCTTGTCACAAGACAAACTAAAAAGAGAAAATGCTTATATGTCCAATGCAAGCTAGCAAGAAAGGCCTTTGTGGAAAAATAGTCCAACATTTTTTCAACATGGTCCAAAATAAAAGTTCACCTTCACCAATGGTATCTCTTCATAGTGCCAATCAAACTGATGTTCGATCCAACCATTACAAAATTAAAAGCTTAAGAAAGAGCCACAAACGAACCCATTCGAGAAGATCAACAAATTTCTTCAAGACTTTCATATTTCAGCTAAATTGAACAAGAAACAATTACAACAATCCGAGCCCGAGCTCAAGTCGATGCCACAGTTTGAGTCAGAACCAGCAGAGCCAGAATTAGAGGCAAAGCTTACAGAGTTATAATTAGAGGTAAAGTCAAAGCCTAAGCTTAAGCCTAAGTCGTACCTCAAGTCAGAGCATAAGTCAGTCCAAGCAATTTGTTGGTCTTGAGCCAAGCATTGACATAAAGATGCATGTTGAATCACTCCGTGAGATGAATCTGCCTTGAACGTTTGATTCAAATGGCATAACCGATTGACTATGTTTACCTATATGCACCCACTTACTCGCTAACAGGTTTTGCATATATTTCTATCTAGTTTTGTTTTACCATCGAATTATTCTCTCTAAGGTGATCACTCAAGCTTTTTGGCATTGCACTTCGAAACTCAAAGTCGAATTTTTTCCAAGGGAAATTTTGACACAGGATAAGTCTGAATCAAGAATTAAATTTAACTGGCATGCGATGAAATTCGTACCATTGCCAAAGATCCATCAAAAGATGCTTAGTTTTAGTGATTTTATGTGTATTTGCTTCATTATTATAAGGAAGGTTCAAGGTTTCGGCCGAAACCTAACGGTTTCGGCCGTTTCAGATCGGTCTCGGAGGGGACCGATCCGAAATGCTCCTCTTTTCTCGGTTTCGGCCGAAACTGGCGATCACCGGTGATCTACAGCAAAAGGAGAAAAGTCAAAAAAAAGAAGAAGAAAAGATTGGAAGATGATGAAGTGGAAGAAAATAAGATCCAAATCAGATCCAAAAAAATAGATCCAGCCCTATTGAAAAACAAATCCAAAAAAAAGAAAATGAAGTGGAAGAAAAAGCAGAAGAATAGAGGAAAGAGACTTACTTGGTCTGCCGCCTGCCGCCGCCCGTCGCCGCTGCCCTTCGAGATAGAGAGGGGTGGGAGATTGTCGTTGAATCATTGTTGAGGGAAGAGAGACATCACAGAGATAGAAAGAGAGAGATTGGGGGTGATTGTTGTTGAAAGAGGGGGGACCCGATAGATATTTTGAGATGCAAACTTGTAAATAAGTGGTACGTGCGCAGAGTAAAACGGTGGTGTGCAAAGCAACTCTCCACTGGTAAACTTGTAAATAAGCAGTATGTGCGCGGTGTAAAACTGTGGTAGTATGTGCGCGGTGTAAAACTATGGTGAGCAAAGCAAAAAAGCAAAACTTGTAAATAAGCTGTATGTGCACAGAGTAAAACTGTGGTGAGCAAAGTAACTCTCCACTTCTTTCCAATATTTAAAATATAAAAATATATATACATATGTATAAATACATATAAGTAATACAAAAGTGATAAGTATTTAATAGTATATGATTAATACTTTAGTTTTGGGACGATACCGAAACTTGCTTCCGAAACCTCCAAAACGGGCAATACCGATACTGAAACCTAAATTTTGGTAGGAGCGATACCGAAACCGAAACCGAGACCTAAAACCTTGATTATAAGTAACATGTAATGTGCATGTAGGCTCACTAGGCTTTAGAGCTTTCATTATATTTTTTATTTTATTTTAATTGTATGTATTATACATGTAGATTAGGTCTATAAATAATCGTGTACCCTATGATAAAGAGACTGAATTAAATTTTTGGGAGAAATCCTAGATCTAAGGAATCTTATATTTCTTAGAATCTCCATGCTGTGATATGCTTGTGAGTGGGTGGATGAGACAACTAGATGAGACTCAAAAATTATTCAAATTCCGAAATTTATTCACTTTCTATCAAACCTTAGATCCCTTCTTTCCTACATTCATTAGACCCATACTACTTTGTCAAAATCCCATCCTAAACAAATCATAGTTCTAGCTTCCACCGCCCGTTCCCCAACTAAATATAACCAGAGTTATTTTGACATATAACCCCGAGAACTATTTTGCATTGAAAAAAATGCCCACATATCATGCCAATTATCTGGTGCCAAAATCTTTTGTGTTCTAAAGGTTTACCCTTCTCCGTTCCCTCTTTGAGATAAAAAATATATATTCTTGTGTTAATTGCCGTAATATTTACAAAAATAACTAAGTTCCCTTTTTATTTGGATAATTAAATCTCTCATGCTTAAGCTTAAAGACTTTCTCTTCCTCGTATCTCTCTCAAATTAAACTCTAGCAAAAAATGCAATCACAAAAAGTAAACTCTCAAAATCAATCCACTTAAAAAATCTCTCTTCCACATATCTTTCTCAAATTAAACTCTAGCAAAAAATGCAATCACAAAAAGTAAACTCTGAAATATAATCCTCTTAAAAAAATATTCAAATCTCATGATCTCACCCAAACCAAATCAAAGAAAAGAAAATTACACCAACATTTACCCTTGACAACATCCCAGGATCCGGTGCCCCAGTGATACTGTCCAACCACCACCCTAAGCCACTGCACACTATTGCAAGAATAAAAAACCAACATGAATCCGCAATGCTGATCTCCACTCTCGACCACATCAACTCACCCACACACCCTTAACAAAAACCCATCAACAATAACCATGAATTCAATCTCCTCATTTTCTTCTTCTACTTCCTATCCTTGCTTCATTTGAATATTATATCTTTTTACGTTTTAATATAAAAGAAGAGAATTTAGAAGCCGCTGAAGGTGGAAGTGTCCTACATTAAAATATGAAGCATATAATTGAGGTACATTTGAGAGTGTCAGACCCTTGTCCAAGAAGTGCCCAACAAGTATTGGTTTCTGACCTGAGGATGACGTCATAATAGAAGTGTTTGTGCTTTGTAGATTGTTGTGTATCGTGATCACATTCGTGAATTTACTCCAAAAACTATCCATTTGTGTGACACACTTATCCGTCAAGTTTTATCAAAGAACAAATATCCACACAATTTCAAAGGAATGAAGTTAACCATGGCATGATTATCATTAAAGGTCAAAAGCAGCTCAAAAACCTCCATCGATCCAACCCGTCATGAAGCACATATGAATGAACACAAAATGTTATTGAAAATTAATCATGTATCTATTATACATTTGTATAGGGCTGACTAGGACAAGATAAAAAGTGGCTGGGATTTGATCTTGGAAAATCAATGGTTGAGATTAGATTTTGTGAAAAATTTAGTAAAAAACTTAAATTTTGATGGGAAAAGTGTCTTGGAAACCAAAACTTTGAAATTAGGAGTGTCTTGGGAAAGATTGTAGAGATTAAATTTGGGGGGAAAGTGCCTTGGGAACCTAAACTTTGAAACTAGAAGTGCCTTGGTAAATATTGTAGAGATTAAATTTGGGGGGAAAGTGCCTTGGGAACCTAAACTTTGAAATTACAAGTGCATTGGGAAAGATGTAGCTGTTTGTTGTTGTTGAGGTTTGTTGTTCCATGCCCGCGCCAAAGGCGCCTGCGCAGGAGGCGCACGCGCCGATTTTTTTACGCTCATTTGTTATTCTCCGCCGAAGGCGTGACGCCAAATTTGTTGTTCGACGCTGAATTTGTTGTTCCGCGCCAAAGGTGTCCGTACCGCTAAATATTTTTACGCTAATTTATTGTTCTGTTAAATTGTGGCGGTGGAAATAATTTTTCCGGGAACATCTTGAATGAACCGTGCCCGCGGGCACGGGTTATGACTAGTACTACACTAAAACAATATCAAATATTGATTTAACTATATATATTATGATTTTGACAAAATATTGATTAATGGTTCATTTGAGATCAGCTTTTATATGATACACATAGAAGTATACATGGGAGATAATTTAATTTCAAATGCAAGGTATAAGGAAACATAAATTACCAGATGAGAAGCACACATCTGTAAAGAAAAAGTAGACGTGCACAAGAGCAAACTGAGAGAGATCATTAAGATGTACAAACCTTATGCCTATAAATTCGTGATCGCTTTCGTTCCTTTGATCTGAAAATAGAATCTTTGATTCCATTACCGTCCATGTAACCATTTGGCCACAACTCTGCAAGCTGAAAGCAGCAGAAACAAACACGTCATAAGAAGTCGATGATACTACTTTTATCAAAAATGTGTTGTCTAGACACAGGCAAGTACAAAAACGACAAAAACTACGCTTCACCAATAACAACTGCTTCCCTTCAGGCTAAAAGTTGAATGCGAAAATTATTTCCATTAAAGAACAAAATTTTCACAATCACAAGTAACAACTCCTAAGTGATTTTGATGCGGACACGCCAGAGCCGAGCACACGCGGGGAGCCCACGATTGTTTACGTGCGCAGGAGGAGGCGTGGGGGCCGGAATTAGCGTTAGTCATTTCAGGGGTATTTTGGTCTAGTCAGCTAGTTATCAATTTGATGCTGTTTAGGCTTTTAGGCGTTCAATAAAAGCTAGGAGATTGATTCGTCTCGAAGAATCTTTATCAAGTTCTCAATTTCTAATTGTTCTTCCACTATTTTTCATTTTTTCCACCTTTAAATCGCTGTTTTGATCAATTAATCGCTGATTTGATCCAAACGGCAAGCGGTTCGTATCAAATTGGTATCAGAGCGGTGAGATCTAATGGCGGGAGGAACAAGAAGCGGCGCGACGGAAGAACGGCTTCAAGGGTTTCGTGAAGAAATCAACCGCGAGATAGAGGAATTAAAGAAAGCCATGGGTGATGATATTCAATCATTGAGGACGGCCATGGAGATCTCCAACAAGGATCACGCCCATACTCAAGAGGACATCCAAGTCGAACTCAAACACATGAGGATCGAGGCGGCGAAGACGGCGAGAGAGATTGCTCAAATCCCAACGATGATGGCGATGCTCCAAACCATCTCGGCGGCCGTAGGAGGAGATCGAGGCAAGAGGCCGGAAGGGTTTTTTGTCGAAGCGGCGGCTACAAATTTTCCAAACCAAGGCGACGGCTGCCCAAATCTTCTAGGGTTTGCGGGGGAAGGGAGCGGGACCCACCCGGACCAGACGGCTAGCACGACGGGCCCCACTGGGCCTGCCGTAAGTTCGACAGGCCCAATAGGGCCTGCCGACAGCAGCGCGCCCCCATCCGGGGGCGCGGGAGGCGGAGCGCCCCCTTCCGGGGGCGCGGGAGGCTGGGCGCCCCCAGGCGGGGGCGCAGGTGGCGGAGCGCCCCCATCCGGGGGCGCAGGTGGCTGGGCGCCCCCATCCGGGGGCGCAGGTGGCTGGGCGCCCCCAGGCGGGGGCGCAGGTGGCGGAGCGCCCCCTTCCGGGGGCGCGGGTGGCTGGGCGCCCCCATTCGGGGGCGCCAAGGGTTACAGCACGATTGCGTGGCCTCTCACCGAGCAGTTGAAGGACGGATTCAAGTGGGGGGAGGAAGCCACCAAGGCCTTTGAGGCCTTGAAGGTGGCTATGACGACGGCACCGGTCCTAGCCTTGCCAGATTTCAGCATATCATTCGTGGTCGAGACCGATGCCTCGGGGTACAGGCTGGGAGCGGTACTCATGCAGGAGGGTAGACCCATAGCTTATTTCAGTCAGGTGCTGACCGCTAGAGCACGACTGAAATCAGTCTATGAGCGGGAGCTGATGGCCATAGTCTTCTCGATTCAGAAGTGGCGGCCGTACTTGTTGGGGCGGGAGTTCGTGGTCCGCACGGACCAGCGGAGCCTCAAGTACTTACTGGAGCAGAGGCTGGTCACTGAGGAGCACCAGCACTGGTTGTCCAAACTGGTGGGGTACCGGTTTGACATCGAGTACAGACCCGGGTTGGAGAACAAGGCTGCTGATGCCTTGTCACGGAGGGAGGAGGGCATCGACTTGAGGGCATTGTCACTGCCTATGTGGTTGGGTTGGGAGCCGATGTTGCAGGAGGCAGAGGCAGATGCGGAGTTACGACAGATCCGGGAGAGACTGCAGAGTGGCGAGGACGGACCGGTTGGTTACTCGGTAGTAGGGGCAGATTGTTGTACCAGGGGAGGATGGTGATACCCCGGAGCTCAGAGTTCATACCTGTCCTCTTCCAGGAGTTTCACAGTTCGGTGACTGGGGGCCATTCAGGGGTACAGCAAACCTACCAGAGGATGGCCAGAGAGCTGTATTGGCCAGGAATGAAGAAGAGGATCGCGCACCTAGTCGCAGCTTGTGACGTTTGCCAACGTCACAAGTACATGGCTATGGCTCCAGCGGGCCTACTACAGCCGTTGGCACTGCCGGAGAGGGTTTGGGAGGAGGTGACAATGGACTTCATTGATGGACTCCCACGGTCCGATGGGTACACGGTGATATTCGTGGTAGTGGACCGCCTGAGTAAGTACGCTCACTTTATTCCATTGAAGCATCCATACACTGCAGTGTCGGTAGCTACCGCTTTCACGCGGGAGGTGATACGGTTACATGGGGTGCCCGGGTCCATTGTGTCCGACCGGGACCAGGTCTTTATGAGTGGCTTCTGGCGGGAGATATTCAGGGTGCAGGGTACGGTCCTGAAGCGGAGTACGGCCTACCACCCCCAGACCGACGGCCAGACGGAGGTGGTCAACCGCAGCATAGAGACATACTTGCGGTGCTTCGCCTCAGAGACACCACGTCAGTGGCATAGGTGGCTATCATGGGCAGAGTACTGGTACAATACTTCGTACCACTCTGCGGCAGGGACGACGCCATTTAGAGTGCTGTACGGGAGGGATCCCCCACCCTTGCTCCGTTTTGGTGATAGGCAGACTCCAGTGTCTCAGGTGGAGGAGTACATGGGGGAGAGGGACAGTTTGCTAGAGGAGCTGAAGAAGCATCTGCTACGCGCTCAACAGATGATGAAGGCCAGGGCCGATGGGCATCGTCGAGATGTACAATTTCAGGTGGGAGACATGGTGTATCTCAAGCTGCGTCCGTACCGGCAGAGATCGCTAGCGAGGAGGCCGAATGAGAAGCTGTCAGCTAGATATTTCGGTCCATACAGGGTGGTAGCCAGGATTGGCCAGGTGGCGTACCGGTTGGAGTTGCCCGCGTCCTCAGGGATACATCCGGTGTTCCACGTGTCACAGCTGCGAAAGGCTATCGGAGATCAGGCGGTGTCTGCTACTTTGCCTCCTACCTTGACAGAGGACATGGAGGTATTACTCGAGCCTGTGGATGTGAGGGCGGTTCGTCAGGGCCCGGGGCGGCGAAAGGAGGTGCTGATATATTGGGCGGGTTTGCCGGACTGTGATGCGACTTGGGAGGCCTACGACGTGATGCGAGAGCAGTTTCCTGACTTCCACCTTGAGGACAAGGTGGCTCTTTTAGGGGGGAGTATTGATGCGGACACGCCAGAGCCGAGCACACGCGGGGAGCCCACGATTGTTTACGTGCGCAGGAGGAGGCGTGGGGGCCGGAATTAGCGTTAGTCATTTCAGGGGTATTTTGGTCTAGTCAGACCAAATTAGTAAATCCCCATTTCCCTTTATAAATTAGGGCTAGCCGTCATTAGGAGGGCATGCTTGATTTGTCTTCGAACAATCTAGTTATCAATTTGATGCTGTTTAGGCTTTTAGGCGTTCAATAAAAGCTAGGAGATTGATTCGTCTCGAAGAATCTTTATCAAGTTCTCAATTTCTAATTGTTCTTCCACTATTTTTCATTTTTTCCACCTTTAAATCGCTGTTTTGATCAATTAATCGCTGATTTGATCCAAACGGCAAGCGGTTCGTATCAGATTTACTCCAGAATTACCCAACACTGACATTTAAGCATGCCAATAAAATGACAATAGAACTGGCATTTTAAATTACAGAAAAGCATGGCCGATATGAACAGAAGCTTGAGATATGGGAGAACATAATTTGTAAAAACTTACAAGGCCGTTGACATGATTTTAAAATGCATTTCAGCACTTCCAATTTTAAAAAGTAAAAGGCCAGTGACATGATTTTACGCGTACTGAATTGAGATACAATAATATACAACCTAATGATAAATCCATAACATGTAGGAACTGAATTACCTCTTCATAGAGCTTCCTACTTTGAGGGCCCTTGCCTTCATCCATCCCCTGAGGAAGAAAACATATATGCATATATGCATCGCTTAGACGGAAAGGATCGCATTCACTGACTATCCATATTGTGAACTGATGTTATAAAAATGGCTAAAGAAAAATAAACAAAGTTGACCAAATATCTGAATCCAAAGTCTTGGCAAAAAACCAGAAATATATCTGAATCCAAAATCTACAAACTTTTGTTTTTTAAGATTTCAGAAACTGTTTTCACATATATATAGACTTCTTTCCCGTCATCCCATACATCTTTAACAACAATCCAACAACGAAAAATATTCATATAAATATCTAATTTCTCACCTCAACACATAAATTGTACAGTTCACATATCTTGTCTTCCAATGCAATATCCACACCATATTTTCGTACGGCTCTCCTTTCATCATTACCATTTATTTCTTGAAAATCATCAGCAGAACCATCATGTTGATCGGCCATCTATTGAAAAAAGAAACAATTAGACAAATTATACAATAAATGAAATGATTTTTAGGATTTATATCCCTTACAAATTCCATAATTTGATGTTGGTCCTCACACATTTGATTTTTGACACAAGCATCCCACAATGAGGGGTCGACTTAGGGGTCCCTCAAACTTCAGTATATTTTTCATGTAAAACTGGAGTGTGACCACGGCTAAGGGATAGTTATGTTTACCTATCAGCATCATATCACATCATTTCTTAACCCATTTACATATTCTTCTTTTCTCCCTGAATCTTTGTAAGACCACTAACCCATCCTTATGAGGTTTTCATGCAATAAAAATATCTTTAAAATGCAAATAAATTTTTTATGAATTTTGGTGATTTTTCAGCTTTTTTTCAATTTTTTCTGAGCTCATTTTCACGACGAGGCGGCGAGGCCTGGTGATGTTTTTTTGACAATACATTGTCTTCAGTAACTGATAGATCTCCTCAACTACAATTTAAGACCTCGAAAAACTCAGTTATTTCTTGATTGAGTTGGTTTGTAGGGAATTTTTCCCGATTGCGTGTTACACTTATTTCTTTTGTGTTGAACAAATTGTGATCTGATCGATGATGGATTGGCCCAGCATAGATACAAGTACATTGTTGCTATGGGATCTTGATTTTTGGGTGTGTGATTACAACGGGGTTTATTCCGCTTCCACTGATTTCCTTTTGGTTTGCTCATATGCCATGTTGTTGGCTCTCTAGTCTTCACTCCCGCTGATGGCCCTCAGGTCTTCCATCTTGGTGCGGCTCTCGGGTTCTCTCCACTCTCGGGTTTTCTCCCTGCTGGGTGTGCCCTGTCCCTACTTGCATTGCTGCCACTTGCTCCTCTGCTTTCCCTTGCTCCCGAAGGCCCTTTTGCTGCTTCTTACTTTTTCTTGCTTTCAGGTTACATTGCTTCCTCTCGGGCGGCCTTGCTTTCTCTTTAGTGTCCTCTGCTATGTGTTGCTCCCGACTGACGTGTGTTACTCTCGGCTGCTATGAGTTGCTTTCGGCTGCCATGTGTGCTCTCAGGTGTCCCCTACTCCCTGCTTGCTCTTCTCCGAAGCTTCTTGCTTGCTCTTCTCAGGTGCTTCTTGCTCTGCTGCTCCTTTGGGTCTCGGTTTTGCAGCTTCTTGCTACTTATTTTGGGCTCGGGTTACTGTTTTTCCTACAGTTCTATTGACTTGGGTTTGCAGCATTTTACCGATGTCCTTTGGGCTCTATTTCCAGCTACTGCTTCTACCCTCACTGAGCTTCAATTGAGCTTTTGTGTCTGGCCCAATAACTGTTGATTGGACTGTGGCTTGTTTAGCTGATTATTTGGGCCTTGAGTTGGGCCTGCTTGATGATATGTATTGGACCTACTTTCATGATGTGTTAGGCTTGATGGTTGGCTCTTGCTATCTTTGCATAAGTTGAAAATTATACTGATCAATGATGAAACTGTTTCTAAGTTACATGGACATCATAAGTCATATCTAAAAATTAGAATTGATGACCCTTAATTATTGTGGGAATTACTTAGTACGCATAGATGATTATATACTGGGTCTGATTTTCTGTCAATCCATATAGTAAAGTCTTGCGTCATGCTATGATTATATAATTGGATTGATTGATCTTGATCATATGGATATTATATTTGATTGGTATTGACATTCTACGAACATTGACCATGACCGCATATGCCCTCCACTTGACTTTTGTATTGTTTCATGATATTGCCTTCGAGCTTATATCCGATACTTAGTCTCTTATATATATGATATGTGCCGAGTAAATCTCACTATACAACTCAACTAATATATGAATGTAAATGACATTGAGCATTGATCTAAGTAACTAATCACACCTAATTATTTACATGACAGACACTAAATACATATACATGTTCACTATGGTACATCTGATGCTTGCTACTATTTACTATACATTTTCATATCGTGAACAGTCATTGTTCATATATATATTACACATGATGATCATTGTACCCGATACTATACATGACGGTAATCTTATTATTATATATTTTTTCATGCTCCTGATACTGTACTGGTTACTGTTCCACATTACTGCACATGTTGCCTCAATGCACATGTTATCTCAACTGACAACTAGGATGGAACACATAAGGTTGGAAAACTCATTTCTCAGAGGGTGTAGGAGCGACAAAGGATCCTTACTATATCTGTGGTTTCCACCCTAAAAATTAGAGGAGTGTTATTATTTTATCCATACTTTTCACTTCCAGCGATGTAAGTAAGGTTTACTGTTGTATCCATGTGAGACTACATGGAACCTGTGAGCATAGTGTCAGACAGAGATACCCGGTTCACATCACATTTTTAGAAGAGCTTATAGAACCTTGGTACCCATCTCAAGTTTAGCACTACCTGTCATCCGCAGACAAATGGACCGTCAGAGCGTACCATTCATATTTTGAAGGACATGTTGCGAGCATGCATATTGGATTTCAAATGGTCGTGGGAAGATCACCTGCACCTCGTGGAATTCGCATATAATAGTAGCCATCAGGCGAGCATCGGGATGACGCCATTTGTGGCCCTATATGGAAGGAAGTGTCGGTCCCCCTTGAGCTGGGACGACGTTTGAGATCGAGAATCGATGGGCCCTGAGATGATAATAAAGGCAGTTGATGTGGTACGGACGATCAGAGAGACTGCAGTTGGCACAAGACAAATATAAGCACTGGGCAGAATCAAAACGAAGACATTTGAAGTTTCAGCCAGGAGACAATGTCTTTTTGAAGATTTCGTCGAATCGAGGACTGATACATTTTGGCCGGCGAAGAAAGCTTAGCCCACACTACATTGGACCGTTTGATGTGCTTGAGCGAGTGGGAGAAGTGGCATACAAGATTGCACTGCCTCCATCCTTAGGAGTGCATAATGTATTCCACTTATCTCAGCTACGCAAATATGTGGGAGATCCATCGCACATGGTGGACCATTAAGAGATTTTAGTGCACCCAGACCTGACGTACGAGCAGCAGTCAGTGGAGATCATCGATCGACAGCAGAAGAACCTAAGGAACAAGATAGTCAATTTGGTGAAGATATTATGGCGTCGCAATGCAACTGGCGAGTCTACTTGGGAACGAAAAGAAGAGATGAAAGAGCGTTTCCCTATCTATTTGAAGAGTCTTAATTCTTCCAATTCCGAGGACGGAATTTATTGTAAGGGGGGAGGATATAACGGTTAATTTTTAAAGCCCACTAAGGCCTTCGGCCCATTTTTATTTATTAAAATTCCCCACTAACTCTAACCCAATAATTCTATCTCTCTCATTTCACTCACCCGTTTGCAGCAAGCCGCCTCCGTTCGTTCCTCATTTTCTCTCTCACGGGCAAACGCAGCGACGAATCGACGAACCCGAAGGGTTTTTTCGAAGAAACCCTAGCTCTTATCTTAAGCCCACAACCCGAGCCTTCTTTCCTCTCTCTCTCTCTCTCTCTCTCTCTCTCTCTCTCTCTCTCCTCTCTCTCTCATGACAAAAGCAGCAGACGGCAACGTCGTAGGGTTTTCGAAAACCCTAGCCGCAAATTTTTCAGGATTTTGGATTCGATAAGATCTTTAACCCTAACTATTTACGTGTCTCTCTCTTCTTTATTTAAATGATGCTCGATTAGGGTTTTTGTGCAGGCGAAAATTGCTTTCCTCTTCATAAAATTTCTGATCAAGTTCGATTTGATTCCGATTTCTCTTCTGGATTTACTGGGTTTTCTCGGCTTAGCTTTTCACGGTCACGGTAAACCTTCTTTACTTTAAATTTTCAATTTTACTCTCTTGTGTTGCGAGTTCATTGCGAAATTAGGGTTGATAAGGAAATGATGATTCGGTTTTTATACGAAGGGGATTTCCTACTCTTGATAAATAGGGCATCTTTAGGGCACGGCAACTTTGCTGCAGCCCCGTACACCTGTTCTAGGGTTTGGCTCTAGGGTCTGCAGCCGGGGTTTTCTCCCTCTTCAGTGACTGTGTACTTTTGGTTTGTGGTTTGCTGTTTTGATTTCTGGCAGTTGTCCTGCGTTCTTGCGACTTGTGGCTGATCTTATCCTATGGTTGTTTTGTTCATTGGCCATGGTTCCGCGTAGTTTTCCATGTTCAATCATTATATGCTTATATTTTGTGTGTTGGCTTACACATCAGAATGTTCAGTAGCATATATGAATAGCATATATGACTGATTGGTGGGATTTAAATTGAGATTAGTCCATGTTCCTATTTTCAGATTCTAATGAGATTCTCCTCGGGAATGGTAGACCCTATCGACATATTTTTGGATGCCTAAGTAACCCGAATCTAATCATAACTATGTTTTAGTCTTATTAAAAGTGATTTAGTTTCAGTTTTAAATGCTTCGAAAGATCTGATTGTTTTAGAAAATGTTTTGAAATGCTATAAATAGAGTTTCACTTACCATAGAAATTTATTTATAGCATTGTTATGTTAGAAGATAAGTTTTGTAACAATGATGGTACAAATAAATGTATTAATTGAGGAATATTGACACAATGTAATAATTGTTATAGACATCACAGTTTAGTGCAATATTCATTTTACACAACTTAGAGAAAATAGAACTAGATGGCAATTATAGTTAGAATGACATGGGGTTTTGGGAACTCATAACTAAAGTTAGAAATAGTGGTGAAAACTACGCTCATTAACGAAATTGAATGACTTGACTGGGTCTCTTTGCTGATATCTTGGATCAATAAATGTAGTGCACAGATGAGCTCGCCTGTGAAACCCGAGGTTGTACTTCAGCCCGCTCTTTTCCTTTACATTATGAGTAAAATAAAAGAATGGAATGTTCTAGTAGATAGGTACAACCTAGTGCTTAGCATTATTGGCTTGTTTAGGACTAGGGTTGCATAAAAGTTATAATTGGTGTTTGTTGTAAATATCGTTTACTTTATCCTTTCAAATGTTTTCTCAACAGAAACTGAACCAGAGTACGAGAAGGCTCTAGCTTTCGAGGAGTCAGAATTTCCCGTGGAGCATGCTGATTTTTGAGTCCCAGAGTAGTAAGGAGAGCGTTTACTTTTGTCTACTTGCTTCCTTTATTGATTAGAATGAAGACTAGTAGTTCTTACTTAGCAGAGCTTTTGTACCTCTTTGAAGGATGAATAAAGTTATTTCATTCATTCATTAATTTTCTGTTAGTTCTATTCTGCTTTCACTGGAACATTGCAGGACCTGCACAACAAATAATAATGAAATGTAATGGTACCCGGAAACGGTGTGTTACATATCTTTCTGCTATACTTGAAGTCAATATTTGACAGCTATCCTTCTTGTTCGGTGCACAGAATTATGTCTTGGAAGTTGGAACATCGAATGTGCCTTGGAAATGTGCACTGTAAGGGGAGGTATGTGTCGAAGAAAAAGAAATATTTGTACAGGTAGAGGAAAAAGAAATTAAAAAGAGGCACAAGTGACTCAAATGAGGAGTTATGGAAAAAGTGAGGCTAAAAAGCAAGGGGGGTTGAAAGAATGGGTGCTGAAGTGAGGCTAAAGAGCAAGAGGGTATTGAAAGAATGGGTGCTGTGAGATGGGGACAGCCAGTGAGTCGAGTTGGATTCTTAAACAGATGAATGAAAAGAGGCAACAAAGAATAGGGAATTTATGGATCATATATTAAGGGATTCCACAATAGGGCTTCAAAAGAGCTACTAACCAGAGGAACTTGTAATAGATGGGCTCAATATCATGTGTGGACGGACAATTATCAATATCGCATTATATACTATACATATCATACGATAAGATATGATTTCTGCCGGGGCTATTTCGAGAATAGGACAATCATAAGTGATGGTGTAAAACATCATCCTTATTGAATTGGCTGATACGAGATATATTGACGTAATATTAATGTCAACCGATACATATCATAGACAATAACGTCAAGTTCAGATCAGCTGTTATTGGGCAGGGTCAGGTTTTAGATGCGGCCCGCTTCATATTTAGGGCTCAGTTTCTGCTCTCTTATCCAAAACACCAAAATCATTCCTCCCCTCAACCTCCTTCGACATTTGTCATTCCGATATGAAGCTGGTTGACACTTGTTGACCCTCACTGGCACTCTACGATCCTCGTTGATCTATGTTAACCATCATTGGAGCTTGTGGACCCCAACCAATCTTTGTTAGAGGCTCGTCACCCCCTTGCAGAGGCTCGTCGCCCCTCTAAGGCCCCGCCGAAGCAACCCCCTCACTCTCTACCCTCTCTCGTATGCTCTCATATGTATCCATCTATGTTGATCTCTTTCTAGCTCTTTTCTCAACTATCAAGATAATTGGAAAATTGATACTTGAATTTGACAAAAGTTAATTATTTAATTGATGATCGGACTTTTAGGTATTCTTCTTAGGCTATTCTTTGTTCTATATTTAAATTCCTTGACCGATTTATGAGATATTTAGTTTCATGCCTAATTTACTAAATCATTGGGCAAGATAAACATGTCTTGCAAAATTTGATACAATACAATAAACAATACCGAAAAACAGTAATCGTCATCTATCACAATATGATAACTCTAGTGGACTAGTGTCAAGAATCAAATGTGGGATAACTATCAAATTACAAAAATTGTTGGGGATTTACCATAAAAACGATTAATAAAAGCACAAATATACTTCTTCTAACATAATGCATCAAAGCAGCTAAGAAAACTAAAGATGTTAGTATGTCGTACTGAACTATAAGATGCAAGTGATTAGATGAAGCATCAACATTGTATGTTCATTGTAATAGAAATGATATTGTTCTTTCCACGGATTCATTAGACACCCACAATACAATGTACCAAAATTTAACGTACCTTGGACTTCAAGAGTGACACCCGTGTCTTGATCATTTCATTGACTTCTTGTTTTACTTGTTGGAATCTATCATTTTTCTCTTGTTTTTGTTTTGCTGATAAACCTAACTCAACTATTTCTCTCATGTTTCTCTGCAAAAGATAACACATAATTAATCGACACTAATTTCTAATTTTCAGAATGGCCAACATGAAATGATTTTACTAATATAAATCCAAGAAAACTCCTATACAAAGCTAAAAATTACATGTGTTACTTCCACGGATTAATTATATTGGCACTTATTCCTAGGAGAAGCTATTCATTGTCCCAATCAATAATTAGCAATATTGTTATCATTATATATAAGTAATTCACAGTAGTGTTACAAAAATTCGAAGAAAAGGTTGATTGGTGCACAAAAACAATAAAAAGCAATAGAATACAATGAAATGCACCGCTTTAATGTGAAAAATCACTAGTGTTGGCATATATATGTTTATCTCAAGTAGTGGTGTCAATTTCCAGTAATGCTTAGATAATTTATGCCTTATTCCAGATAACATCAATGACCAATCATGGTCCCCATAGTGCCGCAAGTGAGCTTTCCCTGATCATTGTTCTTTCATTTCTATCAAAGGCATGCAATCCTTTTGATCAAAATTTTCATTCATACAAGATCCTGCTTCGCAGGATCCCATATCGGACGTACATCCTTCTTTGTTTTACATTGGATGTCACCCCTGATATAGGATAATGTAGATTAAAAACACATATGAGAACCCTTCAGGAGAAACATTAGATAAGAACCAGACCAATTCAATTTAGGCAGTAGGGACAAGCATTATCCAATTGGAACAGCCCAAACCAACTGGACTTTCTCGGTTCAGTTCCTTGGGATGTAAATCTGCCCAGCATGATTTGAGCTACTACAAATCAAACCAAACAGAACCATATTTATGTAAAATTAAGGGGTTCTATTGCAAAATATAACAATTCTAGTTCTTCTTCGCAAATACTCCACATTTCTCAAGAAAGAGGATGAAGACTGATCAAAAGAGACTTGGAAACTCTTTCTTTTCCCTTTCTTCTTTCTTTTCCAAGCCTATTCTTCCTCAACACGCCCTCGCCCTCCTCAATCGCCCACATGTTGTCTCTGCCCATTCACTCCCCTCGCTGCTTCTTTGGCATTGAATCCATTGATCCCTCCCCCATCAACTTTTGATATGAAATCTCGATAACAACCATGCCGCCGGCCATGCCTTCCTTTGCATGTATCAGCCTATGCCGCTTCTTTGTTTCGACGTGAAACCCAGCTGTGCACCTGCACTCTTTGCAACTCTGGGAAACTAAAGTCTTCAGCACTGTCAAAACTGGCCAACCGAACAAAATTATTTTGGTTCAATCCACTTCTGTTTAGTGAGGCGTTTGGTTTGGTTCAGTTCACAAAAAATGCAAAGCCCTAACTGAACTGACTGATGCACACTCCCACCAAGGAAGCTCAAGGTGCAAGTACATACTCTTTGGCTATGCTATCAAAGGTGACAGGCATGGCCGATCGCCTGGCTTCGTAACCTAGAGTTTTTTTCCTCTCAACGACAACAGCAGCATAGCAATGAAGAGAAAGAGAACATAGCGGGAATAAGAAGAGGAAGAGAAGAAAAAGTAGAAAGATGAAGAAAAGCTGAGTGGCCACCTAGCCTACCTAGGTTTTCCTGGTTGGCTAGCACACCTATATAAGCTGTCAAATCCCTGAGCAGGCAACCAAAACTCCTTTTGTGCCTAGACAGCCACCTTTAAAACACTGAACTTTGGACCTGTCAAGTCAATGGATGTTTTAATCCCTGACCAGACCCAAGGAGAAACATTACATAAATCCGTATACAAATACATTTATATTCAACTATCTAAACAGAGTTAATTTCAATCACCCATTTAATATTTTTAATCGTTATTAAATTAAAATTCTAATTTTGTGGTTTACCAAAATCCTAATAACTCAACATTCCCGTTTCACGGGTTTTTAAGTTGTTGAGAAATTTCTTGACTAGTTGTAACAAATCAGTATAATCTTCTAAATTCGGGCATACAAGGCCCATGGCAGAGACAACATGAAAGGGAAAGAGGCGAAACGGCGCAAATCTGAGGCCGATTGTCTTCGCCGGCGAAGATCGAAGGCATGCGGAAGTGAAAAAGCTCACACCGGAGGCCAGAGACCTACGGCAGAGCCGCCAGGGGGGCGTGGCCTCTAGGCGACCTCGTCGGCTTCCGGTGAGCCCCGCCAGGGCCGCCAGGGGCCTCGTAATCCCCAAGCAACCCCGTCGGGCCGGCGAACCCCCAGCAGGCTGTCAGGCCTCCCGTGGGTGTATGGTCACTGGCAGAGGAGCCTTCGGGCCCTCCTGTGGATCGCTTTTTGCTCACCGATGCCGCCTGCAGCGACATCCAGGACCGTCGACCACACAAATTTTTCCCTCTCCTCCGAGCGACTCACCGAACAAATTTTCGTGGCAAACCGCCGTTGGAGCTACCGGAAAAGAGCATTGACGCACCGTTACAATAGCAACTCGATCCAGTCGACCCCGCGGAAAAGCCGAGCCTTGAGTCGAAGCTGCTAGCGCACCGAGCAGTCGGCCTGAGCCGGCTCAACCGAGCCGCTGACCCAAGCCAGCTCAAGTCGAGCCGTTGACCGGTCAACGGTTGCACAGTGCATCGTGCCAATTTCCACAAATTTCTGGGCTATTTCGGAGGAATTTCTGTGCAACTTTCTTATTTTGAGGATTCCGGGCCAATTTCAAGTCTAAATTCAAAACTGAAAGCGCCAGTGCCTAAACGACTCAACCACGGACGCAATATCACCCATGCGGTGACAATTCGAGAAGGACGAAGCTCTTGGTGGCCATTTGATCCAGGAGATGCAGGGACGAGCACCGGCACTCAAAGAAGCACACCCACGAACTTCATGCACCACCTTGAGTATACGATGGTTTTTCAGGGACGGAGTAGTGTTGAGAATAAGGATTTTCGGCCACACCAATGGCGTCTTGGTGATTTTGGACCCTAGGGATTTGTAATTTTGGGCCCTAGGGGTATTTTGTAAATATAGGCAAATCAGCCCGATATATAGGAGTGAAGGGCTATTGTTAGAGATATGAAGAGAATTGAAAAAGAATACAAAGTAGAGAGTGGAAGTTTAGGAGTACAGATTAGATTTAGATCTTTGGAGAGTTAGCATTTATCTTGAATTAAAGGTAAGAGAGAGGTTCCCTCTCGAATTGGAACCCTCTATTTTGTATTTTCCGCATTAATCTATAAAAATATTATCTTTTCCTCACATCCCCAAAGTTCTTCTACAAAATCCTTAGCCTTTCCTATCAACGTCACGTTGAGTCATTATCTTCATTGCTTGTCCAGATAAGACTACATGCCGCCGAGCACTTTTAGTTACTGGCAAAGCAGGAGAGTGTGGTTCCTTTTTGTGTGAAGTAATATTAGACCCATTTTTTTGAATCCAGTTGCATGTGCATGTCGTCTAGTACAATCACTTTTGCCAGCCCTAAGATGTCAAATAATAATCATTTTAAAGAAAATTGCACACTCCTTCCTCGTTCTTCAGGGCTAAAATTCTAGAGAATTACCATATCCCATTTTAGAGAATTATCATCCCATTTAAGATGTAACTTGGTTTCCTCCTAAAGGGGCTTCTTCAGTGTGACTGTCATTGTTACATGTGTGAGAACCATTTTGACTAAGGAGATTGCTCAATTTCGAAGGGACCCAAGTTCCAACTGAAATTCACTTAGAATGAACTGAGAAAGTATCTGGGGGTCCCTAATCTGCATAGGTTGCTTTGCTATTTACGACATGTGCTTGTTGGGAATGAGGCTACACTTTTACCCACGTCATGCTAATCCTTCTGACTCCTTTCTGACCAGCATAACACAATTTTGTCTGAATGCTTGAAGAATTATGCTCTAACTTGTTGATTTGGGGTCAGAATACCAAGTCCATAGGTTTCTTTAATTTTTAGGACATATTTCAAAAAAAGCCAAATAATTATAAATAATTTTGAAAATCGATCAAATTCAAAAATATTTATCAAAATCGACCAACTTTTGCCACATCAATTACAGGAGGGTGATTCGGCGATGACTGGACGAAGTTAGATTTGGCCGAGTTTGCCAACCCTAGCCAAATTAATTTCCGAGGTTGGCAACCCGTCCATATTGGCAAACTTTTGAATTTGCCTGGGTTGCCATCTCCAGCCAATTGTTATGGTACTACTTGTGAATGAAACTTTGTTTTATTTTTATTTTTTAGGTTTCAACTCCGGAAAAAAGTTTCCTAAAAATTCTTTTAAAATTAACAAAAATCATGAAATATTAGAAAACTAATAAAAATAATTTTTATCAAATTTTTTGGACAACGGAATAACATGTTTTGAGGCTAAAGCCGTTAATGGGTTTAAATATTATTAAAATAATTTTAAACAAGCTTAGCCTCCAAACATATTATGTCGTGGTCCTCAAAACATATTATGCCGTGGTCCGAAAAATTTGACAAAAATTATTTTCATTAGTTTTCCAATATTTGGATATTTATGGCAATTTTTAATGAATTTTAGGAAAACGTTTTGGAGCCGAAACCTAAAAATAAAAATAAAACAAAGTTTAATTCTCAATTGTAGGCACATGACAATTGGCCAAGATTGGCAACCTCAACCAATTCAGAAAGTTACTATTTGGCCGCAGTTGGCAACTCCTGCCAATTCAAAAGCTACCCGTGATTCCAATTTGCCTTGTGTTGGCAACAGTGGTCAAATCCAATTCCCCCCCGTCTGCGCCAAATCACCACCTAGTTGCTGATGTGGTAAAAGTTGGCCGATTTTGGTAAATATTTATGAATTTGGTCAATTTTTTGGAATTATTTATATTTTTGGCATTTTTTTGAAAAAATTTCATAATTTTTATGATTTTTTTCTGCCGCCAGTGATATATAAGCTTTCAATTGCATGCCCTGATAAAAGTCTCTACATATTATCATGAAACTTTCAATACATATGCAAAGCTAGTCGTATTCTATTTTTTTTTGTGCCCAATCAGATATGTTTTTAGAGAGTACCATTGGCCCTCATTTTTGGAGAGGCATCAGTCAAATAAAAAAATTCCGATGTGGCTAATCTATCATTTATTCCATCCTGACCTTCAACCATTACGAAATGTGTTTTCCAAAACCTGAAGAAGAACAAAGGTTTTGAGCGTCTATGTTGCTTGATTACAATTATTTCAGATCAGAATTGGTGTTACATGTCTTGATTGTTCTCTCCAACAGTAAAGAAATAAAAATAAATTTCCCATATTCCTCGAACAATGTGTCTGTGGGACAAACAATTTGATTCTGGTTCTGATTCTTTCCATGGGAGAAGTAATTCAGGTTTGGATTAGGAATTTGTATGATATTTCTGTCCGGCCCCATCTACCTCTTCCACCTATCATACTAAAGCTATTCAGAATCCCTCTTATCTGGACTATCTTGCTCGAGATTCCGACACAGCAGTTATTCTTTTCTTGAATGAATGGTAAACTGAATTGAATCGTAAATTGTTTTGACATTCTTTCTCCTGTTTGCTTGAAATAAACCCCGAGGCAGTTCATTACCCCTCTGGAAAAGACACAAAGAAACCCATGGTCATGTTAGTTTGAAGGTGTCGCATATGGATCATAATTAAAAGCCCCTAGGAAAGCTGCGCTTGTAGTACGAGCTTTTCGCATTCCAAGTTGTAGAGAGTTCCTTAATTTTCCCTTAATCAGGAAAGCGACATAACTCTATCAAGCTTAATGCAAGTTTGTGTCACTTCAATGGTTTAAATATCGGATATCGGTATCGTATCGGATGGCTAATTTCCATATCGGATATCGGATATCAGGGAGATATCAGGGATACACGTCAATATCGGGTTGCTCATATCGGACGGTATAAATATACAAATTTTATTAACCAAAGAGTATTTATAATATCTTAAATAAAGTTACAATAAAACATTAAGTAACCACTATCACTATGTACTACTACAAATTAATAAAATATTAAAATATTAAATACTACATGAATAGAAAATGAATTAAAACATTACCATAAAGACCCACCACAGATGGAATGACCCACCACAGAATAAGCGGTTATTTTCTGCTGCTGAGAATGGGTTATTTTCTGCTGTCCAAAAATATATCATTTGATGTTATGGGCAACCACGATCGGAATCATTTGATTTTTGTGGTGGAACATTCCATGGATGATCTAAACCGCTTATATTAGACATTAAAGTTTTATATGTCCAGTGTAGGAAATTTCTTACACCGAATGCTCATATAATTATATATATCTATATATAAGATAGTTTCATATGAGGTGAATAGTTTCATATAAAACGTGAATAGTTTATATCAAAGGTAGATCTATATAGATGGCAATTTTATATCAAAAACATACAGATATATGAGAAAAGTCATATTTATATAAATAAAGATTTTTGACAAATTAGATCCAAATCATTCGTTCTCTTATTTCATCATGGATTCACAGAGAAACACCCAAACATCTCAAAACACCATAAAAGAACCGTTTTGTGAATTATTCTTAAATTACTTCTTCAAGGCCATGCGTTTATTATTAAAAAAAGAACAAGACAAATTTTGAGAAAATAAGAATTTTTTAGAGTCTACAATCTACAATCACATTCATTAAGACTAAGTTTCTCTCCGATCTACAAAAAAGTGAAAAGAAGAGATAAGAAGAGAATGTTTTAGAGTCTTTTTTGCAGTGAAAGGAAAAATTTGAGAAAATTAGAATTTGGGTTGGGTTTTGGGTATTATGTTCAAAGAAGAGTAAAATAAAATTGGATTTCTTTGGATTTAGTGTTTTTCAGGACAACGGAATGAGAACTAACAAAGTTAGGACGGAAGTTGGATTTTCTGATCTAAAGATGGAAGAGGAAGGAGGAGATGAACAAAGTGAGAAGATGGGATTTGGATTCTTTGGATCTTAGGATGGAGAAGGGAAAGAAAAGGGGAGCGAGAAGGGTAACTAAGAAATTCTCTCCTTTATGCCCCCGTATTTTGTGTCTTTATGGGAGAAAATGAAAGGGTTCCAAAACTGAGGGGTTTTACACCAATGATCCGGTCTAAGGAGCTTTCGTAATTTCACTTAAAGAAGGGATGACCGGACACTATTTTCCATTGGGATAATCTTCTTGGTTAGGGTATATGGAGCTTATGGCCTCCTGAACAATAAAATACCACAACCTCAATGAAGTACCAATTAATTGAGACTAATCCTGACACAGATCTTGATAAAAGCATGATAGTATGTTATCAAAATTTATAAAGAGAACAAGGTTAATGATTGAATATACTATTAATATTGCTGGTTGGATAGGCAAACAACCTCCAATGCTCAGATTGGCTCTCTTTCATTGGAGGAAAAATATTAATTGCGGGAAGAATGAATTGCATGCCTTATTCAAAGCCCCTAATAAATGAAAGCAGTTAGGCAGTTATGTCATGCTGGCAAATGGCATCATATGGAAACAGTATAGTCGGTATAATTAGTGATTGCTCAGAAAAATGATGAGCAGTTGAGCACTCCAGTCGTTAACTTATCACTTTGCCTCTAGTTTTGGTCAGCTATATTATATCAATATCTTAGATCAAATAGAATTAAAGAAGAATTCTAAATGTTTCTACTGTCAATAATGCAAATTATACAATGTCAGAATTGCATTTAAAACTGCTCAATCTTCCGACAATGGGAATATGAATGTCAACCAACGTTTATTAACTATTTTTATTGGTATACTTCTATAAGTTAGATTACAAATCACATCCATTAAGACTCAAGAACAGAAAATTACGAGTAGTTGATAAGCTATAGTAATCACTATTTAGATATAACTGAAGTATATCCCACATATATTAATGCTAGAAGACCATGTCTAAAGTAGTCTCTGGAAGGATGGCAAGTTCGTGGACCCAGATATACAACAGCTACTAAAAATGTGTTTCCAGGAGAAACACCAAGCTAAATTTTTTACTTCTTGCATGCAAGCTCATCGGAAAGATAAAATTCAAATATATGCCATACTCCAAAGTTTTAATGAGAAAATACATGTATAAGTGCCAAATGGTAGTAAATGAGTAAAAGAAAGGAAAAGCCAATGTAACAATAACACAATATAAAAGAAAGGAATATCAATCCTGAGAAGAAAATAAGTATATTAGTTCAACTTAAGGTTTTTTTGGTTCACCATTAATTTTATTTGTCGTTTTTTTTACCTCTCCTATCACTTAGTTATAATCCACTTTTCACTTATTCACTTTTTATGGTAAAGAAAAGACGTGTTATATTGATACTTTATTTTCATAAAAAAACAAATCACAAAACCGAACAACTTAAAATTGGTCAAATAGATATTAGAAAAGAGCACATAAGTTGTTTGATGAAAATCTTATAAGAGTTGGTGAAGATAGAGAAAGGCAGAAGAAAATGCAGTATATGCAGCACTTGCTATAATGATATAATAGAAATAACACATGCACACAGTGCACGAGGACCCGAGAAAAAATCCACACACCGGATGTGGGGCCCGCCCGCATCCGAAAAGGAGAGGTAAGTGTGGGGGTGTGTGTGGGTATCGTCGGGATGTAAAAGAAGAAAAGCAGCGGCTAAAACACAAAAAACACCGTGTGGGCAAAGTGAAAAATGGCCGATGGCAAGCATGTAAAATAGAAAAGAGTGGTTTTTTTTTCAATGGCAAGCATGCAAATAAGGGGAATGTGGGGGCATTTTCCTTAGGGGCTCCACAACAACACCAAAAACCTCACCCAAACCCACACCCACCCCCAAGTGGGCCCCACCATAATGTGGTGGCCAAACCATGGCCACCACTCTATCCACCATTTTGTCTTAGTGAGAGAAACAGCAGATCATCATCCCTCTTTTGTATAAAAGATTCTCCTCCAATGAACAAGACAGTTGGGACTCAATTCCTGCTTGCTACGGCCAATTCTAAAGAAACTAAAGAAATCAAAGAGAAATACTACAAATAGAAACACACCCAAGTGGGTCTGAAAATTCAACTCTATTTTGAAAATCTGAATACTGTTTTTCTCAATATAACATGCCATGTGGACAACTAAATCTTCTAAATTTCAACTCTATTTTAAAAATCTGACGAATGTTTTTCTCAAATATAACATGTCATTTGGTAACTAAAGCTTCTTTTTAGCACGTTGGCAGTCGCTCGTGTAAACCATTTAGAGACTAGAATTAATATATTGAAAAAAATTCTTATATCCATGTACCACTACCACTATTAAGGAAATATGGAGGGATAATTATGTTTATATGCTGTCAGCACATATAACTTTCATATACTTGTACTCATGATTTATTTAAAAAATGTTTTTCAAAATTTTTTCCAGGTTGTATACATTTCAAAACCCCAAAACCCCAAATATGGGAGAACCCTAGGGATTTGACCATCGATCCACATGTTGTAAAAAGTTCCCTTCTTTCGAACACATTGAATTTGCAACGAGTAGATCGAGTGTCAAATAGCATTAGATTCACTTGATTTTTGGTGTGGTGATCATCTATTATGTGTAGAACAAAACACAAAAAAATTAAAAAAAATTAATAAAACCTAGTGCAAGCATAGGACAGTTATATGTGCTGACAGCACATATACATATTTCACACACACACATATCGATGATCCTATGCAAAATTTTCACCGATGATCATGGTGCAAAAAACTTTATTTATTACATTTGAATTTTTTTAAGCAAATTTTTTTATGTTTAATCCATACAATTATATACCCAAGGAAAAAATGGGTGAACCCTTAGAGGATTTGACCATCAATCGATCCGTCACAAAATTTAACGGTTTCAGAATAATAAAACTTTTTGTAATGTTTTGATCAAGGGTTTACCAGTATTTTTATTCATTATTTTTAGGGGTGTATTAACGTATGGAGAGAAAGATGAACAAAATTTGAAATAAATCAAGAAAAAAAAACATTTTCGCATGGAAATTTCCATGCGAAATGTTTGCGCATGAACACACACGCATTTATATATAGCTCAGCTAATGTGCGTCAACCGAAAGAGAGATAAAGTATAGAAAGAAAGATGGATGATAGACAAAATTGTTGTGACTAACTGTATTTTTTGGCACGCATACACAGTTTGACTTTTTTGCTTTCTTATGTTTTACCGTGAATGAGAAGCCGTGTTTAGTAACTTGGCAGCATAAATTCATCTTCACAACTCTATCTTGAAATCCATGAGTACAACATTGCGCTGAACAAAAAATTCCTATTTAAGTGACTAAATAATCTAAGAATTGATTGTTCTTGAATATCCCTTCCAAAGCTATTTATTTTTTTGGTAAATTGCACATAACCCACCATAATTATGACCTGAGTCGCATTCATCACACCTCAACCTTACTTTTTTCATATTCTTTATTTTATTTTTATTTATTTAAAATAGGCCATATGGTGGTCAAGTATGCACCAGGATACGCTAAATTTCCAAAAATAAAAATAAAAAGAGCACAAAACCAAGGGTGATGAGTGCTAATAAAAAGTAGAAGGGTAAATCGCTACTCAGTACATAGTTGAGGGTTATACAATCAACTTCTACTAATAAAAGCAATAAAGCATGATATCTGTATAGTTAGAACCATGTGTGCCTCGATAACTACAGCAAACTGCTTCTTACATACATCAGCATTCATATTCAATCCTATCCTATCTATGTTGATTTTCACATGTAAAATGCATGCAACCATCAAGTGAACCATGTGCTCAAAAGGCAACAGGTCATTCAGTCTCAAAAAAGAAAATGTAAAGGTATTGACATAATAAAGGAAAATAAGTATTAGAAATTTTCATAAAAGGAAAAGGAAAATCAGTGAACCTTTAACAATAAAAGCCTAGTCATTTTAAGAAGGCTAAATTTCAAGAAACAACCCCCCGCCACCCACACTTTAATCCGTTTTGAAAATCCCAGGAAAAAAATTTTTGTGCCTGACAGGAAAAAGTTTTTACCTACACCTAACGGTGTTAGGGATTAAAAAATCTAATAATAATAATAATAAGTCCAGATATTGAACATTTTTTAAAAAATATTTAATATTTCTTCAACAGTGGAGTGAGAAGTAGCTCATGAAAAAATATTGAAAATACTTTGTTTAAAAAACTAATCTAACACAGTTAGCCACCGTTAGGGACTTGCCTGAAAAACAAAAGTTCAATTGAGTTTTGAGCACAAAAATTTTTTTGAGCGTTTTTGCAGAACGGCTAAAAGTTCAGGAGATTTTTTGAAACATACCCTAAAACAAGTGTGAAAAAGAATGTATGCAACATCAAAACATGTCATTTGAAGGTGCAATTCTAAATTCTAATAATGCATCTTCTATTGTGGAAAGGAACACTAGAAGTGGTAGTAGACAAGTTGAGGACAAACTATTACTGAAATGACACAGTTGAGGGAATACCCCAATAAGAGGAAAGATTGTGACACTTATATACGATAAATTGTGATACTTATGTATACAATTGTAATTAAACATTTGTAAGTATAGATTGTTATACGTATGTATACAATCATTATTTGTTGTCAATTATTTTCTTTACAAGAACAGAGTGTGACACATATATACGCAATCATAAATCATTTTGATTTAACTTCTCTTTCTAGATAGAGTATGATACATACAATCGTGAATTGTTTTTATTATGTTCCTTTTGAGGAATGATTGTGACATTCAAGCACACAATCACAAATTATTTTGATTTAATTTCTCCTTATAGATATATTATATATTTACAATTATGCTTTATTTCGCTTTAGTTTCTTTCGAGAAAAAATTTGGCACTAATGAATGCACTTATGATTTGTTTTGATTTTCTCATTCATGGATGGATTGCAAAACTTACATGTGCGATCATGAATAATTTCTGATTTATTTTCTTCCAAAAAGGGGTACAACACTCGTGTACATAATTAAGGTTTGTTTCGATTAATTTTCCATTTGTTGGTGGACTGCAATACTGACGCATACAATCGTGAATCACATTTGATTTATGTATTTCTTGTAACCGATTGTGATTTATTTTTTGCAACCGATTGTGATACATCAAGCTAGGTAAAATAATAAAAACATGTAATGGAATTCTAATGAAAGAGACTACCACTAGATCTTTCTTTATGATACCTTTAATGTCTTGCGCTGTACTATGTGGCCAACAATACCCATAAGTCGATCAATTAATTCTTCTTCTGAAATCTTATTTTGGCTTGCCTGGATCAGAAAGAAATGTAGATTGTAGTCAGGTGGCGGATATATAGAAACGGAAGTTTGTAATGAACGTTGCATGCCATGTACAGAATAAATGGAGAATAAAACATGTCCGAGAATTTACATGCCACTCTAAAATATATTAGTGGTGCCCTTATTTACTTTTATTATAGCCCATGGCACCATAGAACATTTTCAAAGGCAGTAAAAATAAAGCAGCAAAGAAAAACCGGGGGGAATCAGAGTACCATGCAGAAGCATTCAAACAAAAGGAGTAACATGCTATTATATCAATAAGATAAAGGACAAAATCATAAATCCCACAGGCACGGCCACAATTACTCATGGCATCAATTAATAACATAGAAAATAAAAAGCAATTCCTCGCCCGCAAATATGGAGAAAAGTGAAAAAAGAACAATGACAAACCCGTAAATATGGAGAAGATGGAGGGTTTTATGGGTTCATCAAAGGACAATGGCAAACATGTAAATAATGAACCTTGGGGGGGCTTTTTCATTGGGGGTGATGTGGCATCCCACGTGGCACCCCTCCTTGGATGCCACGTGGGACAAAGTCACATCAACATCCCTCATTTGTATAATAGATTGTTCAGTCATCGTATGCAACTACACATTATGAGAAGTTAAAATTAAAGTCTCTTTCACAAGAAAACTGCAGAGCTTATTTGTAATTGGAAGCTAAGAAATTACAAATCAAACTACATATCTGTAAGAACAGAAACAATCAAATAACAGAACTTTTACGTATTAATTTGAGTATTCAATACACATACTCAATAATGATTAATTCATGCCAAAAAGCAAAAGAAGTTTTAAAGAGAGGAAAAATTGAATAAGGTTAAACATTAGTGCATCAAACTATACCAAGACTGAGGTAATCGGCACATTACCGATATTCTAGCAACTTTAGCTAGCTTTTGCTTTACTTCTTGAGGCAATCTCCTTTTCACTATTTGGGATGAGCTATCCAATTCTTGAACATCAAGCTTTGGTGGTCTGCCTGGAAAGAAAGGTTTCTATTAATCCAACAAGACACAGAATGTAAGAAAGATATCCTTCATATTAAGTACTAGTACTACATTTAGCAATCATCAGAAAACTTACATAATGCAACTATCTTTTCCAGATCACGGATGGCCCTCTCGAGTGTGGTGCCTTTAGGTCTTATTGAAGAACCATTCTTAACCCGTGTAGACAACGGTTTCTGTAAATTTATGCAAGGGAAACATAATAAAACAATTAATGCTATATATGAGAGTATTATGTGTTCAGAAAAATATAGCCAGCACCATATCTAACACAAATACCAATGGGTAGATATGTTGATGCTAAATAGACAGTTGAATATACACAACCCCATGTACTCAGTATTTGCAGTGTACATAATAAAACAACTATAAGATGACCCTTGTGAATCTCATTCATGGAGGGCTATATAATATATTTCTCACGATCTGCAGAGTGACCTTGATGGAGTTCGGTAAGAGTAGTTGAGAGGGGAGTTGAATAAGTTGCAAGTGACACCGATAGGTTTGTAGGATTCCAAGAAATTTACAATGCACACCGTTATGGCATACAATTTACTTATTTCTCAAGTTACTTCATAAAACTTAAAATTAAAGTGGTTGTAAAAAACCAAACATCAGAACATTCATATTTGTTCAATCATCAAAACGAGCTTTAAATTTTTGGTCCATTTCATTTCATTTATCAAACTTGAATCGAGTATCTTGATTGAGCTCACTCCCAAACAGAGCCAAGCTCACTAATTATTTGACTGGGGAAAAAAGTGTTTTCAGGCTTGGCCATTTAGGTATTGAATAAGCTTGAGTTTTTCATCGAGCCAATCCCAAGCAAAGCCTCGAGTGATCTGATCCCATTCACATTATTACTTAAAAAGGAATAACGACATTAAGGCATCCATCACAATGAGATTGAAAAGTATCCAATCGATAGAAGTGCTGGCATGATTAGCCAAAATATAGACGACCAAATAGAAAAGGAAAATAGAAGTGTTGGCCCATTTCCATCCATATCCCCTACTCAGCTATGTAGCACAGAAACTTCAATCGTGAAGGCTAGTCATGATGGACAAGTGTTTATCTATGCTTTTTAGAATTTTCCGTGTGGGGCATGTCATATCTATGTTGGCATGCTGTCTCCGTGCAGCATAGCTACTCAGTTAAGTCTACAGTTTGTAACTAATCTATGGTTTATTCAGGTGCAGACTGTCAAAGAACTTTGTATTACTGGTAACCCGGCATTTCAGATTTTTCATCTATTATTACCAGCAAGGATCCTGGTCTTGATCAACCACTATAGAGTTTACATTGACATAATACTATCAAATACTACAAATGACTGCTCTCACAGTTTTTTACATCCTGGAAGTACTCAATTCTATTGATCTTTTAAGACATTTTTTAATATCTACAAAGAATTTAATCAATGGATTGCACAAGTTTATAGCCCTAAACCCTAATAATAGGTTAACTTATAATCAGTTGATGCATAAAGTATTTCTATTGATCTTCCATTAGCTATATTATGTGTCACTTTTTACAGATTTGTAAAGGAGCCTAGCAGTCATTAAAGTGTATGAATTGCAACAGGAGAAGAAATATCTAATAAAAACAGGGCAAGGGCGTATACACATATACGGAAAGGGTGAGTTGGGCTATTCTGAGAAAAGGGATAAAATATGGTCTAAAAATCTATCAAGTAACCCCCCCCCCCCCCCCCCCCCCCCAAAAAAAAAAAAAAAACAAAAAACAAAAAAACAAAAAAAAAAGGAATTCGATAGGGTTGTGGATAATAAAAGGATCCAAAAAGGAGCTTGGGGGAGGGGGTGTGGGAGCAAATAGAGATTGCAGAAACAAGTGACAAGAGAATACATTCTGGTGCAGACATGGTTTCATCTTTTTTGGCAACACGCATGAAAGTGGACAACTTAATGCTGAAAATGGCACAATATGCTATAGGAGAGGGGCTCACTCAATGAACCCATAGAGAATAACTGGGTGATTAACTCGCCATGTGGCCATGTGAACCAACAATCATGATCAGGTGAGAGCCTTAATAGCTCACTCAAATGTTCCAGATGATCGTGGTGGGTGTCGGGTGTCGGGTGTTGGGTGATTTGGCGAATTATAACCGCATACAATTGCTTTGTCAGAAACCATGCTCTATGCTGAGAGAACAGAAGGGAAATACTCCACCAATGAATGACTTCTACATGTTCAGCTATGTATTCCAGCCAGGGGTGAACGCATGTATATGTTTATGAACATGTGTATTTAATGTGTATGCACTTATATGTTGACTGTGGTTGTGTGGAATAAAAGGCTCTGTGTTTCAAGGCAGTCATCTGATGCTAACTAGAATGAGGTTAATGGAAACATACCCCAGAAGAATGAAACTAGCTAACTGAAAGACTAAAGGCCTACACACAAAACTCAACAATTTCAGCATATGAAGGTGCATATATTCCACTAAAGAAAAAACCAGCAAACCTCATACTCAAACAAAGGTACCTATGTTAGGGAAACTGCAGGCTTTTTCTCACACATGTATCAGTAAAATCAAAATTGTATATGGTACCAGTGCTGCTAAAAGAGCAAGGTTTTAAATATCGGATAGGGGGATCATATTGGATTGGGATTTTTCATATCACATATTGGATATCGGATGATTTATCAAGAATCTGTGTCAATATCTCGATGCACATAGTGTTAGATATTCCATATATATGTATGTGTGTGTGTCTATTCTATAAAATAGGGAATTACAACCGTGTCATTGTCCTACTAGGACAAAGAGATTGATAAATGTGGCCTATGTTTGGCCACATCATCGTGGTGGGGCCCACTTGAAGGTGGTTGGGGTGTTTGTTGTGTTGTTGGGTGTTGTAGTGGAAATCCCAAAGAAAAGCACCCCCCAATTTCCTTTATTTCCATGGTTGCCATTAACCTTTCATGAAACCCAAAAAGCCCTCCCTCTTCTCCATATTCACAGTTTTGCCATCGTTCATTTTCCACTTTGCCCCCCCCCCCCCCCAAACACATTTTTTGCGCTTTGGCCCCTAAGTTTCCCCCCTTTAACTCCCAGACGATACACACACACTTCCCTCTCATTTTCTGCTACATGTGTGTCCCGCCTCCTGTGAGTGGGTTTTTTCTTTGGTCCCCGTGTACTGTGTGCACGGATAAATTCTAGTATATATGTATACTAGAAATAACACGTGCACGGAGGCAAAACCACCCACGAACAGGATGTGGTGCAAGCGCGCAAGCGAAAAGTAGTGAGAAGTGTGAGTGTATGTGTCGGTATCGTCGAGGGTTAAAAGTATAAATGCAAAAACATTGGGGGTTATTGGGGAAAAATCCCCTGGGACAAAAATGTAAATAAATGAGTTTGTGGGGTGTTTCTCTCCTCAATGGCAACCATGTAAATAATTGTGTGGAGGGGGGGTTTGTCCTAGGTGGCATCCCATGTGGCGATATGACATTGCCACATGGGACAAACATGCCACCTAGGACAAAGTCATATGCACTTAAGCAACTAGTAAACCATTGCAGTGGGGTAAAAGAATTGTTATATCTTCTGTAGCAATTACAAGGATCCCCTATTTATCTCTTTTAGAGTACAAAAAAGAATAAAAAAAGAAAAAGGAATACAATACAGATCATCTAACAACCCTAAAAATAGGAAACAACCCTAACTAATTTACAGAACATGTCAACAATATACATATAAAGAGTCGTTATACCAACATAGATTTCAACATGTCATCAAAATACAATGAATATGGTCAAACATCATTAAGGTGAACTTATTTCGTATAAAGTGATAAATCATGAATAGAAAATGTATAAAAAAGATTCTTAGCACGTTAGACAACATCATAAGAGTTTAAAGTTTCATTCAATAACTTTCAAAATAGTATAATCCATAATATAAACATCATAAATCATTACAAAATATTATAAGATCTTAAATTTCATTCAAAAATCCATAAAATTTTACAAGTAGTTACATAGGCTTCACAAGTCATTAAAACCCATAGAACTTAAAATTCACTATATCACAAAATCAATTTGGTTTTATGCCATGACATTCGATAATAGTGATAATCCATCTTATCAGACATATGAGCAAGGACAAGATATTTGAATATTTGTGACAAGAGATTTGAATATTTGCTTTATTGAATGGGAAAACCCCTACAATATATTTCATAAAAAGATTCTGTGATGAGACTACCAGAAAAAATGGTCCCTCTAATTAATCTAATTCAAGACATGTATCAAAAAGTAGTGACTAATGCGAATACTTATGAAGAATTAATAGATAATTTTTCGATCATCATTAGGTTATATTAAGGCTCTACTCTGAGTCCCCCTCCTGTATGATATAGTGATGGATCAACTCATTATGCATATTCAAGATAATATACCTTATTGTATGTTATTTACAGATGATATTGTTTTGATAGATAAAATCAAAAATGATGTAAATGCAAAGTTAGGTTTGCGAAGGTAAATACTAGAAACTCGAGGTTTCAAACTAAGCAAAAAATAAGGCCGAGTATAAGAAATATAAGCTTAATAGAGTGAGTCATGACTCATGAGGATCATAACGTGATGAAGTTGGATGAGAAAAGTATATCGGTAAGTGATTTACGTATCTCGAATCATTTATCCACGAGAATACAGCGATTAAGGGATTAAGAAAGATGTTGATCATAGAATTAAAAATTGGTTGGTCGAAGTGGAGAGATGTAACAGTATTGTGAAATCGAAATGTACAGTTACGATTAAAAGATAAATTTTATAGAATAAAGATTAGACTAACTTTGTTATATGGAATAAAATGTTAGGCTATCAAGAAGTAATAACAAAATGTGTTTATGGTAGAGATGTGAATGTTGCGGTGGATGTATGGAAATATTGGAGAAGATAAGGCATGAAATGAAAACATCCGAGTGAAAGTATGTGGTTTCTATAGAGAATAAGATAAAATAACATCTACGATAGTTTGATCATATACGTCCATTAAAAAGACAAAACATATGAATATTGAGATCAAGAGAAATAGAGGTAGATCGAATAAGATATCGATGGAAGTGATAAAAAGGGATATGAAAGATTAACATAAGAGTCTTAGATCATACTGCGTGGAAAATGAGTTTCTAATATCACGATCACGATCACGATCTGACATGATCATAATCTGACATTCTTTCTATTGAATCCATAAAGATGACCCTGATTTTTTTAGTACGAATGCTATGATGATGATGACGACGACAATATGTAACTATGTTAGCCATGATAGATATTACAAACTATTAGAAAAATCATAGTTCCAAAAACTTTCAAAACAATATCATATGCATTACAAACCGTTACAAAATAGAATAGGATTTTAAATCTCATCCAACAATACGTAGAATTGTAAGAGTCATGACAAAACTCCATCTTTTTCACTTCCATCCTTCTACATCTTGACTCTCTATATTCAATAAAAAACATGTTACTATCTCAATCTATTATTGTTAGTTACTGTAAGTAATACCGATAATAGCTGCTCTTGATGTAATAGCCTAAGCAAATATCGGAAAAGTAAGAAGCATAAAAGAAACATCGGTACGCAAGAACAGTAAGCAGTAATAATCATGTTGAGAAGAATAAAAATGTCAACAATGGTAACAGTAAGGGTGGCAGCAATTACAGAAATAGCGATGCAATTCCAGCAAAAAGAATCAGATCAGCATTTAAGATATCATCTTTCTCATGCAATTATTTAAGACAACATAAAAGTTGTAAAAAAATTTGAAGAATGTAGAAAACATGTTACGGCTCACATCGGTATCCTCTGCATCAGAACAAAAAAGCTTAACTTGGGTTGAAAGACTTACATAAGTAGCTTTGAGTAGAAAATTTAGGATCCCACATATCTTTTTGTTAGTGAAAATACAGCAAAAAACAAAAATGGACCATACCAGCAAATATGAGCTCAAAATAGACAGCAATTTATATCGTTTAGGCTCCAAAAACAATAATTCGGGGTATATATCGGTTATACCAACCAATATTTAAAATAGTGACCAAATTCAATGCACATGTGAAGCCCTCCGCATGCAATCATATGAAATCTCAAAATTTTGACAAAAAACAGGTGATACAGTGAGCGGATTAAAAATTAGTATAATGAAAAGCCCCATTAGGAAACTCTTCATTATCTAAACTAACAAGAATCACTCACCGCTGCATGCATAGGATATGCGCCCATAGCAGAATCTATATTTGGAACTCCATCATTTCCATATCTTTCCTTCCGCCGTATCTTGGCAGATATTTCTCCCTCATTTTCAAAATTCAGTTGCTTCCTGGGCTGCGATTCAGTTGGAGAACAAACAGCTCTATCCCGTGCTGCATAGTGCACAGGGTCAATTGATTCATTTATCAATCTTGATTTATGAGTGAGATCCCTAGAGGAGAGGAGTCCTCCCTTATGTTTGTCCATATCTTTTAATTCCAAGGATAGAGATGAAACATCTTTTGATATTCTGACAGTTGACACATTTTCTAAATTGGTTATAATATCAGCAGACTTTTTCTTGAGTGTCCCTGCAGATGCATTAGGTTTATTTTTCAAAATTTTCCCTTCTGGATAATTTTCATCATCGGCGGTCTCGATTTTAGCCGGATTTGCCAGCTTCTTTCCCATCAAAGGTGCACTTCTAGCAGCAGCTTTCATCCGTACATTTCCCATAGTCATGGGATCACTCATGACATGCTCTTGATCGGCTTCGGTAATAACTTTTGATGAATCTTTTCTTCTTTTCTTTGGTACCAGATTAGGTGACGAACTAGCTTCTCTGGAGTGAGGAAAAGTAAAAAAGGAAATATGTTATAATTACTCCTATATTATTTGCATTTTCTCATCGTACTAATAAATACTACTTATACCATATATATCCACTTGAGAATCAGTTTGTAAAGAGCACTTGAAATGTCTTAAACAGACAGATTATATAAATATAAAAATCAAGACGAAAGTATAGAAAAATGAATTATAGATGTATACCATTGCAATGGAGAGCACCCTCCAAACACAGGAAAAACTTAATCAATGGATAAATTACGCAAACCCAAATAAGCACAATATGGAACATTGTTACGACTTCTGGTATTAGTAAATGGTCAGTTAAATATTACATCAAATAGAAAAAGGGTAGCATTTGATAAATGTTACAGTTGGTGTGTTTATAGTATTATCCTGGTGATAAATTTCTGGCACCACATGCATGCTGTGCAATCTGGCAGTAGCACTTAACAATGACTGCAGATAGAAAACTAACTAAAATAATATATTCAGTCAAAGCACCTATCAGGCGTCACCGAAGAAGAAAGAAGCCCGTGAGGACCTTGCTTTTTTTGCCTGTTGTGTTTTTTTGTTCTTGTGTACTCCTGGTCTGCCTAATGAAACAAAGTTCTTATTAACCCCCATATATATATATATATATATATATATATATATATATATATATATATATATATATATATATATATATATATATATATATGGGCGTGGTCGGCTGCGAACGGTTCTCACGGGGGTGCCCGTGCGAACTAAATTATTTTATTTTTTTAAAATTTTTTTTCAAAAAATTTTTTTCCACACTTTAATCCATATATATATACACCCCAGAAAAAATAATGGGTGAACCCTAGGTGGATTTGACCCTCGATCAAGCCGTTACAAATTTAACGGTTTCAGAACAATAGAACATTTTGTACCGATCCGATCAAGGGGAAAATAGGGGGGGATTGTCTTGATTTTTGATATGAATGTGTATTAACATGTTTAGAACACATTCAACGGTTTGGATCTATGAAAAAAATCAAAGAGAGGAAGTTCCCACGGAGTTCTCACGGGGGAAAGTTCTCATTGGAACATTCCCCTATATATATATACTAGTCATTACCCGTGCCCATAGGGCACGGTTTATTTAATGGCTGAGTTCCCCCCCCCCCCCACAAAATTTCAAGTTTCCCCCCAAAATTGAAGTTTCCTCAAAATTGTCATTGCCACCTAGGGCAAACTTGTCACGTAGGACAAAGCTTTGTCCTAGTAGGATAAGATTCAAAATCTTCAAAGTAATAGAAAAAAATGTTCGGAGGGGGGGAGATTATCTTCCCTCTTTTATATAATAGATATCAAAATTCTCTTATCCAATTTCTCATGTCCAAATTATCTTATCCAATTTCTCTTGATAGCGTCCCTCTTTTATATAATAGATATATATAAGCGCTCTTCTCACCCATCCTTTTTAAAGAGAAGGATCCTGCTGACATCCACGTACTTAGTAATTGGAGGCTATGTTGAGGCGTTTTTGTGTTGGTCTTGTTTTTGTTGTCCATGCTGTGTTCTTGGTGTTACTTGCATTTAGTGATTGCTTCCCAGCCTCTCCTATTTTTTGTAACCTCTTGTGGCCGCCTATGCGGAGCTTGGACATTTGTCTATTTATATATACCATACACACTTACCTTTCATATATATATATATAGTTTAATGGGAATCAGGTGGCCAAGGATGAATTTCCTCCTTGGTCCACCACCGGCCATGACCCCCTCATATTTTTTTAAATTTTTTTTCCAATATGCTCTACACCTCATGGATGATCACCACACCAAAAATCAAGTGAATCCAACGCTTTTTGCCCATCGATCCACCCATTGCAAAATCAATGGTCGCATAACATAGAAGTTTTTGTAACGGATGGAGGATCGATGGGTAAAAAGCGTTGGATTCACTTGATTTTTGGTGTGGTGATCATCCATGAGATGTAGAGCATAATGAAAAAAAAATCAAAAATAATATGAGGGGGCTTAGGCGTGGGTGGACCAAGGAGGAAATTCCTCCTTGGCCACCTGATTTCCATTAAACTCATATATATATATATATACATATATATATATATATATATATATATATATATATATATATATATATATATGGGTTTAATGTGCTTGTGCACATGCGCAGTAAAATTACTTGCGTGTATGCATAGTTTCCCCCACTTCAAACATTTTTTTGGAATTTCTTGGGGTTGTTCACCTCATAAATGATCAACATACCAAAAATCAAATGATTACAATACTTTTTGGGCCCGCATCTACCCCTTACAACTTCAACGGTTTTTCAGCAAGTTTTCATACCATTGAAGTTGCACGGTTTAGATGGGGACCCAAAAAGTATTGGAATCACTTGATTTGTGGTATGTTGATCATCCATGACGTGAACAATTTATGAAAAAAAATTCAAAAAAATTAGAAAATGGAGAAACTGTGCACCTGAACGAGTAATTTTCTTGCTCATGTGCACAGGCATATTAAACCCAATATATATAATAGGTAGCATATGACATGGGAGTCATCTCCTCATATACATGACACAAAATTAGGCGGTACAAGCCCACATGAGCTTATACTTGTTGTACCACCCCACTTTTTGTGTCTTGGTATATGAGAAGATACCTCTTATGTCATATGATACTTATTATTCTCATATACACACACACACACATGAATAGAATATTCCTAGGGTGACACCTTAGATTTCATCTAAGGAGTCACCCATGTGACATGATCTCATCCCCTCATCTAAGAGGGTAAATGAAAAGCACATGTGGCGTTATTTTTGCAAAAAGTCCCTTCCCTTTTGGACATTGATGTTCCCAAAAATCGTGTATGTTCCGCTTACTCCCCAAAATTGCCACAAAAATCAAAGCAGCTAACCCCTTCTACAAAAATCCCCAAAATCTCAACACTCACCCCATCTACAAAAATCTCAGCCCCTCATCTCTGGCAACCGTCTCAGCCTCCGACAACGACCGTATCTCCGACCTCCAACAACGACTCATCTGTTGTACACGTCAATTTGGCCGCCTCCGAAAATGACCATGTCTCAACCCCTCACCCCTTCACGAAAATCACCAACCCCCCTCCTCCAACGACCGCCTACGTCACTGAGCCCACCTCCGACAATGACCCCACATGGCCAACCACAATATCGCAGCAACCAAGCCTCAAGCTTTAACAAACCCAGCCATGTCCAATTTCAGTGTTGTCACAAAGTCTTTTGGCCATCACTCCGCCACTACTATCCACTTACCGCCGTCAAGAGCCCACCCTACACATCAATGGATGCCCTTAATTCATGCACATAAGGGATCTTGGGATTATTTTCTTGTGGAAGTACTGAATCATATGCATGTTTATTTCATGTTTGATTAACTTCGACACAGGCAACTATTTCAATAATTGTACCAAAAGGCAATGTCAATCAGAAGATCAAAAGTCACAAAAGTCACAGGTAAGTTTCAATTAACATGTTTTGAATTGTTTTATCTCAGTTCAAATCATTATATTGAGACAGCAAACTATCTCTGCTCGGATGAAAAAGGCTATGAGATATTAATAAACATAAAGCGCAGATCTTAACTGCGAGAGTAACCTGGATAAGTGAGGCAAACAACCATCTGATAAAAATAAATCATGATGCATAACTTTTCACTCCTGCATTATTGGATCTTCCATAACATTACACATCTGCATATACATCTACGGGCCACAACACTTTCCCCAACCTACAATTACATTATACGTTTTTAAGTGCATACCATACTTTTCCAAACTGGAAAGGTAGTTACCAACTGGCATTGGCCGGCTGTAAATTATTCAAAATCGAAAGTGCAATGATTGCAAATGCCAGCAGTAAAAATCCAGACCCATAGCCACTAATATTAGTTCAGGTCTTGCCCATCTTCGTCCAATGCCAGATTCAACCCATATTTGCGTGCAAGACAAGGCATGCTGCCATCATGCATTACACCCTCGATCTTCTCATACTTGTTGTATTGTGCTTTCAATGTCTCTTCTTGCTACTTGGAGAGCTTCTCCTCCTCCTGCTTCCCTTTGCGTGTAGTTCCGTGTTGCGCAGCCCTTTTTGCGTAGCACCGGGTGAGGGGCCGAGAGATTGAGGTCATCGAAGACCTGTCTCAATTACCACACAAGCATATCGGTCATTTATGTGTAGCTCCGTGTCCTCATCCAACAAGACCATACAACCCACTTTGGGGATGATAAGCTCAAAGGGCCATCTGTGTCCAAAATGTTGGTGGAAGATCAAACGTGTCTTTTTGGGCATTTTGTCAAGCACCTTGTGTGCATGAATTATTGGGCTCTCGACGGCGGCAAGTGGGTGGTAGCGGCGGAGTGATGGACAAAAGACATCGTGGCAGCCTTGATATCAGACATGGCTAGGTATGTTGAAGCTTGAGGCTTGGGTGTTGCGATAGTGTGGATGGCCATGTGTGGTCGTTGTCGGAGGTGGGCTCAGCGACGGGTGGTCGTTGGAGACGATGGGCTTGGTGATTTTCATAGAGGAGGTGGCAGGCTGAGACACGGTCGTTGTCGAAGACAGCCAAATTGACGTGTACAACAGATGAGATCATTGGCAGAGGTCGGAGACACCGTAGTTGTCGGAGGCCGAGACACTGTCGCTAAAGATGGACTGAGATTTTTGGAGTGTGAGGCTGAGATCTGTGTAGAAGGGATGAGTGCTGAGATTTTGGGGATTTTCATAGAAGGGGTCGGTTGCTTCGATTTTTATGGCAATTTTGGGGAGTGAGCGAAAGTCCAACAGACGCGCATGATTTTTGGGGAACATCAACATATAAAGGGGAAGTGGATTTTGCAAAAATAATGCCGCATGTGCTTTTCATCTACCCTCTTAGATGAGGGGCAGAGAGAATGCCACATGAAAACTCCTTAAGTTTCATCTAAGAAGTCACCCTAGCAACATTTTACCATATATATACATACATATGGATATGTGCGGTCAACACAAGAATATCATGTACTGACAGCCATGTGGTGTAATTTTATTGGGTGGGCTTATTTGCAAGATAGCCCCTCTTTTTTTCAAAATTGCATAACACACCCCCCACTTCTCCTCTCCTGCTACTACTATTGATCTACCGCCGACAATCACCTTTATCACACAGCAGGAGGGGAGGCAATGGGGGATCTGCGTGAGGAGGAGGAGGTCAGAAGGAAGGGGGAAGAGCCGACGATGACGAGCAGGGGGGAGGTCGGAGGGTGGAGGATGATGTTGATGATGGTTGTTATCAACGGCTGGGGTTTTGAGGTGGGTTGAGGTGAGGTTATCAAGGCGGAGAAGAGGTTGTTGTTAGGGGTGGCAAACGGGTCGGTTCGGTTCTGGTTCGGGTCGGGTCGGGTCAGGTTTGACCCGACCCGAATAAATGTAAACCCGAACCCGACCCGAATTAAATTCGGGTCAGTGGTCAGATACCCGTACCCGACCCGGCCGTAACCCGGGTGACCCGTACCCGACCCGGTTTGTCTTATAGGTCGGGTTCGGGTCGGGTTCGGGTCGGGTTTGGTGTGAAAGAGTGATTATTTTGCAAAAAAGGTCGGGTTCGGTTCGGGTCCGGGTCGGGTTCGGGGTGAAAAGATGGAAATACGGGTCGAATTCGGGTCAACCGGGTCGAGGGATCGAACCCGTACCCGACCCGGAATTTTATCCGGGTCGGTCGGGTTGACCCGAATTCGACCCGACCCCCTACCCATACCCGACCCAAGAGGTCGAGTTCGGGTCGGATCGGGTCGGGTCAATTTTGCCACCCCTAGTTGTGTGGAGGAATCGGCGAGGGTTATTTTGAGGGGATGTTGTTGACTTGTTGTCGATGGTGGGAGGAGGTTGTAGCAAGAAGTTGACAAGAGTATTTGTTATTGTTAACGGTGGAGAGATAATTGGCGGTGAAATTAAGGCGAACGATGGCGTCAGATAACAGCAATAATGGTAGAAAAGTGGAGGTGTTATGCTATTTTGGAAAAAAAATATAAGCACGCCATATGGATGTTAGCACAAAAAATTCATGTGCTGACAGAGTGACAGCATGTATCCATTAATCTCATATAAAAATGGCGGTGATCATGTACAAAAATATCACACAAGATCACCATGCGAAAAGTTTTATAATTTTTTTATTTTAAAAAAAATTCATGACTTAATCCTTGCATACATAAACCCCAAGAAAATAATGGATAAATATTAAGTTATTTAACATTCGATCAAGCCGTTACAAATTCACATGTTTCAAAATAATAGAACATCTTGTATAGATCCAATCAATGAGCAAATATGGGGAATTTTTATATATTTTTTCTTTGGGAGTATTAAGAAGTGTAGATAACATCCAACTGTTTAAATCTAGAAAAATAATCAAAAATTATTTTTCTCATGGTGTTTGGACAGTGAAATTTTTGCATAGGAATATTTGCACATATGTGTATATATATATTACAATTGAGGAAGAAATCTTGCTGACTGACAAAGGGGTTGGTAGAAGAGTGGTCAGGCTTTCGCCATGTCGGCTTGGACGGGATGGTGGGCTTGGATGAGTTTTTATGGGGTCCATCGGGGTGTGGGTCTGTCTCTGGGTGTGATCTTGGGTGCATGAGGATAGAGTGGAGAAATGAGATGTGGGTGATGAGAGATGAAGGAGATGGGGATATGAGATATGTTGATGGAAGTGATGTGGTGAGTTTGATGGGAGTGAGGTGATGGAGGTGGGAGGTGTGTGGGTACCGGTAGACTCTTGCACCCACTGAGATACATGTCACACTCACACATACACCCACCCTTCTCATAAAATCCTGTGCACCAACGGCCTGACCCACAGAGATGCACACGTCCAGTTGGGACCCGTGGCATTTGAGGCGGGGTTTTGGGGCCCGTGCACTGTGTCCACATGTATTTTCTAGTATATATATGAGAATAATAAATATCATATGACATCAGTGTAGTTAAGGCACACCAAGGCGCACGCCTGAGGCGGGCCTAGGCGCGAGGCGCACCTATCGCACCTCGCCTAAGGCCAGGCTACATGCAAGTTGAAGGCGAGCCAAGGCGAGTCAAGGCGCGCGCCTTGGACCCAAGGCGAGGCGACCCAAGGCGCGCGCCTTCCCATTCTTTTCTGTCTCTTTTCCATTTTCTAATTTTTTTTCGGCCCACAAACCAAAAGCTCGCAAGTTCTGGGCCGATTTCTCCTCTAAGTTGTTGCATAAGTCCACACCCTTCAACCCTAAACACCAACACAGCCGACCATCTTTCCCAGTCACCCTACGAAAAGAAGCGGCGCCCAACTCTCGCGCGTTGAAACCCCTAGCTCTCTCTCGCCGTCTCGCGACTCTCGCCCTAGCTCTCTCTCGTCGTCTCGCCCTAGCTCTCTCTCACCGTCTCGCGTGAAACCCACCCTCACGACGCGGTTAAGGTATGCGAAAAATTTTTGTACTTATTCAATGATCTGCTTTCCATTTTGATGATTTTTGTACTTATTCAATTATTTTTCTCAATCGATGAAATCTGAAACTTGAATCGGTCTATGCTTTGAATTTTTGATCTAATTTCTGAAATTATCTAAGCTTGAATAGTTGAAAATTTTGTACTCTGGAACAACAATGTCTGTACTCTGGAAAATTTTGTACGGATGTTGACTTTATACTTTCTTTGGGGTTTGAGAGTGAATGAGAGAGAGCGCGAGATAAGCAGCAACAAGCAGCACTGCAACAGCCGTGTCTTATTTTAAAATGATCAATTCATCAATTCATCTATGGTTTGCTCAGTTTCCTGCATCGCATTGAAAAAACTATACAATCGTCAATTTATTTCACAGTTTCACATAATGCCTGAATCCTTGTTTGCCTGCATTTGTATCATTCTTCGAGTATTGTGCCTGCATTGGGAAAAAGAATATGAGTACAGCATACTGTACATGAAACTATGGAAGTATAAAAAGTAATATCAAATGTATATCAATTATAGTGATTATGGCTGGAAATAACCCGGAGGGGTCAACATCCGAAGGTGCTCCTAACAGAAAGGATCCCGCTTGGAAATACTGCAAACAATTGCAGCCTAAAAATACGAATGACTTGCATTGTAATTTTTGCGGTAGAGAGTTGAAAGGAGGCGTATTCGTGTGGAAACAACACCTTGTTGGAGGAAAAAGAAATGTATTAATCTGCAAACATGTTCCTGATGTCGTTAAAAATGAGATACAATATTACATGGACTCAAAAAGCAAGGAGAAATCTTTTGCATCATCTGTTGGTTCAAATTGTGATTATCCATTTAATTTGGATGATGTTGGAAACAACGCTACTGCTGAAGACTGTGTCATGAAGGGGAATAATAGTGTTGGAACTAGTAAAAGAAAAACTGGTAACACTATGGATAGGTTTTTTTCAAAGAGGCCATCAAATAACCCATCACACCCATTGAGACAGGCGACTATAGATGAGTGTCTGGATCCTGCAAAAGTTGAGTACGCTAATACATGCGTAGCTAAATGGTTCTATCAAGCAGGCATTCCATTCAATACAGCAAGACTTGATAGTTATAAAGAAATGTTTGATGCAATTTCTCGGTGTCCTGGTATGAAGCCTACTAGCTATCATGAGCTGAGAGTTTCATTGCTTAAAAAGTAAATCGATACCACTAGAGCTCTCTTGGTTGAGCATGAAAAGGAGTGGAAGATAGCTGGTTGTTCTCTTATGTCAGATAGATGGACTGATAGGAAATATAGATCTCTCATGAACTTCTTGGTCAACAGTCCTAGAGGGACAGTGTTCGTGGAATCTATTGACGCTTCAACCTACACAAAAACGGGGAGCAAAATATTTGAGTTGTTGGACACGATTCAGAAAGTTGGGGCACAGAATGTAGTTCAAGTCATCTCTGAAAATGCATCGAACTACGTGGCAGCTGGTAAGTAATTTACTTTTTTGTAATTTTAGTATTTTACATAATTCAAGTCTTTCATTTAAATTATTTTATCTTTCCTTATCTTTTATTCTCAATGTAATAGGGAAGTTGATCGAGGAGAAATACCCAAATATCTTCTGGACTCCTTGCGTAGCACACTGTCTTGATTTAATGTTAAAAGATATTGGAAAATTGCCTAACATAATGAAGACTATCAAGAAGTCCGTGGAGTTCAGTGGTTACATTTTAACCATGGGAAAGTGTTGAACCATGATGAGGGACTTTACCAAGGATAGAGAGCTAGTCAGGCCAGCAAAAACACGGTTTGCTACTACCTTTTTGACTATGCAGAGCATTTACAATCAAAAACATCAATTGCAAATGATGTTTAGGTCTCCAGAGTGGTTATCTAGTCCTTGGGTAAATGATAAGAAGGGGAAGAAAATTGCAGCAACTATTCTTTCGCAGAGCTATTGGACTGGGATGGTCCTAGCCTTGAAGATTGCATTCCCTCTTGTTAAAGTCTTAAGACTAGCTGATAGTGAGAAGAAACCTGTCATGGTGTACATGTACAAGGCCATTGAAATGGCAAAAAATAACATCCGTGAGTCTTTGGACAATGATGAGAGCAAGTTCCATGAGGCGATCAAAATTATTGATAAGAGGTGGGAGTGTCAGCTTCGCCGTCCATTACATGCGGCTGGATATTTCTTAAATCATGGTACATTTTATGATGATGATGAAATCTAGCTGGATATTGATGTGATGAATGGTGTGTAAGCATGTGTGAAAAAGCTTGTGCCTCTTAAAGATCAGAAACTTGTTTTGAGTCAACTCCCCACATACAAGGCTCTGCAGATGGATTATTTGGGAACGAGTTCGCTATCATGCAACGAAAGTACTTGGTACCAGGTAACTTACATTTTATTTAATGTATCATACTTAGATTAAGTTATAAGTAAACTTATATGATCACTACACTAGTAGTATAGTACTCACTAAGTAAAATTGGTAGCATAATGGTGGAAGTCTTATGGGGCCACTACTCCACAATTGGCGAAGTTTGTAATCCGCATACTTAGTTTAACTTGCAGTGCGTGCGGGTGTGAACGTAACTGGAGTGTATTTGAGCAAGTAAGAAAATCTATTTGATGTTATGTTTGTATTTTATCATTTTAAATATTAACCAATAATCTTTTATTGTTTACTAGATTCATTCCAAGAAAAGAAATCGGCTTGAAACGCAACAGTTGAATGACTTGGTGTTTGTTAAATATAACACTATCTTAGAAGAGAGATTCAAGATGTGTAACAAGCTTGATCATATCTCACTTGTTGAGTTATTAGAAGATAGCAATGAGTGGACGACGGGAATGACACTCGAGGATGAAGAAAGGATGCTATGGACACCAACACTCCCATTACTAGATTCGGTGAGCCAGAGCCCCGCGTTAATTTTTTCATTTATGAGACAAGTACTAGTTAAATTTTATCGATATACATGTCTAATACTATTTCAATGAAATGATGAATAATGAATTAAAGGAACTCAAGGAAATATAGGCAAGTCAATCTCAACCCCTCCAAATGCGGCTGAATTGGAGGCAGATGTATCATGGCTTGAAGAAGGTGTAGGTGAAGGACATGTATGGACTGATTTTCAGGCAGAGACCATATTAGGTGAGCAAATAATAAATATATAAATTTGTGTTACTTAACATTTTTTTTACTTTACTCTTTATAGTAGTAAATTAATTCGTAACAACTTCATGACTTCAAGGAAATCAAGCAGTGAGGACACCTGTTGCAGGAGAAAGGGAGGTGGCTGATTTAGAGATGGATCATGCAGGAGGTTAGTAAATAAATTGATAACATTTCATGGCTTTATTTTCACGAGTTCTGATAAGTCTATTAATATATTTTTCTATGTTATGGACTTATAGGGGCAATTCTAGTGCAAGGCCAAGTGCACCATAGAGAGTTATCAACACCACTTACATTAGGAGGAGACGAGGAGCACTAGGGAGAGCCTCTACATCATCTTTTCATCTTAGAAATGAGAGCTCTGAAGAGGAAGAAGAAGCACCAGCAGACGATGATGCAGACACAGTTGATGATGATAATGAGACCCAGGATGAGATAGACTTTCATGATGCATATGATTAATCTTTCTTTATTACTAAATGGACCATGGACGATGGATAGATTAGTATAGTATTGTTTTTGTCTTTTGAATATCGGTTATATGGATATCAAACGATGGATTATTGATTTTTGACTTGGTCACTTGATTATGATATATGATATGTGATGTAATATTTTGAGTTTTTAATCATGATTAATTCTAGATCCTATTTAAAATTTATTTCTGAAGTATCATTACCTTTTCGGGGTTATAAATTCATTTTTTATTCACTATGCGCCTTTTCATAAAGGCAGCTCCAAAGGTCCTGTGCGCCTTGCCTTGCGCCTATCGCCTTGACTACACTGTATGACATATATGGCTAATCATCATACACACCTCCAAAACTCCACCATCTGTTATTTTTAAACAATCGGAACCATTTATTTTGATCTTTAAATTCTAAAATCCCAAAGCACTAAATATCATGTGAACCCAAGGGGTTTTGTATGTTCATCCACCCATCGCAAATTTAATGGTTTTACATCTTGGGTTCACCCAATATACGATGCTTTGGGTTTTAGAATACAAAGATTAAAGTAAACGGTTCCGAACGTCCGAAAAAATAATGACGATTGAAGTTTTAGAGGCGGTATATAAAGCTTAACCCCAATGTGATATAATACCCAGTATTCTCATATATATATATATATACTAGTCATAACCCGTGCCCGCGGGCACGGTTCATTTAAGATTTTCCCATGCGAAATCTTTGTTCCCCGAATTTTTTTTTTCAAAGCCAAAATTTAAAAGAAAAACAAATTAGTTTACAATATTTAACGGTACAGGCGCCTTCGGCGCAGAACAACAAATTCAAAGCATGCGCCTTCGACACAGAACACCAAATTCGATGTGGGTGCTTTTGGCGCAGAGCAACAAATTCGACGTAAAACAATAATTTCGACGCGGGTGCCTTAGGCGCGGAACAACAAATCAGCGTTAAAAATGGCGCGGGCGCCTTTAGCGCAGCGGAACAACAAATTCAGCGCATGCGCCTTCGACACAGAACACCAAATTCGACGTGGATGCCTTCGGTGCAGAAAAACTCATTCGATGTAAAACAACAATTTCGGCGCGGGTGCCTTAGGCGCGGAACAACAAATTAGCGTTAAAAAATTTAGCTGGCGCCTTCGACGATGGCTTCATATACATATAACCAGTGCCCTTGGGATACTATTCATTTAAATATCTTGGGCCCACTAATTTTAAACAAACATCAATAATTATTAGTTTCCCCTGAAATATCAGCAGATGATATCGAAATTTTACAGGGTTTTGCAACGCTGATCAATGAGTTGGCAGCATCTCCCGCGTTCATTCTTTCACAGCTCGCGTTCATTCCCAAGATGAGATTGTGTGTATGCACAGCATTTTTTTCATAACTAATATTAAAAGGCTATTCCTAATTTCAATGCTTTTGTGTATTCCCAACAAATTTTTCTTTAACCCAAAAATTTCCCTCCAAAACTTGATGTGACTTTGCCACATAGGACAAATTCAAAATCTGCCCTCAATTGTAATATAGATATAAAGTTAATGTATGCGAGCAGTCTGTGTAGAAAATTTCATACAACTGCCTTCAAAAACTTCATTTTCTACATTTATCTTTTCAAAAAAATTGGATGTACACATTCTAAAACCCCAAATATAAGAGAACCCCATGCGGATTTGACCCACGATCAGCTCGTTATAAAAAATTCTATTGTTTTGAAATCACTGAATTTTGTATCAATGGGATTGATAGTCAAATAACATTGAATTCACTTAATTTTTTATATGTTAAGCATCCTTGATGTGTAGATCAAGATGAATGGTGTTGCGCATCGAAAAAATGAACATCAAAGTTTTTAAGTGCCAGTGTTGGAAACTTCCTACACCTACTACCCATATACCTTACTCTTTATATATAAGGTTAATGGGTATGTGCCATCGATATAAAAAATTTCCTACAATGGCCGCACGAAAAACCCATTAACCTTATTTTTTAAAAAAAGATTTTGTTTGAGATTATTGTGCATATTCTAAAACCTCAAAACCTAGGAGCATTCGACACTAAATCGACTCGTTACAAAAAATTCTAGTATTATGAAACTGTTGAATTTGTAACATTCAAATCAATGGTCAAATACCAGGGTTAGAGGTCTCGGTTACGTTTTCGATCTTTCGGAGATTTTAGGTTTCGGTCAGGTTTCACTCGTTTCGGTGGTTTCAGAGTTGCATTTCGTTTCGTCTTATCGTTAGTTTCAAATACTTACCTATCAAATACCATCAAATACTAGAGCATCAATTACTTAAAAATTATAGTATTAAACAAATACTATTAAATACTATAAAATTTGTATTACTAATACGTATTTTATACATTTGTACAATATATCAAAAATTAAAAATACGTATTTTCATGAATTTAGAAGAGTTATGCTATTCACATTACACATTTTGTTAAATATATCACACTTTTTCTTTCCGATGTATCATATATATATCACTTTTTTACAAAAGTGTGTCATTCCCTTCCTAGACTTCCACCTTGAGGACAAGGTGGCACTTTTGGGGGGAGTAATGATGCGGCTCGGCCAATAGAGGGGCCGGCTCGTGCGGGCATAGAGTGGGCTCCGGTTCGGGTCTATCATCGGAGGAGGCGACTTGGGTCCACCACGGACCCGGTCCCGAACTTGTAATTCCGCGAGAGAATGGGAGGGTTAAAGAGTAATTAGACATTTGATAACCCCTCTCCTAATAAGGGGCCGACCGGCCCTAGCTACGGTTTTTATCGAAGAATTGATGAGGTATTTACTTTTCCTTAGAACCCTAGTTTAATTCTTTTGCTAATTAATTGTTCTCTAGTTTAGATCTATTATTCTAGGATTTATTATATAATTTCAGATCAGTTCTTCGTCGTTAAACCCTAGATTATGAAGTCCAAAGCCATAAAAATCCCACCTTTGATCCCCACAAAAAGCCCGAATCGTATCAAATAGTGGAGGGTTTGGCTTTTCCCCCTAGGTTAATAATCGTTTTATAGCCATAATAGTGGTGGGTTTGGCTTTCCCCTTAGTTTAATAATCGTTTTCTAGTCGTTAGCTAGCGAGTAGTTGAATTGTAGTAGGATTCCCTTTTGATTCCAGATCTGAAATTCCAATAAAAATTCCCTTTTTATCATCAAATCCCTAGCGAAACGCATCATTTGGTATCAGAGCACTAGATCCAGGGCGAGCACCCGATTTAAGGATCTGATCGACGCGTGGGTTGAGAGAAGGGAAAGGGTGCGCCGTCAAATAACGGAGGATTTGGTGGAGATCAATCGTCGCTACAAGGAGAAAGTGGCGGAGATCGACCGTCGCTACCTTTCCGCTGCAAAGAAAAAGATAGATCTGAAGCATGCGGCTGTCGGCGATCCAGATCTGAAATTTTCAGATCCAGATCCGAAAGAGACGGAGGAAAATGGTGCTGATCTGAAGCCTGCGGCTGTCGGCGATCCAGATCTGAAATTATCAGATCCAAATCTGAAATTATCGGATCCAGATCCGAAAGGGACGGAGGAAAATGGTGCAGATCTGAAGCCCGCGGCTGTCGGCGATCCAGATCTGAAATTTTCAGATCCAGAAAATATGATTTTTAACGAGGAAGATCCAAAAAATGAAGAAGACGGAGGCTTCGACCCATACAACCAACAGAACGGAGCGGATCCACAAGGGTGGGAGGCCTTTCCGGCTTCCTACCCACCGCGAGAAGGAGCGGCGACCACCGGAGGGGGGCGACAGCCCCTCCGGCAGCAGCAGTGGGGCCCGGCGAACCCCAGGGAGGCGCGACAGGTGCCGCCCGCCCCTCCTGGGGCTGCGGTAGGCCCAAAGGGCAGTGGCGGAGCCCCACCGGCCCAAATCATAGGCCGGCAGGGGCCGCCGCCCCTTTGGGAGGCTACGACGGGTCACGACGGGGGGTTTCGACACCCCCCGGAGCTTCAGAAGATGACGGAGGGCGTAGGTGGGGGCCGACAGCCCCCGCCGAACACTTCGGGGCCCCCTTGGGCCCAGCACGGGTCCCGATCTGCGTCGTTTTCAGGATTTCAGCCATCTATGGGGCCCGGGGAAAGATTCCAGCAGCGCAACGACCCTTCAGAGTATTTGTGAGGGCCCGACAACGCCTTCTGGATCCCGCCTTGGCCCAACAATAGTTTTCCAGACGTCGTTGAAAGCGGTGGGGACCAATCCCATCCGTTTGACCCGGGAGGAGACTTACAATCGACCTGGTGGAATGGATGGCCCACGGACTTCAAGCACCACTTTGAGGACAAGGTGGTTTTTCTGGGGCGGAGTAGTGATGCGGCTAGTAATTGGAAGGATGGGTATTTGAGTAAAATAACAAATATGGAAGTTTTCTATTTAAAGGGTGTTGAGCCGGCCCTAGAGGGGATGCGAAAATTGTGAGAAGTTTCTATTTTATTCCCTCGGATTAATTGTATTAGGGTTTGGCTTTTCCCCCTAGGTTAATAATCGTTTTCTAGTCGTTAGCTAGCGAGTAGTTGAATTGTAGTAGGATTTCCTTTTGATTCCAGATCTGAAATTCCAATAAAAATTCCCTTTTTATCATCAAATCCCTAGCGAAACGCATCAGCCGCATCAGTTTGCTAAAAGATAATTGCAAGCATGTAAATACATGGAACATGTTAGCAAAATGTGCACGGTGAATAGCAACCCCCATAGTGATGCAGTCAAATTATGCATTTTAATAAACATTTTACAGTCATTGACAAGTTTGACATTTCTTTCATTAAAACATTTAAAAGAGAATGGTAAACTTGTAAATAAATGTAAAATGTTAGTAAAATGTGTGATTCCATTAAAGCAAAATCACTTCTCAAATGAAAAGAAGGGCTCAAGCCATTTCTTCTTTCTTCGGTCTTTGCTTGCGATGGAAAATGACTCAAGCCTTCGATCTTTGCAAGCGGCGACGGGATTCGTTTGTTTTGCAGGCAGCAATTCATTGCAGGCAGTGGGATCAATGACGATGCCGCTACCGCTGCCGCCGCCAGCAAAAAAGTAAGTCTTCTTCATTTTATTTTTTTCTATTTCTTTTTTCCTTCACTTTTTTCCTTTCCTATTGTGTTTTCGTCAAAAATATTTCTTCTACATTTTTTCCTCATTTTTCCTTTCGTTCCGATCGGAACGGTGCCGTTCCGACCGAAACCAAGAACAAACTCCGTTACGTCGTGGTCTGCACCAAAACCGAGACGAAACGCCCTATAACAAAGAGTATCAGGCGAAACCAAATTCCTTGAAAACAACGTTGGATTTACTTGATTTTAGTATGTTGAGCATCCATAATGTGTAGAACACATCCAAAAATTATAAAAATAAAAATAATAGTGTATATGTGCATTAGCGTAAGAAATTTCCTATATTAACAACACATGTATCATTCTCATGTACCATTCTGTATGTATGTGTAAATAGTTGGAAACATATGATATATGTGGCTAAACCACATATGCGTAATTAAAAGTCCTTTATTTTTTGGATGATTGGAACATCTTATTTTGATCTTCATATTTTAAAACCTCAAACAAAGGTTTTAGGTCTCGGTTTCGGTCTCGGTATCGCTCTTCCCAAAATTTAGGTTTCGGTATCGGTATCGTCCGTTTCGGTGGTTTCGGACGGTAGTTTCGTTTCATCGGTATCGATAATTTCAGATACTTAAAACTCTATTAAATACTATCAAATATTATCAAATATTAGCACAAATACTTTTTTACTAGTTACACATTTTGTTAAAAGTATTATGCTAAATATATTACAGTTTTTGATCAACAGGATTGAAAATAAATGAGAATGGCAAGCTTTTGAATAAATGGAAGGGTTTGGTGGCTGAAAATGATAACTTTGTAAATAAATGGAAAACCTTTAGTGGCTGAATGTCAAGCTTGTAATTAAATGGAAAGCCTTTAGTGGCCATGAGGTACGTCCATCTCTTCGTTTCTTCTTCTTTTTTGGATTTTGGTGATGTTTCCTCCTCCTCTTTCTTCTTGTTTTCATTTTTTTAAGTTTCAGTCGGTATCGGACAAGTTTCGGCCGGTATTGGCCAATACGGCCGATACGGCCGAAACCCCGGCCGATACGGCCGATACGGCCGAAACCGAGAACTGACGTGTGGTTTCGGACCGGTCCCCTCCGAAACCGATCCGAAACGGCCGAAACCGGTCGGTTTCGGCCGAAACCTAAAACTATGCCTCAAACACACAATATTAAGTGAACCCAAGGAATTTTGCTCGTTCATCCACCCATCACAAATTTAACGGATTTGCAAGAGTATATCTTTTGTGATAGGTCGATGAAAGGGTAGACCCGCTTGGGTTCACCCAATATTTGGTGTTTTGAGATTTTCAAATATGAAGATAAAAATGAACGGTTTCAATTGTCCGAAAAAGGGAGGGTGGAGTCCTGTGGAGTGTGGCCTTTTCAAGATTGTATATGTAGCTCAGCCACTTATGTTATATGGTTCCCATTATTCTACATACATACATATGTGGTGAGAAAAGGGGAAATATCAGACATCATCACTAAATACAAAAGATAATCTGAATTCTAACTACTTCAAATTTATTTAGCCAAATCGGAGATTCATTATCCATCGGCAGCTAAGAACAGATTTAAACTGTCTCTAAATTATTTCATGGCTAAACCATATAACTTGCTAACAAATTTTGGTAAAGTTATGACCATAATTGCCACTAAGCCATCTTGCAGTAAGTCTTAAAAATAAACTGAAAAGCCTTCAGAATCATCAGATTCAGCAAAATATGCAAATTGACAAGTAGGGTAGGAATCAAAAAAAAAATTGGAGAAAAGTTAGTCATTCCAAACCAGACCATTATGTGTTCAATTCAATGAGAAACATGGAGCTGGGATAATCAACAAGTAGGGTAGTACTTAAAAGATTTTAGAAAATTAGATTAACCGATCCAAACAGGACCATTATATGTTTAATTCAATTAGAAACATTGGGCTGGAATAACGATGACCAAAAACTAATTCATCTACCAGCATTTTTGTTTAAGTAGAGTCTAATCCACATATAAATTTTGATTTTAATAAAACTTCACATGAACAGAATGAATACAACTAAGGGAGAGATATTTGAAGAATCATTTTCGTTGTGTGGGACTACCAAAGAAAGAGGGGGAAATTGAGAGAGAAAGAGAGAGTAGAGAAATAACGATAGCTACTATGATTGAAGAGAATCAAACATGTGATGCGCAAAGAAATAAGCCTAATAGCCGCGCGCGGATAACAGTGTTGTCAGTGCTAGCCTCAAAATAGCACAGGCCACCATTTACCATCAGGCTTAACAAACATCAAAAGGTTAACCAAATAAAGGACACTGTTGAATAAATTTGACTCCCTTGCCAGCCTTGGAGACCATTCAGCGCCATCAAGAATCAAATTCACCAATTACCAAACTACCATTTGTCGTATCGGTTAATTAAGTCATCTCTCTTTCAATTCTACCGATATCAAAAACCACAGTTTGTAAAAAAGAGATAAATATTGGATTCAATTAAGAAGAATCGATAAATAGTATCACAAGCGAGCAATTGTCTATAACAAGATATATCCTATTTTAAAGTCTCTTATTCAGCTAAAACAGAATCTGAAGTTCATTGTTGAAACATCATTTTATGTCCACGTAGATATCCATTAATATGTTCAGCTTTTATTCAGATTAACAACTTAGAAGAACTTCCTCAAATACAACATGGCTAGCACTCAGGCTTTCACAAATTATGAGATATTTTTGGAAACCTAAACCCTTACATAACTACTCGAAAAGGCCCTGCAAAAGATTAACCATGTAAAGGATCGTAATGGATGAACTATAAACAGGCAGAGAAGGTGTAATTAAAAATTATTTGAAAAATTGTTAGAAATTAACTAGACCTTGAACTTGCAAAAGACCATCCAGCCACTTAATTTCGCACAAATTCAAATTTTCCTTTAAGAAGAATGGAGAAGAATTATAAACATTTAAAGAGTACTTACATTTTTTCTAACTTCCCTCTGTTGACAAAAAATCCATTGTGTTTGGTTGACAATGTGTCAACTTGAAAATACTCATCCTGCAATATCAAAAAGTAAGAATTTATGCAATGATGGGAAGAGGAAACTACAATGTAATCAGTAATGCACGAATCGTTAAGAGCGGAGATAAGTGATGCGGCTGGTTTTGGTGGGAGGGGCATTTGAGTAAAATGCCGATTAGTGGTGTTTTTCTATTTAAGAAGGGGCTTGAGCCGGCCCTAAGGCTATGCGAAAATTGTGAGAGTTATTTTATTCTAGTTTGTTTCTCTAGTTTACTTCCTAGATCAATTGTAATAGAAATTCATATTCCATAGTTCTTTGAGAATAATCTTTAGTCAATTTATTTCGTTAATTCGTAGTCATTATTTAACGAGTAGCGTATATTTTAGCATTAAATCTTTTATTTCAGATCTGAATTTTTCATATCCAGATCTAGAATCACACCATTTGGTATCAGAACGCAAGATCCATGGTGAATACTCGATCTATGGAGCGTATCGAGTCTTTGGAAGAGAGGATGTAGAGGATCGAAACGCGAGTTAGTGAAGGATTTTTCGAAGCTCAAAAAGAGGACGCCGAGATCGCCGCAAAGATCCGAGAGGAGATGAAGGAGAACCAAGAGTAAACGGAGACGAAATTGACGGCGATAGCGGAGGCGATAGCGGCGTTGTCCGTTAATCTCACCCCGAAGATGGATCCAAGAAAAAAAAGGGCCACCTTTGGCGAAGGATAAGGGTAAAAAGATGATTTTTAACGAAGAAGGGCCGGAACATGATGACGACGGAAGCTTCGACCCTCGCGACAAGGAGTGGAAGACGTATCACGTCTCAACGCCGCCGCACGCCGGAGAAGCATCCACCGGAGGGGGGTTCCTGCCCCTCCGGCAGACGGGGGGTGGCCGCCGAACCCCCACGGCCACCTGGGGGGCCGGCGAACCCCCAGACAGCCGGGGGTCCCGCTGTACTCCCAGGAGGGGCGGCCGCAGCAGCCGCCCCTCTCTGCGGCTCCGATGAACCCAGGCGGGAGCGCCTGGGGGCCGCCAGCCCAAAACTGGGGCCGGCAGCCCCAGGCGCCCCCTTGGGGGAGTTCGCCCAGTCCTCACGGGCTTTTTCGAGCACCGACAAAGTCCCATGGGGCTCCGCCGGCCTTCCAGGCACCCGACAGCACTCGTAGGCATCCATGGCGCCACATAGGGCCCACTTTGGGGCCCGAACATCTCATACAGTCGGATTTCAACAGCATGGTACATGTTTTCAGTATCCTACAGGGCGTCAACAGTTTCCGGGGGGCGACGACTCAACCCCCGCCCTTCGGGGGAGTGACGGGAGATTGGAGAGCATATCAGGGCCCACCTATAGGTCCTCAGGCAGAGTATGAACATCCACAGAGGGATGCAAGAGGAGACTGGCAGTGGGACGGAGCAGATGGAGGCATACGTGATCGTGGGGATGCCTATTTACCTGACAGACCACTGGGGTATCAGCCGAGGGGAGGATTTCAACAGCATGAGAGAGGTGGATTCGCGCGGATAGACCGCTAAGTAAGCTGGAGGTGCCTATCTTTTAGGGGGGTCCTGATGATTGGTTATACCGGGTGGAGAGGTACTTTGAGGTGTCAACAGTACCCGGAGATGATTGGCTTCGTGCGATAGGGGTCTGCTGGGAGGAAGAGGCCTTGGGATGGTTCAGGTAGACTGATCAATAGCAGCCCTTTCAGACTTGGAATGAGTTTACTTCTCTCCTGGTGGAGCGGTTTGGCACAGTACAGTCTGGGGGAGTCTTCGAATGACTATATTTACTGAAGCAGGACGGGAGTGTGTGAGATTACATCAAGAAGTTTGAGTCGCTCTGCCACCGAGTTCGAGGAGTCTCATGGAAATCGTTGGAGGGCTGCTTTATGAAGGGGCCGAAGCCCATTGTTAGATCCGGGCTGAGACAGCTGCAGTCCATGGGCCTGCGAGGGATGATGACCTCAGATAGGCCGGTAGAGGACCATCAGGAGACTGAGAGAGCTTGTGGGACATGGGGAGGCTCCACTTTCCGTGGGCCGGATCCTGGAGGGGGACAGAAGACAGCATCCACTGACGAGGCAGCGGCTAGCAAGGAGAAGTGGATGGAACCACGACATGGAGGACATACACGAAGAATGACGGAGACAGAGATTTGCGACAAGCGGACCAATGGCCTGTGTTTTAAGTGCGACGAGAAGTTTACTCCAGGGCACCACTGTGGGGATCGGACTCTTCAGATCCTAATAGTGAATGACGATGAAGAAAGGTGAAGAGTGTGGTAATGCTGGATGTCGGCGAGGACGATGATCAGAAGCACCTGCACGTGGAGTAGCCAATTATACACTTCACGCACTACCTTGAGAACAATGTGGTTTTTCAGGGGCGGAGTAATGATGCGGCTGGTTTTGGTGGGATGGGCATTTGAGTAAAATGCCGATTAGTGGTGTTTTTCTATTTAAGGAGGGGCTTGAGCCGGCCCTAAGGCTATGCAAAAATTGTGAGAGTTATTTTATTCTAGTTTCTCTAGTTTACTTCCTAGATCAATTGTAATAGGAATTCCTATTCCATAGTTCTTTGAGAATAATCTTTAGTCAATTTATTTCGTTAATCTGTAGTCATTATTTAACGAGTAGCGAATATTTTAGCATTAAATCTTTTATTTCAGATCTGAATTTTTCAGATCCAGATCTAGAATCGCATCCCCTAGAACTAGGCCCGGCTGGCCTCTTATAACCACGACTGTATTGTGCAAAGTAATTCTCTGCCAACTTGTTGTGTGCATATCAATTTCCCTCCAAATCTCAGCCGCATCAATAACCCATGTGATTATTATATAGTTAACAAGGGACGTGCAGTTTGAGATACTTTTTAGATCTAGATTTGGATTAAAATGGTGCGATTCTAGATCTGGATCTGAAAAATTCAGATCTGAAATAAAAGATTTAATGCTAAAATATACGCTACTCGTTAAATAATGACTACGGATTAACGAAATAAATTGACTAAAGATTATTCTCAAAGAACTATGGAATAGGAATTCCTATTACAATTGATCTAGGAAGTAAACTAGAGAAACAAACTAGAATAAAATAACTCTCACAATTTTCGCATCCCCTAGAACTAGGCCCGGCTGGCCTCTTATAATCATGACTGTAGTGTGCAAAGTAATCATCTGCCAACTTGTTGTGTGCATAGCAATTTCCCTCCAAATCTCAGCCGCATCAATAACCCATGTGTTTATTATATAGTTAACAAGGGACGTGCAGTTTGAGATGCTTTTTATAAGTTGTCTTTATCAATAAGACTGCTCTAAGAAACCATACACAATCTCTTTTGCATGTAGGGAGCCTTATGACTTTGAATTACCTCCATAGGAGACCCCCTCTCAAAGGGAAAAACCTTAGATGACAAAAATAATGATGAACTAGGAAGTACATGCACCAAATAAGCATTGAGGATCACATAGTTTACTAAGTTTACTTTGCATGTAGATAGCCTTATGACTTCAAATACCGCCATAGGTGAACCCTTTTGAAGGGAAAAACTTTGGATGATGAAGATAATGACGAATTAGGACATTTATGCACCAAATAAACATTGAGGAATGAAGAACTTTCTTTAAAAGCTACATTTACTGATTTCAAAGCCACTCTCTGTATACCACAAGAACTGAACATCCTGGTATCTAAAAAATTTCGTAAACTTTGGTGTCAAGATCAAAGCCACCACGAATAGTCAGGTAAAAGGAAAAGGAAATATATAACCAACCAATTCAACATCATCGATGAATGAATCCTCGGTATCATATTGATCATCATCTGGGATATCATCAAGTTCTTCCTCATCACTACTTTGCTTGCCCTGTTCAAAAATTTGTTCGATACTAAATATTAATACATCAGAAGTCTTTTCAAATGCAAAGAATCAAACAATACGGATACCATGTACAAGCGCTCAATCTTCTCAATTACAGCACTGAAACGATTCGAAGGCTGTGCATCCTGCAGTTCACCTTCCAAGGGTTGAACCTAAAGATGGAATCGAAAGTTGAGATAGGCATTAATAATCCACCAAGTACAGAAGTGCCAACTACACAAAAAGGGATGCAAAGATGACCCCCAAAAGAGAAGACAGAAGAAAAAGAAATCAAACTTTGGGGAAAAGATTTTGTTGTTTCTTATGTTGTTATTGTAGAAAACAATGGCCTTGACGCAGCTAAAATCATAAGCACATCCATATGCACTTGTAAACATGCCGGATAGACAAGCCGTTCTTATGTATCGGTATCTTGAAGCAAACAATTTTAGACATTCCTGATTATGGATTTCATTGTAAAGTACCATCTTGTTCAAAATCATCATGAGAGCCAATAACATGGATTTGACAGCAAAAAATCTTCTCAGTCTGTGAATGCTGACTGTGAATGCTGGTTAAGCCCTCAAACAGAACCAACTTTATGACTCCTAGCATGTAAACTGTATCTCCCCTACTAACTAGCATCTGTAATTTCTTTGGAACCTGTGGCACACATCGTTGGTGCCCACTTAACAGGTGAATACAACTGCAACAACCTTCACCTCTTTTTGTTTAATGTAAACACCATATTCTGTTGTTATATTCTGAAAGATTGAGTTTGAGGTTGCAATGTTTCAACATACCCTCCAAACCAGAATACTTGAAGTGGACGTGCCTGATCAGTATAGAGCTGACAAATCTGCAAACTATATCAAAATTTATTTTTAATACATGTAAGTTCTCTCTAGTGGGAGGGGAAAAAGGATACATGCGAGCTCACATGCAAAATTCTTGACTGAGACGGCATCGTGTTATAATATGACCATTCACTGTGCAAAAGAAACTACATGACATATATAGATGTTCAACGAACATCCAGATTTAATAAGTTATTAAGATGATAAAACATGCACACTGGTCCCATGGGTGCATGGAATTCCTGCACAGACCCAGTAAAAATTAACAAGGCTAAAACTACAACGAGTGAGAACATCTAAAGCACATTGCCACAGAATATCATCTTTTTATGTTCTTGTTTAAAGCTATTTACCACTAATAACTTAGCGAGTTAGTTGGTGATTCCTCGTTGATCTATAACAACCCATTTCCTAAAGATCACAAACCTATGAAGATTTTTTTTTGTTAGCTTAAAGCAGCTTAAGAATTAATGACACCATATCCCCACCATAAAGACTGTCACGTCAGTTCTAAACTGTTGATGATAATTCTACATTTAGAACAATAAGCTACATGGACTAAAGCCGCATGTGGGTGTTTGGGGTCAGGGGGCTCTGAATTTAACAGTTCGATAAAGTGATTCTGGGTAACACAGTTAACTGTCTTTTCAAAAGAGAGATTCATTATAATTGAAACCAATCAACTATAGTATGGCTGTTCCTTTCGAATTTCAATTGTTTAGCTTAATTTGAGTTACAAAACATTATCAAATTGTTGAACACATTACATTATTACCCGCGTAAATATTCCCACTCAGCAAGTTGGTTACTCTACTAAAAATTAAAGCTCAAACAAAACAAACTGCAATATTATTAGCATACATATTTGTTTAAAACCTACAGAAGTTTGGTTTCAATGAGGGAAAAAAGGATTCACATATCAAATATATTGAAAGAAGTAGAAAAGAGATCAGTTGACAATACATTCATTTTCCATCCCTTGTGACAATGAGGGGCATATTTGCAGCTATAAGTCAAGGGCCCATACCATAACAAGGACATAGCAAAGTTATGGTGGCAAATAGGCATATCAGAGGAGCATCATATATTATTTTGCATGCTAGTAACCGTGTAATGATCCTAACCCGAATTACTATGTTTTGTATGGTAATAAAAAAATTGTTATTAAAATTAAATTAATTAATTTTTTATAATTTTCAATGATTTTTTTGATTTTTTTCAGATTTTATTTATATTGTTCCTTTATTAAACCCGCAAACTGTTAACCTACTATACATTAAAACTCCCAACTTTTCACATCCTAAACCCGACCCAAACCCACGCAAACCCACCCCAACTTCACACACTTTCCATTAATATCAACCCACAACCCATATTTCCCATAAAACTTACCCCACTAACCCCACTCACTCATTAAACCAGCTCAAACCCCTCAACTTTTCCTATTCTAACCAACAACCCAATTCAAACCTGCCAGTTATTAACACGAACCCTAACTTCTATTTAAAGACCAACTTCTCTCTCTGTCATATTTCTTTCAGACACCCCAAGCACCTGATTTCTCTCAGCCGCCCCTTCTCTCAAATCCCCTGCTCACTCTCGATCTTTCTCCCTCCATTCGAAGCCCCAATCAACATTGATCTCCCTCAGCCCCAATCAACATTGATCTCCCTGATACTGATCTCCTGAGCCTCTCTCCTCTTTCCATCTCTGCAACCTCCCTCTCCACTCATGATCCACTCTCTCCTCTTGACCCTCGCTCAACCGCACGTCTCCCCTGACTGAGCCATCACTACCCATTCTTTTTCTCTGATCTCTGTCTCTGTCTCTGTCTAATCAGCCCCTCCATCTCTCAGTCTCTCTCCCCGATCTTTCACTCTCTCAGCCTCTCTCTCCCTGCAACTACCATTCATCGCTCTGCCAACTGGAACCATATCCGTCTACCACCAAAGTATCTGTCAGAGTTGCTAAAGCTGCCCATTGCTTAGCCCTAGAACTCACAAAAGATCAAGACCGCCATCGCCTTCTTCGTTGCCACCCCCATTGAAAAACTTAGTTTTTTAAATTCTAATTGATAAGGGTTTGCTCAGTCTCCGATTAATTGATTATTTGGTTTGTAGTTGAAATAATGTGATCATCGAATAATTTTGTTAGAGAATTATGGATTTAATTTTGAGTGGTTCAGCTGAAGTTATGGGTGTTAATTTGATTAATCAAATTGTTTTAGAATTAGATGTTAATTGAGTAGCTCAACTAGTTGGTTGATCTTAAATGTAATTTGATAAGGCATGACCTTGAATTGAAAATTTATTCTGCCCTGTTACTGTTCGTACCTCAGCCGAGAATTGATCCTTGATGTTAAGCATTTATATATTTGCCATGAATTGAGATAGACCATGTACGCTCAGGAAACTGAAATCTTGTAATGTGGTAAATGTTTTGCTTATGGTAACCAAAAACCTCATGTGATTAAGATCATACTGTAGCTATGTTTTATGTTTAAAATGTTACATTAGCTTACCATTGTTTTACACTTTTACTGTAGCAATTCCATGTATAATAAGCACCAATAGCATGACTTAGTGAGAATCATATTGATTAATTAATTAATTAATTAGCTATTGTAGCATTCATACTAAATTGACTTACTGTTAGGGGGATGGTTAATTAATTGATTTAGATCATTATTAGTTACTTTTCATGTTAACTGAATTAAATTGAATCCATGATTATTAATCTTTAGAAAGCGAATATTGTTATTCAACTGTATTGAATTGAAAATGACTGACTGACTGAATTGATATGAGATGCTTATTGTAATTAAAATGTAAACAGAATTGATTGATTAAATGGACAAGGTGAATATGTCACTCATTCAGTGGCGTAACCAGAAATTTTTTTTGCCCTGGGCAAGAAAAAAAAGAATTATGCAAAGAATAAATTTTTAAAATATCAAAGCCAAAAAAAATTTGAGTTTTCTCATACCCTTAACATCTCCATTATTTGCACTAAAATCAGATCGATCAAGAATCAAATAATAATAATATGTTGTCGACGAATTAAAATAATAATAAGAATCAAGATCAAACCAACGAGAAACAAAAACAAGATCAAACCAATGAAAAAAAAATAGAAAGGAAAACGTGAAAAATATTAGGGATCTTGTAAATGTTCTCAGCGACTCATTCCTCTACGCTGAAGATCTTGCAATTACCATCGTTGCGAGAGATTCCGAGGATTGACAGACAACCCTTCAACTACCTCCACTCGAGAAGTCGAGATTAGAGGGAAGATTGGAGAAATTCCATCTAAAAAATAATATGCTCATTATCGACCAAGAAGTGCAAAATTCGCTAAATCAATAAAAATCTAAATGCCTAAATCATATAAAATCATGTGAGATTTAGATTTTTTGGGTCCCCTTTAAGTTAAAATATATAAAAATAAGGAAATTTTGTGTTATATATCATGAGAAGTCGAGATTAGAGGAAAGATTAGAGAAATTCCATCAAAAAACTAATATGCTCACTATCGATCGAGATTTGCAAAATTTGCTAAATCAATAAAAATATACATGCCTAAATCATATAAAATCATGTGAGATGTATATATTTTTTGTCCACTGTAAGTTATAAAAATATAAAAATAAGGAAATTTTGTGTTAGATATCATGTGAAATGTTGATGAGTTCAAAAAATTAAGATAATTACATGTCAAAGGCCAGATTCAATGTTGTTTTTTGAGTTCAAAAAATTAAAATTACATGTCAAAGGCCAGATTCGAACTAAGGACATGAACCGCGTTTTCTCATCGTGCTAACCAACTGCACCTTTCATGCTATGATGCATTAGGTAATTTTTTTTCCTATTTTTTGCCCAGGGCATCGCCTTTGTAGTTCCGCCCCTGCACTCATTGATTGTATACAGACAGATTGTAATGACACAGATATTGTACTTGATACCGAACCGATTCTTATGATAGAGACATTTTATGCAAAGTTAATAATGCATTATCATAGAGGGTGTGCGAGCAACTGAAGCTGCCTATTACAGACACGATCCACCATCCAGATATGGAGGTGATGATATTACAATCCATTATTCAAACATGGAAATGATGATTTTACAACCCACCATCCAGATATAAAGGTTATGACTTTATGTCCCACCATCCATGCATTAATGTGATGAGGTTACCCAATGAGCGTCACCGAAGGATGAATTTGTATGTTTCATATTGTATCCTCGGACACAAGCTTGATGTTAGACTAATGTAACTTAAAAAGAACTAAACAACTGAGCAACTAAACAGAACCTGATATTGGATTGCTAGTGATATTAGATTTCCTCATTGATTGCTATGCATAGACATTACTTTCTCATTTGTTAATAATCTTGCTTATTTATTGATTGTCCTACTTACTTATTGATTGTTGTGCGTAAATTTTATTGTTTATTATCGATTGCATAGAGTATTTCTCTTGTTAAATAGAATGCATAAAATATTTTCATGCATATTTGTTTATTGATTTCTTAGAATAGTTTAATATTAGATAGAATATGCTAATGTTAAATAAATTCATGGACTAAGGAGACTTGCCAAGTGTGCGCTCAATGACGAATACTTCTTTAAAATGTTCATTAGATTTGGAGGACAAGTAACTCAAGGTGTACACTAAGGAAGCAGAGTTTACAGCTCAGACTTTGCAAAGCGTGACTTCATCGAAGAACAATATCAGCATATCTGTTATTGATTCCTATACTTTATTTGCATCCATACTGTTTATTATTTTTTATTCATTCTTACTATCTTTCATGTTTAACTTGTGGATTGTAAAATAAATTAATTGTATTGCTCATTATTAATTTTATACGCTAAATAACCTACATGTAACGCATCGACACTTAAGGCATTTAGGTCAAGAAAGTTTTCCATTTGGCTTAAATACATTATAGACATGTCCTATTTCTCTTTCTGAGGTATTTAAGGAAAAAAGACATAATAAGTTTTGCTGGCAATCCATGTACGTCATGTGAAAACTTTTAATAAGCAGCTTAAGATATTACTACAGTCTAATTTCGTCTAATTTCTTGACTTTCCACCTTTAAATTTCCTTTGAACTTTTTCTGGCCCTTGAATCAACATATCAGTTCTAACCTGTGAAATTACTTACATGTACCTTTGTAAAACTGCCCTATATACTACCCTCTTACATATTTTTGAAATCTTTAACATCTTGATTTTCTTGGATATTTTTTGATCCATTCATTAACCTCTCGGATACCATTTCCTCTGCACCTATTCTTACTGGATGGAGCATGGACGCGGAAAGCATGAAGATGACGAGTATCCTTACACTTTTTTCTTTCTTTCATCTTCTAAGAAATTTTGAGGAAAAAATTCTTTTAATAAGAGTAGGATGTGGGTGGTCCTAATCTGAATTATTGCCTTCTGTATTGTGATAAAAATTTCTTTTATCAAATTTATATTTTTATGTGATTTTTTGGATTCTTTTCAGATTTTATTTATATTTTTTCTTTATTAAACCCGCAACCCATTAACTTGCTGCCCATTTAAACCCCTGACTTTTCACCTCCTAACCCCGACCCAAACCAACTCAAATCCAACCTAACTTCACCCACTTTCCCTAAATATCAGCCAACTACCCCATTCCCCTTAAAACCAGCCCCACTAATCACAAGCACTCATTAAACCAGCTCAAACCCCCCAACTCTTCTGATAGGAACTCGAAGAGAATCTGAAATTTATTGAATATAAACTGAAAATAAATGAGATAAATTGGTTATAATTAAAGGGGTGACCACCCTCTCAAGACGTCGGTTGTAGAGGACGTCTGCACTCTCCCGTAGAACGGGGAAATCTTTCCTCTCAATCACAAAATAATCAAAATAGTGTGGGAAAAGCCAGCGGGCCCTAAGGGGTATAAATAATCCTAACAAATGCAAAAATGCAACTAACCCCTATCTTAAATTATAAAATTGCAAGAATACTCAAATGTTGACAATTACGCCCCTGAGTCTCATGTAGAAGCCGGCCCACTCCTCTTGCACCGCCTCGAGTACGTGATGAGCCAATCACTACTCCCTTCAAAAGAGCCACCTTGTCCTCAAGGTGGAAATCAAGAAACTGTTGTGCTATGACTTCCGCCATCTTCCATGTGCTCTCATGCTCAGGTAGTCCTTTCCATCGCACCAACACCTCTCGCTCCCCGGCAACTCCCATGCGGACACCGTTCAATTCCGCAGGCTCTTATATCACCTCCATGTCCTCTGTCAACGTATCGAGAAGTGAATGTGCGGGTGTGTGATCACTAATCGTCTGTCGGAGCTGCGACACATGAAAAACAGGATGGATGACCGATCCTGGAGGTAACTTCAACCTTTAAGCCACAGGTCCCACCTTGGCCTCCACCTCATAAGGCCCAAAGTATCGCGGAGATAGCTTCACATTCCTCCTGTGGGCTAAGGACTCCTGCCTGTAGGGTCGCAACTTCAGGTATACCATGTCGCCAACGTCAAACTGGACGTCCCTGCGGTGTGAATCGGCCTGATCCTTCATGATCTGCTGAGCCCTAGCCAGATGATGCTTCAGCTCCTCCAACACTCTGTCCCTCTCTGCTAAGTATCTCTCTACCTCTGACACAGGTGTAGTATCTCACCCGTAATGCAACAACTGCGACGGGTCTCGTCCGTACAAGATCTTAAAGGGCATGACCTGCGCTGCTGTGAGGAATGAAGTATTGAACCAGTATTCTACCCAAGCTACCCACCATGCCCATAACCTCGGTGTCTCAGAAATAAAACAGTGTAAATATGTCTCAATGCTCCTATTAACCACCTCTGTCTGACCATCCGTCTGTGGGTGGTACGCCGTACTCCTCTTTAATACTGTACCATGCAGCATGAAGAGCTCCTGTCAGAATCTGCTCAAGAACACCTTGTCCCTATCAGAGACAATAGACTTCGACGGCCCGTGCAGTCGAATGATCTCCCTCAGAAAAACCTTTGCTACTGACACTGCACTGTAAGGATGTCGCAACGGTATAAAATGTGCATACTTGCTAAGGCGGTCCACCACCACAAGTATAACTGTGAATCCTCCAGACTTGGGTAATCCGTCAATAAAATCCATGGATAGCTCCTTCCAGACCCGCTCTGGCAAAGATAGTGGCTGTAGTAATCCCCCGGGCCATCGTCATGTACTTGTGACGTTGGCAAACGTCACACTTCGCCACCATCTATGAAACATCCTTCTTCATCCCCTTCCAATATACCTCCCTCGCCAGGCGCATGTACATCTTAAGGACTCTTGAATGGCCCCCACCGCACTGATGTGAAACTTCTGCAAAAATCCTTGGATATGGGTAGATGTGCGCGGTAACACCAAGCGCCCGTGATGTAAGAGCCTCCCATCTTGCAAAGAATAGCCCAGGTGGTCCGAGGACCAATGTGCGAGTGCCGCACGTATCCCTGTCAACTCCTGATCCTCCTCTACATCCCGAAGAAGTGGCTCCCAGTTCTAGAGTATAGGAATCGACAAGGCTGCCAAAAGTGCATCCTAGTCGTGCCTTGAAAGTGCATCAGCTGCATTGTTCTGAAGTCCAAGGCGGTACTGTATCTTGAACTGGTATCACATCAGCTTCCTCAGCCACTGTTGGTGCTCCTACGCAGTGGCAGAGCCAGGCGGGGGCAAGGGGGGCAATTGCCCCCACTGACATCCTTAGATTTTGTGTAAAATGCAACTGCCCCAGGTCAAGAAAGTAAAGTAAAATATTTTAGCATTCAAACTTAACAGCGCGCAGTGGGTAAGGCGCCGCTCGTCGAACCTGAGATCTTGGTTTCGAACCACACCCATTGCTTGCAGCTAATTTTACTCAATATTATTTGAAATGTGAGTTGGGATTTGAACCGCACAGTTTTTTCCTCATTACAATTTGTTAATCTAATCCTTAACTAGCATATAAATGTGCCCCTTCCTTTAGGTCATAATTGGTATTTTTATAAAAATTAAGTGGCCTGTAAAGTGGGTAAAAAGGTCTGTTTGTACAGTGATTCTCCATTTTTTTCATTATTAATTGTAATCTATTATTATTGTTTTGCTTATTTGGCATTGTTTAGTCAGCTTCTTTTTATGTCCTAGTGGATAAGTGGATAAGGCGTTGGGGTATGACACCAGAGTTTCTGGATTTGATATCCATTGATGTCATTTTTATTCATTTTTATTTGTTATTTATTATCATTTTTTCATGTTGGGTATTATTTAACGTTTAATTTTTTGTTAAGCTTTTTTTAAACGTATGCTAGACTTATCAAGAGAGGGAAGGAGGAAAACAAGAGCGGAACCATTTTTTTTGCATGTTGGACATTATTTAACGTTTAATTTTGTGTTGCATGTTACTCATTAACGTTTATTTTTTGGTTTGGTATTTTTTATAATCTTTATATCACCTTTATTTTTAGTGAGAGCAAAAAAAAATTGATATTACTATAGTTGGGAGAGCATTTTCAGCAATGAATATCATCAAAAGTCGACTTCGAAATTGCATGGAAGATCAATGGATGAATGATAACTTGATCACATTCATAGAAATAGACATATTCGATACAATTGGTAATGATGTAATCATCAAGCAATTTCAAAATATGAAAACATGTTGATATGTGTTGTGAGTTTATTTTTTATATTAATGATGAAACTCTGATTTTTGTAATTTTCTTCTTTTATTAAAACAAAATATTTTATTATTATGTTTTCGCCTCCCCTAACAAAGTTTTCTGGCTCCGCCACTGCTCCTACGCCACCATCTGTTGCTCTAATAAGTACTTAAGGCTCTGCTGGTCCGTACGCACCACGAAACTTGGCTCCAACAGGTAAGGCCGCCACTTCTGGATCGTCAGCACAATAGCCATCAGCTCCCTCTCATAGACAGACTTCAGCATCGCCATCGCCGTCAAGATGTGGCTGAAATAAGTAATGGGCCTCTAATCCTGCATCAGCACTGCGTCCAGCCCGTGCCCTAAAGCATCTGACTCCACAATGAATGGTCTGGTGAAATATGGTAGAGCAAGTACTAGTACTGTAGTCATGGCCTTTTTCAAGGCCTCAAATGCATGTCACCTCGTCACTCCAATGAAATCGATCCTTCTTGAGTAGCTCAGTGAGTGGTCAGGCGATGGTACCATATGCATGCACGAACATCCTATAGTATCATGTCAGCCCCAGGAATCCCATCAATCTCCGTAGAGTAGTGGGACGCGGCCAATCCAACATCGTTGATATCTTTGACATGTCTGCTGACACCCCTCTGAAGACACCACATGTCCCACATACTCCACATGTGGCGGTCGAATAAGCACTTCTTCTTGTTAGCATACAACTGGTAGTACTGAATCTCCAGAAAGACTATGTGCATGCGGTCCAAGTGCTCCTCCATGGATCGGCTGAAAACAAGGATAAAGGATATTATCGAAAAAACCCAATACAAATTGCCTAAGGTAAGGGCGAAATACCGTATTCATCAACGCATGTAAGGTAGCTGGGGCATCTTAAAAGCTGTATTGGGCACGTCCTCCGCCCTCATCTTGATCTGGTGATAGCCTGACTTCAGATCGATCTTCGTGAAAAGGATAGCTCTGTGTAGCGCGCTTGTCGATGACTGTGATGGGGAACTTGTCTGGGACCGTCTCCTTATTCAGTGCCATGTAGTCCACTCACATCCTTCTTCACCAGCAGTACAGGACTAGAGAAAGGGCTAACACTCGGCTGAACGACTCCTGCCTGCACCATCTCTACCAACATCCGCTCTATCTCATCCTTCTACACCTGAGGGTAACGGTAGGGTCTCACACTGATAAGGGACACGCCATCCCGCAATACTATCGTGTGCTCATGATCCCTGGACGGTGGAAGACCATGTGGCTGCTTAAAACCCCCCTCGAACTGCTCCAAGAGCTGCGGCACCTCCTCAGGAATAACTGGTTCCCTCTCAGTTACAGCCCCCTCCTTGCACACGACACCCTGCAACTCCACCAAGAAGCCACCCCCTCTGCCTGGATGGTCATACATATGGTCTTCAGTGAGACCAAGGTCCTGCAGAGGCTATGATCTCCCCGCAGCGTCACTGTCCTGCCCCCTCCTGGAACTCCATCATGAGCATCTTCCAGTTCACCTTCATGTCCCCTAAAGTCTGTAATCACTTCATGCCCAGAATCATGTTTGTGCTCCCCAAGTCTAAAGGAATGAAGTCCTCCACCACCTGAATCCCCTGCAGCGTCAGAATCAACCCGCGACATACAACTCAGCTGCTCTCCATCTAGTACGTCCCCATCATGACGCCAAAGCTCATTGTGTCCACCAGCCGAATCCATTGTTGCTCCACCACCCTCATGTAGATAAAGTTGTGGGTAGCCCCACTGTCGATCAAAACCGTCACTTCCTGGTCATAAATGTGTACCCGCAACTTCATGGAATGGTTCCAGGTGAACTCTACCACGGAGTTTAGAGAAACCTCTGCCACATCCAGATGGTGCTTCTCCTCATCCTCAGGCTCCACGGTCTCATCCTCAACAACCTCCTCCTCATCCTCGTCCTCTAGTATCAGTACCTGAAGCTTGCACACTGCGCACCTATGTCCTGGAGTGAACCTCTCATCGCACCTGAAACATAGTCCCTTCTGACGCTTCTCCCTCATCTCAGCGTCAGCCATCCTCCTAAATTGTCCCCAAGACTGCGGTACACTGCTCTTCTCTCCACTATTCTCCTTGGTGGCCTGACTGCTCCTGTAGACACCTTCTGCCCTCCTGTCGTCGTCTGGCGCAGGAAACGGGTCCACTCCAACTGCCTCTCGCCTTCCTCTCCCCCCATCAGGCAATCCTCCATCATCTGGGCATACTCCATGGTCTCCATCAGGTCTCGAGGCTTCTGCATGCGAACCTCTGTGTGAATGGTCACCTTCAGCCCCTTCATACAGGTACTCTCCATCATCTCATCAGACACTCCATGCACCCGCCCTGATAATACCTCGAACATCTCTCTGTAGTCCCTCACAGTGCCATCTTGCCTTAGTGAAAGTAGCTGCTCTAGCAAGTTCCCCAGATGGGTACCACAGAATCTCTCCACCAACCCGTCTCTGATCTCCTCCCACGAGCGAAACGGCCGCCTCTCATCCCTCCACTGGTACCTCGCAAGGGCCTTCCCATCTAGACATATCGTCGCCACCTCCAACTTCTGATCCTCCGTCATGCGAGAGACCCTAAAAACCTCTCCACCAAGTAGATCCATGCCACCGGATCTTCCCCCTCGAATACAGGCGTCTTCAGCTTCCGCAGTCTGTCCATCGTGAATATCCACTGGTCTCCTCGCCCCCTATGTGTCTGGCTGTTAATAATGCTGCCACCTCTCTTGATGCCGCTCATAACCCCACGTGGGCCTCCGTCATGATCTCCATGCCTCCCCCTCGAGTCCCCTCATCGCGTCCCATAGTTCCCCAAGTCCTCGCCACCTCCATAGGCCCCTCTTTCATCTCCGTAATCATCGCCCCCTCCTTCATTTCCAGGGTACAACCCATCTCCATACACATGCCATGAATAGTCGTGGGGTAACTCAAAACTGTCCTTGGGCCCGTAATGCTCCTGTGGATGTTTGCGGCCTGCTGTCCGGGACCCTTTTGGGACGAAATTCCCCCTAGCAACTGCCAGGGGTGTGGCTGGGCCTGCTGGGCCCTCGGTGGGCCCTGTGGGTGCTGTCGATGGCCCGACGGGTCACAGGGGTTCTGTCGTTAGGTCGTCAGATCCTCTGGTTGCTGTCGGTGGCCCATAGGGCCCTCTGGAGGCTGTCGGTAGGCCGATGGCCCCTCTGGAAGCTGTCGATGGGCCGGCGGGCCCTCTGGAGGTCCCAGCAGGGTCGATCGACCATGCTGGTGACCGACAGGGGTCGACCGGCACTGTCGATGGCTGGGGAAGGCCGGCCGGCCATGTAGAGCCCCAGTTTGGGACGGTCGGTGCCCTGGAGCAGTCCTAGGGTTCGGCCGAACCCCTTCTCCCTTCTGGCGAGTCGTGGCAACATCCTCCTCCCTCCATGCTCTTCCTCGTCATTGTCGAAGTATCGATCCGCGTCGGAAAGCAATCCCTCTTTGTAGTCATCCTCCTTGTCCTTCTCCTTCTATAATGGTGTCACCTTTTTCGTTGGATTAGGGTTTCCGTCTCCTTTTGATTGATTAGCAGTCACGAATTGTTGCATGAGTTGGGTTAGGGCATCCCCTCGCCTCCGTTGATCTTCCACCAACTTTGTTACGGCTTCGCCTTGCTTCATGAGGACATCAAGGGTTTCTCCTTGCATCGCTGGGGTTTTCTTTATGCCTTCGATCTCCCCATTGAATTTTTCCTCCACCGCATCGATGCGATCTTTGGATCTCATTGCCGCCGCCATGGAACGACATGCTCTGATACCAAATTGATAGGAACTCGAAGAGAATCTGAAATTTATTGAATATAAACTGAAAATAAATGAGATAAATTGGCTACAATTAAAGGGGTAACCTCCCTCCCAAGACGCCGGTTGTAGAGACGTCCACACTCTCCCGTAGAATAAGGAAATCTCTCCTCTCAATCATAAAATAATCAAAATAAGATTGGGAAAAGCCGGCCGGCCCTAAGGGAATAAAAACTCCTAACAAATACAAAATTGCAAATAACCCCCTATCTAAAATTATAAAATTGCAAGAATACTCAAAAGTTGACGAATACACCCCTGAGTCTCATGTAGAAGCCGGCACACTCCTCTTACGTCGCCTCGAGTACGTGATGAGCCCATCATCTTCCTATCATACCCATAACCCAATTCAAACCCAAACCTCACCCGTTATTAACCCTAGACCTAAATTCTATTTGCAGACCTACTTCTTTCTCTTTTTTCATAGTTCTTTCTGCCGCATGGAGCATTTGATTTCTCTTAGCCTCTCCGTCAACCACCCCTAACTCAAATCCCATCATCTTCCACGATCTCTCCCTCCCTCCCTTTTGCAGCCCTGCCCTGATCGATGCTGATCTCTCTAATTCCGTTCTCTCAAGTCTCTTTCTCCTCTCTCCGTCTCACCCAACCTCCCTTTTAAGGGTTTAAATATCGAATATCGGTATCATATTAGATCGCTAATTTTCATATCAGATATCGGATATCGACAGATATATCAAGAATATGCATCACAGTTTGCTCATATTGGACGATATAAATATATAAATCTTTTATTAACTAAAGAGTATTTATAATATCATAAATATCTATATTTTTTATATTACCAAAATATCATTAATAGGATCAAATAAAGTTACAATAACGCATTAAGTAACCGCTATCACTAACATACTATATACTACTACAAATTAACAAAATATTAAAATTTAAAATATTGCATGAATAATAAATAAATAAAAAGATTACCAAAAAAGTGACACCCCACATTTTTAACATGCTCATTCTTCGCTCGTCTCTTACATTTGTCCTTCAACATCTTCTGCCTCCGATGCAGAACTGTCCTCTGAAGATAAATCTAAGAATGAATCAAATAAGGAACCTAAAGTTTCCTCCTCCTCGAGCATTTTCTTCTTCCACTTCCACTTCCATTTTGAAAATGATTCGATGGCTTTTTCTCTCTAGCTCTTGATGTAGGATCAGCCCCCATCACGTCTTCAACTTGTCGTCGCGTTTACATTTCTCCAAGGAAGACTTTATCATCATCCTTATCATCTGAAGCAACGAAAGTATCAACTGATTTTGAATACACTCGATGACCTTGCCCTCCATCATGGAACAAGCAGAAAGGCTATCAATGTTTCTGGTAACAAATCTTTATTTCAGTTAAGTATTGAATGACATAAACTCTATCAGTGTTTCTAGTAACAAATCTTTCTTTCAGTTGAGTATTGAATGACATAAACTAAGTCTTTCAATTTATCAGTACTTGCTCTATTCTTTATTTTTGTGTGAATCTGTTAATGAAAATACAATAGCCAATTAGCCATCAAAGAAATGAGTATAAGATGATATAAAAGAAAAATACTTTTTTAAATGTTAACCATCTCAAAAACACTCCATATTCTTTCACATCCACTCAAGCTAGCGGTTAATCTCAAATCCTCATTGTCATCTTCAAATCCGAGCCGTGCCACCATGCAATAGCCACCAATTAACTAAAAGTAAAAACCCCCAATTCAAAATTTTTTTAGTTAGTTTAAATTTTGAAATATTAAAAAGTAGTATAATAGGAAATTAATCTTAGTATATTAGTTATACATGGATCAAGTAAAGGATTTTTAGCTTGCCATTACGCTACATCACTTCCAAAAGATCCACTTTGATTTTGATACAAAGGCAATTAGAAGCTAATTGTCACACGTCATTCCCAGGTGTGACAATATCAGCATGACACTAATCGTGTCATGCATCTCAGGGTCATGTGCATACATCCTAAACATGCACTCTGTGAATCCATCGGTAAAAGCACAATTTTCGTCGACAGCTTCATATCTTTGGTAATAAAAGTACAAGTTCACCAAAAGACATGTCATATGCAAATGAGATTTCAACTTATTATTCCATCTTTTATCAATTAGCAGTGAGATCGGCTTGAATTTTTTCTCTTCATGCTTCAAATATAACGTGATCTCCTTCTTACACATCTCCAAGTCACAATATAACCACCCCATTGATGAAGTGTCAATATCTGTCCTTCGAAGAACTTTAATGATTTGCTCAAAAATGTTCAATGTCAATAATGTGAATGTAATGTTCTTTCAAAATAAACTACGAATGATGATGGTATACACCTACAAAGTACAAAGTTAATCAAAAACACCAATTAGTTAGTTAACTACGATAATATGCGAACCAAATTAGAACCAAATTAGATTAGATATTTGATTTTTACCCTTTTTGCTCGAGTAGTCCAGGAGAACATCAACTCCTCCCATTCAATAGAATTAACAAAAGACTTCAATTTGGATTTCCTCTCTTGTAAGCTTTACAATGATAAAAATGTAGTAGCAACCCGAAAACCACGGGCCTAACAAGATCGTCATTTATCTTTCCCCTCATCATATCAAGAACAATCGTATAAGCATACATGTAAACATTGACAACTTTAGCATCTAAAATAACATTTCGAATAGGTTTGATCTTTCCAATATCTTGTTACAAGAGATTCAATGTGTGTGCGACACAGGAAATCTAAAAAATAAATGGCCACCTCGTAGCTAACAACTTCGTTGCAGTCATATTGTTAAAAGCATTGTTGATCACTATTTGCACGACAGATTGTTCTCTTAACTTATCAATTGTTGCATTCACCAAGTCATAGATATATTTGCCATCATGTATATCATTAGATGTGTCCTTTGAATCATAGAACATCATTTTCGTATCAGCACGAATGACAATATTCATTATGCTAATACATCTCCTATCAGTCCAACAATTTGTCATAAGACTACAATCATGCAGTCTATAAATCTTTAGAAAAGATTCAACTTTTCCCTCTTAAAAATACTTCCTTAGAGAGATACTTCGTAGCTATATCATAAGATATAAGACCTTTCAAATTTGGTCCATATTTACCAAATGCTTGTAACATCTGGCCAAAAGAAGAGTAATCCACCATAGCAAATGATGATCGTCCCAAAAATACATCGTGCGATCCATTCGCACGCATCTTCTCTTTTTTTTCTTCCAATGTTCATTAAGATTGGTTTGTACATCGTTTCCTTTATCCTTCCACAGCTAGTCTAACTTTCTAATATCCTTCAAACTTTAAACTTCCTGGACCATGACTACTATCATAAGAAGAATCCACTTCAACTTTGTCGTCTCTAATGACCACTTCATCTCTAAGAGTTTGAATCTTTGCTTCTTCGATCTCTTTCAATAATTGAATGGCTTTTAATGCCTTAACTGCCTTCAATCCTCAGGAACTTTTGTGCAAAGAGCATAATTTCTTCTATTTCCTATAAGATGTGTCTTGAAACGGCTAATACCACCGCTCATAACATGATAACAAAATTCGCGCTTCACTTTGTTAGATCTCATCTTCTCCCCATGATCCTAAAAATTTGTTCATGTCGCAACAGATTTTTCCTTGCAAGACACTCCCGAAGACAATTTCTATATCTACTATCAAAAAGCACCAACATTGAAAAATTATTCAATTAAAATTATAGATACAATTTTTAAAAACAAATTAAAACATATCATATGTCATGACACATGATTGTAAAAAATTATGAGATTTACATGGTACATATCACTATATTAAGGAATCAGGATACGTCTCTGTGTAGCCCAAAGGTAATATCATTGTGTCAATCTCATAGTCAAGAATATGGTCTACGTGGTAACCAGTAAGGGACTGTATCAAAAATCTTTATGTCAATCCAAAACTGATATAATATCTAATAATCCAACTATCCAAGTGAATGAACACAACCAATCCAAGTGTTATATCTCTAACAAGGCAATAACATAAGCATAGATTCAAAACATGGTCCAAGACTTGACTATAAAGATTAATTGGAATTAATTTCATTTTAGAATCATCTGTGTATGCATAAGTATATCCCATAATTTTCTGAGAATAATGGCATCAACGAAATAATATTTTTTAACCCATTAATATATAGTATTTTCTCTGAACAATGTCGTCATTAAAATAATATTTCTTAAATCTTAACCAAGCAATATTTTTCTCGGAACATTGAGAACGATGACTTCATAGAAATAATATTTTTCAACCCTGTTACGACCTAAAGATCGTGATACCTCGACCTTTCTTCCAAGTTCGCCAGACACCAGGCAAGCTCGACCATCATCCATGAAGTCTGCCTCACCAAACGGAAAGCTCGCCCGTCACCCGTGAAGTCCGCCTCGACCAGCGGAAGGGCGCCCTTCGTCCCACCTCGTCGGTTGAACGCCTGCTCCCCTCCAAGCTCGTCGGATGGACAACCAGCTCGCTCGTCATCCACCGAAAGCGACCCGTGTGAGGCCCCGCTTCTCGGACGCTTCCAAGACGACCTTCCAGCCCTTCGAGTATGAAAGCGCCCTTGTAAGAGAATCCTACTAACACTTCTGCCGCTCGACAGACTGACAAAGCACCCCTGGCCGCTGCGCCGTCTGACCGCTTAGTGCTTTCGGCTCTGACACTCTGACAAAGCATCACTGGCCGTTGCGCCGTCTGACAAAAGCATGGCTGACACGCACAGCTCTAACAACCTCGGCCGAACCTTCCGCAGTCTGACACGCCAGCTCAGCACGCCAGCTCAACCCTACCTTACCGCCTCTATCAGCTATAAATACACATCCACCTCCATCAAGAGAGGGGTTGGCTAATTAATTCGCATACTCTCATTCAAACACAAGAGAAAATATCGTCAATATATTTGTTCTTCCACCCAAGCTCGCCATGTAAGGTCGACCTGCATTTAGATCGGCCTACGTGTCCGACCCACTTTTCTAAGCCCTAATTCTGACTTAGGCATCGGAGAGGCTACGGTTTGGAACCCAACCCCGCCTTTCTGACGAGCTACTCTGTGCGCAGGTTGGCTCTTCCAAGTAGCGAGCAACCGGTGACCTACTCGAGGGGAGCGGCGAACAAGCGGCGGACTTGCAGGATTGATCCAGAGATCGACCTACGAAGGGCGCCTAGCCTCACCACCCCCTCACTACTTATAACCACCGTGTCCTTGGTTCCCCTTCTATATAAATTCATTGTACGCGGATCTTACCACACAACAAACCCAAAATATTTTCTCAAAACAAAATCATTGAAATAATATTTCTAAACCCAACAACTCAGATCAATGTCACTCATCATGCCAATATTCAATCACAGAGCACAGTACAGAGGAGCCATATGACGGGAGTAGCAACAACAGCCGCGGAGAAGAACAAGAAGATCTAAAAAAAGAAGCAGCAATCACGAAGAAAAAGAAGAAAGAAGATGATGATGAAGAAGCAAAGTCGGATGAGAAAAAGAAGCAGCAGTAGCAGTAATGGATGGAGGAAGAAGAATGAAGAAGCAGTAGCAACGACAACCGCGGAGAAGAAGAAGAAAGAAGCAGAGTCGGATGATGATGAGGTGAAGAAGCGGTAGCAGCAACAGTGATGGATGAATGAAGAACTCATGAAAAATAACACAGAATTTATGGGAAAAATCTAAAATTAAGAAGAAAAATAAAAAAATAACAGAATTTATGGGGAAAATCTAAAATTAAGAAGAAAAATAAAAAACTTAAATTTTTTGTTGAATTACCTCTAATTTCCGTCGAATTTCGAAAGAATAAAAACATTTAATTACTATCGATTTTCACCGCAAGCGAAGAACGAAGAAATGCTTGTCGGTTCGATGCGAGGCGGAAGCGATGAGCTGCAAAATGTTGTTATAAACAATGGGATAAATTTGGAAAACCGCAAGAACAGTATCGACCGATATATCGGCCTTATCGACCGATATTTAAATAACTGCTCTTTCCTTCCTCCCAATCTCATCTCTCCTCTTAACCCCGATATATATATATATATATATATATATGAGAATAATGGGTATCATATGACATGAGAGACATCTCCTCATATACAAGTCACAGAAAGCCGTGTGGTATAAGCCCACATGTACTTGTGATTGTTGTACCACCCCACTTTTTGTGTCTTGGTATATGAGGAGATGTCTTCATTGTCATATGATACACATTATTCTATATATGTGTGTATGTATATATGTATGTATGAGAATAATGGGTATCATATGACATGGGAGGCATCTACTCGTATACAAGACACAAAAAGTGTGGTGGTACAAGCTCACATAGGCTTGTGCTTGTTGTACAACCTCACTTTTGTGTCTTGGTCTATGAGGATATGCATCCATCGTCATATGATACCCATTATTCTATATATATATATATGAATATGGAAGTGCTGACAGCATATGCTCGGTTTTCCTATGTTGTCAGCAATTTCACCCCAAAAAACAATTTTTAAAATTTTTTTGCGGTTTGTTCTATACTACTTGTTGGCTACCTCAACACCAATTTTCAAGTCAATCCAACACTTTTTGAGCATCCATCAATGCATTTCAAAAAGATTGCATCGACAGTTTCAGAACTTGAGTTATCTTTTTGAAATGCATGGATGAAGACTCAAAAGTGTTGGATTGACTTAAAAATTGGTGGGATAGTAGCCAACAAGTAGTAGAATAAACTGCAAAAAAAATTAAAAATTATTTTTTTGAGGGTGAAATTGCTGACAGCACAGGAAAATTTGTTCTACTACTTGTTGTGCTGTCAGCACACCTCCATATTCCTCATATATATATCGACTGATATATCGGCCATATCGACCGATATTTAAATCAATGCTCCCACTTCCCTCCCAATCTCCACTATCCCCTTAACCCTGATTAGCCACCCATCTCCCCTGCAAGAGCCACTGTCGCAAATTTTTCATTAATCTCTCTCCCATCTCCCACTCTTAGCCACTCTCCCCATATAATCTCTCACCCCCCCCCCCAAATAACTATCGACCACGTTACTGACTGAAGCCTCCTCCTTCCACCACAGGTGCCTTCAAAGGAGTCATCGATGCCGCATGTACTTAACCAAAGTCCTTGTTGGAGACCGAAACAGCCACCACCTCCTTCGGAAACCATCACCAAAAGTAAGTTTTCCCCTTTTAAAAATTTAGATAATTAGATTCTAATTGAATAAGGTTTTTCAGTCTCCAATTTACTAATTATGATTTACTAATTATTTGGAGTGCAGTTGAAACAATATAATCAATAGATAATTTTGTTAGGGAATTATGGATTTAATTTTGAGTAGTTTAGTTGTAGTTTTGAATGTTAAATTGATTAATCGAATTGTTCTAGAATAAGATGTTAACTGAGTAGCTAAACTTGTTGGTTGATCTTAAATCTAATTGGATTAATTGTAATTAGTTAAAGGCATAATCTTGAATTGAAAATTGACTTTGTGATTGTTGGACCATCAACCTAATATTGATCCTTGATGTTGAGAGTTTTATATTTTCCATGAATCAAGATAGGTCATGTATGCTCACGAAACGGAAACTTGTACTATGGTAAATCTTTTGCTTACTGTAACCAAAACTTCATGTGATTAGAATGATAGTGTAAATATGCTCTATGATTAAAATGTTATTGTAGCTTACCACTATTTTACTATAGTGATTTATATATAGCAAGCACATATGGCATGATTTAGTGATAATCATGTTGATTAAATAATAAATTAAATAAATAGTTATTGTAGCACTCATATTAAATTGACTTATTGGCAAGGAGATGGTTAATTTAAAATGTAATTGATTAAATTAAACCATTATTAGCTACTTTTTATATTAATTGAATTAAATTGAATCCATGCTTGTTAATCATTAGATAGAGAATATTGATATTATACTACATCGAAGAAATGACTGAATGGACGAATTGGTATGACATGATTAATGTAATTAAAATGTAAACAGAATTGATTGATTGAATGGAATGGGTGACATGTCACTCACTGATTGTATACAAATAAATTGTAATGAAACAGACATTGTATTTAACACCAGACTGATTCTTAGGATAGAGATATTTTGTGCGGGGATGGAAAACTCATTGTTACATATAATGCGAGAGCGACTAGAACCATCTATTCCATACACGATCCACTGTCCAGTCATGAAGCTGATGATATTACAATCCATCGTGCATATATGAAGGTGATGATAATACGACCCACCATCCAGGTATGGACTTTACGACCCACCATCTAGATATAGAAGTGATAAGGTTACCTGATGAATGTCTCACATGTAAGAATGGACTCCTATGTTGCAAACTATACCTTCGAACTTAACATTAGACTAGTATAACTAAACCAGAACTAAATAACTGAATAACTGAACAACTATGCAACTATACAACTGAATAGAACAAACATTGTATTGATAGTGATATTAGATCTCCTTATTGATTACCATAAGTAAACATTACTTGCGCATTTATCAATAGCCTTTCTTATTTATTGATTGTCATGTTTATTTATTGATTGTTGTGAGTAGACTTTAGTGTTCATTATTGATTTCTTAAGGTAGTCTTCCTGTTAAATAGAATACAAAAACTGTTTTCTGCCTATTTATGTATTGATTGCGTAGGATAATTTCCTATTAGATAGACTATTTTAATGTTAAATAAATTCATGGACTAGGGAGACTTATCAAGCGCACTCTCGTTGATGGATATTTCTTTTAAAATATCTATCAGATCATGAGAGTTTGTACATCGAGAAGTACACCAAGAAGGCAGAGTTTGCAGCTCAAACTTCGCAAAGCAAAACATCACATGAGAACAATGTCAGTATGTGAGTTCTTGATTCATTTACTATATTAGCATACATATTGTTTATAATTTCATATTTCCATATTCATTCTTGCTATCTTTCATTTTTGACTTATAGACTGTAAAATAAATAAATTACAGTCGCTCATTATTAGGTTCATATACAAAATAACATGTTGTGTGACTGATTGACGCTTTTTTTTAGGTCAAGAGGTTTTGTAGCTTAAATACATTACGGACCCACCCGTCTCGCTTTCCGCTGTATTTTCAGAAGTGATGCGTAACAAAGCGTACAACTAGGGACTGATAGAGTTCTTTGACCTTAAAGACTGATTGGTACTATTATTCATGGTGAATTTAGTTCTGTTAAAACCATTTTCTTTTTTCATGATATGGGTCAGAAATACATTCCAATGCAGCAAACTGTATGGCTAGAGTTTGTTTCCCTCAAAGATTGATCAATACTATTGCGCAATCAATATTGTTCATTTGTTTTTCAATTGTGATGCTATGCATGTATCTTGTAAATTATCATGTTCATTTTAGCTATTTATAATAAGCCGCCAGACAATAAATGAATCCTGATGTGCACTATTAGGGTATAAACAGCTAGATAAGCAAGAGTTGATGGTAACAAATTGGATGATTTTGCTTAAAACCTGATACCTTACCAAAGAATCCGGTTGCCAGTTCCTTCTGATAACATGTTATGGTTGGCAAGGTGATGTCTACACCAAGGCCATCAGAACTAGACTCAGATAGGTGCATGATTGAATGATCATGCTAAGTCCTCACCAATAATAGAGAATTTTCTGAACAAGGGTTAAGAATCTCCAGAAGGCACTATGCGGTGTAGAGAACATAATCTTTGATGTCATCCGATATATGCAATGATTGCCTTATCGAAACCTAACAACAAGAACACAACTAATGGTGCTATAAGCTGTAATGCAGTTCCGTTGGTGACCTAAATGGAAGCTTACACCAAACAGAACTACGCAATCAACTGAAGAAATTAGATATATGTTACCTGTAAGCTTGATCATATGTGACACTGAAACTCACTAGTGTGTATTTGTAGCAAAATTTCACTACAGATTGCAAAGTAATGCGCCCAAATTTTTGCACAAAAAGAACACCATTCAATGACTAAATGATCAATCAACATTGAGTAAACATGAACAAACATTCATACGATTAACATCAGTAATAACTAATATAATTCTTGCCCAACGCCTCGGCCAACATACAATATCAAACCACATTCCCATCTCACAGAAATTTCCAAATTTACACCATTCCGCCAAGCTATAAACATCAGCGCGCGAGCGCACAAAAAGTAAGAAATTTCAGCAACAACGAATCCCTAGAATATAAACCCCCCAATAAGTAACCAATCCAAAGAAAACTAAATTAGAAGCAAAGAGACCAAGGATCATACCGCAGCAGCAGCAGGGCCAGGCTCCGAATCGGCAATTGGATCAGCCGCGGCCGAATCGGGCGGGTTCCCGCTCCCTTTGCCAGCTTCCTTTAAAAGCTTCTTCCATGAGACGATCGTGGTCTCCCCGGGCTTCAGCTCGACCGAGAACATCTGCCGCTTGGCCGACGCCATCGGTTCCTTGGGGGGACTCGAAGTGGAGGATATCTGATGAAGTGGCGGAGCTGATGGGACGGGAGAGGCCGAAACCCTAGACGAAGTGCCGGCGCCTCCCTTGTCATCTTCCATCGAGATGGAAGAGGCAGGGGGGCAAGGGAGAGATTTCGCCTCTTTCGGTTGTTCGCCTAGGGTTTTAGGAGAAGTATCCAGGGTTGGTGATCGAGAGGTGAGGAAACGAACGGGTGAGATCATTTGGACGGGAGATGGAGAGACGAGAGAAGGAGATGAGTGTATGAATGAAGTGTGGCGGAGGAGCTCCCGTCGCTCCTTTCGGAAAGCAACTCAGTCGCCGTGCGCGGCATCGTCAGCTGACATGACCCTAAACGCACGCGAAGGATGCGGGACACGTCCGCAAGCGGCACAAGAGCCAGAACAGTGGGAGTGGATGTGTCTGCATCGGACGGAGGCGGGACCAACACCAAACCGAAAAAGACCAAGAATTGTAGGTGTATGTGGTTATGTGATAAAATAGGAAAAGCGTGTGTTAAAGTACAAAAGCGCAGGTGATCAAAGTGGAAATAAATCGATGGCAAACCCGTAAATATGTGGAAATGAAGGAGAATTTGTGTTTGACGAAGAAATAATGTCAAGCTTGCAAATAAAGAGAATTGAGTGGCATTTAACCCAACTCCACAAAGCCACACCCTAAAGCGAGCCCAAAATCCCACCCAAACCCCAAGTGGCCCCCACAATGATGAGGTGCAAAGCATATGTGATCGCTCCTCGCGAGGGGGTCGATGCTAATAAATCCGCAGCGCACGGGTCGTGTGTATTCGCTTACGGGTCGAACATGAGGAATATGTCAATGAGTATCTGTTTTATGGGTTTTTGAATGAAAGCTACGCGGTAGTCACATTGATTGGTTGGTGAATGATAGAAAGAGTGTGATCAAGGGGTAAAACCTCTAAGGCGTGAGGCATCCCTGCCATTTGACTATAGTTAAGGTTAAACTAATAATCAATCTGTTGTCGGGTTCATTGGGACTCTGGAGAGGTCGTGTGACCTAAGGGCATTCGCCTATTCCACACTGTCGTGATGCAATGATAGGTTATTCCCTTATGTCATGGCCTACCCCCCGCTATCGCGATGCAATGATAGGCAAACCCAACCTACACCGATGTCAGTGGTCTCTAATGCATTAGTGTATGTTGGGCGCATTACGCTATATGAATATCCTCAATCTTCCTCCCGCCCACAGTGACGTTCGGGGATTAGACCTACATTGAGAGAGCTCTTAATCGATGCTCGTTGGTGTTCAATTACACCGATAGTATAGATCGTCATAGGGATCGGATCTCCAGACGGTCCCGAATTTTGATCGGCAGCCAATCCGATCAACCCGAATGGAGGGGGTTGAATCTACGACGATAATAATCGTCCCAATATACCCCTAATCTCAATTAGCCCAGCAATCCATCGGATAGTTAGTTCAACCCATGGCCCAATTCCAATGGGGTTCATCTCATTTCCCTAGATGAAGACTACTCACAACCCATCACAATAGAAGGAGTTTTTAGCAATGGGTAGGCGTTCAAAGCCATGGATTCAAGTTATAACAGCAATAGATGATAAACATGAGAATAAGACCAATGCAAAGAAATTTCTATTAAGCAAAGATAGAGTATTACAATAATAAACAATTAGAATAATGAAAAAAACTAAATAAAGAAGTTTAGAATTCTTACAAACTTTTCCAAACCCTAGAAATAACAGAAAAACAGCTAAAAGATGGATTTCTCTCGCAGAAGGATTAATGGGCGCTTATATACGTGTGCCCAAAAGACCAAAATAGCCCCAGATTTGCCCTAGCAGCCGCAGAAAATAGGTCTGACGCGACCGTGTCAAGAAACGACGCGGTCGCGTTGTTCCCTTAAAGAGTATGGGACTAGGGGCTCAGCGACGCGGTCGCGTCAATAGAGACGCGGCCGCATGGAAAATGGTCACGAGGTCGCGTCGTCTATTGCCACGGTCGCGTCGTTCTGCTCTGGATGCCATAAACTCACGGCTGCATCGTCTTTGTTCATGCGGGCCGCGAAAGTCTCTGATCTTCAGTCTTGTTCTTGACACTATAAGCCTTCTGACGCGGCCATTTGGTGGAAATTGACGCGGTCGTGTAGTTGACACTTCTTTGGCAGTTTGACGCGGTCGTGTGGACATGGTGACGCGACCGCGTCAAAGGCAGTTGCTCACAAACTCATCTCCTTTGTGCCAATTAACTCCCCGGCTTCGCTCCATTCACCTCTATGCGCTAAGATCTTGCCATATGATCCCCAATCGGCACATATTCACTGCAAAGCACGTGAGGGACCACAAAAGCAAAAGCAGAGACAAAACGGGAGAAACTGGGAGGAATAGAGAATGAAACGGTGTAAAACATGCAGGCAAAAGAGTGAAAAAATATATACAATAAACACTTATCAAAATCCCCCAAGCTAAACTCTTCCTTATCCTCAAGGAAGAAAAGAAAAAGCGTAGATTGGAGGAGTGCAGTCAACATGCGAATGATGCGATGAAGCTTCGAGAATTTTCAAAAATCGAGAATATATACGTGAGTGAAATGAAAACTCGAATTCGGAAAACCAAAATGCACGGAAATCTTTCAGTCGATGAGAATATGTTCCTAGGACGTCATCCATACTCAAACTGCTAAGCAATACACTAGACTATAGTTATACCCACATTCTAAGACATTTCCTCTAACCCGACCTTAATTGAGCGTGTATGAACCTAAACTATACAATGGTCGAAGAGGGAATAAGTATGGGATATTAGGATATTGGTTGATCGAGGAAGTGGCACTTATGACACGACACGGTTTCTTGATTCAAGAAATTGCCAAGTTTATCCATGATTTCATATATACAAACGTAAATACAAAAAGGAACTCTATATACCCATATTTTTATTTTTTATTTTTTTTATTTTTTTGGGATTTGCAGTTGGGTCGTGTAAGGAGCGTTAGGTCGATGACTCTCAGATCAGACGATCTTAGGGCACCGGGCCAAGAAGGACCCCTCGGACCTACTAACTCAACTCAAATGAAATCCTTATTCATACACACTCTCCCAAGCTTTGCCTTTTTACGCGAGGCCCCGACGGTTACTATCGTGGAGATCCGGTTACTCGGCTTCACTAGGGGGAACTGTACATATTATTTTTTTCTATTCATAATTTTTTTCTTTTGGGTTTTTTTTTTGAAAAACATGGGGTAAACTAGGCAAATTCAATCCTCAGTACTAGGTGAGGTATGGTTATCCAAGTCTCGAGGGACTATAAATCATTATATACAACTATCAGCTCTAGGGTCCATGCATAGAATGGGTTCCTAAGTGTCAATCTAGGTCGGTTTCAATTACTCCTATCTTAGGGGTTGCGAGGAGGGCCAAAGCTAGGGTATTACAAGAGAATTAAGAAAGCTAGGGTATTACAAGAGAATTAAGTTTAGGTTTCACATGTTCAAATCGACATCATGGAAATCGAGCATTAAAGTTCGGAAAACGAATTTCGAATCAGGATTCAGCGCATAGAAAAACTCGTTTTCAAAAAATTCTCGAGGCGAATGCAAATATATACAAATGCATGTGTGAAGGTGCAAGGTGCATGGTGTGAATGCAAATATTTTTGGAGTTTTTGAATTTTTTTTCATTTTTTGTCTTTTGGAAGCATATACTGAATTTAAACATGATGCATATGAAAAAGAAAGAAAGATGGAAAAATAAGAAAAAAGTGAAACGAAAACGAAAATAACGATAAAATAGGAAAATGGGAGGAAAAAGGAGAAAATTAGCGCGAAAGAGCTCCTCCCCCAAGTTAAAACAAGTGGTGTCCTCAACGCAAATAAAACACAGAAAAAAATCGTGAGGACAAATAAGACGAGGGGAAGGAGACCCAGGAGCATCCTCCAAGCTGTATAAAACCGTGCCCGAAAATGATGCAAGTGTGTGATGCATGCGATAAATGATAAGGGGGTGCCAAAAATGTGTGTGGTGGTCCAATCTGGTTGAGCCACCGTCAGGTGGTGGCTGGGTGGGGTGGACGGGACGACAGGATTAGTTGAATGTTTAGCTGCTGTGTCAACGTGTGGTGGGGACAGAGTGGTGTGGACAAGCTCAGATTCTATAGGTGGATGTGGAGGTGGAGGTGGAGATGGAGTGGTCCAATCGTCATCGGAGGACGATGAGAGAAGGATGATGGTGCCATTACATGGTGGGGAAGTGGGAGGAGGTGAGGGGGGATGTGTAGGGGATGGAATGGGAACGGACTCCGTGATGGGTGTAGGAGAGGTGTGTGAAATCACGGGGTTGGGGTGAGGTGATGATGGAGGGGTAGGAATGTGCTCAAGCCCTGGATCAGGTTATGGGGAGGGTGGAGGCGTGGTGAGGCGTGGTGTAACGTCGGATGTGTCCTCGGGCACCAGGTATGTGTAACTCCCCGTAGATGATTATACGTTCGAGTTCTACGGCCAGCGTACGCGTTTCTGAAATCGTGTACACAGACGTTGAGATTGACCCCCACGCATTGGGATGCGTGTTAGGGAGTGTGCACCATGGCCATCACGATCATTTTGAGACATGACGAGTCGGGGTTTAGCACTCGTAAACAGTGGAACTGTCGCCACATTGGTTAGTGGCATGCTTGTAATTAAGTGGAGAAGTTCCATGAATAACAATATTATAAAATTGATTTTTATTTTGGAAATGGCAATGTGGTAATTATGGAGAGTTTTCCATAAATGGTAATGGCACGAAGGTTAATTAAGATGAAGAGTGATGATGAAGAGTTTACCAATAAAGGAAAGTTTTCCTAATTAGGAAAATGGTAAACTTGTAAACACTTTAACAAAGAAAATATCTCCTAAACTCACCCTAGCATTCCTCAACTCCACCCTAATCATATAAATATATATATATATATATCTCTCTCTCTCTCTCTCTTACAAACCCCCATTAACCCCAAAAAATTTCAGCCAACATTGGAGAGAGAGGAGGGGAGGGAAAAAAGGAGGAGAAGAAAAAGGAGAAGAAGAAAAGGGTGGTGCATGCAAGGGGGCTTCTTCCTAGGACCTTCTTCAACCTCTTAGGCCTCAAACCAAGCTCTCGTCAAGTCATCTTTCAAGGTAGGAAACCTCCTCACCCTTGGAGTCTAGGTTGCATGTTAGATCCTTTTAAAAAGTTTTCATTTTTCAAACAACTCAAGTTAAAAATGTTGCTAAAAATATCACCTTGCTTAGTTATGCATGTTTCTTGAGAAAGATCACATTTTTTTATCAAGTAGGCTGATGGATTATGTTCTCCTTGCTTGCATGTCATCTAAATCATGTCTTAGCATCATGAAATACATGATCTTCACACAAAAAATTCAACATTTTTTAAGTTCTACAAGATCTCTTTTAAAAATCATGTATAGCCTTTCTCAAAGTACTTTTCCATTTCAAAATCTTCATTCTTATTGCATGCATGTTAGAAATCCTTTATCACTCCTTAATTAGGCTTGCATGTCTTTAAATTTCACCAAAAAAATTGATTTTTAAAACTTGAGTTATGATGGGTTGTTGGAGGTGTAGTTGTTGCATGATGTTCTGAAATTCCAGCAAGTTTTCAGTTGGAAGAACTGTGTTTTCGGGCCTATGTTGATTTGAAATAAATTCTGAAAAAAAAATAGGGAGGTAGAACTTTTTCTCCTACCCCAAATTCATATAAATTTTGCCATATGTTGTTTTCAAAATATTGGAGAAATCTTGTTGAACTAAAACCTATCTGTTTTGCTCCTGCATGTACACCTTTTAGTATAAATGCTATACCCTTTAGCTCATTGGTTGGAATTTGTTGTTCTTGGTCTCGTTGGAAAGATAGCTTCAAATTCTAGAACTTTGTAGCTTTCAACTTTTTCTAAATCAAATTGCTGATAATAGTAATATATAGTTAAAGTGCTGCTGTTTCTGTTTTAAATTCCAGCAGATGCATGTGTTCTTATTTCTGTCATGATAAATCACGCCATTGCTCTAAATTTTTGATAACGCATGGGCGAAAGGAAAACTATAAGTTCTACAAGTTTGTAGTTGTACATTTTGTCTAATTCTCACCCCAACGGCCTGAAAACCCCACGTTAATACTGTTTTTTCTGGAAATTCTGCAAGTTGTTGTTGTTATATATGTTGCTTTCTCGTTAGCGGCAATTTTGTTCAAGTAAATTGTGGATTGTGAAGTTATATTGCCGTAGCCATATGTTATAGTAACTGAAATTTTGATGTAGATTAAATGCTAGGGGGTCCCGTTCCACCTCGGCGTGGGTGGGTCCCCCTAGGCGGGGTTTGGGGGATCATGGTGTACGGTTAGATGTACGAGGATGAGAGTTATGTTGTACTGTAGGAGCCATCGCCGTAGACAGACGAGGTGTGCCGTTGTTTTTCCACTCGCACAGAGGTAGAGTGAGACCCAACTCGCACGTAGTGGAGTGGGGAGCCCCGTTAAGCTTCACACAGTGCGTTGTACCACTGGCGGGTGCCATTTACCGTCCCACTTCGGGATAGTTCCCAGTCCTCGTAGTGGAGTCGTACACCATGTTCCCAAAAAATTTAACTTATGAAACTTTGTAATATTGTTGATATGATAACTTAATTTTACATATGGACTTGTCTTGCGGAACATAACATTTCGTGTGTAGTTCTCCCTGCGTGTGTGAGTTTTCCTACTGGGTCTCGTGTTGACGAGTTTCCACCTATGGTAGGTCCAGAGCAGGTACACTAGCAGGGGTACCAGGAGCAGGATCGGCGGGACGTCCTACTTGACCTTGTTACACCTCTTGCACTTAGGGGTCGCGTTCTGGGTGTGTAATGCTTTTGCAGCTGGGTGTTGTGGTCTTCACTTTTGTACCCTAGTCGATGTTGTATATTTTGGGTTGGACTTCCTTTGTCGGGCTGTACTTATGTTGGAACGGACTGTTGGATAGTATATGTGTGTTCTGATGCTGATGTGCTCTTTTCCTTACTGCTGTAGGAGTACCTTTATTGATGCTGTTGTGTGTTAGAGTTTTCTATTTACATTATAACTGCATGTGTTGTTCTAGTGTGCGTAGTGGCATGTAGTATTATTACTTTTACGCTTGGTGCAAAACCGCGGCCTGTTAGGCGACCCGTCCCCTTTTGTCTCAAAAAACATTCCCTGAGTATTTGGGTGACCGGGGCGTGACAGGTTTTGTGGTGGCCCATGCAGGTCCACTAACACTGCAACACACGTAAGAACGACACGGACCGTGCTCTGACCTTTCAGCATATGGTGCTAAATTGAATTTCATTTCCTTTCAGTAGTATGGCTAGTAGAGGTGGACCTTCTGATGGACTGGTGCATCCTGGGGATGAGAGTTCTCACTTTGATGCACCGTCTTCCGAGTCTGTGCTCATGATGAAGGTCCTAATGGGGATCTTAGAGCGCATGACCGACATCCTAGCGGGTGTTAGAGGGGTTGCGGCTCCGAAAAGGCCGACTTTCAAGCAGATTAAGGACTTGCGCCCGAAGTACTTTTGTGGGGCAGAGAATGCTTTGGAGACTGATGAGTGTCTGATGCGCATGGATGGTGATTTGATCATGGTAGATGTTCCCCGAGAGTAGTGGGTGCAGGCAGCATGGAGGTGATTGACCTTTCAGGCACGTGACTGGTGGGAGGCCCAGCAGCGGTGCCTCAAGGGGACTGTCATCACTTGGGAGGAGTTCAGGTGGCTCTTCGAGGCCATGTACCTTTCAGACACTGCCAGAGACGAGCTGAGGCAGCGGTTTGAGCACTTGGTCCAGGGGCAAAGAAGTGTTGACGAGTACGACGCTGAGTTCTCACTGCTCAGCAAGTACGCCCCAGAGTTGGTGGACACGGAGGCCAACTGGGCTCGGTGCTTCCGTTTAGGTCTTCACCAAGAGTTCAGAGGAGCCATGTCTATTGCGGACTTGACTACACACGAGGCTATACTGGGGGTAGCCAGGAGGCATGAGGTTTACGTTCGTAGTGTGGGGAGGTTGCCAGCGGCAGGCAACCGACCACTAGCAGCTCAGAGAGCTTCTTCTAGGACACTGCAGACGGCTCAGTTCAAGCGGTCAGGGACCTCCGCCTCCAGCTCAGAGAAAGACATCTTGCATTCAATGTGGCAAGTCTGGACACGAGGCGAGGGTTTGTCGACTATGGCTCCAAAGACAGTGTTACACTTGCAGATGAGAGGGGCACATCTGGAGGGACTGTCCACAGCGGGGTCGACCGACAGCACCAGGAGGACCTTCCACGGCTAGGCCAGCTCAGCAGTGAGCTCTTCCTCTGGCGCCCCAGAGACTTCCACTTCCAGCTCCACCCAAACCAGGGCAGTCGGCACAGATGGGACCCCAGCGCCAGGCTACCGGGAGAGCCGGTCCAGCTTCCCAGCAGCGCCAGACCTTCGCACTGACCACAGCTGGAGAGGATAACACTGGCCAGGTCATCACTAATGAGTCTCCTTTATGTTAATTATGCGTGCTGTTTTCCTTTCCAGTCTTGCATGATTAGGTGCTTAGTCGCTTTTATTTGTTGGGTCTAGGCATTGTTAGAATCGCATTCTTTCCTGCATTAGCACTCTTTGATTCCGGAGCTTTCCCACTGCTTCCTATCTACAGAGTTCGTGATCAAGAATAGGATAGCGGTAGATTCTTTTACTTTTAACTGGAATGTGCACACCGGGAATGGGGTAGTGCGCAGTTTTTCTGGGTTGCAAAATTGTCCGGTGGAGATTGCTGGGTTAGGGCTTTATGCAGATTTTGGCTTTATGCAGATTTTCTGGTAATAGAGTTGCCGAGTTACGAGGTTGTTTTTGGGATGGATTGGTTGGAGAAGTTCTATGCCACTATTGACTGTAGATTGGGGAGGATAGTTTTTTCATATTCAGGGCTATGCAGAGTTTGTGTTCCATGGTGGAAATAGTTCGTGTGAACCCGTGAAGTTTAGGGCGACACCGATGGATGCTCAGGCGTTGGCCATGGTGATAGAGTTGGAATTCCCTGAAGTTGTTTGAGATTTCCCCGATGTGTTTCCTAACGACATGTATGGACTTCCTCCAGATAGATCGTTGGAATTTACAATAGATTTTATACCGGGGACTCAACCGATTTCGAAGGCTCCTTATCGTATGGCTCCACCCGAATTGGATGAACTTCGAAGTCAGTTAACGGACTTGTCAGGTCGAGGACTGATACATCCTAGTGTGTCTCTATGGGGAGCACTTGTACTTCTGGTGAATAAGAGAGATGGATCTCGAAGGCTGTGCATTGATTATAGAGAGTTTGAACAAGGCGACCGTGAAGGATAAGTACCCTCTTCCCCGGATTGATGATATATTTGACCAGTTAGGTGGATCCCGAGTTTACTTTAAGTTGGATTTGCGGAGTGGGTACCACCAAGTGAAGGTTCATGAGTTTGGGATTCCTAAGACTGCTTTTTAGACTCGTTATAGACAATATGAATTCCTGGTAATGCCATTTAGGGTGACAAATGCGCCAGCTACCTTTATGAGGTTGATGATCCGGGTCTTCTTTGAATTTCTGGATAAGTTCGTAGTGGTCTTCATAGACGACATTTTGGTGTATTCAAAGAATGAAGCAGAGCATGCCGAGCATCTGAAGATTGTTTTAGAGATCCTGAGACGGCATCAGTTGTTTGCCAAGTACAGTAAGTGCCAGTTCTGGTTAACTAGGATTGATGTCCTCGGGCATGTAATTTCAGGTGAAGGGATATCAGTCGACCCAGAGAAGGTTCCAGTTATGGAAGAATGACCTATCCCGCGAACAGTCACGGAGATCAGGAGTTTCTTGGGATTCGCTGGTTATTAAAGGAAGTTCATGAAATATTTTTCGAAGATCGTGGCGCCTCTGACTAATCTCACCAAGAAGGATATTTCCTATGTTTGGTGTGAGGAGTGTTAGCGTGCATTTAGGAGAATTCAAGCAACGATTGACGACGACTCCTATTTTGACCATACATGATCGGTCGGGGGGATTCGAAATCTTTTGTGATGCTTCTGGTGGAGGATTGGGATGTGTGCTCCATCAACTTGATAGTGTTGTGGCTTACGCCTCTAGACTACTGAAGACTCATGAGCGGAACTATCCCACATATGATTTGGAGTTGGCAGCGGTGATCTTTGCTCTGAAGTTGTGGAGACATTTTCTTTTGGGGGAATGTGTGAAGATCTACACCGATCATAAGAGTTTGAAGTATGTCTTCACTCAGAGGGAGATTAACATAAGATAGTGAAGATGGCTCGAGTTGATGGCGGAGTATGACATTGACCTTCATAATCACCCATGGAATGTTAATGTAGTTCCCGATGCCCTCAGTCGGTTACCGGCTATATTGAGGTTAACCTCTCAACTGCAACTCTGTTGGGCACTGCGGCAGTTGGAGATTGAGGTCGTAACTCCAGGGGAGAAGGCAGCTGGCTGGAACTTACAAATTCAATCTGATTTGGTGGATCGAATTAAGGCAGCTCAGTTGGAGGTTGATAAATTGAAGAGGATGCAAGAGCAAGTGGAAGATGGTCTTCGGATGGACTTCTGTATTCATGAGGACAACTCTCCGAGAATTGGGAGTCGGATTTTTGTGCCAGCTGGTGCGATTCGGGAAGAATTATTGAAGGAAGCTCACAGCTCTTTGTATTCTATCCACCCTGAAGGGACAAAAATGTATCGTGACTTGCGACAACATTTTTGGTGGCATGGTACGAAGCGAGGGGTAGCGAAGAGTGTAGCTTCGTGTATTATCTGTCAGCAAGTGAAGGCTGAGCATCAGAGAGTTTCAGGATTACTTCAACCTCTTCCTATTCCTGAGTGGAAGTGGCAGCATGTGATAATGGACTTCGTGACCGGACTGCCTCGCACCCCTAAGGGGTATGATGCGCTTTGGGTGATTATTGACCGATTGACGAAGTCCGCACATTTCATCCCTTTTCGGGTTGGTCAGTCTATATAGTTATTGGCTGGGAAGTATATGGAGGAGATAGTAAGACTACATGGGATTCCTGTGTGCATAGTTTCTGACAGGGACACCAAGTTCACATCTCATTTCTGGCAAAGCTTGCAAGCTAGCCCGGGGACTCATCTCAGTTTCAGCATCGCATATCATCCTCAGACGGATGGACAGTCGGAGCGCGTCATCCAGATCCTGGAGGACATGTTGAGAACTTGCATATTAGACTTTAAGGGGTCGTTGGAAGACCACCCGCACCTGGTGGAGTTTGCTTATAATAACATCTACCAGTCAAGTATTGGCATGGCACCATTTGCAGCTCTGTATAAGAGGAAGTGTCGATCACCTCTCAGTTGGGATAATGTTGGAGATAGTGAATTACTGGGACCCGATATGGTAATAGAAGATGTAGATGTGGTGCGGACAATTCGTGAAAACCTCCAAGTTGCTCAAGACCGTTATAAGAATTGGGCAGATACGAAGAGGCGGCCATTGGAGTTTCAGGTGGGAGATTATGTATTTCTGAAGATTTCGCTTACGCGGGCTACAATACGCTTTGGACGACAGGGGAAGTTGAGTCCCAGATATGTCGGTCCGTTTGAGATTTCCACTCGCTTCGGCGAGGTAGCTTATCGGTTGGTGTTGCCTCCATATTTCGAAGGAATTCACGACTTGTTTCATGTGTCTCAACTCAGGAGATTCGTAGTGGATCCCAGTCAGATAGTGGACCACTCAGAGATCGAGGTGCATCCAGACATGACCTACGAGCAGCAGCCTGTTGAGATCTTGGATTGGAGACAGAAAGTACTACGAAATAGGCTGTGAATCTTGTACGAGTCATGTGGCATCAGGAGTCTCCTAGGGAGTCCACATAGGAGCGTGAAGACGAGATGCGAGAGAAGTATCCTTATCTATTTGTACAATGACTCTCGTATCATTGTAATACTAGGGGTTCTAATTTGTGTGTGTGTGTGTGTGTGTGTGTTTGTGTGTTTGTGTATAGAATAATGGCTATCATACGCTATATGAGAGCCTCTCTCATACGCCCTCTCATATAAAGCACCCAAGCACAAGCCTACTGCTTCTCTGTGATACGGCCTGCAGGAGGTTGGTGCCGAGCTCCTCTATGATACGGTCGTCTTGCAAAACATGCAGGCATGTCACCCTTTGCTTTGAATGTCGAGCTTCTCTTCTTCCACATATACTCACTGCTCGCTCTCCTTTATAGGCGATCGCTGCTTTGGTGTCCCTTAAGCGGCATTCGTCGAAGGTGAACCAGCTCGAGGCGACGCTGGAGAGGAAGGTGGTCGCCCTCCGGGGCGCCGAGGCAAAGCTGAAGGAGGCAGTGGAGAGGCTGGCGAAGGTTCATGGGCATTATCAAGCCCAGAAGGACCAGACCACCAAGCTGGAGAAGGTGGCCGGGTAGCTCCAGGAGAGGGCCCGCCAGGAGGAGATCCGGAGAGTCGCCTCCGAGGGGCTGCTGGCCTCAGAGAGGGAGGTGGCTAGAGCAAAGATCGCCGAGCTGGAGCGGGAAAATGCTGAACTGGAGAAGGTCGACCTGGACCGGGTCAGGGCCCATGCCACCTTCCAATACCAGGAGAGTGAGATCGTCCCCGCGTTGACAGCCATGAGGGCGGAGGGCTTTGACGAGGGCCTGGAGACTGGTTTTGAGAGGGCGAAGGTAAGGTTGGGGAAGCTCTACCCCAATTTGGAGATTGATTTCGCCCGGCTGTCCGTGAGGTCCGATGACAAGGCGGAGGCTTCAGTCGCTTCAGAGGCCGAGGTGGCAGGGACTCCGACTCCAGACGGCGGCGATCAGGGGGGCGAGCTGGAGGACGCGCGGGCCCCAGAGGGCGGTGGTCAAGGGAGGGGTGACCAAGGCGAAGAGCCATAGGCTAAGGTGAATTTGTATGGCTGGCCCTGAGGTTGAGCCTGAAGTCTTGTCTTGTTGTATCCCGTGATATACAGAGTTATCATATAAATAAAATTTTGAAATTTTCCCTTACTATCTTTTATCTGTCCAATCTTTCATCGTGCGAACTTGCGTTGGAGCGTATGTGTATGCCCCCAACATTCTGCCACTTATGAGCGCCAGGCTGAGAAGAGGAAAAATGTTGCAAAGTCATCAGTTCGCTTTTGTTTCGAAGGCTGGCTGCTAGGAAAGGGGCGAAACCGCATCATCCCGTGGTGGTGCACCGCCCTGGAATTAGGGGCGGGGAGGGTGCTAGCCATCGCTCGTTCCGTGTCCCACCCAGCGAACACTATCGAGGGCGAAGCCGTTGGGCTTGCCCTGAAGTTGATGGAGGGGAGGGTGAGAGTCAGAGCTCGTTCCTTAACCCACCGTCGATCCTATCATGGGCAAAGCTCGTCAGCCTGCCCCAGAGTTTATGGAGAAAATCCGGTTTGAAGGCTGGCTACCAGGAAGGGGGGCGAACCCGTAGCCTCTATTGGTGGCGCACCGCCCCGAAATTGGGGGTGGGGAGGGTGCGAGCTGTCACTCGTTCATTGTCCCACCCGGTGAACATTATCAAGGGCAAAGCCATTGGGTTTGCCCCGGAGTTGATGGAGGGGAGGGTGCGATCCGGAACTCGTTCCTTAACCCACCGGCGATCCTATCGAGGGCGAAGCTCGTCAGCTTGTCCTGAAGTTTGTGGAGAAAGTTCGGTTTGAAGGCTGGCTGCCAGGGAGGGGGCGACCCCGCAGCCTTCGTTGGTGGCGCACCGGCCCGAATTGGGGGTGGGGAGGGTGCGAGCCGTCACTCGTTCCATGTCCCACCCGACGAACACTATCAAGGGCAATCTGTTGGGCTTGCCCCGAGTTGATGGAGTGGAGGGTGCGAGCCAGAGCTCGTTCCTTAATCCACCAGTGATCTTATCGATAGCGAAGCTCGTCTGCCTGCCCCGGAGTTTGTGGAGAAAGTTCGGGTTGAAGTCCGGCTGCCATGGAAGGGGGCGACCCCGCAGCCTCCGTTAGTGGCACACGCCCGCGGAATTGGGGATGGAAAGGGTGCGAGCCGTCACTCGTTCCTTGTCCCACCCGGGGAACACTATCGAGGGCGAAGCCGTCGGGCTTGCCCCGGAGTTGATGGAGGGAAGGGTCCGAGCCGGAGCTCGTTCCTTAATCCACATGTGATCCTATCGAGGGTGAAGCTCATCAGCCTGCCCCGGAGTTTGTGACGAAAGTCCAGTTTGAAGGCTGGCTGCCAGGGAGGAGGACGACCCCGCAGCCTCCATTGGTGGTGCACTGCCCTGGAATTGGGGGTGGGGAGGGTTCAAGCCGTCACTCGTTCCTTGTCCCACCCGACGAACACTATCATGGGCAAAAGCCATCGGGCATGCCCCGGAGTTGGTGGAGGGGAGGGTGCGAGCCAGAGCTCGTTTCTTAAGCCACCGGTGATCCTATCGAGGTGAAGCTCGTCAGCCTGCCCCGTAGTTCTTTCAGGAAAGGGCCACGGCTCCGAAGTCTGCCCCGGGTATCTGTCGCTGCCGAACTGGACCTGTAATTTCTCGCACACGGAGAAAACTCGAAGAGTATGATTCGAACCATGTCGACGTAGGTCAAAGAGAGAGTGAAAACCTGGGGCGCGTAGTTAACCCGGGTTCGACATGTAATCTGTCGCACACGAGCAAACTCGAAGAGAGTAAGTCGAAACGTGTCGACATAGGTCAGAGATATGAGGAAACCTGTTTGGGTGGGGGCGCAGTTCGGAATATTACCCCGGCGTTGTGTGTTGTGAAGGCTATGGCTCTTAGACGGACGACCGAACCTCGTCGAATACATGGAGGGCTGAAATGCTTATCCAAACAACGCACTGAGTATACAAACACAGCATTTTATTGACAATATAACATTGACAGAATATACAAGCGCATTTATTGAAAAAATTTGAGTAAGTGCTCAGCATTCCAGGGATGGGCCAGCTCCTCGCCCTCCATGTTTGCCATTATGTACGTTGCTGGTCCCACAACGTCCGTTATGGTGTAGGGGCCTTCCCACTTTGCGGAGAGCTTGCCTTGTCGGCCGATCGCGGGCCTGAAAGTGGCATCCCGGAGGACGAGGTCGCCGACTTTGAAGCTTCGCTTCTTGACGTGGGAATTGTAGTATTTCGCCATCCTTTGGCTGTGCTTGATCAAACATGTTAGCGCACGATCCCTTACCTCATCGACAAGCACAAGATATTGCGTTTAAATTAGATTATGTGGAATTTGAAAAATAAACTCTGTTTATCATTCTACGCCAAAAAAGAAACATGTAGGTTTATGTCAATTTAATTTATTTTTGCTAACCATATTGCATTTAAATTTTGGAAAGAGAGAGATGGTGCGGTTTTCAAAAGTTTTGCTTTTTCCAACAAATTTCCCTCCAAAAGTTATGATTATATCCTCTTAAAATCTTGACACTTGCGTTTTTCCAGACAAATTTCAAAATATTGCGTTTTCCAACCAAATAGATTCCCCCTTTGTCACGCACGCCCCATCTCCTGAAATACGGAAGACAGGGGTGACGGGCCGTGGTACGGGGTACCAAGCGTGAATGTGCTGCCAGGAAAAGAAATACCCAGACCACTGCAACAGATAGAGCAGTAAATTGAAAATTAAACACAGACGACTGTAAATTGAACATCAGTCAACTGATGTGAAAAGCTCAAGTAGAGTCAAGAAAAAGTTGACTTGAGTAGTGCACCACAGTCGACTGTAGAAGGCTCGACAGGTGACTGGAATCACCCAGCCGACTGTAAAACCTTCAGCAGGCGACTGTTGGAGAGCTAGAGACTCCAAATGAGTCTTTGTGCAAGATGAACCTATTGGATGGATTCTATGATAATCCTAAGGCTCACTAAGATGGTTAGATGCATATGCATGAGAGTAGACCATCTATCAAGGCATTACATTAAACCTAGACTCAAAAAGAGAAATGCAAGTAATTGAAATTACATGAATTACAAATTGCATCTCCTAGAGTCTAAATCTTCAAGCTTATGATACCTTGATGCTCCCAATCGCACCCCTTGATGAGCTTCCCTCCATCAAGCTCCAAGATTTGTCATTGCTCCATTAGATGTCCATCCATCGTCATGCTCCAAGTTTTGGCTTCATTATATGATCTTCATGACTTCATCCAAGCTTGAGCACACCATCACTCTTGGAGGTCTTTAAGATATCCCTTGTAATATCTTCCAAGCATTATGCTTTGTCTCATCAACATGCAACCATTTAGATAAACTGAGACTAAAACATAAGATTGATTAGCACACTAACATAATGAATTGATCATCATCAAAACACCGTTAATCTTGAACCCAAGAACTAATAATCTCCCTCTTTATGATGATGACAATCCATTAGGTCAAAATATAATAAACATTGAAATAAACAATGCGTGCTAACAAACTCCCCAAATCAATATGCAAATGTACACAAAATAAAGACATGTAAAGTACAAATCATATTGATGGTTGTTATGCAAAAACATACCAAATGATAATAATGCATCAAAAGCATACTTTATATTTTTACATAACCTATTTCTCTCCTCCATTGGCATATCAAAAAGATGAGTAATAGCCAAATAGAGCAACCAAGGGCAAGAGAAATAAACATCCCATATGCACAAACATAATGTGAATGACATACAATGTGATATATGAATGGGAAAATAATGCTAGCAAGCAAAAATTCCATACTTCCTCATAATCATACAAAACATGCAAACATGGGAGTAATGGACACACTCACACAAATATGGGTACAAAAATGTAAACGTACAAGTATGGTACCCAAGCAATGAATAACAATGTAAGTGAGCTAGTAAGGTGGAAACCAAACATAAGTGGAGTTTGGTTTCCGTATATAGTCATATGAAAATATAACATGATGAACATATGATTCTATATATGAGTTTCTATCAAGCCTAGAAACATTCTTAGAAATCCACAAAGAAAGTGATTTGGGATTCTTAAGAAGAGGTTTGGTTAAGGCATGTGTAGGAGGTGAGGTTGCATGCTTTTGAGGTGGAACATAAATATTGGCATGCCCCGTGTGTGAAATATGAGATTCAGCATTAGATGCATTCACACAAGCAATTCTACCATGCATAGGAACATGTGAAACATGCAAAGATTTATCATCAATTCTAGCATGCAAGCAAAGTAAGTTATTCCCATGGGTAGATTTATCATGCATATCAACATATGAAGAAGCATTCACACCAATAGGTTTTTGAATAGACTTCTTATGCAATGAGGTGTGTATATATATGCATGATTCTTCTTTGGCTTAATATCCAAAGTTGATTTTTGGCCAAAAGAAGACTTGGAAGTGAATAACCCCTTAGAAGGCTCCCCCCACAAAATTTATTTGGGTGCTTCTAGGGGAAGCGCTTGGTTTGTTCACCTTCAAAGTCGAGGATCCCAAAACCTTGTTCTTACTTAATTTGAAGTTTTCAATTTGAGTAGATAATAGCTCACATTTCTTCAAAAGTGAAGAAATATCGTCGTCCCTAGCGGATAGACGTGAGCTAAGCTCAAGACATTGAGATTTGAGAGCCGATGTCTCATTTCTCAAAGCGTCAATTTGAGAATCTATGTCAAGAATGACGGACTCACTATCCGAAACGTGAGTACGTTTAAGTGAGGCATTCTCCTTACGTAACTCACTGATTAGAGAAAGAAATCCTTCTTTCTCAGCATGTAAAGATTCAATTAAAGACTTATGAGTAGCATGCAAAGTAGTGCAATCATGTGTGTCATCATGAAGAGAATGTGCACTACACTTATGAGCATTTAATAGATTGTTATCACTAGAATAACTATGCTCATAAGAAGATTGTCGCTTGACTCAATCTCATCACCTCCGATGTACTTGGTCTCAAGATAGCTCCACATTTCATGTGCCGTCTCCATGCATCCAACTTCTTCATTTTCATGGTCCCACGTGGAGATGCACAAAGCTCTTTTAGCATGGGCATCCAACACGAAGTTTGAATCCGAGACAACCGAAGTCACCGCATCCAAGAGATTGTTCTTCATGATTGATCATTTTGCTCCTCCATTGAGTATAGTTCTCCGGATCGAACTTGGGAGGATGTTGTTGAGACATAGAAGTCATGCTTGCAAAAGCCACCAAACCAAGGCTTTAATACCAATTGTAAAGGACCCTGCGGGGCCCCACACACACACATACACACACACACACACACACACACACACACACACACACACACACACACACACACACTAGAGGGGATGTGAATATTCTAATAGCAAGCAAAGTGCTTAATTAAAAGTTATTGAACTTAAAGCACAATAAGCAGCGTCATCAAAACAACGCTAGTCTTGAACCCAAGAACTAACACGTTGGAGAAATATATAAACTTTTTCAAAACAATTTAACTTGAATGACACCCTCTTAAGAATTTTGAGGAAAATTACATTTTAATGAAAGAGATGAGATGGGTATTGATAAAATCCAAAAAAAAAGAAAAAAAGAAAAATATGGAGAAATATTGTAGAGTTCCTTGGTTAGGTTTCCTACATGAGTTCCTAAAACAAACAATCCTTTATAAGAAAAACTAGAACTTGCTAAAAGTCCTCTAGATGAAATAGTAGTTCTAATGAAAATTAACGAAGGAATACTAATAAATGTTCATCTTGGCAAGAAATCATCAAGGAAGAGTGTAGGAATGCAAGATTGAGGCCCTTTGTAGAAGCTCCTCAAGAAAGATCCAATCTTTTGTAATAAAGTCATCAATCTTTCTAATGCTATTTAAGAAAAATCAAAATTTGAGCCTATCTCCTACAAATTCATATAAAAAAATTAGGCATGCCCTCCCCTTAATTTTTTTAATCTAAATTTTTATTACTCTAAGAATAAAGAGAATTTCTACACAACATTCAATGAAGGAAATTAATCATTTCTAGGGAAATTACAAAAGGCAATTTCAACTACAATATGAAAACAACTCAAATAGAACCAAGATGGGGTAAAGTTTCCTACCTAGAACCTCAAATATGGGGATTGAGGGTTCCTCCTTGACCCTTGGTCTTGATCTTCTTCCTCCTCCTTCCCTTTTCTATTTCTTTTCTTTTTTTGTCTTCCCCTTTTCTTTCTTTTCCATTTCTCTTCTTTTTTTTCCGTTTTTTTTCTTTTGCCTGCAGGTTCAGCCGAATGTGGGAGGGGAAAAAGGAAGTGGGTTTTCTTTTTCTTTTTTTTTTGGGAATTAAGAATTCAAAGGAAATGGATAGAATAAGAGAGAAGGTCTCAGAAGCTTCATGAAATGTTTGTTTTGTTTTTTGAAATTTCCTCTCACTTTCACTCTTATAAAAATGCACGTCAAGTTATATTCTAATTACTACCATGACATTTAGGGAAACTTGCCCAAAAACCCTCTTTAGGGAAAAATTTGCAAATATGCCCTCATTTGGGTATAAATGTAAAACATGAAGGGCATTAATGCAAACATTGCCAAAACTTGGGCTAATGCATGCATTACCACTAAATATAAAAAGAAATATTAGTATTAGTACTTATAGGTGTTACACCCTTAAAAATCGCTGAAAACTCATCTCAACCTTCCAGTCCACAAGATCAAATCCGAGTCACTCTTTATCTTGTCCTAGTCAGCCCTGGAATTCAAAAACAATTGTGTTTTAATATATAGCTATTTAAAAACTATTTTTCCAGAAATTGTGTGTGTATGAATTATACTTTGGCTTTTTACATTCAAAGTAAATAACTCACTTAAACACACATCTAGCTCTTGTTCCTCAATTTTCGTCTTGAGCTATCTCCTATTGATCTCAAGTCTTTATTTGCTTTATAATTCTGAGCCTTCATATGCTTCAATTCATGACTCGAAAGTAGACTTCTTGATCGTACTCTAAGACCTTCAATTTGCCTCACAATGCGCTTTATTCTCACTACCTATAAAATAATCTACATGCACTTGAAACAAATACATTATTAACATATCACTTGTGCACATCATCAAAATCCACTAGGGTGGGTCTCAATATCCCAACATATATCACATCTCTTTCTCTCTCTTCATATTTTTGCCATTTTTGGCAAAAAGCCTAAATACACCTCAGTCATTGATGTATATTTAGCATACATCCAACTGAAATTTTACTGGATTGACAACCTGGATTATTTTGATGGTAACAGCTCATCGAATAGACATGCAAAGAATGGTGAGCTTGAAACAACAAAAAAGCGAAAACCATGAGTTGCATTTCAATATGGACCATAGGAGCTGTAGATGCCTAGAATCTCACGGAGTCAGGATCCGACTGTTGGGACGAGTATTCACACAATAAGAAGACCCGACATGGTTTTGCCTGGATGACCCCCTTATCTGGTACCTAAAAGAGAGGGGGAACGACGTCAGAGGATCAGGCCATCCGATGCCTAAGTCAAACGATGATAGAGGAAAGAAAATGTTGGGCGTAAGATATCACGTATGTGTGTTGAGGCATATAAGTTTAGCCATTAGACTTGAGATTGTGATGTTAGGGTTGAGATTGTAAGCATAGAGTCCAGATCACCCATTAGAGTTACCTCATGGCAACGGTGGTCTACCGCTTATATGGAGCTTGGGGAAGGTTACGCCACGTAGGCCAGCTATGAGGATCGTGGATCATGAGGCATAACGAACTCATGTGAATTCGGCCAAGTGGGATGAAGATCCCCAGGTATCATGGCGTAACTAACTCCCACAAATAAGTCGAGTAAGTAGAGGAGGCATCAAGTGATGACCATGTCTACAGGTAAAGTTAATCGTTTTAAACGCGTTGAGCGGATATTGTTGAGTATTGGTGTTTCATACCAATCTTATTTTGATGATGATCACACCATTATGTTGTTGCCAATGACTCTCATGTTTTAGTTTCTCAGTTTTATTTGAAGAATATCTTTCTTGGAGACTAATCACTTGGTGCAAGGATGGACATCAAGTGAAGAAGGACCATTGCTTGGACTCAAGGAGTGCCAAAGCTTAAAGATGATGGAGAGCAATCAAGGCATCAAGTTTGAAGACTTAGACTCTAAGGAAAGCATTGCAATCCATGTAATTTACTTTATTGCTTTCTCTCTCTTTTGAGTCTAGGATTGATGTAATGCCTTGTTAGATGGTTTACTCATTCATGCATATGCATTTAACCATCTTAGTGAGCCTTAGGATTATCATAGAATCCAACCCAATAGGTTCACTTTGTCCAAAGACTCATTTGGAGTCTCTGGCTTTCCATCAGTCGCCTGATGAAGGAAACACAATCGACTGGGTTCAGTCGCCTGTAGATCCTTCTACAGTCGCCTGATATGCACAGCTCAAGTCAACATTTCAATTGACTCAAACTTGAGCTTTACGCACAGTTGACTACGGGTCAGTTTACAGTCGCCTGTATATTTACAGTCGCCTGTAGATTGGTCACCAGTCGCCTGAGTAGCGTAAGTGCAATCTCTGCATCTCTCTGTCTTTTCTCCATCTTATTCAACAGACGACTGATTAAGATTTTACAGTCACCTGACTAATAGACAGTCGACTGTATTATTAACATCAGTCGCCTGTGTGCTTAACTGAAGAAAGAGTGCAGCTCTCTGTTTTATTCCATCCCCTGCAGCAGTCGCCTGCTGAAGGATTTACAGGAGCATGTCCTATTCTCAGTCGACTGTACTGTCTTCATCAGTCGACTGTCCTAGCTCAGATTATAGCCGTTGGATATTTTCTAGCCATTGATCAGTCGACTATCTTTTGATCATCAGTTAACTGTTCCTGTCGTTTTCGCCCAGTTTCTAGCCATTGCAGAATCGATTCTTTGGCTGTTTTCTTGGGTTTTAGGGTTTGATATATGGCTCCTATATATATGAGTGTGCTACCATATCTTAATCTGCTGAATGCTATTGAATATCTCAAGAGATCTATAAGCAACTCACAAACTCCCTCAATTCCCTCTCAAGAGCTCTCATTCATCTTCATGCATTGAAGTCCAGCTCAAGGGAATTCATCCAAGTGCTTTCAAGCATATCTCAACACTTGGAGATCCTATTCCATGCCTTGCATTCATTCATGAGTAAGCATCTTAAGGCATAGGTAAGAATATTTATTTTACTTGGTGATTTTGTGTCTCTAATTCTCTTTGTAGGAATTAGAGCTTTCTCTCTTTATGGGAGGTTATCTCTTTGTGGGATTAGGATATTCTCTTTGTGGGAATAACTCTCTTCGTGGGAGTAACTCTCTTTGTGGGAGTTTAGTGTCATAGTGTATGGCTAACCCTAATTCTCTGAGTGGGAGTTAGTGATTCTCTGTGTGGGAGTCTTGATCCTCGTGTAGGATTGGTTGGGTCCTTGTGTAGGGCATAAATCCTCTTTGTGGGGTATCTCCTTGTGAGATTTGTATTCACTTCTCTGTGTGGAAATATAGTGAATATTGGTGTGGCTGGATGTACCCAAGTTTGGGGAACTAGGGTAAAACTTTGTGTTTGCGTTTGGATTGATTGTGCCTTTTAATTCCTCTTGCATTTATAATTCCGCATTTGCAAGTTTAATTTTAATTGGACAATTTTATTGCGATTACAATATTCACCCCTTTAGTGTGTGTTGTTAGTATTGCAAGGGTAATGTGATCCTTACAATTGGTACCAGAGCGAGGTTATATCATACTGCAACAATGACATTCAATGCCACATCCACATCTCATGAAGAAGGTCATTCAACCGTTCGACCCCCGCTCTTCAACGGAACCAACTACCCAAGTTGGAAGATCAGGATGATGGTCTACATGAAGGGTCACGACCTTTGGGATATTACAGAGTCGCCTTTTGAGGAGCCTACTTCACCTGCAGTGTCAAGAACTAAAGAGGAGAAGGACCTGATCAGAGTCAATGCTAGGGCTATGTGTGTACTCCATTGCGCCCTCACTCCGGATGAGTTCGACCGAATCTCCATGTGCAAATCGACCAAAGGAATTTGGCATACTTTGGAGATTTCTCATGAAGTGCTTCTTCAGCATAAGGAGGAGGTTCAACCAACCAAGCCCGAGAAGGAAAAGGGGTTGCACTCCATGTTGAGAAGGAGTCATTCAAGTGGAAAAATAATTTCCAACAAGAAGCTCCGAGTGAAGAAGAATATGATATTAGCGATGATGATTACATCGAGCTTGCCAAGCAATTCAAGAATTTCAAGGCATTCCTCAAGGACAAACAAGGTATATCTTCGTCAAAGTTTACCTCCCAGTCTAACAAGTTTATTTGTCTCAATTGTGGAGAAAAAGGTCATCTTGCTACTGAAGGTCCTTCCAAACCCACCAAAGATACCTATAAGGGTAAAGGGAAGAAATTTTGGAAGAGCAAGTCCGAAATCAAGAACCAAAAGAAGGGACTTATCAGTACTTTTGATGATTCCGATGTGGACACATCAAATGATGATGATGAGGATGACAAGGAGCACGATCACAGGTGTTTCGTTGCTTTTGATGATTCTTCATCAATCTCCTCTAACTCTAGCGATGAAGTAATAGAGACGTGGCTCAACTCCAAAGAAGAATGTTGCTTCATGGCTAATGGGGAAGAGTTTTCGTTAAGCTCAAGCGAGGAGGAAAGTGATGAGGAAGTCAAGGAGGAAAGCGATGAAGAAGTTGAGGAGGAAAAGCCATCCTATGAGGAGATCGAATACCGCCTAAATGTGGCCTCCAGTTTGGCAGGTAAGTGCATCGATTCATATGATAAAATGAAAGCTAAACTTGATAATTCTATAAGTAGTGTGCATGATTTAGAATCGTCTAGTGTAAATATTCATGATGCTTTGCATGTTTGTGACACTAGTGAGAGAGACACACTTCTCTCTCAAGTTAAGAAATTGAGCCTTACAAATGAAAAACTTGTTGCTCAAACCCTTAGCTTAGAATCTCACATTCAACAACTTACGTTGAAATGTGAAGAGGAATCCCGTAAGCTCATAAGCTTTGTGTATTCTAGGGATTCACTCCACGATTTATTGGAAAAACAACATCCGACAAATCATAGAGGAGGCTTGGGTTATATTCAAAATGTGGTACCCAAACCCACCTTTAATTCCTCTTATGGTGCTAATACAAGAAATATTGCTAAAGCACCTAAGAAGAATCACCATGCTTTCTTGTACAACAATAACATCAACAAGAAGCATGTAGATCACGAGGTAATGAGGAAGAATGAAAAATCTTCATTTTTTGCTAAGAAGCAAAATCCTCATTCTTTGCATGCCAAGAAATTCATTTCTACACCTAAGCATGCCACATCCACCCCTCTTGCAAAGGCAAAACCCTTGCCAAGGAAATCCTTGAGATTATGGATTCCCACTAAGGTTAGTGTGCAAGAGAGGGATAGCTACATCAACTCTCTAGTTAGGGATGTGATCACCTCATGTGATTACATTAGGAAATCAAACTCCTCTTGGGTTTGGTTGCCTAATGTTTAGGTTCCTCACACATATGCATATTGCATGGGTATTGTGCTTGAATGTTTATTTTTTAGCATACCCATTGTTTGTGTGTGTTTCATGATTTTGAAAATATTTTCAAACTTATTTTTCATGAAAATGGGGGCCTTGGGGTTTATTGACATGCATGCATTTTTGATCCACGTGTATGTCAATGGGGGAGTTAATATGCTATATGTTTAAAGTATCTTAAGACATATTTTAACTCTCATTTCGGAGGTTATTTGAGATCATTATTTACTTTTGGTTATTTTTGATTTCAAACCAAACCTCTTGTTTATTGCCAATATATTTCATGTTATATTTGTTTTGGCAATATTCTTTGTGTATCAGTGAAGCTTGATTTTTCCATATCTATTGCTTTGATACACTTTAGGCCTGTTACGACCTAAAGATCGTATGAGCCCGACTCCCGCCCGGATCCGTTAACATACACCATTAACTCACCTTTACACAAAAGGGCCGCCGCCCCGGAAATCCGGGGCATCATGGAGACAGGCGCGCCTTGCAGCGCTCCCCGAACCGGCCGGGGCGGACCCCCGCAGCCGGCCTAGGCGGACCACCGCAGCTGGCCGACTCTTAGTCCGACGCTAACGACAAACAACCTAAGGATAAGGACACCTGACACATACGTCACCCGACCATCCGACAAAGCACCCCCTGACGGAAGAGCCACCTGACAGATAACGCTTTCACTTTCGGCTCTGACATCCCGACAAAAGCACGCCTGGGCCGTTGCGCCGCCTGACAAAGGCAGGTCAGAGACTCCTGTTCCCGGCGTCCTTGTCCGAAGCCTCCGCCGACACCCGAGCCAGCTCAGCACGCCTAGTCATCACCCGTCAGGTATAAATACCCCTTCTCCTCTTACGGAGAAGGGGTTGCTGCAGAATTCTCTCTCATTCAACTATTCACACACGAGTGCAAAGGTCTTCCATATCTTTGTTCTCCCACCTATAGCTCGCTACGCGCGGTCGACACACCGTTAGTCCGACCGGCGTGACCAGCCCCCCATTTTAAGCCCTATCACTGACTTAGGCATCGGAGGGGCTAAGGGTTGAACCCCCAACCCAGCCCTTCTGACGAGTTGTTCGTGTTGCAGGAGAGCTCGCCTATCAACACCAGTCGGCGTCACCCCCTTGCCGTTCAACCTTGTCCAGCCGCATCCGGCGAGATTCAGCCCCGCGACCGGCACTGGCGTCGAGATCGACTTCTTCACACCACTAATCGCTTGTCAAATAGCCTACCTAAACCCCCCTTCTCCACATAACCACCGTGCCCTTGGTTCCCATTAATACAAATTCATTGTACGCGAGTTCCACCTCGTAACAATTGGCGCCGTCTGTGGGAACGAAGGGTCACACCCATGTTAGATTCCATACCGATCTCGCGGAACCCGGACCACGGCAAAGATCCAGTGGGACAGGAACCGCTCTCCCTACAAATCACCCCGGCGTCTGACCCCCTTCTGGGGATGGGCTCCGAGATCGAACACACTTCAGTCCCCGCCGTCCTGAAGAGCTTCGAGGCCGTTGCTCAGGCCAGGGGAGGCTGTCAGACGGCTGGAGCGGAACCTCCGCCCGGCCCCTCAGAGCCCCTGAACGTGAGGCGAAACCTCCACCCTCAGTTCAAGGAGGAGGGGGAGCATAGGGGGCTCGCTGAGGAGATCGCGGCCCAGCAAAGGCTCCTGGAAGAGGAGGTAGAAGTCGCGCAGCGGTGGAGGCGCCTGGGGGAGGCGGCCGCCGCGCAGAGGCGTCTGGACGAGGCGGCCGAGACCACCCGGAAGGCTTACCAGGAAGAGGAGGCCGCCCGCCGCCAGCTTCGCTTCATCATCGCGGAGCGAGAGAGGCTGAGGATGGAGAACAGGAGCAACCAAGAACTCCTGGACGAGGCGACGACGGCCCGGCGGCCTGGGAACGGGCGGGACCCGTTGCTGAACAGGTCCCCGCCTGGAGGGGGCGGCCCCCATCACCAACACCACCCCTCCGATACCCTGCGCGAGGAAGCCGTTTGTCGGCAACTACGCTTCCTCACCACCGAGCGTGGAAGACTCCTTCGGGAGAATCAAGAACGGATGGAGGCCCGAGGAGAGCTGGCCAGGAGGCGTGGGCGCTGGGAGGACCGTAGCCCGCAACCCGTCGAATCTTCGGCCCAAGGAAGGAGCCCCGCCTGGAGACCGTCGGGCTACTCCCCGGGGACGGAGGACCGTCGGCGGCCGAGGCGCGACCGAAGCCCGACCCCCGAGTGGCGGAGGGGGGATGCGCCGGATCGCCCGACCTACCCGGAGGAGGCCACGCCACTCGCCCGGTGGATCACTTCCGCCCCCAGGCCCGTAAGGTTCAAACCCCCTCACTTGGCCACATACAATGGGAGGGGCGACCCCCTCACGCACGTGCAACAATACCGGGGGGCGATGGAAGCCCAGGACGTGGATGAGGCGTTCCTTTGCCGACATTTCTCCCAAAGCCTGAGGGACACCGCGCTGGACTGGTACTTTGCCTTGCCCGCGAGGTCCGTGGGGAGCTTTGGCGAACTGTCCCATAAGTTCTGCCAAGAGTTCCGGGCCGGGCGAACAAAAAAGAAGCCCTTAGACTATCTCAGCACGATAGTCCAGAGGGAGGGGGAGGGAACGGGAAGATACCTCCGCCGCTTTCAGGAGGAGAGACGGGCGGTGGTGACATGCGGCGACGAGGTGCTTATGCTGGCCTTCAAGACGGGGCTGCGGACTCGGAGCCTCCACAAATCCCTGCTCCGGGATCCACCGACCGACTATGAAGCGTTGGTAGCAATGGCGGAGAGGCACGCGTTGGCGGAGGAGACTTTGGGTGCGAAGGTTGTATTCCCCCAGGCGAAACCACCGGCAGATGGGCCCCGGCCGCACCCTCGGCCGAGGCAGGAGGAAAGGGGGCGAGGCCGCGATCAGATGGCCCTACCGCGGCGGGAGCCACCCGAGCCCCGCCCGCTAGATCGCCTTGGCCCGGCTCGTGAGTTCGCTCCGGCACGGAGGCCCCCCGGAGTCATCCCAAGACCAGAAGACCCCCCGACGGTGCATTACACGCGACTCAATGCCCCCATGATGGAGGTGCTGGCCGCGGCGACGAGGGCCGGGTTACTGCCGGAGCCTCCCCGGGAGATGAGGACGGACCCAGCGAGGCGGGACCCCCGGAGATACTGCCGATATCACCGGGACCACGGTCACGACACCGACCGTTGTAACTCCCTTAAGAGAGAAATCGAGCGGCTGATCCAAGCGGGTCACCTGGGGAACTTTGTCGCGGGAAGGCGGGTGGCGGCAGAAGAGAGAGCCCCCCCGGAGGAAGGGGGACGGGAACCCCCGGCGAACCGCGGTAAGGAGGAGCCACGCCCCCCAAGGGCGGTCATGCGTATTGAGATGATAACTGGAGGCCCTTCCTCGGCGGGGCGGGCGCCCGCCATCCTGGAGGCCGGGGCCTGACAGGTGATGACGGCAGCCGCCGGCCACCGACCGAAGCGAAGAAGGACACACCGACCCCCCATCACCTTTACCGAGGAAGACTGGCAGGAGACGCGGAGCCAGAACAACGATGCTCTCGTCATCGAGGCTCGGGTCGGGGCGGTTGACGTCGGCCGGCTCCTGATTGACACCGGAAGCTCCTGCGACATCCTGTTCCTGTCAACGGTCGAAAGGATGGGGTGGGGGCGCGCAGACCTAGAGCCCTGCGTGGGCCCTGTGGCCAGCTTCACCGGCCATGAGATCCCTACCGAAGGAACGATCACCTTGCCCATGACACTGGGGGAGGAGCCGAGGATCGTCACCAAGGAAACGCTTTTCGTCATCGTCGACATCGCGTCGGTGTATAACGGAATCATTGGACGCCCATATATGACGGCCATCGAGGCGCTCCCCAGCCTGCAACATCAGACGATGAAGTTCCGGACCCCGCGGAGGGTGGGACAGGTGCGGGGAGGTCGAGGGATGCCCCAAGACCACAACCGTGTGCCGTCCCCGCCTGGGGGCCCCAGGCGGACACTGACGCCACTCGTCCCCGACGAAAGGGAGGACTTCTGCGACCAGCGGCCGACCCCGGCCGAGGAAGTAGAGGAGGTCCCAATAACCTCGGACGAGGGGAGAGCCGTCTCCATCGGGACGAAACTCCCCTCCGCCTTGAGGGCGGCCCTCGTCACCCTGCTCCGGGAGAACGCGGACATATTCGCATGGTCACTAGCCGACATGCCCGGGGTGAACCCGGCGGTGATCTCCCACAGGTTGAATGCGGACCCAGAGGCCCGGCCTGTTCAACAGAAGAAGAGGAGTGCGGGGGGCGAAAAGAAGAGGGCAGCCGAGGAAGAAGTAGAGCGGCTCCTCGAAGCCAAGTTTGTTCGGCCGGTGGACTACCCCGACTGGCTCGCCAACGTCGTTCTAGTGAAGAAGCCCAGCGGGAAGTGGCGCATGTGCGTTGACTTCACTGACCTCAACAAGGCTTGCCCGAAGGACAGCTTCCCTCTGCCCAGGATCGACCACTTGGTGGACCAGGCGTCCGGTTATGAGTTGTTGAGCTTTATGGACGCCTTCTCGGGGTACAACCAAATACCGATGGCGAAGGAGGATGAGGAGAAGACGTCCTTCGTCACCGATAAAGGCACCTTCTGTTACACCAAGATGCCCTTTGGGCTGAAGAACGCCGGGGCGACTTATCAACGGATGGTTGACCGGATTTTCGGCCCTCAGGTAGGGAGAAATTTGGAGGTCTACATCGACGACATGCTGGTGAAGAGTGGAAGGGCCCTCGACCACCTCAACGACTTGCAGGAGACCTTCCAGAGGGTCCGCCGATACAACCTGAGACTAAACCCCGCGAAATGCATCTTTGGCGTGCAATCGGGAAAATTCCTGGGCTTCATGATACCGAAGCGGGGGATCGAGGCGAACCCCGACAAGGTGACGGCCCTCACCGGTATGACGGAGCCCCGGACGATCCGGGACTTGCAGCGACTGAACGGCCGGATTGCTGCTCTGGGACGATTCCTGTCGAAATCGGCGGAGAAGTCGCTCCCCTTCTTCAGGGTCTTACGCACGGCCTTTGGCGAAGCTAAAGACAAGAGGAAGGTGATCCCGTGGGACGACGACTGCACGCGGGCGTTCGCGGAGCTGAAAGCATACCTACAAGGCCCACCGCTCCTCGCACGACCGGAGGAAGGTGAACCCCTGGGGTTGTACCTGGCGACCACCGAGGAGGCTGTTAGCTCCGTCCTAATCAAGGAGGAAGGAGGGGTGCAACGCCCTGTTTACTATGCCAGTCGGATCCTCCGGGATGCGGAGACTCGTTACAGCCCCATCGAAAAAGCCGCCTACTGCCTAATCACCACCGCTCGAAAGCTCCGACCCTATTTCCAGGCCCACCCCATAACCGTCCACACCAGCATGCCCCTCGAAAAGAACCTGAAAAGACTGGAACGGTCAGGGAGGATGCTCAACTGGAGCGTCGAGCTCAGCGAGTTCGACATAACGTACAAAGCCCGGACGGCGATCAAGGGTCAGGCGCTGGCCGACTTCGTGATGGAATGCACCACGGAAATCCCGCCGGGAGACCAGATAGAGCAACCGTCGGCGCCCACGTCCCCCCAGAGGTTCGAGGCGGGCGAACCCTCAGCGCCCTCCCCGACGACGGCAGGCGAATTATGGACCATCCACGTCGACGGCTCCGCGACGGGCTCCGGAACAAGAGCGGGAATCGTCATTCAGACTCCAGACGGATGTTCGTTGGAATACGCCCTACGCTTCGACTTCCCGGCCACCAACAATGTCGCAGAGTATGAAGCCGCGGTCAACGGGTTAAAGCTCGCCAGGGTGGTCGGGGCGACGAACGTGTTGCTCCTGAGTGACTCCCGTCTCGTCATCCAACAGATCCTGGGGGGCTTCGAGGCCCGAGAGGAAACCATGAAGCGGTACCTGAATCGCATCCAGATCGAACTCCGCAAGTTCAAGAAAGCGGACGTGCAACACCTGCCTCGCTCCAACAACCTCCGGGCAGATGCCCTGTCTAAGCTGGCTTCCTCCTCAGCGGCCAAGATCGGGAAGGCAATCTACGTCGAAAGCCTGTCGACGCCCTCCATCAATGAAGGGGAACTGATGTGCACGGGCACGATGACGTCCTGGATGACCCCCATTGTGAAGTATTTAGAGACAGGTGAACTACCCGAGGAGCGGTTGCTGGCTAAGCAGGTGGAGAGACGGGCTCTGATGTTCGTGCTCCTCGACGGAGTGCTGTACCGCCGCCGCCACGCCAATTTCGACGTCCTGCCCTACCTGAAGTGCTTGGGACCAGAACAGGCCGAGCAGGTCATCCGTGAGGTGCACGAAGGCTTCTGCGGAAACCACCACGGCGGGCGCACCATCGCCCACAAGATAATGCGCCAAGGGTACTACTGGCCGACGATGATCCGGGATGCGGTACTATACGTCAAAAGGTGCGAGGTGTGCCAGAAATTCTGCCGACGGACGACTGCACCTCCGGCCAACCTGATGCCCATCTTGAGCCCGGTCCCCTTCACCAAGTGGGGACTCGACATCCTGGGGCCCTTCCCAAAGGCCTCCGGGGGAAGGAAGTATCTAGTCGTCGCCGTGGACTATTTCACAAAATGGGTCGAAGCAGAGCCGCTGGCGCGGATCACGTGGACGGACATGAAGGGCTTCATCTGGCAATCCGTCATATGCCGCTTCGGGATTCCCCGTTCCATAGTCACGGATAACGGAAAGCAGTTCGACTGCGAGGGCTTCCGCGACTTCTGCTCGGGCTGGGGGATTAAACTCCAATTCGCATCAGTCGCCCACCCACAGTGCAACGGAATGGCGGAGGCCGCGAATAAATGTATCTTGAACCCGATGAAGAAGAAGGTGGACGCCGCCCTGGGAGCATGGGTCGATGAGCTACCAGGGATCCTATGGTCCTATCGCACCACCCACAAGGCCTCGACCGGAGAAAGTCCCTTCATGCTAGCATACGGATCGGAGGCGGTTGTACCTGTGGAAATCGGTGAAGAGACGCTCCGGCTCAAACTCTTCGACGAAGAAATCAACGGAGAAGGGCTCGGCCTCAGCCTTGAGCTGATAGACGAGGTCCAGGACAGGGCCCTAACCAGCCTCGTCAAACACAGCCAGAGGATGGCCCGATACTACGACTCCCGGGTGAAACCGCGGACTTTCAGGATCGGCGATTTGGTCCTCCGCGACGCCACCTTCCGCCCCGAGACTGCGCAGCAGGGAAAGCTGGCCGCCAAATGGGAGGGGCCCTACACGGTCATTGACATTGTCGGACCGGCCACCTACATCCTTGCCACCCCCGAAGGGAGCGAGCTGGCCCACCCTTGGAACGCGAAACATCTGCTGAAATTCTACCAATAGTTGTGAGTTTCTCTTTTTTCGCGCAATATACACATCTACACGTTTTTCCCAACCTGGTTGTTCCTACACAAATTTTGCAGTTCGCTAATACTCCGAACCTCTGGGGCGGGGCCAACCCTAGCCACCCAAACCAGAGCAGGGCACGGGCCGGGCTACGCGCCCGCTCCCCCCCTCCAGACCTCTGGGGCAGGGCCAACCCTAACCACCCAAACCAGAGAAGGGCACGGGCCGGGCTACGCGCCCGCTCCCCCCCTCAAGACCTCTGGGGCAGGGCCAACCCTAGCCACCCAAACCAGAGCAGGGCACGGGCCGGGCTACGCGCCCGCTCCCCCCCTCAAGACCTCTGGGGCAGGGCCAACCCTAGCCACCCAAACCAGAGGTGGGCACGGGCCGGGCTACGCGCCCGCTCCCCCCCTCCAGACCTCTGGGGCAGGGCCAACCCTAGCCACCCAAACCAGAGAAGGACACGGGCCGGGCTACGCGCCCGCTCCCCCCCTCCAGACCTCTGGGGCAGGGCCAACCCTAGCCACCCAAACCAGAGAAGGGCACGGGCCGGGCTACGCGCTCGCTCCCCCCCTCCAGACCTCTGGGGCAGGACCAACCCTAGCCACCCAAACCAGAGCAGGGCACGGGCCGGGCTATGCGCCCGCTCCCCCCCTCAAGACCTCTGGGGCAGGGCCAACCCTAGCCACCCAAACCAGAGGTGGGCACGGGCCGGGCTACGCGCCCGCTCCCCCCTCCAGACCTCTGGGGCAGGGTCAACCCTAGCCACCCAAACCAGAGAAGGGCACGGGCCGGGCTACGCGCCCGCTCCCCCCCTCCAGACCTCTGGGGCAGGGCCAACCCTAGCCACCCAAACCAGAGAAGGGCACGGGCCGGGCTACGCGCCCGCTCCCCCCCTCCAGACCTCTGGGGCAGGGCCAACCCTAGCCACCCAAACCAGAGAAGGGCACGGGCCGGGCTACGCGCCCGCTCCCCCCCTCCAGACCTCTGGGGCAGGGCCAACCCTAGCCACCCAAACCAGAGAAGGGCACGGGCCGGGCTACGCGCCCGCTCCCCCCCTCCAGACCTCTGGGGCAGGGCCAACCCTAGCCACCCAAACCAGAGAAGGGCACGGGCCGGGCTACGCGCCTGCTCCCCCCTCCAGACCTCTGGGGCAGGGCCAACCCTAGCCACCCAAACCAGAGAAGGGCACGGGCCGGGCTACGCGCCCGCTCCCCCCCTCCAGACCTCTGGGGCAGGGCCAACCCTAGCCACCCAAACCAGAGAAGGGCACGGGCCGGGCTACGCGCCCGCTCCCCCCCTCCAGACCTCTGGGGCAGGGCCAACCCTAGCCACCCAAACCAGAGAAGGGCACGGGCCGGGCTACGCGCCCGCTCCCCCCCTCTAGACCTCTGGGGCAGGGCCAACCCTAGCCACCCAAACCAGAGAAGGGCACGGGCCGGGCTACGCGCCCGCTCCCCCCCCTCCAGACCTCTGGGGTAGGGCCAACCCTAGCCACCCAAACCAGAGAAGGGCACGGGCCGGGCTACGCGCCCGCTCCCCCCCGCAAGACCTCTGGGGCAGGGCCAACCCTTGCCACCCAAACCAGAGAAGGGCACGGGCCGGGCTACGCGCCCGCTCCCCCCCTCCAGACCTCTGGGGCAGGGCCAACCCTAGCCACCCAAACCAGAGAAGGGCACGGGCCGGGCTACGCGCCCGCTCCCCCCCTCCAGACCTTTGGGCAGGGCCAACCCTAGCCACCCAAACCAGAGAAGGGCACGGGCCGGGCTACGCGCCCGCTCCCCCCCTCCAGACCTCTAGGGCAGGGCCAACCCTAGCCACCCAAACCAGAGAAGGACACGGGCCGGGCTACGCGCCCGCTCCCCCCCTCCAGACCTCTGGGGCAGGGCCAACCCTAGCCACCCAAACCAGAGAAGGGCACGGGCCGGGCTACGCGCCCGCTCCCCTCCAGACCTCTGGGGCAGGGCCAACCCGAGGGGGGCCACGTACCCCTGACTCGGAAAAACAAAAGAAAACAGGGGCACACGAACCGGGACAAAATGACATCAGTTCCCGAGTCGACGGCCCCGATGGGACTTGGCGAAACGAAAGGACGCTCGCGAAACACGCCACCATTAATGATGCGCTCCAAAAGAGGACACGCAAGAGCCACCTGGCCAAGGCGGTTTCCCACAGGCGCGAATTCGAGGAGCCCATTAATAATGCCAGCTCAGCGCAATAAATAAGGGAGAAACCGTCAACAAGATCTACCTATAAAGAGGCCATCCCCCCCCCCCCCCCGAAGAGAAAAAATCAACAGACATGAAAAACCGCCACTTGATCCCCCCACCCTCCGGGAAAAGGGTTGAGATACACCGCCCTAACAAAAGAGAGGTCACCGGCCATCAATGGTTCCCGCCGCCCAGAACGGCGGTGCCTAGATCCCCAGCACCACTAACTGGATATTCCGCTTACAAACGGATCGCTATCCGGATATTCCGCTTACACACGGGAAATCCACCTTTCACGCCTCCGTCCCATAAACGGGGACGAGGCGGAGAAAGAATGGCATCCGTTCAAAGTAATCTGGGCAGGCGAGAGCCCCCAGCGCTGGCCGGCCAGTACCTCCTCGCCCTCGACCTCCAGCCGAGGACCTCGGCAAGGCTGCATCCCCGACAAGCCCAAACGGCGAATCCTGGCATGTCAGCTCGCCAAGGCGCCATCGGGCTCGGGACCCCACCCTCAAACCGAAACAGCGGGGCGTGGGGCAGCGGGGAACGGCCCGATGCTCAAGAACCTCCCCAGGGGGCAAGGCGGGGCGAGCCGGCTTCCCTTCTCAGCGCCCATACCGGACCGGGGAAAACCCTGTCCGCGAAAAAAGACAAGGCAGCAGAGGGAAGGCGGCCCGGTCGGCAAGGTACCCCCCACCTATCCCGAGCCAAAGAGACCTCGCAACACTTCAGCCCAGACGGCGGCCCCTCGCCTCCGCGCCAAGATCGGCTCAAGACAACTTGCCCACACGGCCCGCGGAAGCCCCAGGACCCGGCGGTCATTAGGCCCGTGCGACCGGGCAAGGACAGCTCTAAAGCCCCTCCCCGACTCGGTTCTGACCCGACAACGGGCGACGAACTAAAAACTAATGTACAAGCTGTGGCCCAGCACTCATAAATTTAAACGAAAACATTGTTCTTTAAATATCATAGCATGTGTCTATCCCCCCACGCCAAGCACCGGGCGAGCAACGCGCCGCCCCGCCTAACTGACCTAGGACACCTACGAAATCTGGGACGCACAGTCCCGCTCCCCTGCTCCCTGAAACCCGCCAACAACTTTCCCCATGGCAAAAGGGGTACGCTGGGGCTCGCCTCGCGTAACCGATTCGGCCAGACACCAAATCAGGATGGACCAGTGCGTCCCATCCCGAACCCGTTCGAGGACGCCCCAAATGCAACACGGGAAGACAACATCCCCCTCCCCCAGACAGGACACGGGGATGTTGGGGGCATAATGGGATAAGGGGTAAATTGCGTAGCTCCCGCAAGAAGCCAAGACACGTGACCCGGATCGGACCGGTCGCAAGACAGAAACCCCGAAATATACGCCCTGTCCTGAAATGACAGCGGCCTTGTCCCATCACAACAGCGCCCCGATGCGACTCAACATAACGAAAGGACGCTGGTTCAACACGCCATCGACAGCAACACGCCCCCCAAGGGGCCAGAGTGCCGGATACCGCCAGGAAAAAGTGATTCCCGAAGCGCGTGATTCCGCAGAGCCCATGAGCGACGCTAATCCACGGCGTTACCTAAGAGAAACCCGTCCGCAACACCTCGCTATAAATACCCCCCTCCAGAGGTCAGGGTAAAGGAGGAAGAAAGACGGGATTCCTCTCCCCTCACTCCGGGCATAAACCGGCCCTAAACGCCCCACCGAGCTACAAAAAAAAAGGGCCGATAGCCACCGACGAACTTCACTTCCCCCGATGATGGGCGCCACGGCCCCGCCACCTCCGTCCGGATATTCCCCTTACACGCGAAAGGCCCCGCCCGCCAGCTTGCCTCCTGCTTGTTACTGTATCAAAAGGCAGGTTCAGACGGCCGCCCGCGTGCCGCAACACCCCAATTAACGCCGTCCCCCTCAGCGCCGCCACCGCCACCTCGTCCTCAACCTCCCTGGGGTTCCCCCTCGGTGCGCAGGATTCCTAGCGAGGAACTCTCCAGCGCGGCGGCGGCAAGGCAGATCGCGAGGAAGCGAGGAAAGGGAAAGGAAGAAGCTCCACCCGACAAGCGAGGGTCAGCCCCCCAGAAAGGGGAACCACCACGGGACTTCATCCCTGATTAAACCAAATGGTGGTTCACGGCGCGTCGGCCCCTCCCCGGACAACGAAGCAGAAGGAACTAGGCGGTCAGTAAAAGGGAAGACCGCCCGGCAACAGGGATCTACCCACCCCGATATAGCGGGCGACGAGTATAAACCACCGCCCATCCCGGCCATAGGCTGGGTCACACATGCGCTATCACTGTAAATATCATCTAAATCCCCGGTAAAGGTTGATGAATAATATTCCTCCTTATGGACGCCTTCCCAGAGCCCAAGAGCACAACAGCTGGGAGGTCCACCGGGCACAGTGCGGTGGAAATCCCGCGAAAATCACAAACATGTCCGGTAAACACATCTCAGTAAAAACCACAACCTTCTCAAAAAGTCGGGCTCCCCCAAAATCCGACCCAGCCGCCACATAAAGCGGCGCGCCGTTATGAGGCAACGCCCCACTTGGTTCCCACGCGGGATGAGACCTCGCGATCCCGCAACAGCGGGCAATACCCCGCGGAAGCAGCGTATCCAACCCTGAGCTTGGACCCAAGCCCGAGTCCGGTTAAAGGATAATGTTACGCCATCCGAGACGAACCGGGCTTCCGCCTCGCACTCGAATGCCGGGGGCAATTGTTACGACCTAAAGATCGTATGAGCCTGACTCCCGCCCGGATCCGTTAACATACCCCATTAACTCACCTTTACACAAAAGGGCCGCCGCCCCGGAAATCCGGGGCATCATGGAGACAGGCGCGCCTTGCAGCGCTCCCCGAACCGGCCGGGGCGGACCCCCGCAGCCGGCCTAGGCGGACCACCGCAGCTGGCCGACTCTTAGTCCGACGCTAACGACAAACAACCTAAGGATAAGGACACCTGACACATACGTCACCCGACCATCCGACAAAGCACCCCCTGACAGAAGAGCCACCTGACAGATAACGCTTTCACTTTCGGCTCTGACATCCTGACAAAAGCACCCCTGGGCCGTTGTGTCGCCTGACAAAGGCAGGTCAGAGACTCCTGTTCCCGGCGTCCTTGTCCGAAGCCTCCGCCGACACCCGAGCCAGCTCAGCACGCCTAGTCATCACCCGTCAGGTATAAATACCCCTTCTCCTCTTACGGAGAAGGGGTTGCTGCAGAATTCTCTCTCATTCAACTATTCACACACGAGTGTAAAGGTCTTCCATATCTTTGTTCTCCCACCTATAGCTCGCCACGCGCGGTCGACACACCGTTAGTCCGACCGGCGTGACCAGCCCCCCATTTTAAGCCCTATCACTGACTTAGGCATCAGAGGGGCTAAGGGTTGAACCCCCAACCCAGCCCTTCTGACGAGTTGTTCGTGTTGCAGGAGAGCTCGCCTATCAACACCAGTCGGCGTCACCCCCCTGCCGTTCAACCTTGTCCAGCCGCATCCGGCGAGATTCAGCCCCGCGACCGGTACTGGCGTCGAGATCGACTTCTTCACCCCACTAATCGCTTGTCAAATAGCCTACCTAAACCCCCCTTCTCCACATAACCACAGTGCCCTTGGTTCCCATTAATACAAATTCATTGTACGCGAGTTCCACCTCGTAACAAGGCCCATGGCTCCAATATTGGTATTAGATCCTAGAAGTCAAAAGTTGACCATTTCTATGATCTAGGGGAGCATGAGATAGTGAATTGATACCCAGTAATTTTTTCAATTTGGTATCATACATCTCTTTCTTTTCTTGCATTTTGTCTCATCTTGGTTAAGATGACAAAGGGGGATATATTTGATGTCCACCTTTTTGACGATGTCAAGGGGGAGAGATATATGCATTATGTAAATATATATGTGGAGATATATTCATATGCATATGGGAAGAGATATATCTATAGGGAGAGATATATGGGATTAGATAAACCTTTCATGTTTGCATGATATTATCTATTTCATTTGATTTATGTAATCCGTGCCTATTATATGTCACCATGATCTTATTTGGTAGAATGAGTATTTACTATTGTGTAGCTCATTGTATAATTGGTGCATAAACATAGGGGGAGCTCATTAGCATTGTGCTTTAATTCTTTGTGTTTTACATAATGTGTGTCATCATCAAAAGGGAGGAGATTGTTGAGTATTGGTGTTTCATACCAATCTTATTTTGATGATGATCACAACATTATGTTGTTGCTAATGAATCTCATATTTTAGTCTCTCAGTTTTATTTCAAGAATATCTTTCTTGGAGACTAATAACTTGGTGCAAGGATGGACATCAAGTGAAGAAGGACCATTGCTTGGACTCAAGGAGTGTCAAAGCTTGGAGATGATGGATATCAATCAAGGCATCAAGTTTGAAGACTTAGACTCTAAGGAAAGCATTGCAATCCATGTAATTTACTTTATTGCTTTCTCTCTCTTTTGAGTCTAGGATTGATGTAATGCCTTATTAGATGGTTTACTCATTCATGCATATGCATTTAACCATCTTAGTGAGCCTTAGATTTATCATAGAATCCAACCCAATAGGTTCACTTTGTCCAAAGACTCATTTGGAGTCTCTGGCTTTCCATCAGTCGCCTGATGAAGGAAACACAGTCGATTGGGTGATTTCCAGTCGCCTGTAGATCCTTCTACAGTCGCCTGATATGCACATCTCAAGTCAACATTTCAATTGACTCAAACTTGAGCTTTACGTACAGTTGACTACAGGTCAGTTTACAGTCGCCTGTATATTTACAGTCGCCTGTAGATTGGTCATCAGTTGCCTGAGTAGTGATCGCTCCGGAATGTAACCCAAAGAACGGTTGTAGTTTTACCGCAAGCGCATGGTATAGCGGCGAGCGGGTTATCGAACACAGGGAGGACGGATGAAAGTGCTTGCTCCAATCAACCTGGCTATTAAGAAGAGAGAAATTTGCCTTTGGCGATCCTGTCACAATCGTCAGACAAAATACGGAAATATCAAATCAAACAAAGAACGTATAGGGAATGGGGAATCCCCGCTACTCACCGTATCCCGTCAATGTGGTTCATTGGTATCAAAGTTGCTAGGATAAAATTTGGATGAACTAGTCGCAACTGAATGTAGAACCTAGCTCACGCTCTCGCGCTGTTGCCGGTCTATAGCTATCCTAGGTTCGGGTCCAATCTCTTGCAAACCCTAGCCTAGGGAAGCTAGCATTAGGATCAACATCATCGTTCAATCACGCCCCGAGCCCACTCTCGTGCAAACTCGGGCCGCGACCTAGGTTGGGATAGTTCCTACCCGTCCAATCTCTTGCAAACGGGTATTAGCTCGGAATTGCAACCGAAAACCCTAGTATCGGTCCAATCTCTTGCAAACCGATACTACGGAAATTCGATTCCAACCCAATTCGGATTTCTAGGGTTTCCTATCGAATTGGGATCCAATCTCTTGCAAATCCCAATCGATATGAATACCTAGCCATCCGTAGTAAATTGATCCCAATCTAATTCCTAATAGCAATTCTAGCAAAATTTCTACCAATTCATCACAAATCTGAAATTGGGCTTGTAGGGTTCATCCCCACGCCCCAAGACGTGGAGACTACTCACAATTCATAGCACAAACACAAAGATAATCAATGAAATTAATAAGAGAATTCATCACAATATTGAGATATGCAATAAAAATAGAATTTTTAGAGAAGAGAGAGGCAAACCAATGGAGTTCTTCAAAATAATTCAACAAAAACCAACTTTTATCTCCTCTCCAATCACAAGAATAAAGCTAAAAGTTAATCTAAAAAGCTGCAAAAATCTAAGAGGAAAAGCTCTCAAAACTAGGGTAAAAACAGGGGTTAAATACCCCCCAAAATCGTCCAAAAACTGTGACCAAAATACCCCTGCGCAGCCTGAAATCCGCAATTTTCGCTATAGGCAGCGCGTCGCACTCGGCCGAGTGAAAAAAGTCGCTCGGCCGAGTGAGAAACCCTGTAAATTTCCAGTAAGTCGGGGCCTTCAGGGGTCTTCACTTCGGGAGTCGCTCGGCCGAGTGAGTTGTCGTCACTCGGCCGATGGCTTCTTAGTACTCGGGCGGTCGGCAATTGCCACTCGGCCGAGTGGGTCTTCTGAAGCTCAGGCAGACGAAAAACAGTAAGTTGGCGATTTTTGACATGCGTCGTCTGGGTGCCACTCGGGCGGATGGGATCTCGTCACTCGGCCGATGTGGCTTCTGTCGCTCGGCCGAGTGCACGTATGGAGCGTATCCGATCTGGTCGGCCGAACGGTGTCTCGCTGGTCGGCCGAGTGACTCCTTCACTCGGCCGAGTGGGACACCAAAAATGCCCAAACAGCTTGTTTTGGCCTCCTCGTCGCTCCTGCGACGTTCTTTCTTCTTCCGCTCCTCTCCAACAGCAAAATACCCCTCGGGGAGGTCGTCGGTGACACTCTGGAGTAGGCGTATCTCGAGATCACTCCAAATCGCTCCAAATCACCTGAAATGCGACAAAAACAACAAATCGTGAAAAGCATCGCAATATCGTCGATATATCGTGAAAAACATGATTTGGGCGATCTAAATGGCATGCAAACATGCGGGAAAAAGGTGTAAAATTAGGAGTGATCAAAATCCCCCAAGCTTACCGCTTACTCGTCCTCGAGGAAGATAAGTAAAAGGTGAACCCGGTGGATTCGGAAAACGAAAATGGCGAAAAATGAAAAATGAAAAACGGAGAAGAATGAAAAACGAAATAAAAATAAAGAAGAAAGAAAGAAGCGAAGAGGGAAGCTGCTAGATCATTTTCTCAGGACGTGGGTTTCACTTACTCCTATAGCATGCTCCGAATGAAAAATACATGTCAAAGAGTTTTATTTTGATATCATAGTATAATAGTGCAAATAGAAATAGAAAACCCACGAACAACGATATAATCATGAAAAACGGAATAATTTTAGAATTAACATCGTCTGAATCATCTAAAGCGGTATACAAATCGCAGATCACACACTTTTCAATTGAATGCTTTCTATGAGGAGTATAAAAGTATCACACAATAGAATAGAGAGAATAGAAAAGTGTGGATTTCATGATATGAGTGCTAGGCTTAGATTTCTGGACTTCGTAAAGCTAAAAATAATCTCACCGAGTATAGAATATTACTTAGCCTAGGTTGTCGTGCAACGTCAAGTAGTCACTCTCTCACACATCATTGGATTCCCTCCCCCAAGCTTATCTATAAGCATGGTGGCATAAAAAATATTCACATCCCCATTTTTATAAAGCTCCAAAAGTAATGAAAATGAACACGAAAAGAGAGAAGAAAGAAAGAAAGTGAGATGGGATCTTTTATTGAAGATTTTTCCTCTTTTCTTTTTCTTTTTCTCTTTTTTTTCTTTTGTTTTTTTTTGTTTTTTTTTTGATATAGCATATATACACAATGATCCCAACTCAAAGAGAGATAATGGTATACAAGAATATTTTCCCTTTTTTTTGAATTCGGGAAATTTGGAGCTAGGAATTAATAGCCGGGGAAATGCCATATAATAGAATAGCTAAGGGGAGATTCACCAATGATTTTAAAAGTAGAGAAATGATATTCAAGATTTGTGGAGAAAGAAATAAATATATCTCTCGGTTCACTCTATAAGACATGCACGACAACTTCAGCAGGGTAATCTAATCTACTCAGTTTCGATCACAAAAAAGCTAACTAATTCAGATTTATCATAGCTAACATCATTCAATCATCCTGAAGTGAAATGTACAAATCATGCATATAGAAGTGATTTTTTTTGATATATCATATATACACAATGATCCCAACTCAAAGAGAGATAATGGTATACAAGAATATTTTCCCTTTTTTGAATTCGGGAAATTTGGAGCTAGGAATTAATAGCGGGGGAAATGCCATATAATAGAATAGCTAATGGGAGATTCACCAATGATTTTAAAAGTAGAGAAATGATGTTCAAGATTTGTGGAGAAAGAAATAAATATATCTCTCGGTTCACTCTATAAGACATGCACGACAACTTCAGCAGGGTAATCTAATCTACTCAGTTTCGATCACAAAAAAGCTAACTAATCCAGATTTATCATAGCTAACATCATTCAATCATCCTGAAGTGAAATGTACAAATCATGCATATAGAAGTGACATAGGAAAAGAAATCGGTACTCCAGATATAGGCATTCAATGCGTGAATCTTGGTGTTGCTAGAATAAGATTTGATCGATTAGACTGTTTGTTAGGTGTGGTTTTGGTTTGCACGTTCCCTGCCCGAGTCCTCTTTGACTCAGGTGCGTCGATGTGCATTTTGGCCCAGAGCTTCGTGGAGGAGCATTCCTTGTCGACGTCCCCTCTCTCCAAGAGTTGGAACATCGTCACAGGGAATGGAGTAGTCACGATGCATCGTGGGTGCAGTCCTTGCTCTGTGGTGGTTTGTGGACATGAGCTTTATGCTGATTTTATTGTCCACAACATCACCAACTACGATGCGGTCTTTGGGATGGATTGGCTTGCGAGCTTCTATGCTACGATCGACTGCAGGAGGAAGAAGGTGGTGTTCGAGATTCCCGAACATCCAGTATTTGAGTTCAGTCATGGTAGCAGTTCGCTTGGTCCTGTCAGATTTCGGGCCAGGCCGGTGGAGGCTGTAGCTATGCAGATGGAGCTGGAGTGGCCAGCTGTGGTGCGAGATTTTGGCGACGTCTTCCCCGAGGAGATGTCTGGGTTGCCGCCTGATCGAGCTCTGGAATTTTCTATTGATCTCGTTCCAGGTGCGCAGCCGATTTCGAAGGCACCGTATCGTATGGCGCCTGCAGAATTGGAAGAGTTGCGGAAGCAGTTGGATGAGCTGTTGCTGAAGGGTTATATTAATCCTAGTGTGTCTCCGTGGGGAGCACCGGTGTTGCTGGTTAAGAAGAAGGATGGTTCGCGTCGCATGTGTGTGGACTATCGGGGATTGAATGCGGTAACCATTAAGAATAAATACCCGTTGCCTCGCATTGATGATATTTTTGATCAGCTTGGAGGTTCGAGGGTGTTTTCTAAGTTGGATTTGAGGAGTGGTTACCATCAGTTGAAGGTGAAGAGGGATGATGTTCCGAAGACTGCGTTCAGGACGAAGTATGGACACTATGAGTTTGTGGTTATGCCTTTCGGCGTAACTAACGCGCCCGCAGTTTTCATGAATCTGATGAACCTGATTTTCTACGACTTTTTGGATAAGTTTGTCGTTATCTTTATCGACGACATTCTGATCTATTCGAAGTCGGAGGAAGAGCATGCCTCGCACTTGAGGACGGTGTTGGAGATCTTGAGGAAGCATCGTTTGTATGCTAAGTTTTCGAAGTGCGAGTTTTGGCTGGATCGAGTTGCTTTTCTTGGGCATGTGGTGACTGGAGACGGGATTTCTGTGGATCCCGAGAAGATTAGGGCCATCAGAGAGTGGCCTGTTCCGTCGTCTGCGTCTGAGATTCAGAGTTTCCTTGGACTTGCTGGTTACTACCGGCGTTTCATTAAGGACTTTTCCCGTATTGCTGAGCCGATGACCAGGTTGACGCGGAAGGATGTTGCTTTTGTTTGGTCGGGTGATTGTGAGAGTGCTTTTGGTGTTCTGAAGGAGAGGTTGACGAGTGCCCCTATTCTTGTTGTGCCTGATCGCAGCGGTGGATTTGAGATCTTTTGCGATGCTTCGGGCAAGGGTCTCGGTTGTGTGTTGCATCAGCACGGGCATGTTGTGGCGTATGCGTCTCGGCAGCTTAAGGTTCATGAGAAGAATTATCCGACGCATGATTTGGAGTTGGCTGCCGTTGTGTTCGCTCTTAAGATTTGGAGGCACTTCTTGTTGAGTGAGAAAGTGAAGATTTTCACCGATCACAAAAGATTGAAGTATATTTTCACGCAGAAGGAGCTCAACATGCGACAGCGTCGATGGTTGGAGCTTATGGCGGATTATGAGATTGATTTGCAGTATCACCCTGGCAAGGTGAATGTGGTTCCAGATGCTTTGAGTAGGCTTCCAGCGGTGATGATTTTGACCTCGCAGTGGAGATTGCAGCAGGATTTTTGCGAGTCTGGCGTGGAAATTGTTCTTCCTGGGGAGGCTTCTTCGTTGATGTACATGCAGGTACAGTCGACGATCGTGGATCGGATTAAGGCTGGCCAGGCCGGAGATCCGAAGTTGGTAAGGATTCGGGAGCAGGTGGAAGCCGGTCTGCGGACTGACTTTTTGATTCATGAGGATGGCTCGCTGAGGTTTGGAGCCAGGTTGTGTGTGCCGGCTGGGGATATCAGAGAGGAGTTGATGGTGGAGGCACACAGTTCGCCGTATTCTGTGCATCCTGGTGGCACCAAGATGTACCAGGATCTTCGCCTGAATTATTGGTGGCATGGTATGAAGAGGAGCGTGGCTCGGAGTGTAGCCAAGTGCTTGGTTTGCCAGCAAGTGAAGGCGGAGCATCAGCGTTCGGCCGGGTTGCTACAACCGCTTCCGATTCCGGAGTGGAAGTGGCAGCACATCACTATGGATTTCGTGATTGGACTACCTCGGAGTCCGAAGCAGAATGACGCGATTTGGGTGATCGTAGATCGGTTGACCAAATCTGCGCACTTTATTCCATTCCGAGTGGGACAGTCCACTGAGGCGCTGGCGAGGAGATATATGGAGGAAGTCGTGCGACTTCATGGAGTCCCCGTGAGTATCGTGTCGGACAGAGACACGAGGTTCACATCTCAGTTTTGGCAGAGTTTACAGAAGAGTTTGGGTACGCGTCTGAGTTTCAGCACGGCGTACCATCCGCAGACGGATGGCCAGTCCGAGAGGACAATTCAGATTCTGGAAGACATGCTGAGGGCGTGCATGTTGGATTTCAAGGGTTCGTGGGAGGACCATCTATATTTGGTAGAGTTTTCCTACAACAACAGCTTCCAGGCGAGTATTGGCATGGCGCCTTTCGCCGCACTTTATGGGAGGAAATGTCGATCGCCATTGAGTTGGGATGACGTTGGTGATCGGGAGTTGTTGGGACCTGAGATGATCGTGGAGGCCGTGGAGATCGTCAGGAATATTCGGGAGAGGTTGAGGATTGCTCAGGACCGTTTTAAGCATTGGGCGGATGCTAAACGTCGTCCTTTGGAGTTTCAGCCGGGCGACCATGTGTTCTTGAATATTTCCCCGAATCGTGGTGTGATTCGTTTCGGGAAGCGTGGGAAGTTGAGCCCGCGATACATTGGACCATTTGATGTTTTGGAGAGGGTTGGCGAGGTAGCGTATCGCTTGGCCTTGCCGCCATCTTTGGAAGGAGTTCACAATGTTTTCCATGTGTCGCAGCTTCGTCGATACATTAGCGATCCATCTCATGCCGTGGATTTCTCGGAGATCGCCGTTCGCTCAGATTTGACATATGACCAGTATCCGATGCAGATTCTGGACAGGCGTCAGAAGTCACTTCGAAACAAGGTCGTCGATCTTGTTAGAGTGATGTGGCGGCACGGTTCGCCGGGAGAGTCTACTTGGGAGAGAGAAGATGAGATGCGAGAGCGCTACCCACTTTTGTTTCCGGACTCGTGAGTATTTGGGAATTCCGAGGACGGAATTTTTCTTAAGTTGGGGAGGATGTAACGACTGGTTTTCTTGTATCTGAATTTATTATAATATAATATATGTTTTGGTGGATTTTCTCCTCTTGTGTGGTTTTCGTCTCCGTAACTTTCATTTTCGATCGATTCGTCGTATTTTCTCGTTTCTTCCTTAGGATCGTCGATTTCGAAGTACGTCGTTGTGACGGGCTTCATAACGGTCATATCTAACTATTAGATCAAGCCTAGGAGTCTTAGGATTCGATCACGGGGCCTCGCGCTCCGTATCGGAACTTTCTGTGCTCATTAGCCGGTATAAGAAGGGGCACCGACCGACTAGATGACGATCCAGTCGGTCGGCAATCCTTCTTGGACCGACTAGTGAGCTTTCTAATTTTCTGAGGAAGCTACTGTTTATCGTTAGTCGGTCTAAGAAGGTTGGTTGACCGACTAGGTTGCAAACTAGTCGGTCGGCAATGCTTCTTGAACCGACTAACACATCATCTTAATTTTAGTTGAGTTACTGTTTACTCTTAGTCGGTCTAAGAACGTTCATCAACCGACTAGTTGCTAAACTAGTCGGTCAGTACTTGTTCATGGACCGACTAACTCTAAATCCTATTTTCGTTCAGGAGTTACTGTTTACACTTAGTCGGTCTGCGTTGGTCGACCGACCGACTAGTTGCCAAACTAGTCGGTCAGTGGTTGTTCTTTGACCGACTAGTCTGTGTTAAAACCCTAATTTCTGGGCAGCCGCCAGCTCAACCTATAAATACCCAACCCAAACGTTTTCATCTTCTCCAACACGACCCTAAGCCCTAGTTTCTCCCCCCTAAGCCCCCATCTTCCTCCAAGCTTCAATCCTTCATTCCAAGCCCTAAATCCATCATCCAATCCATCCATTCACCCTATCTACTTCTCATCTTCCCCAAAATCTCCACCAAAATCCATCAAATCCCCAAAATCCCCCTAAACCCTAGTTTCTCCAAACTTCCCCAATCATTTCCAGATCTGGTCCTAGGGTTCCCCGGAGTGTTTCTTCCGCCTCCTCTCGGTAAGAAATCGATCTACCGTTGTTTTTATAACTTAGTTATATTTTTATGAAACCCTAATAATAATTCATGTTGTTTGTTGATTGGTCCCCCAAAACAGCGATTTCCCCGTAGATTGGCATCCGTGTGACGAAGTGGTCGTCATCCCCGGTGCTAGGCAAGTGAAACTTGCCACTTAGGGTTTAGGCCATGTTTTAGGCCATTTGCATGTTGTAGGCGTAAAAGAGGCTAGACGACGAAATGATACTCGCCTAGGCGCAAATTGGGGAACTAGCTTGACAACGAAGCTAGTTCCGACATTTAGCATGTTGCACAAATACCATGTCATGTTTACTTTCCCTTAACGGTACGCAAATTAAATGTCATGTCATTGCATTCTTTAAGTGTTTCTGTGATTGCGTAGCTTTGCTACGAATGCTTGTGTTTCCTGGCTCGTGACCAGAAGCGAGCATAATGAGTTGGAAACCCCAACGCTCGATATTGAATCGTGAACTAAGAAACAAGCTCCCGTGCAGGGCAACCCTGGCTCACTAGCTGGGCTCATGTACAGGGACCCTGGCTTGTTTAGTGCGGGATGGGGTGAGGGTTAAGCGGCCATTCAACTGGGGGTCTGTTTGATCAACAACTGCAGTTGTAAGGCGTAAACTCTTTGGGGTGGGGTAGTGTTTAGTGCCGATCGGACTGAAATGCTATGCCATTTAGCGAAGGGCGTAAACATCTACAGAACAGCCGTGAAATGTGAATTGTGTTTAGTGCCGATCGGTCTGACATGTTTTACCATTCAGCGAAGGGCGTAAACACTTGCAAAACAATGTGGATTGATTGATAGTAGCGTAGCTACTCTTGTCTTGTCTTGTCCCGATGATTGCTCTCATGTACAAATTTTCTTGCCATGTTTTAAATTGTGCACTCGTGTTGTAACTGCCATGTCATGCATACTAAACTGTTAGGTTGCTAGTTGCCTTACTTTCAGTTTCCTTGCCCAAGTCTTTTAGACTTGCTGACATGTGCCCCTCTCTCTTTTGGGTGACGCATGTTAGACCTTGAGCCTGAGTTGCTCGCTGAGGGTGAGGTGTTTACGGACGCCGAGCTTGAGCCCGTGTTGGACGGGGAGTACGCGGACACTGGGGACCAGTCCTAGTGTCTCCGTTGTGCTTTATTTTTGTTAGACAGTTGTTTTGTTATTGGTGCGTGGCACCTATACTTATTTATGTCGTTGCTTTTGTTTGGCCTAGTTCTGGGCCCTTAGACTCTTTTCTTTTAGCCTGGTGGCTTTTCTGTGTTGTTGAATATTTTGTGGACAAACTTTGGGATTGGTGTTTCTTATCCGTCTTATATTATTATTGTTGTTGTTTCGATTGCAATTACAGGGACCTGCTTATACTAAGTCGACGCTTATCGGGTTTGGGGCTTCACCGCTCCACTCCCGTGCGGACCTTTTCACGTCTCGCCTCCATTTTAGGGAAGCGGGTCGTGACAGCCGAGTGGGTCTTCTGAAGCTCAGGCAGACGAAAAACAGTAAGTTGGCGATTTTTGACATGCGTCGTCTGGGTGCCACTCGGGCGGATGGGATCTCGTCACTCGGCCGATGTGGCTTCTGTCGCTCGGCCGAGTGCACGTATGGAGCGTATCCGATCTGGTCGGCCGAGCGGTGTCTCGCTGGTCGGCCGAGTGACTCCTTCACTCGGCCGAGTGGGACACCAAAAATGCCCAAACAGCTTGTTTTGGCCTCCTCGTCGCTCCTGCGACGTTCTTTCTTCTTCCGCTCCTCTCCAACAGCAAAATACCCCTCGGGGAGGTCGTCGGTGACACTCTGGAGTAGGCGTATCTCGAGATCACTCCAAATCGCTCCAAATCACCTGAAATGCGACAAAAACAACAAATCGTGAAAAGCATCGCAATATCGTCGATATATCGTGAAAAACATGATTTGGGCGATCTAAATGGCATGCAAACATGCGGGAAAAAGGTGTAAAATTAGGAGTGATCAAAATCCCCCAAGCTTACCTCTTACTCGTCCTCGAGGAAGATAAGTAAAAGGTGAACCCGGTGGATTCGGAAAACGAAAATGGCGAAAAATGAAAAATGAAAAACGGAGAAGAATGAAAAACGAAATAAAAATAAAGAAGAAAGAAAGAAGCGAAGAGGGAAGCTGCTAGATCATTTTCTCAGGACGTGGGTTTCACTTACTCCTATAGCATGCTCCGAATGAAAAATACATGTCAAAGAGTTTTATTTTGATATCATAGTATAATAGTGCAAATAGAAATAGAAAACCCACGAACAACGATATAATCATGAAAAACGGAATAATTTTAGAATTAACATCGTCTGAATCATCTAAAGCGGTATACAAATCGCAGATCACACACTTTTCAATTGAATGCTTTCTATGAGGAGTATAAAAGTATCACACAATAGAATAGAGAGAATAGAAAAGTGTGGATTTCATGATATGAGTGCTAGGCTTAGATTTCTGGACTTCGTAAAGCTAAAAATAATCTCACCGAGTATAGAATATTACTTAGCCTAGGTTGTCGTGCAACGTCAAGTAGTCACTCTCTCACACATCATTGGATTCCCTCCCCCAAGCTTATCTATAAGCATGGTGGCATAAAAAATATTCACATCCCCATTTTTATAAAGCTCCAAAAGTAATGAAAATGAACACGAAAAGAGAGAAGAAAGAAAGAAAGTGAGATGGGATCTTTTATTGAAGATTTTTCCTCTTTTCTTTTTATTTTTCTCTTTTTTTTCTTTTGTTTTTTTTTGTTTTTTTTTGATATAGCATATATACACAATGATCCCAACTCAAAGAGAGATAATGGTATACAAGAATATTTTCCCTTTTTTTTTGAATTCGGGAAATTTGGAGCTAGGAATTAATAGCCGGGGAAATGCCATATAATAGAATAGCTAAGGGGAGATTCACCAATGATTTTAAAAGTAGAGAAATGATATTCAAGATTTGTGGAGAAAGAAATAAATATATCTCTCGGTTCACTCTATAAGACATGCACGACAACTTCAGCAGGGTAATCTAATCTACTCAGTTTCGATCACAAAAAAGCTAACTAATTCAGATTTATCATAGCTAACATCATTCAATCATCCTGAAGTGAAATGTACAAATCATGCATATAGAAGTGATTTTTTTTGATATATCATATATACACAATGATCCCAACTCAAAGAGAGATAATGGTATACAAGAATATTTTCCCTTTTTTTTTTGAATTCAGGAAATTTGGAGCTAGGAATTAATAGCGGGGGAAATGCCATATAATAGAATAGCTAATGGGAGATTCACCAATGATTTTAAAAGTAGAGAAATGATGTTCAAGATTTGTGGAGAAAGAAATAAATATATCTCTCGGTTCACTCTATAAGACATGCACGACAACTTCAGCAGGGTAATCTAATCTACTCAGTTTCGATCACAAAAAAGCTAACTAATCCAGATTTATCATAGCTAACATCATTCAATCATCCTGAAGTGAAATGTACAAATCATGCATATAGAAGTGACATAGGAAAAGAAATCGGTACTCCAGATATAGGCATTCAATGCGTGAATCTTGGTGTGTTTTCTGCGATAGCATACATATGAATATTCAGACTAAGCTAATAATAAAATTTCATCCATTTTCATGTGGAAAAAGTGTGGGTTACTATCTCTAGATGCAAGGCAAGTCATAGCATATGATATCAGAAATAAAGTCTAAGACATGACAAATATAGCATGCATATAAAGGAAGCTAACTCCACGTAATCATCATCATAGAAAAGTCATCTCTGGCATGAGATGAAAAAGAAAATAAAGAAAAAAGGGGAAAATGGAACTATTTACAATGCGGCACACAGAAAAATAAGAAAAACGTGATGCATGGTAAAATAAAGGAAAAGTGATGAAAATAAATGCAAAAGCGGAAAATGGCGTGAAAAACTAAAAATAAAGGTGGTAAATCAAAAAGAACGTGAGAACTCACTCCCCCAAGCTAAATGGCACAGTGTCCTCAATGTGCAAAGTGTGGCACACCGAGAGACAAGTAATGTGGGGGGGTAAGTGAGGATGCATGCATGATGGAAGGAAAAAAAGGAAAAATAATGAAACGAAAAATATGATGCGGACATGATGCATGCAGATATAGGAGTGATACAGATATATATGTGAGGCACCAAAAACTCTCCCTCTCTCCCAAAAAAGATATATAAAGATACGATCAGAATGAGAATCCCAAAATAAGTGAGGGGAGGGGGGGGTCAAAAAGCATCAGGACCCAGCAGAAACGGGCAGCATAACGGCAAAAATAATCGATGGCATCAAGGGTGCCTAAGAAGGTGGTGCTGCGCCGTCTCCGTCCTGAGGCGGAGGCGGCGGAGGCGGCGGTGGTGCAGGCTGCTGAGCGGGTGTGGGTGTGGAAGTGGTAGCAGGCTGAGTGTGTGTGGAAGTGGGGGTGGGAACCTGCTGGGTGGGCGGGGGTACGCGTGGGAGACGCTCCAGGACCTGGGTAAGACAGTAGTGAATGTGCGGGAGCAGGTCAAAGCGGCCAGCCATCACAGTGATTGTGGCGGACAAGGTCCGAAGGTCACCTCTGAGGCCACTCACCGCCCCCTCGAGAGCACGAATGCTCTGAAGTACAGTGTCAGGGGGAGGTGGTGCAGAGGGGCGCACCGGTCGGGGCTGTGTAGGTCGGGGCTGGCGTACTCTGATGGCGTATGTGACGGGCTCAGCAGGCAAGGGAACAAAAGGAGCTGCACTCGCAAGTGGGGGCCTGGTCTCAGTGCGAGGCTGGGCAAGACGGTGAGAAGTGGAGGCAGCAGCAGCGAAAGAAGAATACAAAAGTGGCGGCGAGGCGGCCAGAGAGGTCGGTGGCACAGAAGTGTGGACAGACGCCACGACACTCTCGGAAAATACAACAGCGGTGGAGACAGAGGTGGAGACTACGGTCTCTACGGCAGGGGCAAAAGAGGGCTCTCCGCACTCAACTATGGTCGGTGGGCGCTCGGGTGGGTCAGAGGAAACGGGCTCGGCAGACAGAGGGCCAATGGTGGTGGTGACAGGCGTGGAAGCAGTGGAAGTGGGCTCAGCTAAGGTACTCCCGACACCGAAAACAGTGTGGACAGAGGTGTCGGGGGCGGCAGGAATATCAGGGATAGGCTGAGGGGCCACGGGGTCAACAGGGGCAGCAGGCTCGGCAGGTGCAACAGGGTCTGCGGGGGCAGCGTGGGCAGCGTGGGCCTGCTCGGCCTCCTCGGCCTCGAGCACGTAAGCGGCTGGGATCAGAACATCCATCGCAGGGAGCCAGTCCACATGGGCCGGTGCAATCTGAGTCCGAGCTGGGCTCGGAAGAATCATGTAATCGGCACCGTAAGGGCCGTGCAGCCAGACCCAATGTCGCTCACCGTGCGGACGAAGCATCTTCATCCGAGCCATAACATCAATCGACAGATAAGTGGGGCCCGGTGCTCGTCGCAGGTCGTCAGGGAAGTCCTCGCCGGTCATAAGAGCGAGCAAGGTGATCAGGCCGCCGCAGCATATCGGTGAGCGAGCGCCCACCGATACAATGATGCGGTCCAAAAACCAAGCCGCGACATCAACCACGACGGCGGGGACCAGCTCATCGCCCTCCCTAGATAGAGCTCTGGGCCGTGTCATCGCGTAGAGCATGTAGAGCTCTGGTGTGGACATCGTACCCGGCTCATATCTGGCCAAAAAGGTCGTCGCCATAAGGCGCTGAGCTATACGGAGGCAGGGATGGACAATGGCCGAGGCCTTGGCCCTACTAGGGTCAAAGGCGGCGTGAAGACCCGTAATCCGGGCCCAGAAGGCACCGGCGTCGAAGGAAGGTGGGGGGATATGGGTGGGGGCGTAACCTCGATCGGCCCCAGGGACATCGGGCCACGAGAAGAAGGCTCTCATCATACCGAGAGTGACCTGGCACTCCCGGTCCATGAACCGAAACGAGCATCCCTCGTCGGTCCGGGCGATCGAACTAAGTACCTCAAGTGTCGGGCGGATAAACGTGTCCGCCGACACCTGAAAGAAATCTCACCAGCCCACGTTGTCGTACAACGTGAGCATCCCCTCTAGTACCCCCAGGCGTCCTAGGTCGGCAAGGTGTGCAAACCTGGAGGGTACGATCGAGCGCTGGGAGATACGCTCGAAAGCGACGCGGTGTGCGTCGTTCCGGAACGTGATCCCAAGCGGCCCGATAAGTGGAGCCGGAGGTGGTGGCTGTGGAGCGGCAGGGAGCGGCTGTGCGGGGTGTATGGGCTGTGCGGGCTCTGCAGGCTGTGCGGGGTGTGTGGGGCCTGCAGGGTGAACGGGGTGTGGTGGAGAAGGCGGAGGAGAGTCCTCCAACTCGTGGGAGGGACCGGCATCATCCGACCGCTTCCGCTTGGCGGAAGCTCTCCTCGACCGCGGCCGTGTCCGGGGCGGCATATGGGCCCCGAGCGTGCGTCGAAAAGCGTGAAAAGTGCGGCGTGCGTAAAGTAAAGGAAAGAGTGTACCACGACACGCCGCGAGTGCAAATATGTGGAAGCGTGCGAAGACGACTCCTCGACGTAGCCCGAATCAGTCCCTGGAAGCTCCCATGGGCTCCCCTAAGCTCCAGAAACAACCTGCGCATGAAATGGAGATATCAGCGAGTAATATTCAAAACGTATGGAGCATTAGGGGTATAATAGATAGATATAGAAATCGATTTGGGTTTGGGGTTCGTTTAACGCATGGATCCTTGAAAAACACACAAAAGAGGAGAAAATAGCCTAAAATGGGATTTACCGGAGGTGGCCGGAGTGGTGGCCGCTGGCGGCGACTCGGGCGAGGCGAGGCGGGGCGCGGCCGGCGGTGGGGTGACGGTCGGGCGAGTGGGCGAAGGGTTCGGGCGAGGGAGCTGAGGGGTCGGGGCGCTGCGATCGGGATTTTACGTTTCGAAAAATGCGCCCGACCCCGCCCTTTATATAACAAAAGTTACGACTCGGCCGAGTGACTAGGTCGCTCGGCCGAGTGAACTTTAACGAAAAATCCCTCCCCGCTACGCCTCGGCCGAGTGGTCGTGCCACCCTCGGCCGAGTGGAGTAAGTCCATTCGGCCGAGTGGCTCAAGCTACTCGGCAAGACTCGCCCTAGGAGCGTATCAGTTTTACTCAGCCGAGTGAATATATATACTCGGCCGAGTAGCAGTTATACTGAAATCAGGAAAATAAACAGAGAGTTGGGTATAGCAGACTTCCCTCGTTCGTGAGCGGCTCAGCCGGACGAACTTGTGTGCTCGGCCGAGTGACTAGTATACTCGGCCGAGTGAGCCTTGTTTTCTGCTGTTTGTCTTCGTTTGGGCTCTAAACTCCGTCTTTCTTCCTCCAGTCGATTTCATCTTCCTCCTAAGCATCGAGCGCCTTCCTGGGGCGCTCCGCGTCTCCTTGTGCATCCTCCTAATGATGGGTACCTCATTCTCCTCTCCTGTCAGGAAAAATAGGACCAGTTATCACAAGATTTTTGGGCAAACGACTCAAAACACTGAAAATTTCTCAAACAAAAATAAAATAAAAATGAAACTAAAGCAATAACCGTCGGGTTGCCTCTCGACAAGCGCTCGTTTAAGGTCGTGAGCTCGACCCCTTATGATTTTCAATTAATGCGGATGTTTGGTGCATATGAGATGCACCCATCAAACTTTCCGGGGAGAACGCTTGGATTCGGAAGTTGCGGTGGCGTGTTCTCCCTCGGTGGTCTCCCGTCTCGAATAGTGTTGGGGGGAGGCTCCCCCAAGCTAGCGTTTGCTCCGGTCATCCGCTTAACCAGTGACGCCGATTTCCGTATCGGCGGAGCTTTCTTCGAAGACTTTAATTTCGAGCGCTTGCAGTGCTCTCGAATCCTTGCGACATCAGCGTCGCCTTCATCATTTTCAGCGGAGAGGTCGGGGGAATCATCTATCTTCTCATCTCGGCCTAAATCCGGGCCTTCCTCGAAATCCTCATCGAATAGAGCGCCAATCGAGTGGGGGATCGCCTCCTCAATTACCTCATCAAGGAGGTCCATGTAGTCAAGCTCCTCGTGGTAAGGCATGTGTTTCATAGCCTTAGGAATGTGAAGCTCCACCTCGATGTTGCCGACGTTCAAAGTTAGTGTACCTTCCCGCACGTCGACAATGACACCGGCGGTGGCGAGGAACGGGCGTCCAAGTATCAATGACGTATCTCCCTCCTCCTTAACGTCCATGATCACGAAGTCACATGGCAAGCATATGCCCCCCCCCCGGGACTTGTAGCGGGATGTCCTCGGCGATTCCTACCGGCCTCGTTATCCGTCCATCGGCCAATTGTATCCGCATGTCGGTAGGTTTCAACTTCGTCCCGATGTTTAGCCTTAAGAACATGGAGAGAGGCATGAGGCTCACACTAGCCCCTAAGTCTACCAACGCCTTTTGTAGAGGGACACCGCCCAATGTGCAAGGAATTCGAAAACTCCCCGGATCTTTGAATTTGGCCGGCTCCTTCTCTCTCTTGGTGAACCAAGAGCCCTCCTCGGCTAGCATGATCTTTTCCTTCCTCTTCCCCCCCCCCCCCCCGAAATCAAATCCTTTAGAAATTTAGCATATGTGGGGATTTCCACGATGGCGTCGAGGAAGGGAATGTTGAGGCTAACTCCTCTCAGATACTCGAGAAACTTTGCTAGCCTTTTCTCCATTTTCGCTCTAGCAAGCCTTTGGGGGAATGGGACCGGTGGCATGAAGCGCCTCTCCTCAATCAATTGCTCCGCTCTAGATTTCTCCTTCTCTTGCGGCTCTTTCTCCTTCTCAAATTCAACTACCGGCTCAATTGGCTCCAAACTTTCCTCCATGGGCTCCTTGGTAGGAATCATGGCGGGGGTGGTGTCCTTCCCGCCTCTAGTAGTGACGGCAACTACGGCATTGATGTGACCGGTGTTGCCCCGTGGGTTTTGCTCGGGTTGCGCCGGCAATTGTTGAGTATTCCGATTGAGCAACGCCAATTGCTCCGAGATTTGAGCGACAACGGTTGTAAGGGAGTCTTGGCCCGCCTTCAAGGTAGCATTGACCTTCTTTTGCTCGACCATAAACGCCTCCACTCTAGCTTCGAAGTCAGATTATTGTTGAGCTTGTGGAGGGTTTTGATTTTGATTTCTCCACCCTTGGTTGTATCCGGGCGGCTTATAAGGTGGAACTTGTTGCTTCGGTTTGAAATTTTGTTGTGGAGGCCCCCTCGACGGATAGTGTTGTTGTTGGGGTGGGGGTGGTGGTCGAGCTTGTTGAGGTGGTTGTTGTGGCAGGTTCAAAGCTCCTTCATTGTTGGCGTAAGAGAATCCGGGATGATTTCTTGTGGCCGGATTGGCCCAATACCCTTGGTTCCCCGCGACGTATTGTACTTGCTCCAAGGATCCTTCTCCTTGCCCTCCTCCCGAATACATGGCTTGAGATTGGTCTTGCCAATCACACATTTGGTTCGTTGGTGCGGAGGTGGAAGGGGTTCCTTGGGGCTCCGTGATAAACTTCTCCAGTCTCTCCACTACCTTGTGGAGAGAATCAAACTTGCTTATAAGCTCCGCTACGGCCTTCGCCTCATAGATACTAGTTGGCTTCAAGGAGGATGTAGAGTGTCCTCGCTCATCGCCCCATTGTTGATTGTTTGAGGCCATCTCCTCAATTAGGGCCGTAGCTTCTTCGGGAGTCTTTGATAAGATAGCACCATTCTCCGCGGCATCAATAATTTGTTTGGTCCCCTGTTGGAGACCATTGTAGAAGCTATGGACTAGCTCCCAATCTTCAATGCTATGGTGTGGGCATTGATGCTGCAGATCTTTAAAACGCTCCCAAGCCTCATAGAGCGTCTCTTGGGGTCCTTGCTTGAAGGACATAAGAGCGCTCCGGATCTTCACCGTCTTGGAGGGCGGATAGAACTTGTCAATGAATGCACTCGCCAACTCGTCCCAAGTGGTGAAGACTCCCTCAGCTTGCGTCCTCAACCAATAAAGTGCTTTGTCCTTTAGTGTGAAGGGGAAGAGACGCAGTCTGATGGCATCGATGGAGACCCCCGGCATCTGAAATGTGGCGCACTTCGACAAGAATAATTGGATGTGGTAATGGGGATTTTCATGGGCATTCCCATGAAATGGATCCTGCTGCATCAGAACCACTAATCCAGTCTTCAGCTCAAAGTTCTTGTCGGCCGCCAACTCCGGCATGGCAATGGATGAGGTCGTAGAAGAGGTCTTAGGCCGGAGCCTATCGCGAATAGAAATTATCCTCGCCATTCTTGCTGCTAATTGGTCCGCAGTTTCCAGGTTGGTCATAAACCTCCCTTCCCGATCTTGTCTCCTCTCCGCTCTAATTCTCCGCGCGGTACGTTCGATCTCGGGATCAAATAATATACCTTCAGGGTCCGCAGTGGATCTCGTGTACATGCACCAGAGAACAAAGTTTCAAAGAAGCGATTAGCACAATGGAAGGGTTAGGTAAAAATAAAGAAATAAAATAAAAAGAAAGAAGTAGCTAGGGTGGTAAGATCAAACGCAATCGCCTCCCCGGCAACGGCACCAAAAACTTGATCGCTCCGGAATGTAACCCAAAGAACGGTTGTAGTTTTACCGCAAGCGCACGGTATAGCAGCGAGCGGGTTATCGAACACAGGGAGGAGGGATGAAAGTGCTTGCTCCAATCAACGTGGCTATTAAGAAGAGAAAAATTTGCCTTTGGCGATCCTGTCACAATCGTCAGACAAAATACGGAAATATCAAATCAAACAAAGAACGTTTAGGGAATGGGGAATCCCCGCTACTCACCGTATCCCGTCAATGTGGTTCATTGGTATCAAAGTTGCTAGGATAAAATTTGGATGAACTAGTCGCAACTGAATGTAGAACCTAGCTCACGCTCTCGCGTTGTTGCCGGTCTATAGCTATCCTAGGTTCGGGTCCAATCTCTTGCAAACCCTAGCCTAGGGAAGCTAGCATTAGGATCAACATCATCGTTCAATCGCGCCCCGAGCCCACTCTCGTGCAAACTCGGGCCGCGACCTAGGTTGGGATAGTTCCTACCCGTCCAATCTCTTGCAAACGGGTATTAGCTCGGAATTGCAACCAGAAACCCTAGTATCGGTCCAATCTCTTGCAAACCGATACTACGGAAATTCGATTCCAACCCAATTCGGATTTCTAGGGTTTCCTATCGAATTGGGATCCAATCTCTTGCAAATCCCAATCGATATGAATACCTAGCCATCCGTAGTAAATTGATCCCAATCTAATCCCTAATAGCAATTCTAGCAAAATTTCTACCAATTCATCATAAATCTGAAATTGGGCTTGTAGGGTTCATCCCCACGCCCCAAGACGTGGAGACTACTCACAATTCATAGCACAAACACAAAGATAATCAATGAAATTAATAAGAGAATTCATCACAATATTGAGATATGCAATAAAAATAGAATTTTTAGAGAAGAGAGAGGCAAACCAATGGAGTTCTTCAAAATAATTCAACAACAACCAACTTTTGTCTCCTCTCCAATCACAAGAATAAAGCTAAAAGTTAATCTAAAAAGCTGCAAAAATCTAAGAGGAAAAGCTCTCAAAACTAGGGTAAAAACAGGGGTTAAATACCCCCCAAAATCGTCCAAAAACTGTGACCAAAATACCCCTGCGCAGCTTGAAATCCGCAATTTTCGCTACAGGCAGCGCGTCGCACTCGGCCGAGTGAAAAAAGTCGCTCGGCCGAGTGAAAAAAGTCGCTCGGCCGAGTGAGAAACCCTGTAAATTTCCAGTAAGTCGGGGCCTTCAGGGGTCTTCACTTCGGGAGTCGATCGGCCGAGTGAGTTGTCGTCACTCGGCCGATGGCTTCTTGGTACTCGGGCGGTCGGCAATTGCCACTCGGCCGAGTGGGTCTTCTGAAGCTCAGGCAGACGAAAAACAGTAAGTTGGCGATTTTTGACATGCGTCGTCTGGGTGCCACTCGGGCGGACGGGATCTCGTCACTCGGCCGATGTGGCTTCCGTCGCTCGGCCGAGTGCACGTATGGAGCATATCCGATCTGGTCGGCTGAGCGGTGTCTCGCTGGTCGGCTGAGCGACTCCTTCACTCGGCCGAGTGGGACACCAAAAATGCCCAAACAGCTTGTTTTGGCCTCCTCGTCGCTCCTGCGACGTTCTTTCTTCTTCCGCTCCTCTCCAACAGCAAAATACCCCTCGGGGAGGTCGTCGGTGACACTCTGGAGTAGGCGTATCTCGAGATCACTCCAAATCGCTCCAAATCACCTGAAATGCGACAAAAACAACAAATCGTGAAAAGCATCGCAATATCGTCGATATATCGTGAAAAACATGATTTGGGCGATCTAAATGGCATGTAAACATGCGGGAAAAAGGTGTAAAATAAGGAGTGATCAAGTAGCGTAAGTGCAATCTCTGCATCTCTCTGTCTTTTCTCCATCTTATTCAGCAGACGTCTGATTAAGGTTTTACAGTCGCCTGACTAATAGACAGTCGACTGTATTATTGACATCAGTCGCCTATGTGCTTAACTGGAGAAAGAGTGCAGCTCTCTGTTTGATTCTATCCCCTGCAGTAGTCACCTGCTGAAAGATTTACTGGCGCCTGTCCTATTCTCAGTCGACTGTACTGTCTTCATCAGTCGACTGTCCTGGCTCAGATTATAGCCGGTGGATATTTTCTGGCCGTTGATCAGTCGACTGTCTTTTGATCATCAGTCGACTGTTCCTGCCGTTTTTGCCCAGTTTCTAGTCGTTGCAGAATCGATTCTTTGGCTGTTTTCTTGGGTTTTGGGGTTTGATATATGGCTCATATATATATGAGTGTGCTGCCATCTCTTAATCTTCTGGATGCTATTGAATATCTCAAGAGATCTATAAGCAACTCACAAACTCCCTCAATTCCCTCTCAAGAGCTCTCATTCATCTTCATGCATTGAAGTCCAGCTCAAGGGAATTCATTCAAGTGCTTTCAAGCATAGCTCAACACTTGGAGATCCTCTTCCATGCCTTGCATTCATTCATGAGTAAGCATCTCAAGGCATAGGTAAGAGTATTTATTTTACTTGGTGATTTTGTGTCTCTAATTCTCTTTGTGGGAATTAGAGCTTTCTCTCTTTGTGGGAGGTTATTGGTGGGCTCCGAAAGGTGCTTCTCTCAAGCGTAAGAGTCCGTTCAAGTAGTAAAATCTGGGAGTCCAGATGTCGAATCCTCGGGAGAATCTGTTGAAACCACAAGTCCAAATCAAATAGAGTAACTACGAATAAAATCTAAGCACTTTAATAGTGATGGTGAAGGTGGTATGAAAAGTGTGTGGCGATGGGATTGTTACGTGCGATCAATGCAAACAACGAACTCTAGTTTGTGAAAAATAGATATAAAAGGCATGTACATGGCATGGGTTCATTAGGATCAGCGAATCGTAAGCTTTGGTTGATCAAGTATAACACAACGAAACCTCCTTTTGGGAGCGAATCATCGGAAGATGTCCTTTTGGGAGTTAACGCATCAAGTCTAATAGTATATCGCTAAAGTTGTAAACGTACATATGAAGTATGAAACTCTCTTTTGGAGAGATCAAATCTCACCCTTGTGGGGTGATCATCAACTAGATCAATTCTTTTGGAATACGAAAAAAGTAGATTTAAGAGCGACGATTTAAACTTTAGCAAATATAGCGATTAAGCGCAATAATACAACCAATGAATACGATTCACATCACCTAATTACTCCATACCATGCACATAAAATATTTAGCTACTCATGGTGCAGAAATACACAAATTTCAGATCAGAATTCATAAGTTTATTAGCAAAATACAGAGGTTTAAGGGCAAAATACAAGCTAAAACACACAAATACGAGCTAGAGTTGAAGAAAATATCGCCCATTCTCCTTGAAAAGACTTCAAAACTCTCTGGAAATAAGAAAATGGGCTCTGGAATTTTACAGAATTTTTGCAGAAGAAAATACGGCTCCTAGATTCTCCAATACGCCAATTATACGCCCAAAACCCCTAGAATACGCTTATATAATTGGCATTGCGGGTTTATTAGGCTTAACGGGTTCAAACCCGCACCAAAATCGCACCCGAATCAATCCACGCCGCAGATCTGGATCGGATCAACTCTTGGCCGTCCGATCAACTTTCAAAAATGCTGGATCGCACCTCAGCGCGCCGCGTGCACTGTAAGATTCGTGCGCTGCTCTTCGACTTCGAAATCGAACCCGCTTCGATCCTCACCGTTGGATTCATGGAGCAACGGTCACGATGCTACGGAGCTCGCTACACGCTGTGTTCTCCGAGTTCGAAGCGGGTTGCATCTGCGCTGTTAGATCTCGATCGTGCGTTCAGGATGTTGCCCGCGTCGTCGCTCCGATTTTGCGAGGTGGATTGATGCCTGACCGTCGGATGTGGTGGGGGTTCTCTGAGATGCGGCCACGTATTCTACAAAATTCCCGCTAGTTGCTCTCGTCGGGGAGATTGGCGTCCGTTGGATCAGCATCCAACCGCCCAAACGAAGCCACGTCGCCCGCTTTTACGTCTGTTGCGGATGCCGTTAGATCGTCATCAGACGGCCATGAAAATTGGCTGTGTCTCTTATCTGCGAGCCATCGGATTCAAATCGAACGGCCTGCAATGCGCCACGTGTCCTCGTATATCGTATTTCTTTGCGTATTTCCCCAATTAATTGGTATTCTGCATTCAAAAATACACAGTAATTAGCACAGATCTCAGAAAAATACAAATAAATAGTCGTTGGAATCGTGAGATCGAGACCAAGCTATGAAAAATATAAAAAGTGCAGAAATACTTCGTTAATTGTTGTTTTGTGCTCAAATAGTGTGTTTTCTCTAATAAATAAATGTGTAGAAAATACGTATGTACTAGAGACCAATATAGAATCACATGAGCACAAAATAGGGCTAAATGGGGGGTTAAATACGCAATATTGAACCCAAATCACACCCCCCAACTAGCGTTTTGCTAGTCTCTAGCAAAAAGGAGCGATTAAAAATACGCCTAGATCACCTTATCAGATCTCAAATTACTCACCATCATACTACTACGACAAAAGAGATTACCAAACACTAATATCAATATTTCAAGCTCATCAAGTAATGGTACTTGTGGGTTTTCAAAAATGAATGTCAAGCATATCAAATGGTTATAAAGTTGACTCAAATTCATTATCAATTACTTCATGGCTCATAGTATACAAAATCAATGGCCCACACTGTTCAATCAAATATTTTAACTTGGAGCGAAGATGTTTCATGCAAAGCAAGCATCAAAAATAGGATGGTATCAAGACATACACACGTCAATCTCTATTCATAGGGACTCACACCACATCTTATGTTTTCTTTACACTTTGGAAGTTCTCTTGCCTCGCTAATCATGCACACTTATTCTCTATTTTCTTTCACTTTTCTCCATAGTTCCGCGTAACGCGCATCAAGCAAAATTCGCGGAAAAGTATATAACTTGGATCGCTCCATCAAATAATTGAGGTTCCGGTCAATGGCTCCCAAATCAGACGATAATAGGGCATTAGGCCAAGAAGGGCCCCTCGGACTGTACTACTCGAGCCAACCAAGTTATTTCTTTAATAGCACATTTATTCATTCTTTTTTTCTTCCTCATTCATCTCATTTTTTCTTCTTTTGTGTGTGCATAAACGACGTGGCAAGATAACTTCCTCTTCTTTAATTTTTCACAAGAATGGGCATCCTAATCATTTCAAATGACGTGGTACGTTTTTCTACCCAAAATCACACCAAGCATGCAAATGGCAATGAATACGAGATAAAGAGCAATGCTCCAGTTAATTTATGAATTATTGGTGCATGAACTTTGGTGTGTTCCAATGAGAGCATACCACTTGCTAATCCATAATTTCTAGATTCATTAAGTCATCGATTAATCTTGCCATTGAGATGTGTAAAAAGAAATTCACCACAAGCACTCAAATTCATGTAAAATGAGATTGAAATGTTGAACAATAGTGGTGGGGGAAAATAAATCACGAGTGTATGGTGGTGAATAAATATCGAGAAATTTCATCACATAGGGGTCATTTCTAGGTAAAGATAGACTTTGGTGATATTTCTTAACTCAAAATTTTTTTATTTTTTTCAATGCAAAAAAAGGGAACTAAAAATTAAAATCATAAAAGAAAAAGAAAAAGAAAATAAAATAAAAATCCTAAAAGTTATACCCTCCCCCCAACTAAAAATAGACATTGTCCTCAATGTTAGGAAGAGGGAATCATGGAAAGAACACACCTGATTAGTTCCCACCCGAAGGTGGGTCTGTGAGATCCATGGTGCTCGCTTCCTTGGTCCAAAGCTCGTGAAAATGCTTCAATCTCTGGCCATTCACCTTGAACTCGCTTCCATCTTTTTCATTTAGTAAGAGCACAGCGCCATGTGGGAAAACTTCTTTGACGACGAAAGGTCCATACCACCTAGAGCGAAGCTTCCCAGGAAAGATGTGCAACCTGGAATTGTATAGCAATACTTTTTGGCCTGGGGTGAACTCCCTCCTCAAGATCATCATGTCATGGACGGATTTCATCCTCTCTTTTGAAATTTTAGCGTTGTCGTACGCATTTCTCCTCAACTCCTCCAGCTCCAACAATTGCAACCTGCGAGAAGAAAAAGAGACATCAATATCAAAATTCATTTTCTTTATAGCCCAATAAGATCTATGCTCTATCTCAACAGGTAAGTGACAAGACTTCCCAAATACAAGACGGTATGGTGACATCCCCAAAATTGTTTTGTAGGCCGTCCTGTAGGCCCACAAAGCTTCAGGTAAGCGCAAACTCCAATCTTTCCTTGATGGATTCACCGTTTTCTGTAGAATTCCTTTGATCTCTCTATTTGCCAACTCTGCTTGACCATTGGTTTGGGGGTGATACGGAGTAGAAACTTTATGTGTGACCCCAAACCTCATCATTAAAGTAGCAAACATGCGGTTGCAAAAATGAGACCCTCCATCACTGATCAAGGCCTTGGGCACTCCAAACCTAGAGAAAATGTTCTCTTTGAGGAACTTAAGCACAACGGAAGTGTCGTTCGACCTGCAAGGAATAGCTTCCACCCATTTAGAAATATAATCAATACAAACTAAAATATAAGCATATCCAAATGAAGGTGGGAAAGGTCACATGAAGTCTATGCCCCAACAATCAAATATTTCAATTTCCAAAATGGGGTTTAAAGGCATCATGTTACGTTTTGTAATACCCCCTAATTGTTGGCATGCAGCACAAGTCTTGCAATAATGAAATGCATCTTTAAACATAGTTGGCCAATAAAAGCCACATTGCGAGATTTTTGCCACAGTTTTGTTCGCAGAAAAATGTCCACCACATACTCCATCATGGCAAAATTGTATCACACTGGTTATTTCATGATCAGGAATGCATCTCCTAACAATTTGGTCACTACAATATTTATATAAGTACGGATCATCAAAGAAGAAATATTTTACCTCGTACTTGAACCTTTTAAAGTCTTGAAGAGACCAAGTGTCAGGAGTCTTACCAGTTACCGGATAATTAACGATATCAGCATACCATGGAGAGGTGGAAACGCTAAAAAGATGCTCGTCAGGAAAGGAGTCCTTCAAAGGCACATCCGCTGAATCAAGGCCTACTGTCAATCGTGATAAATGGTCAGCTACTAGATTCTCCACGCCTTTCTTGTCCTTGATTGTGACATTGAACTCCAGCAACAATAAAATCCATCGTATCAATCGAGGCTTAGCATCTTTTTTAGACAATAAATATTTTAAAGCAGAGTGATCAGTATATATCAAAATTGGTGATCCTAAAATATAGCTCCTGAATTTTTCCAACGCGAATACTACAGCCAGCAACTCCTTCTCTGTGGTCGTATAATTCCTCTGAGCGTCATTTAGTGTCTTGCTGGCGTAGTAAATCACTACTGGAACTTTGTCTTTTCTTTGGCCTAGGACTGCACCAACTGCGTAATTGCGTGCGTCACACATTATTTCAAATGGTAGGGACCAGTCTGGCACCTGCAAAATGGGAGCAGAAATCAGCAACTTCTTTAAAGTTTCAAAAGAAATTTGACACTCAGGTGTCCAAATAAAGTCCACATTTAAAGTAAGTAAGTTGCAAAGAGGGCGAGATATAGCGCTAAAATCTTTGATGAACCGCCTATAAAATCCTGCATGTCCCAAAAATGATCTGATGTCCTTCACGCATTTAGGACTTGGTAGCTTCTCAATGACTGCTACCTTGGCTCTGTCTACCTGTATACCATCTTTAGAAACCAGGTGACCTAGGACAAGTCCCTCTGTGGTCATAAAATGACACTTCTCCCAATTCAATAGGAGGTTCTTTTCAATGCACCTGTCAAGAACAAGAGCCAAGTTAGCCAAACAATCATGAAAAGAGCTACCATATACTGAAAAATTATCCATAAATACCTCAACAATTTTCTCAACCATATCATCAAAAATACTGAGCATGCATCGCTGAAAAGTAGCTGGAGCATTACATAAACCAAACGGCATTCTTTTAAATACAAAAGTACCAAAGGGACATGTAAAAGTGGTCTTTTCTTGGTCCTCAGGTGCAATCTCAATCTGATAATAACCTGAATAACCGTCTAGAAAGCAATAGTACTCATGTCCTGCTACCCTCTCTAAAATTTGGTCAAGAAATGGAAGATGGAAATGATCTTTTCTAGTTCGGGAGTTCAACTTCCTATAGTCTATGCACATCCTCCAACCTGTGGTGGCTCTAACTGGGATAAGCTCATTATTCTCATTTTTAACCACGGTGAGGCCAGACTTTTTAGGAACAACCTGTGTATGGCTAACCCACTTGCTGTCAGAAATAGGATAAATAATGCCTGCATCTAATAATTTTAGTACCTCGCCTTTAACCACTTCTTTTAATGTTGGATTTAACCTACGTTGCATTTCTCTAGTGGGTTTGGCGTCATCCTCTAAATAGTGATGCATGCATACAATAGGGCTTATACCTTTTATGTCAGCAATGGACCAACCAATAGCACCTCTATGTTTTCTTAGCACATCAAGTAAAGAGCTTTCCTGTTCTAAAGAGAGTTTGGAAGATATTACCACAGGGAAGCGGTTTTCATCTCCAAGAAAAGCATACTTAAGATAGTCAGGAAGTGGCTTCAACTCTGGATTTGGATCCTCCACCTCAAATGAAATTTGAATTGATGCATTAGGTGGCAAAGCCTCAAACCTAGGCTCCCATACCGCATTGAGCTCCTTCACGTTCTCCTGCACAAAAGATATGTCATCAGAATCACCAATAAAAGTCTCAACAATAGAAGCATCATCACAAAATTCAGAACAAATATAATCATCCACCAACGAATCAATCATATGCACCTTCTCAATCTCATCATCCACATGTGGCAACTTGCAAGTATTAAAAATATTCAAGTCCAAAGTCATGTTGCCAAATGTTAGTTTCAGTTGACCATCTCTACAATTTATTAAAGCATTGCATGTCGCTAGGAATGGTCTACCTAGGATGATAGGAGTAGCATTGGCAGTTTGGGGTCCCTGGATGTCTAGAACTATAAAGTCCGCGGGGTAGTAAAATTTGTCCACCTAAACGAGGACATCCTCAATGCATCCCTTAGGAACTTTAATAGATCTATCAGCTAGTTGTAATATAACAGATGTAGGCTTTAGCTGTCCTAACCCAAGCTGCACAAAAATAGGATATGGCAATATATTGACACTAGACCCTAAATCCAATAAAGCATTTCCAATTTTCTTAGTGCCAATGGTGCAAGTGATGGTGGGTGATCCAGGGTCTCTAAATTTAGGTGGTGTATTTTGTTGCACAATAGAGCTAACATGTTCATTCAAGAATGCTTTCTTTTTCACATTTAAATTTATTTTAACAGTGCACAAATCTTTCAGAAATTTAGCATAGGCAGGTATTTGATTAATAGCATCAAGCAATGGAATATTGATTTGGCACTTCTGAAAAATTTCTCGAATCTCAGTTTGATACTTATCTTTGCTTTTCTGAAGTAGCCGATGAGGGTAGGGTGCTGCAGGTACATATGCTGCGGGTTCCTTCTCTTTAATGATGCTTTTGCTCACACCCACATCCGTGCTCTCTTCCTGCACCTTCTCTTGTTCTTTAATTCCCTCTTCTTGGATCTGAATTCCCTCTTCCTGCTCAGCTTGTCTGCTCGGTGGATCAGGCTTCTGAATCTCTTTTCCACTCCTCAAAGTGGACACCGCTTGGCAAGGCTTCATATTATTTCCTGCAGAAGAAGATGAGCCCATATTAGGATTTGGAATTGACTGAGATGGAAGCTTACCTTTTTCTAATGTCGTTGTAAGCCTCGCCAAGCTCTCGCTCATCTGCTGATTCTGAGTCTGCTGAGCCTGAAATTGAGCCTGCTGCTGTTGCATCTGAGCTTGTTGCAATTGGATAAGTTGCTGAAGCGCATCGCCAAATGGTTGCATCTGCTGTTGTTGCACTGGCTCATGGTCCCTCCTCTGGTTCCCACCTTGATAGTTGTTGTTGTTGTATTGAGGTTGTCGGAACTGAGGGGGAGCCTGCTGCTGCTGAGTTTGCTGATTGGGGCCCCAGTTCAAGTTTGGATTGTTGCGCCACCCCTTGTTGGAATTGAAGTTCTGGTAGTTCGAAGAAACTTGATTCACCCCAGTAGGATTTCCTAGCATGCTCTTCAAGGCTGGAAGTGTGGGGCATGCACTGGTGTCATGGCCACTGACGTCGCAAAGTGCGCAAGTCTGCTCTATCTCAACCGCCTTGGCCTCTTTCAAATTCATTGCATGAAGCTTGTTTGAGATCATGGCCTCCATCTTCGCCTCCAACGCATCCTCTTGCTTTAAATTATAAACCACTCCTTGCGTAGGCTGGGATGGTGCAGAATGGCCTCCTCTCTCGTAGTCTGAAGTAGTGTCCAATGTCTGCGCATTTTCTGCTATCTCCTCTAGGTACGTCCAAGCTTCGTCTGGCTCTTTATCAAAGAATCCTCCATTGCACATCATCTCTACAAATTGCTTCATTTGCGGCTGCAGTCCATCGTAGAAGAAGCCAATAATCCTGCTTTTGTCGAAACCATTGTGCGGACATGCGAGCAGCAACTCATTGAACCTTTCAAATGCCTGGTAGAATGTTTCCTCGCTTTTCTGGGCAAAGTTCATAATCTGCCGCTTCAGTCCCTGTGTCCTGTGAATAGGAAAAAACTTCTTTAGAAATTCAGCCTGCAAATCAATCCATGTAGTGATAGAACGTGATGGCAATGCATTCAACCAATTCTTAGCTTTGTCTTTCAATGAAAATGGGAATAGTTTAAGATATACAGTGTCCTCGCTAGTTTTCCCATCAAAGCATGTCAAGCATACCTCCTCAAATCCTTTAATATGAAGATATGGATTTTCCTTGTCTAACCCATGAAAGGTGGGTAAGAGTTGGATCCCCCCAGGTTTAAAATTGAAAGAATTTGCATCGTTAGGTAAAACAAAGCATGAAGCAGTGCTAGTCCTAGTGGGTCGAAGTAAATCTTTTAAAGTCCTAGGCACTCCAGGTTGCACATTATTCTCATTATTGTTGCTAAAATTTTCATCCATATTATTATTAGCCATATCAAAACGTCGAGTCAACCTATGTGTCCTAGGAGTCCTATGCCACATAAACTAGCACAAATTTTTTTTAATAAAAGCAAACAAAAATTATATACAATAAAGTGGAAAGATCTTACCGAAGGTCCTCTGAATGAGATAAACCGTAGTAACAAACCGTTCTCCCCGGTAACGGCGCCAAAAACTTGGCGGGCTCCGAAAGGTGCTTCTCTCAAGCGCAAGAGTCCGTTCAAGTAGTAAAATCTGGGAGTCCAGATGTCGAATCCTCGGGAGAATCTGTTGAAACCACAAGTCCAAATCAAATAGAGTAACTACGAATAAAATCTAAGCACTTTAATAGTGATGGTGAAGGTGGTATGATAAGTGTGTGGTGATGGGATTGTTACGTGCGATCAATGCAAACAACGAATTCTAGTTTGTGAAAAATAGATATAAAAGGCATGTACATGGCATGGTTTCATTAGGATCAGCGGATCGTAAGCTTTGGTTGATCAAGTATAACACAACGAAACCTCCTTTTGGGAGCGAATCGTCGGAAGATGTCCTTTTGGGAGTTAACGCATCAATTCTAATAGTATATCGCTAAAGTTGTAAACATACATATGAAGTATGAAGCTCTCTTTTGGAGAGATCAAATCTCACCCTTGTGGGGTGATCATCAACTAGAACAATTCTTTTGGAATATGCAAAAGTAGATTTAAGAGCGACGATTAAACTTTAGCAAATATAGCGATTAAGCACAATAATACAACCAATGAATACGATTCGCATCACCTAATTACTCCATACCATGCACATAAAATATTTAGCTACTCATGGTGCAGAAATACACAAATTTCAGATCAGAATTCATAAGTTTATTAGCAAAATACGGAAGTTTAAGGGCAAAATACAAGCTAAAACACCCAAATACAAGCTAGAGTTGAAGAAAATATCACCAATTCTCCTTGAAAAGTCTTCAAAACTCTCTGGAAATAAGAAAATAGGCTCTGGAATTTTACAGAATTTTTGCAAAAGAAAATACGGCTCCTAAGTGCTCCAATACGCCAATTATACGCCCAAAAACCCTAGAATACGCTTAAATAAAGAGATTGCGGGTTTATTGGGCTTAACGGGTTCAAACCCGCACCAATTTCGCACCCGAATCAATCTGGACCGCTGATCTCGAGCGGGGCATTTCCTGGCCGTCCATCGCAGCAGGATCGAATACAGCGACGCCACGTGCGCTGTAAGATTCGTGCGCTGCTCTTCGATTTCGAAATCGAACCCGCTTCGATCCTCGCCGTTGGATTCATGGAGCAACGGTCACGATGCTACGGAGCTCGCTACACGCTGTGCTCTCCGAGTTCGAAACGGGTTGCATCTGCGCCGTTAGATCTCGATCGTGCGTTCTAGATGTTGCCGCGTCGTCGCTCCGATTTTGCGAGGTGGATTGATGCCTGACCGTCGGATGTGGCGGGGGTTCTCTGAGATGCGGCCACGTATTCTACAAAATTCCCGCTAGTTGCTCTCGTCGGGGAGATTGGCGTCCGTTGGATCAGCATCCAACCGCCCAAACGAAGCCACGTCGCCCGCTTTTACGTCTGTTGCGGATGCCGTTAGATCGTCATCAGACGGCCATGAAAATTGGCTGTGTCTCTTATCTGCAAGCCATCGGATTCAAATCGAACGGCCTGCAATGTGCCACGTGTCCTCGTATCTCGTATTTCTTTGCGTATTTCCCCAATTAATTGGTATTCTGCATTCAAAAATACACAGTAATTAGCACAGATCTCAGAAAAATACAAATAAATAGTCGTTGGAATCGTGAGATCGAGACCAAGCTATGAAAAATATAAAAAGTGCAGAAATACTTCGTTAATTGCTGTTTTGTGCTCAAATAGTGTGTTTTCTCTAATAAATAAATGTGTAGAAAATACGTATGTACTACAGACCAATATAGAATCACATGAGCATAAAATAGGGCTAAATGGGGGGTTAAATACGCAATATTGAACCCAAATCAGTTATCTCTTTGTGGGATTAGGATATTCTCTTTGTGGGAATAACTCTCTTTGTGGGAGTAACTCTCTTTGTGGGAGTTTAGTGTCATAGTGTATGGCTAACCCTAATTCTCTGAGTGGGAGTTAGTGATTCTCTGTGTGGGAGTCTTGATCCTCGTGTAGGATTGGTTGGGTCCTTGTGTAGGGCATAAATCCTCTTTGTGGGGTATCTCTTTGTGAGATTTGTATTCACTTCTCTGTGTGGGAATATAGTGAATATTGGTGTTGCTGGATGTACCCAAGTTTGGGGAACCAGGGTAAAACTTTGTATTTACATTTGGATTGATTGTGCCTTTTAATTCCTCTTGCATTTATAATTCCGCATTTGCAAGTTTAATTTTAACTGGATAATTTTATTGCCTTTACACTATTCACCCCCCTCTAGTGTGTGTTGTTAGTATTGCAAGGGTAATGCGATCCTTACAGATATTGAATGCTATCTATTGTCAACGGTCAGGATAGAGGGTGAGTCGCTTGCCTGAGATCGTATTGTGTAGATCGAGCAGGATGATCCTCCCAGGCGGTCACGTGCACAAGACACGAAGCTGAAGAAGCCAACATCAGGTAGTGAGGTCGTCCTTGTACGGAACTGCTGGCAAAGAGTCGATCGAACTTGGGTAGCGAGGTCGCATTTGTAGAAGTCTAATTGTAAGGAGCCGATCTCGGGTAGCGAGGTCGTCCTTGTAGATGTCTTGCTGGAATCGGGCCGACCTCGAGTAGCGAGGTTGTCCTTGTAGAGGTCTGCTATTTTGGCGTTGTTCTCGTGGAGGCCAACTTGGTGGTGTTGCATTACTGAATGAGCCGACATCGTAGATGTAACAGCCTGCTCCCCAACATACCCATGGAGACAAGGTGTACAACGAGAACTAAAACATATCTGCATATCCATTGTGCGCTCTGGGAATAATACCTGTAATGCTCCACAACAAACACCAAACACAGTCAAAAAAGAACCACAGACACGTGGAGGCCAACACAATGCACCAAAAGAAACAACCCAGTCAACTCAACATGGGACTAAAACCACACAAGAAGCTAAACTGAACCATCTGATCTACTTATACAACACCAAGAGTCCAATGTCCATCTTATACATCAATATCATCATCCTCACAACCCTAAGTACAAGGGTCTATCCTAAACTAATGAAACCCAAAAGTACAAGCTCTCACCTTATCCCTCACAACCCCAACCTATAGCTACACCTCTGTACATCAACTCCAGCTGCAACCTATACTCCAGCACCTCAATCCAACTCCAACACTTGTTACCTGAAAACCACGGGTGGGAACACGTCAAAGCGTGACCCAGTAGGAATTCCATACTCCAACCTAAACGTGACACACACTAATGCCACTACGGAGTGCACAATGCTTCAAGTGGAAGTGCTACAGCTGAACATGGCATGCGTAACAAGAGAAAGCAAACAACAGTACTGCACGTAGGAAAAGGTGAACAGAACCATATCAGAGGGTATAAGGGGATGGGTGACGATCGTAGTAGTAAATAATAATAGTTACTACTAAGTCATGAAAGAGGGTCGGTCAATCAATTACATAAAATGTCAGCTTTTGGAACTCTAATATCGAATACGACGTATGTGACTGGACCTCTCCCAATTGTGTGGGAGACAAAGGAGGACTCCCCGCTGCGCTAACCCGTCAGGAGCCTCGGGTACAACACTACACATGTATACATGCTCATATTCACTGTATATCACACAAAACTATACACCCTACTATATATGACACTTGAGCCATTACATCATACACACCTTAAAAATAAAGTCCGTCCTCGGACTTTCTAGACTATGGATCAACCTAGGGGTGATAGACACCAGAGGCCACCCTGCCTCATGCATACAAACTATAACATAATATAAGACAAGGTTGAGACTCATTAATCACATACAGTCCGTATCACATACAGCAAAGAGGAATACGCAACTAGAGGGCCACTATCCACATATAACATTATATAAACACATACACACATATAAGCACTTACATATACACATCCAATTTATCGCATACAGATACCTATATGGGCACACGACTATACACACTACATGTCCTGACATGTGTACATGGATACCCCTATGAAAGTAGGCGTATATGCACTCACTATAGACAAATAGACTTATGTTCACAAAATCCACATACACAAATAACTCTAGCAGCCAGATGACTATACTATGCATCCATACATACAACTACTATCCATGTACTACTATCTACACATACAACAAATAGTATATAGTTACACATACACCTACAATTGATATATGCTACAACTAGTATACCTCCATACATACAACTAAGGTACAACTGATATATACACCAATTAACGACAACCTTATTGACACCGACAAATGATGTAGCACAGAACTATACTACAATCACAATACAATACATACTCTACCAGCATATATACCCAATATAGGCACATACACAAGTATTTACACAAATATATCCATAGACATTGCTAGGCCACTTGCACCCCTCCTACATACACTATTACACAACAACCCCTCCATTATACAAATAAAAACATATACCACAACAGTGCAACACAATACATATATTACGACACAAAAGGTGTTTCATGCACTAATATAAATGCTACTACAATGCAAACTATACAGCCATATTCATAGCGAGATACCAATCCACATAAATATACCTAGTCAAACAAATATCCCGATACGCATAGTACAATACAATTAATACAATACCATAATCCATACCGTAGTCACTACACCAGTCAATAGTTCATAAGCTAGACTATTCATTACAACATTCAAGGCAACGTAGGTTTCACGATACATCTAACACCCCATACAATAGGCACTACACACAAACACATTATGAGGTACACTTATATGGCCATAAGACATGTACCGTCATATACAGCGATATCACCACACATTACACATTTACATACCTACACACATATTCTAGTACACGTATACCAATCTTATTAACAATAGACCGCACAATCACTAGTAAGAATACAATATGAGCACTCATTAGAATACAAACTAATAACTAATACACAACAGAAAAGTTTACCATACATAGCCAAAACGTTAATACAATTCACATATACAATAGAGACTACGCAATATTTTATTCCACACATAATTTTAGTATACACAAAAAACAAAGATAAAGTCACACATGCGTAATACAAGTCCATATAATGACGTAATTAAATACACTAGAATATCAAATCCTAAGACAACATACCAATACATATGACACATACATAACATACATATTTATAGGCACGCACACATCCACGCAGTTTACTTCCTGGTAGCCTAGACACCATCACAAATGGTATGACACACACCTACTTATGCTCCTTATATACATCCAAGTATGCATCCCAATATACATCCATATATACGCACATATATCACCACGAATGTGCATACAATTCAATACAATATTACATCCATGCTACTATACATAAGGCACCCATATTCAGACTATTTATTCAGATGCATATAACCAATCACGTGCATAGTAGTCATAATACACATAGACACCACATGCATTTAGAAGATCCAAGCACACCATGATACATACCGATATATCGGAATCTAAGCTGCACATAGGGGCATGTAGACAGGACACATGGATACATATACCGATATACACATATCACACCAAGCTATACACACAACTATACATAGGGGTGGCAAACGGGCGGGGCGGGTTGGGTTCGGGTCGGGTCAGGTTTGACCCGAACCGAATAAGGATAAACCCGAACCCGACCCGGATTAAATTCGGGTCAGGGTTCGGATACCCGAACCCGACCCGGCTGTAACCCGGGTGACCCGTACCCGACCCGGTTTCTCTTACGGGTCGGGTACGGGTCGGGTTCGGGTCGGGTTTGGTGTGAAATAGTGATTATTTTTCAAAAAAGGTCGGGTTCTATAACGGCCTGTATTTTTCAAAAACTTCAAATACGTACTTAACGTATTTTTATTCTAAATCTTCTTTATAATGGTTGGTTAGGAGTTGTATATCAAAACTGATTTCAAAAATTCTTTTAAAAATATTTTAGAGCACTAGACTTATCGTATTGTGTTTCAGCAATTTCAGATTTCCTCAAATGCCCAAAACATTTCTGTTAAAATTCAACTTCCAAAATTACCGTTTTGATTCGACGAATTTATTTTCTATTCAAACGTATTCAAAACGTTTTCAAACTTCTACAGTAGCATCCTATGATCATTTAGGGCTCCCCACATTAATTTCGTAATTTTCGGATATCATTTCAGCCTAGAACCCGTAGACCCGCTTTCTAAATGTTTTAGCCTAAAACTTGTATTTCCGTAGCTCAAATCCCAAAACGGATCTTGTATTCGCGATCCTCGCGTCGATACGATCCCGTGGGTATGTTTTCGTAATTTTTCGGAATCGTTTGTGAAAACGCGTTTGTATCCCTCTGGTTTTCACTAATTGCACTTAGTAATTAACTTTTACCTACTTACTTAATCACTTTTACCCCAACCACCCTCTTAATGCACAGTTGGGTTGGTTGGATCTGAATCATTTCAGATCCAACATCCATCTAACCCATTAAAATCATTGTCTCTCCCTTATCACAAGTTTGCCATTGCTAAATCACTATTTAAACACCCCCTCTCTCCTTTGTAAACAACACACAGTAACCTCTCCCTCTATATTTTACGTTCGAAACCAACCCAAAGGAACCCGCGCTCTCACCCTTCCTCTCTCTATCTGGCACACTCGTCTCTCCCTTCTCGCCCTCTCTCCCTCACCGGCGCCCTCCGGAGGAAGCCCGACGAACGCCGCCGTCCGTTCGCCTTCGCCGACCACCGCCCGCCGTCGTCCCGCGCTCCTCCGCCGTGCACAGCGCCCCCGACCCCACCTCCGACTGAATCCCACAGCAGCGCCGTCGAGCCTCCGCCTCGCTGCTCCTCCGACTCGTTCGCGCTCCGCTCCGCTCCGCCGCCGCCTGAAGCCCGACGTCGCCGCCGCTTCGTCAGCCCCCTCCCCCGGTCTCCTCTCTTCCGCACGAAGCCCCGCCCGACGCCCCGCCGTCGACTGAGCCGCACGAAGCCGCCGACCCTCGCCGCCGGTCGCCGCTGCCACCCCCCCGCCGCCGTCGCCTGCCCACCCCGACCCCGCTCCGCCGTCGAGCACAAGGGGAACGCCCCCCTCCGACGGGTAAGCGTCGGATTCGTGCGAAAGTTTGTCGATGGCAAACTTGTAAATACGAGATTATCTCGTATTTTCGTAATTTTAAATAATTATTAATTGGGTTTAATAGTTATAAATCCATAACTAATTATACAGGGGCCAGAAAAATGTGGGGATAGCTCCAGAAAATCGGAAACGGTATTCCGGACCCAATGGCGCTAGTCTCACTGCGAGCAGACGCCTACTTTTCCCAGAATCGTTTTTTAAACCTAAAATTTAAATACGTATAAATCTTTCGAAAAATCGTAACTCGCTGTTTTCACTCACAATAATACGTGAGAAAATTATATGTGAAAGTAAACTTCGAGACGGTCATTTTGACTGTTCATTCGAGCAATTCCGACTTGGATTGCTCCCGGAACAATTTACGGAAGATACGCGCCACTTAAATAAATTGGGTTTTAAAGCTAGTTTTGAGTTTCTAGAAATTATAAAAATTACTATAGACTTCAGAAAAATATTCCCTCTTGTAGTAAAACTATTTTTATCATATATAGTCTATATAAAAATTTAGGACCCTTTTTATCGCCGTTTTAACCAGTTTTAAAATCAGACACTCAACTTAAATAAATAAGAAAATAGGGTATTCTCTAACTAGATTATCTCTTGTGTTTACAGGTAGCAAATCTCGTGCATCGACACTAGATCCAGTCCCGGATCACTACCACCACCTCGAAGATGTAAGTCACAGTAAATTCTACCCTTAGAAATATTGATAGTGTACTCGTATGAACATAGGACTTGACACCTAGACTCGGAACAGTTATTGACCTGAACAGATTATTGATATTGCTTGACAGAAAGATTGTAATTGGAAATGTAAGAACAGTAAATGACTGGTAAAATTGCAAAGTACGGTAACCTGCACAGACACTGGGTTTTGGGGTAACTTATAATTACGGAAGTGCGGGAGCGACTAGTCCAGAATTTGTTGTCACCGTGCGGGTTCTAGCAACCCATAACAGTGCCGGTGACAACCATCACAGATCACAGATCACAGTTTATTGCACAGTACTCAGATAATTGGTTCGCCCGGGTAGCACCCGCGGCAAGAGTTGGCCTCTTGGTTGCTCACTGTACTTCCCGTTATAAGTCACAAACTAGGCTAGGCACAATTACTCTCATAATTGCTATTGTCATTGCTATCATCATGGTTATTGCTATTGTCATTGCTCGGTCACCTTTACTATACTTGTCACCCTTGCATGCTTGACAGATGTACTTTACTTATCGCACTTGCATGCTTGTCTGTCCCTGCTTTACTTTCCGCACTTGTTTACTATAGACTGCTCCATATTTGTGCACTCCTCTTTTTCTATCGCTAGAATTGTTGTGACTTACCTTCGGTTCCATTTATGGCACCGGCAGACAAAGACCTAATCGAGAAGATTGCCCAAGAGTTTGTGGAGCCTACATTGACCCAGAGGCGGCAGAGTTTTAGTTACTTTTCTGTTGGTGTGTGTGTTGTACAGTGTATTTCCTTTTTCGCATTTCCTTTCAGTACTTCCTTCATGTATTTGTGAGAGAGAGTGCTGGTTGTTGTTGTACTTTAATTTGGACTGTAATAACGTCTGTACGCTGGTCTGAGTATTGTGATACATCTCTGAGTTGTGGCTATGCTGAATTCACTGGTAAACTGCGGAACCTGCGAATAAACCAAATAAGTAACGGGCCCCCGAGAGCGGGTCGTTACAGGTTTGGCGGCCCACGCAGGTCCGTGCAAAATACCTCGTGAACAGTGTAGCAAAACCAGGATGTATCGTACACGATACTCGACTAAGCTAACATTTTCTATGAATGCAGGTTTGACACCCGAATGATGGACGGAAACACCTCAGAGAGCCCAATAGAGCTGACATATCTGGACTTAATAAAAGCCATTAACAAAACCTAAATTTTGATAGGCTTAATTAGTTATTTATAAAAATCTTTTGTATCGGTGGCACTCGTATGAATGATAATCGTCCTTCAATGGACCATGATACCGGTCAATGTGCTTGGCTAAAGTCTGTGGATCGACCTGGCTAGACTGGGCATAGGTGATCCTAGCTTAGTCACTTCCCTGACCGTGTCCACTGGACCGCAAGGACGTGAATCATGATTATGTAACGCCATCGATCTTCATCAATATCACCCTTCTTTTAGCTTGGTGACCTTTCGGATGGCCTTCTTTGTTGTGATATGATTCCCCGGATTTGGTTTAGGATGATGAGCAAACATAAATAATGTATACTAACTTATTTGTGAGCGCAGTTATGGAGATCGTCGCCAAAATACCACGCACATCAAAAGCGACATCTCAAGATTTCTCAATACGCGTGATCGTGTGCCTGGAGATTCGTTGAAGCTCAAGGAGCAATATAGAAGTCAAGAGGAATGAAGATTGAAGCTTTGAAGACGGCTCATAAGGTTTATTTTATAGTCTTCTAGCTTCATAGATTAGAATGTTAAGCCTTGAGTTGGACTTACATTATATACTTCATTTCGCTCATATCTTAGAGCTAGGATATTCATAGAAGCCATTAGAAACTTTCCCGAAGCCTATCGCTTCTTCCCTCGGCTTCGAGTGCATGTTAGTTGGTTCAAGAAGAGTCACCAACCGACTAGATGACGATCTAGTCGGTCGGCAACTCTACATGAACCGACTAGTTTGCCTTCTCTATATTCAGCTCTTTCCCTGTCTACAGTTAGTCGGTCAAAGAAGAGTCACCGACCGACTAGATGACGATTTAGTCGGTCAGGAGTCCTTCTCAGACCGACTAGTTGTTTACAGTCATTTTCAGCCTGAGCTACTGTTTCGAGTTAGTCGGTCAAAGAACGTTTACCGACCGACTAGTTGAGAAACTAGTCGGTCAGCATTTGTTCTTAAACCGACTAAGTCAACTTGAAGTCTGCCTATTCTATTTCGACGTTAGTCGGTCAAAGATCATTCACCGACCGACTAGTTGTGAAACTAGTCGGTCGGCAAGTCTTCTTAGACCGACTAGTTGTCTTTGCCTGTACTTCGACTTCTTGGCTGTTCTACCGTTAGTCGGTCTACGTTGTATCACCGACCGACTAGTTGATGAACTAGTCGGTCAGTGATCCTTCTTTGACCGACTAGTCTGCTTCAGAATAGAGCCGTTGGGATTCTTTCAAACTCGTTTTCTCTTGCCCCTTTAAATAGAATCCTGATTCGTTTGAAAGAGGGTCAGAGGTCCTATTTCCAAGCAATTTCAGACCTAAGAGAAGGGCTCTCCCAAGCTATTTCAAAGCTCTCTCTCCCTCACAAGAATCTCTCCCTCAACACCTTGAGCCCTAATTCCTCAAGAGAGATTCTCTTCTTTGTGAGCTTCTCAAGCCAAGAGCTTGATCCTAGTCACCATACTCCACCCTAGGCTTCCATTGCTGGTCATCTTCTTGAAGCTAGGGTTTGGTGACATTCTCTCCTCAAAATCCATCATTGCCCTAATTTGGTAAGTATACTCAAGGCATAGGATTTTGTAAGGTAAGAGTTTATTTCATTTCATTTCATTGAATTGTTGTACACTCTCGGTTGTGAGAGTTTGAGTGATCCCGGGTTGTGGGATTCACCGGAATCGATTGTAGGTCGATTGCACTTGTGGAGTTTCCGCAAGTGGGTTTAGTGGAAATCTTGAGTTAGGGTTGCTAACTCAAGTATCCGGAGGGGATCCGGGTGGTTGGGACGTAGGATCACCGGGAACAAGTCGGGGAGACTTGGGTGGATCCGAACCCAGTAATATTGTTTGTTTGCGTATGTTTTAATTCTTGTTGATAGTTGTTTAATTCCGCATTGTCGTTTGTTTCTTGCACAATAATTAGGAATAACTATCTTGATTATTTTAATTACTATTCACCCCCCCTCTAGTACGTGTGCAGTAGCTACCACAGGGCACAACAATTGGTATCAGAGCCAAGGTTAAAGCTACAAGTTCAAAGCTATGACGAACAACGACTACAACGTCTTCAAGAACCGCGATGGAGCTTCTTCAGTTATGGAAGGACTATCCTCCGTCAGGCCTCCACACTTCAACGGTACCAACTACGGGTACTGGAAATGCCGGATGCAAATTTTCCTCCGGAGCGCTTCACTATAGAGAGCCACCATGACGGAGTATGTCGAGCCTTCCGAAGAAAATTTCGCGAAGTGGACTCCCGCGGAGGTCGCCGCGGAAGTAGCCAATGCCAAGGCAATGAATGCCTTGAATTGTGCGTTGGAGCCCGAGGACTTCAACAAGATATGCACATGTAAGAGTGCATATCAAATATGGAACCAACTCCTCATATTGCACGAAGGATCGAGTACGGTAAAAGATTCTAAACTCGTCGTTGCTAATAAAGAATTTGAGTTGTTTCATATGGAGCAGGGCGAAACCATGAAGGATTATTACGCTCGCTTCGTGGATATATCAAATGACTTGGAAGCTCTTGGGAAGACCTACACCCAAAAGGAGAAATTCTCGAAGATAATCGATGGACTTCCTTCTTGTTGGGAGAAGCGTACCTACGCCATCGAGGAAGGTAATGATATGAATAAATATACCGTCGTACAACTAATGGGTACCTTGTTGTCTTATGAGGTACGCAAGGATAGTAAGATCCGGATGAGGGAAAAGATGAAGGCGTACTTGAAGCAAGACGAGCCAAAGAAAAAGACAATTGCATTCAAGGCCGCTCCATCTACCGATGATGAAGATTCGGAAGAAGAAGAGGACGAAGAATTGGACATGGAAGCATTGGCCAATATGGCAAAGAAATTCATCCGATTCTTCCGACAAGGTAAGTTGAATCGTAAATCTAAATTTATTTCGACTAATGTTTCTACTCCCGTGTGTTACAAATGCAACAAGCCAGGACATATCAAGCCGGATTGTCCTCTCTACAAACAAAAGGGGAAGTGGAAGGCATCCAAGCACGACAAGTCGAGAAAGCACAAGAAAGGACTTGTAGGTACCTTCACCGACTCCGACTCCTCAAATGGAGAGTCGGACGATGAAAGAATGGAGAATGCACACTCGTGCTTCATGGGAAAAGAGGATTGTGATGAAGAGACTTCCTCCGATGAAAGCGAGGATGGAAGCGAGGATGAAGGCGAAGAGGTAACCAATGATGAACTTAGAATAGCCAATGAACAACTATGGAATAAGTTTTCTAATATGGCTACTAAGTTTATGAAGACTAAAAATGAATTAGATAGTCTTAAAAACTCGCCTAAGCCTTTCATCGTCAACAACGACACCGTTGTTGATGGGTTGAGAAATGAGATTGAAAATCTCAAGTCTCAACTTGAGCATGTTCATATCGAGGATTCGGATGAACATGTGATAGCGGATTTGACGTCTCAAATCTCAACTTTGAGTATTGAGAATAAAAATCTCAAATCACGTGTTTGTGCTCTCGCATCGCAAGTGTCCACTTTGGATGCTTCTTTGCATTCTCTCACCGAGAAGCATGAGAGCACATTAGGCCGAATTCATGAATTCAACAAAGGTAAGGGCAAGTTGGATGATATCCTAAATGACTTACTTCCGGCCAATCATCACATTGGTTTGGGGTATAAGTTGGGAGAGTCATCCAAATCGTCCGCCACCTTTGTTAGGCCATCTTCCGATGCTTCTACTAGTGGAAGTAAACACGTCATGGGTAGATCTTCTACCAATGGTGCTTCCGCTAGGAACACGCCCCCATTTGGAAAGAAACCCACTTTGGGTGGACCTCCAAAGAAGGGTCATGCTTTCATGTATACCATGCCACGTAGGAACACAAATCCTACCCCACATGTTAGCACATATGCCGATTTCTATGCTCCGCATTCACGAGCACGTGCACACCATGTGAGACATACTCATGCACGTGTTCCTCCACATTCATATGTTCATCCTCATTCTCATATGAATAATTATCATCATGCACCATTGCATCGAATTCCATATGCTTACCCACGACATGCATCACATAGAAACCAACAACATATGCATGTTCCCAATAGGATTAGGACTCCCAAGACATACACCATTTGGGGTCCGAAGAACACAAGCATGCATGCTAAGAATTTGTATGTAAAATCGTTTATAAATGATGTTATTTTGAATGATGATTATGTTGGGAAAACAAGTTCCTCTTGGACTTGGTTTCCGAAGGGTTAATTTCCTTTGACCCTTCATTGCTTGGTACCACAAGTTTAATTTCATTTTATGGGTACCAAAGTAATTGTGGATTGTATGGGTTACATTTAATTTGATTTTAGTTAGCTAAATTTATTGCCTAACCCATAGGATCCAAAAAGATTTTTTGGATACCAAAATGATATTCTCTAGGTTAAATTCACCATGGGATACAAACCCTACCAACTCCGTGATTTGCAAGGATTTTCATTCTATTGGAGTTGATGGTGCTTGAATGATGCACCAAAGTAGGGGGAGCTTAATGTTGTAAGTATGTTCATACGTTTGATTCATATTGGTATCCATTGGTAGAATATATTACGATTGGTATCACTTTACTTCATTTGGTATGCTAGATTAGTGTATGCCATTGTTATATGATGTTCTATCTATTTTTGGCATAACATTCTTGGATACTTCATTTGGTATGCACATCGGAATATTTTTGTCTCTGATGTTGATTTCGTCGTTCGACGATTTTATGGATTTAATAGAATTCTTTCTATGGAAACATAGAATTGTTTTCCATGCATTCTATTGATTTTGGAGAGTATGTTCCAAAACTCAATAAGTAAAATCGATTTGAGTTTTGATGATTTCGGATTTCGTTTTTCGCCTATGGCTTGATGATTTCGTATTTCGATTTTCGCATATGGCTTGGTGATTTCGTTTTCCGATTTTCACCGATGATTTTATGATTTCGGTTTTCGAGTTTCGCCTATGGCTAGATGATTTGGTATTTCGAATTTCGCCTATGGTTTGATGATTTCGGTTTCCGATTTTCGACTTTGGTCTCCTTGACACGCTTTGCTTTTATTCGGTATTTCGTATTTGATATTTTGCTTTGGTGTTATTTTGGACCTTGGTCGTATTCTTCGACTCCCATGCGTTATTTTTTAGCCATTGGTTTTGTCTTCTCCAGCTCTTTTTGCTAATGCCAAAGGGGGAGAGATATAATAATAACAATGTGCTAATTAATAATTCAAAGGAATTTACCATGAATCTAATTTGATATGTTAGATTCAGGGGGAGTAAAGATATAAAATGGATTTAGATCCTATATGTCAATATGTGGTTCATATTTCATATCTTCCCTCGCTGCTTGATGCATATGAACATGATTGAATATGGAACTAACGTGTCATCAATGCAGGGGGAGTAAGTAAATTTTAATTGAATCATTATTATTGATTATTATTTATGTTGGTTTGTCATCACCAAAAAGGGGGAGAATGTTGTGATATGATTCCCCGGATTTGGTTTTGGATGATGAGCAAACATAAATAATGTATACTAACTTATTTGTGAGCGCAGTTATGGAGATCGTCGCCAAAATACCACGCACATCAAAAGCGACATCTCAAGACTTCTCAATACGCGTGATCGTGTGCCTGGAGCTTCGTTGAAGCTCAAGGAGCAATATAGAAGTCAAGAGGAATGAAGATTGAAGCTTTGAAGACGGCTCATAAGGTTTATTTTATAGTCTTCTAGCTTCATAGATTAGAATGTTAAGCCTTGAGTTGGACTTACATTATATACTTCATTTCGCTCATATCTTAGAGCTAGGATATTCATAGAAGCCATTAGAAACTTTCCCGAAGCCTATCGCTTCTTCCCTCGGCTTCGAGTGCATGTTAGTTGGTTCAAGAAGAGTCACCAACCGACTAGATGACGATCTAGTCGGTCGGCAACTCTACATGAACCGACTAGTTTGCCTTCTCTATATTCAGCTCTTTCCCTGTCTACAGTTAGTCGGTCAAAGAAGAGTCACCGACCGACTAGATGACGATTTAGTCGGTCAGGAGTCCTTCTCAGACCGACTAGTTGTTTACAGTCATTTTCAGCCTGAGCTACTGTTTCGAGTTAGTCGGTCAAAGAACGTTTACCGACCGACTAGTTGAGAAACTAGTCGGTCAGCATTTGTTCTTAAACCGACTAAGTCAACTTGAAGTCTGCCTATTCTATTTCGACGTTAGTCGGTCAAAGATCATTCACCGACCGACTAGTTGTGAAACTAGTCGGTCGGCAAGTCTTCTTAGACCGACTAGTTGTCTTTGCCTGTACTTCGACTTCTTGGCTGTTCTACCGTTAGTCGGTCTACGTTGTATCACCGACCGACTAGTTGATGAACTAGTCGGTCAGTGATCCTTCTTTGACCGACTAGTCTGCTTCAGAATAGAGCCGTTGGGATTCTTTCAAACTCGTTTTCTCTTGCCCCTTTAAATAGAATCCTGATTCGTTTGAAAGAGGGTCAGAGGTCCTATTTCCAAGCAATTTCAGACCTAAGAGAAGGGCTCTCCCAAGCTATTTCAAAGCTCTCTCTCCCTCACAAGAATCTCTCCCTCAACACCTTGAGCCCTAATTCCTCAAGAGAGATTCTCTTCTTTGTGAGCTTCTCAAGCCAAGAGCTTGATCCTAGTCACCATACTCCACCCTAGGCTTCCATTGCTGGTCATCTTCTTGAAGCTAGGGTTTGGTGATATTCTCTCCTCAAAATCCATCATTGCCCTAATTTGGTAAGTATACTCAAGGCATAGGATTTTGTAAGGTAAGAGTTTATTTCATTTCATTTCATTGAATTGTTGTACACTCTCGGTTGTGAGAGTTTGAGTGATCCCGGGTTGTGGGATTCACCGGAATCGATTGTAGGTCGATTGCACTTGTGGAGTTTCCGCAAGTGGGTTTAGTGGAAATCTTGAGTTAGGGTTGCTAACTCAAGTATCCGGAGGGGATCCGGGTGGTTGGGACGTAGGATCACCGGGAACAAGTCGGGGAGACTTGGGTGGATCCGAACCCAGTAATATTGTTTGTTTGCGTATGTTTTAATTCTTGTTGATAGTTATTTAATTCCGCATTGTCGTTTGTTTCTTGCACAATAATTAGGAATAACTATCTTGATTATTTTAAGTACTATTCACCCCCCCTCTAGTACGTGTGCAGTAGCTACCACAGGGCACAACATTCTTAGCATCTTTCTACGCTTGAACTCTGGCTATGGAGAGTAGCGTTCGAATTTTCGACCACCAAAAGTTTGAGTTCCACAACGGAAGCGACCACTACCATCTGCTGAGCAACGTCAACCACTCCTCAGCAGCAAGTGTACCAGCAGACGACGACAGGCGCCCCAGAGACGCCAAGCTTATACCATGACAGTGGAAGAAGCCGAAGCTACGGGCTAAGTAATCACATGTATGTGATTTTCACTAAGCTACATGCTCTAATATTTAGAAATCGTAAGCTTAGACTTGATTCTCATCACGGTAGGTACCGTCTTAGTAGCCGGTAAACCTGCCCTCACACTGTTCGAACTCAGGGGCTACACATTGCTTCTTGGCCAGTCGTTTCGTTCAAACACATGTTATCACTGTTGAACTTCTGACTCCCGTTGGAAGGTCGAGACCGCTGGCGGTTCACTACCGGTAACCAGCGGATGCCTCCAATGATCTGTTGCGATTTGTAGACGAGATCTCTTTGCCGACTTCTTGGGATGGACTGGTTGAGATCATTTCATGCCACCATTGACTGTCGTCAAAGGAGGGTAGAAATCGATATACCCAATCATTCAAAGTTCGTGTTCCTCAGCAAAAGCCGTTCAGAAGTACTCGAGGATGATGCTGGAGATTTTGAGACGAGCCAAACGTTGCGTGCACGTATAGGCTGTTACGTTTTTGAAACTCGTATTTCTTTTCTAACCCTGCTCCCATCTTGTACCCGATTTTTCCACGTGTTGGAATTCTTACCCGCCTACCACCTCCCCTCATAATTGCCTTTGTCATCTTCCTCGTCTCGAGCCCCGTTCCCGCCTACCCTACACTACCTACCAATTACTTTCGGCCCCCTCTTTATTGCCTTTGTCCTCTTCCTCGCCTCGAGATCCGTTCCCGCCGAACCCTACCCTACCCTAACACCGATTTTCGGTGCACCCCCTTTCTTCTCTTTATCCCCTTCTTAAACCCCCCTCTCCTTCCTCACCAAGTCATTCCCACGGCTCCCCCTTCGCCCCAACTCACCTCCACCTCGCCTCTCTCGCCCGAGCTCCTCCGGCCTCACTCCGCCAGCTCCGCTCCATCCCGGAGACCCCCGCCACGTCTCGCAGTCGCAGCCGTCGCGCCTCGCCGCCATGGATCGACAGCCAGTGGCAGCCCTCGCCGCCGCAGATCGACAACCGCCGATGGCCCGACGACGACTCTGGGGATTGCTTGGCTTAGCGACAGCCCTCACCGTCGCCCTCGCTATTGCCGTGAGGTCTGGATATTGGGAACCCACCGCTCTTGGTATTCTTGGGAGCTCCTTTTTCTGGTTCTTCCCCCTTGAACTGCCCAGCTTCGATTCCCTCTTAGGGCTGCCCCTTCGTGTTTGTGGATTCATAACTTTTTGGTCGTTGAATTGCTTAGGGCTGATGGTGATGGCAGTAGATATCGACCATTGGTGTTGGCATCTAGTATTATTGACGACGATTATTGGCTTGCTTTTGGCCTTAGGTTTTGAAGTTGGATGTCCGTATTGTGCTCGGATTTGGGAGACGGCTAGGATGTGGGCTTCTTGTTGGATGTCATGGAAACTGCTGGAAAAAGTGGTAGCGATGATCTTGACCCGCGAGAATTGGCCTTACATTTGCCTTTACGTGTCGATCTGGATATTGACTTGTAATTTGGTAGCGTGGCAGATGAAGTCATTTGTGTTCGGCTGGTTAAGTTATAGCAGCGCGAATGCATTAGCTTTAGGCCTTACGTTTATGTATGCTATGGCGATGATTTGCTTGGCTAGGTACCAGTATTCATTAATGCCATGAGTTGTAATTTTAGACTTTATGATCTTTATGTTATGTTGTTCAATAAGCTTGCTACTGACTTATCACCTCAGGTTCCAAGTTCGAACAGATGTTATTATAATAATTATCATTTTCATGTAATGCCATATTAATCCCTGGCGACTTGAAAAGTCAAAATAATTATTATGATGATACTGGTTGGGACTAGTTACGGAAACTATGGTAATAGTATGTATTCATGTATTCGTCTTTTGTTTTCTTAATGATGTGATATCACGTTTTATTTCATGCTATTAACAACTTATTTTCCTATGTCGTGGTCGTTCGTCAAACCTTCCGGTCGATCGTTTGAATTGCTTAGGCGATTACCGATCTTCTGAATTCCGAGGACGGAATTATTTTAAGGAGGGTAGAATGTAACGGCCTGTATTTTTCAAACACTTCAAATACGTACTTAACGTATTTTTATTCTAAATCTTCTTTATAATGGTTGGTTAGGAGTTGTATATCAAAACTGATTTCAAAAATTCTTTTAAAAATATTTTAGAGCACTAGACTTATCGTATTGTGTTTCAGCAATTTCAGATTTCCTCAAATGCCCAAAACATTTCTGTTAAAATTCAACTTCCAAAATTACCGTTTTGATTCGACGAATTTATTTTCTATTCAAACGTATTCAAAACGTTTTCAAACTTCTACAGTAGCATCCTATGATCAGTTAGGGCTCCCCACATTAATTTCGTAATTTTCGGATATCATTTTAGCCTAGAACCCGTAGACCCGCTTTCTAAATGTTTTAGCCTAAAACTTGTATTTCCGTAGCTCAAATCCCAAAACGGATCTTGTATTCGCAATCCTCGCGTCGATACGATCCCGTGGGTATGTTTTCGTAATTTTTCGGAATCGTTTGTGAAAACACGTTTGTATCCCTCTGGTTTTCACTAATTGCACTTAGTAATTAACTTTTACCTACTTACTTAATCACTTTTACCCCAACCACCCTCTTAATGCACCGTTGGGTTGGTTGGATCTGAATCATTTCAGATCCAACATCCATCTAACCCATTAAAATCATTGTCTCTCCCTTATCACAAGTTTGCCATTGCTAAATCACTATTTAAACACCCCCTCTCTCCTTTGTAAACAACACACAGTAACCTCTCCCTCTATATTTTACGTTCGAAACCAACCCAAAGGAACCCGCGCTCTCACCCTTCCTCTCTCTATCTGGCACACTCGTCTCTCCCTTCTCGCCCTCTCTCCCTCACCGGCGCCCTCCGGAGGAAGCCCGACGAACGCCGCCGTCCGTTCGCCTTCGCCGACCACCGCCCGCCGTCGTCCCGCGCTCCTCCGCCGTGCACAGCGCCCCCGACCCCGCCTCCGACTGAATCCCACCGCAGCGCCGTCGAGCCTCCGCCTCGCTGCTCCTCCGACTCGTTCGCGCTCCGCTCCGCTCCGCCGCCGCCTGAAGCCCGACGTCGCCGCCGCTTCGTCAGCCCCCTCCCCCGGTCTCCTCTCTTCCGCACGAAGCCCCGCCCGACGCCCCGCCATCGACTGAGCCGCACGAAGCCGCCGACCCTCGCCGCCGGTCGCCGCTGCCACCCCCCGCCGCCGTCGCCTGCCCACCCCGACCCCGCTCCGCCGTCGAGCACAAGGGGAACGCCCCCCTCCAACGGGTAAGCGTCGGATTCGTGCGAAAGTTTGTCGATGGAAAACTTGTAAATACGAGATTATCTCGTATTTTCGTAATTTTAAATAATTATTAATTGGGTTTAATAGTTATAAATCCATAACTAATTATACAGGGGCCAGAAAAATGTGGGGATAGCTCCAGAAAATCGGAAACGGTATTCCGGACCCAATGGCGCTAGTCTCACTGCGAGCAGATGCCTACTTTTCCCAGAATTGTTTTTTAAACCTAAAATTTAAATACGTATAAATCTTTCGAAAAATCGTAACTCGCTGTTTTCACTCACAATAATACGTGAGAAAATTATATGTGAAAGTAAACTTCGAGACGGTCATTTTGACTGTTCATTCGAGCAATTCCGACTTGGATTGCTCCCGGAACAATTTACGGAAGATACGCGCCACTTAAATAAATTGGGTTTTAAAGCTAGTTTTGAGTTTCTAGAAATTATAAAAATTACTATAGACTTCAGAAAAATATTCCCTCTTGCAGTAAAACTATTTTTATCATATATAGTCTATATAAAAATTTAGGACCCTTTTTATCGCCGTTTTAACCAGTTTTAAAATCAGACACTCAACTTAAATAAATAAGAAAATAGGGTATTCTCTAACTAGATTATCTCTTGTGTTTACAGGTAGCAAATCTCGTGCATCGACACTAGATCCAGTCCCGGATCACTACCACCACCTCGAAGATGTAAGTCACAGTAAATTCTACCCTTAGAAATATTGATAGTGTACTCGTATGAACATAGGACTTGACACCTAGACTCGGAACAGTTATTGACCTGAACAGATTATTGATATTGCTTGACAGAAAGATTGTAATTGGAAATGTAAGAACAGTAAATGACTGGTAAAATTGCAAAGTACGGTAACCTGCACAGACACTGGGTTTTGGGGTAACTTATAATTACGGAAGTGCGGGAGCGACTAGTCCAGAATTTGTTGTCACCGTGCGGGTTCTAGCAACCCATAACAGTGCCGGTGACAACCATCACAGATCACAGATCACAGTTTATTGCACAGTACTCAGATAATTGGTTCGCCCGGGTAGCACCCGCGGCAAGAGTTGGCCTCTTGGTTGCTCACTGTACTTCCCGTTATAAGTCACAAACTAGGCTAGGCACAATTACTCTCATAATTGCTATTGTCATTGCTATCGTCATGGTTATTGCTATTGTCATTGCTCGGTCACCTTTACTATACTTGTCACCCTTGCATGCTTGACAGATGTACTTTACTTATCGCACTTGCATGCTTGTCTGTCCCTGCTTTACTTTCCGCACTTGTTTACTATAGACTGCTCCATATTTGTGCACTCCTCTTTTTCTATCGCTAGAATTGTTGTGACTTACCTTCGGTTCCATTTATGGCACCGGCAGACAAAGACCTAATCGAGGAGATTGCCCCAGAGTTTGTGGAGCCTACATTGACCCAGAGGCGGCAGAGTTTTAGTTACTTTTCTGTTGGTGTGTGTGTTGTACAGTGTATTTCCTTTTTCGCATTTCCTTTCAGTACTTCCTTCATGTATTTGTGAGAGAGAGTGCTGGTTGTTGTTGTACTTTAATTTGGACTGTAATAACGTCTGTACGCTGGTCTGAGTATTGTGATACATCTCTGAGTTGTGGCTATGCTGAATTCACTGGTAAACTGCGGAACCTGCGAATAAACCAAATAAGTAACGGGCCCCCGAGAGCGGGTCGTTACAGGTTCGGGTCGGGTTCGGGTCGGGTCCGGGTCGGGTTGGGGTGAAAAGAGTGAAAATACGGGTCGAATTCGGGTCAACTGGGTCGAGGGGTCAAACCCGTACCCGACCCAGATTTTTATCCGGGTCGGTCGGGTTGACCCGAATTCTACCCGACCCGGATTGGCCCCTACCCATACCCGACCCAAGAGGCCGGGTTCGGGTCGGTTCGGGTCGGGTCGGGTCTATTTTGCCACCCCTAACTATACATACCCTCATATACACCCAAGCACATATAACTATAGAGCATATCCATACAAATACACCATCACTATACTTCTATATCGAACTATATAACTGTATACCATACATACACTAACACTATCCATCTATATTGCACTAGTGAATATACATACATCCACATTAGAAGTGTAGGGGTTTTGGCGGACCCTCAGAGCTCGGATCTGTGTCCGTCCTAAGTCGGACGGGCCACAGGGGCGAAAAACACAGCGGAAAGAACAAAAACAAAAACTTTTAAGCTAGCTAAACAATTTAGCTAGGCTCTGAGGGAGCCAGAACCTAGCCCGATCTATGCCAACTTGGGGTGGATCTGACCACCCAAAGAGGGATATATTCTACATCGACAAAATTAAATCTACACTAAAATTGCTTAACCACATATCCGGAATCTAGGCCCTGGAGCAGGCAAGATGTACCGCACCGTCTTCTGATGCTCCTCGTAGCCGAGCCGCCTTGACTCGATCCGCCTGAGCCGCCTCACACCCTCGAACCGATCCGCCCGAGCCGACTTTCGCCTCTAAGCTGATCACACGCGGTAGAAAGTTTCACTTGAGTAGACCCGCGTCTTAGACGTCTGGATCCGAATCCAAACCCCCTTTGTAGTCTTGCTAGGACTACTCCGAAGAACAGGAAGGGGGGGAGAGAGAGAATAGTTTAGTCACCGATCGAGCTTGCTCTAAAATTCTGGAGCTACTCAATCAAGGACTTGGTGCATCTTTCAACGAAGGGAGTGCACCCCTATTTATATAGGGATTCGGCACTCCTACTTTCGTTGCGAGTAATGCGTGACCTTTTTTAATTTGAAGAAAAATTCAATTAAGCTAAATTAGCTTAATTTGAAGTTAGTGAGCTTTTCGTAAAAGCAAATTTCAACTAATTAACTCACTTCGCTAATTAAACTTTAGACACCATACAAGCTATCAATCCGAAGGGCTTCGAATGGTGAACGCGTAGGAACCAACGACGACGAATTTCGACTTCGTTTGACCCCTCAAACAATTGCCCAATGTTGGGCAAAAAATCAACTTTCGTAGCCGTCTTTTGGGGTTTCAAAAACCCTAAAAATCACTTAAGTTGCGGGCGCGCCTGATAGGCTTAGCGGGCGCGCTCGCCCAAGGTAGGGAGGACGGGCCGCCCGCCCGCTGCTGCTTGATTTCACCGTTTTATATAGATGATTCATATAAGTTGGAAATCCTTTTTACTTAGTCCGAAAGACCGAAACTAAGTATACGAGCTGGCTCCCACTGACTTTAAGAATTAGCTGGTTAAATATTTCAATATTATATCTAAATCATATTTAGATTGTATATATGAAGACATAACCATTTGATAAGTGCTTTAGATGGAATGTACTAGTGTCAGGTTCGGTTTGACGAATGAGTCAAGTGATTCGGGTTCAATATTACATATTTAACCCCCCATTTAGCCCTATTTTGTGCTCATGTGATGCTACATTGTTCTCTAATTCATACGTATTTTGTACACAATTATTTATTAGAGAAAACACACTATTTGAGCACAAAACAGCAATTAATGGAGTATTTCTGCACTTTTTATATTTTTCCTAGCTCGGTCTCGATCTCACGATTCCAACGACTATTTATTTGTATTTTTCTGAGATCTGTACTAATTACTATGAATTTTTGAATGTAGAATACCAATTAAATGGGGAAATACGCACAAAATACGGCGTAAATACGAAAATACGGGAACCGCACGAATCACCGCGGCCACGTGGCGCTACCGCATCCGCTGATCACCGATCCAACGGCTATAATGAGAGGGAGGCGCGGAACGATCGGAGCCGTCGATCACAGATCGAACGGCTCGCAGCAACCTCAAACGGAGCAGAGTGGATGCTTCCTCGTGGCCACGTGGCGCTCATCCGGTAGCTCCCGCCCAGATCCGATGGTGTGCGAGAAGGGCGACGCGGCTTCATTGGGCTCGTCCGATCAGAGATCTACGGCGGAGAACGAAGCGGTTCGGCGATATTGAGAGACACGCGGCAGCCCGACACCAAATCCCGCCTTTTGAATGGACGGTCACGATCGAATGTGGAGTTGATTCGAAGTCGAAAGCGCAGCGGAGAGCGGCGATAGATCGGGCCACGTGGCAGCGCGTGGACGGTCGATTGTTGATCGAACGTCGAATATTGATCCCGCCTGAAGCAAAACGAGCGACAGTTCTCGCGGCGACGTGGCTCACGCGCTGCCATCCGATCGTCGATCTAACGGCTCAGGACGAAGCGGTTGCGAACGAGCGAAGAAACCCGCTAAGCGGGGACACGTGTTAGCGCGTAGTCCAATCCCGCTTTTGATCGACGGTTCACAATTGCTCCGCTTTAGATGTGCGGTCAGGATGCATTCGGGTAAGTTTTGGTGCGGGTTTGGACCCGTTAACGCATAGTAAACCCGCAAGCCTATTATATAAGCGTATTCTAGGGTTTTTGGGCGTATTCAAGCAGATTTGGGGCTTATTTTGAGCGTATTGGAGGCTCTAGGAGCCGTATTTTCCCCCTGAAAAATTCTGTAAAAATTCCAGAGGCTTGTTTTACTATTTTCAGAGAGTTTGAAGTCTTTTCAAGGAGAATTGGTGATATATTCCTTAACTTAAACCCCGTATTTTGGTGTTTTCTATTGTATTTTGCTATGAACTTGAAGTATTTGGCTATGAAACTTGTTTATTATTGCATTATGAGTAGCTAAATCTCTGTTGTGCATGGTATGGAGTAGTTAGGGGATATTATTTGTGTTAGTTTGGTTGTATTCCTTGTGCTAAATCGTTAAACGTCGTTAAAATTGTAATCTTTGTTCGTAAATCGACTTTTTCAGATTCCAAAAGAATTGATTTAGTTGATGATCGCCCCAAAAGGGTGAGTTTTGATCTCCCCAAAAGGGAGTTTCATACCGTAGTTTTGATCTCTCCAAAAGAGAGTTTCATATCGTATTATAATCTTAGCGACGATCTTTTTGAATATTGTGTTTGAACCCCCAAAAGGGCATCTTCCGATGAGTTGCTCCCAAAAGGAGAATTCATTGAGTTATCTTGGGTATTTTCCGGTGAATTGCTCCCAAAAGGAAAATTCATTGCGTTATACCTATCAACCAAATTAATACGAATCGTTGATCCTAACGAACCCATACCATGTGCATACTTTTTATAGATATTTTCAGACACGATTTTCTATGTTTATATTGTTTACGTATTCACATCACCATCACCGTCATCATTGTTGAAGTGGGTTAGTTTCTTTTCGTAGGATTTCTATTTGATTTGAATTGTGGTTGCAACAGATTTCTTCCCGTGGATTCGACATCTGGACTCCCAGATTTTACTACTTGTACGGACTCTTGCGCTTGAGAGAGAGCACCTTTCGGAGCCCACCAAGTTTTTGGCGCCGTTGCCGGGGAGGAATGGTTTGTGACTACGGTTTATTTCATTTAGAGGACCTTCGGTGAGATCTTTCCACTTTACTGTACATAAACTTTTTTTTTATTTTATTTTATTTCAAAATGGAATATATGAACTTCTATTGCACAAACAATCTTTATGATGCACGATATGCTAATGCACACAAACATAGGATGGAGAAGCTCAAGATCGTTAATTTTAATCAAACAGACTGTGAAACTTTCTTTCAGGCCTGGAGGAGGTTCACAGACATTATATCGAGCTATCCGCAGCATGGGTACACAAATGAAGAGCTTATGGCGTTCTTCCTAGATGGACTACAACCGCAGCTGCAGGAATTATTGGGAGGCATGACGCCGACAGTGGCGTGGGAATACATGGAGTCTTTACAAGAAAACGAAGAAACCGTGGAAGAGACTTCAGAGAGAGATTCAACGGAGCCTTCGTGCCTTGATCAAGAAGAGCAAAGCGTAGACGTACCTTTGCAATCCTTGAGAGAGGATACTTACCAGACTATTCAGACACAGGAGGCCACATCCCATCAATTCCAGGAGAATTTCCTTGCTCGGAGTCGGCAGATTCAAAAATCCATTGAAGATCTTAATTTGATTGCCGCTTGCTTAGAAGAAAATAATTATTTTGAAACTCAATTTAAAGAAACTAATACGAGTTCATCTTCTATTGCAGGAATATCGAGCGAGCCATGTCACGTTGTTGACACGAATAAAAATATCCACATGGCAGAAAGTGTGCGCAAAAGAGAGGACGAGCTAGCAATTTTGGATGAACGAGAGGAGGAGAAAGCTAGGGAAAAGGGTTTTGAGATTATCGCCATGGAGTCAGAACCATGCCCTCCTCCAGTTTTGGCCCAAAATCATTTATCCCTCTCCACAATGAACGGGCATCGTACAGAGAGTAGTGCATATCTTTCAGGGAGTAGTCGTCAACGTGCTTTAATTCATTTCACTTACTTTGATGACTACATTTGGAATATTTTTATCGAGAATAATATTAAATTAATTTGGACTGACATAACTCATCTCTCGCAGGACATTGGCAAACAGCTTATAGAGATGCTTGGAGTTGTGTTGCTGGGGTCCAAATTATTTTTTGGAAGAAGAATAATCGCCGAGGAGCGCAAGGAGCAAATTGAACAACTTCCTCCACCATCAAAGATTCGGGATCCGCCATTTGATCATGGTGTGTTCTTTCCAGTAGTGTAGATTTTATATGCTTTCTAGGTTGCTTGCTTGAATAAACTCGTACCCCTTCCGACATTGAGGACAATGTCCATCTTTAGTTGGGGGGGTGTGTATGGGACTTAGGATTTTTTTTGAGAAGAATAAATCACCAAATCTCATCATTTAAAAAAACTCCTTCATATGCCTCAAATACGGATGATTACGTGTTAATTGAGTTCTAAAAATTTTTATGGCTTGAGTTGATTATTTTTCCTTCATGGAATTACTTTTAATATATTATTCAAGAAAATTTTCAATTTCCATGATTAATATCTCGAAATAGTTTGAATTCATTTCATGCATGGTAACGTGATGCAAAAGCTTAAGTATACACGATTTATAAGAATAGTCTTCTAGTTGAAGAGAAATTTGGCCTTTGATTCTAATGTTTATATTCAAAGATGGGTTTTGAGTTGCTTACAAAAAACAAAGAAAGAAAAGAAAAGAAAAGAAAAATGAATGATGAAAAATGAATGAATAAGTATGTCACTAATAAATAACTTGGTTGGCTCGAGTAGTACAGTCCGAGGGGTCCTTCTTGGCATAATGCCCTATTATCGTCTGATTTGGGAGCCATTGACAGGAAACTCACTCATTTGATGGAGCGATCCAAGTTATACATTTTTCTGCGAATGTTGCTTGATGCGCGTTACGCGGAACGAATAAAAGAAAAGAATGGTGAATATACTAAGCAACTTCAATACCCATAATTTGAGTGATTGTTTTGATAGGCCAATTCCTTGGAAACAAGAAAACTAGGATATAACGACGTGTTATACTTTCGCTTGCGCAAAACGATGCTTGCATGTTATTTATTCATACTAAATTAGAGAAATTTTCATGTGATTGATTTTGTTCATGGATGTGTATATTGATGGCCAAGACCATGTTGGAATGCGTATTATTGAGCATGCCATGAGCAATTTGAAAGAACTTATTGTTTTATTACTCATCCGTATTAATCGCTCTTTTTGCTAGAGACTAGCAAATCGCTAGTTGGGGGGTGTGATTCGGGTTCAATATTACATATTTAACCCCCCATTTAGCCCTATTTTGTGCTCATGTGATGCTACATTGTTCTCTAATTCATACGTATTTTGTACACAATTATTTATTAGAGAAAACACACTATTTGAGCACAAAACAGCAATTAATGGAGCATTTCTGCACTTTTTATATTTTTCCTAGCTCGGTCTCGATCTCACGATTCCAACGACTATTTATTTGTATTTTTCTGAGATCTGTACTAATTACTATGAATTTTTGAATGCAGAATACCAATTAAATGGGGAAATACGCACAAAATACGGCGTAAATACGAAAATACGGGATCCGCACGAATCACCGCGGCCACGTGGCGCTACCGCATCCGCTGATCACCGATCCAACGGCTATAATGAGAGGGAGGCGCGGAACGATCGGAGCCGTCGATCACAGATCGAACGGCTCGCAGCAACCTCAAACGGAGCAGAGTGGATGCTTCCTCGTGGCCACGTGGCGCTCATCCGGTAGCTCCCGCCCAGATCCGATGGTGTGCGAGAAGGGCGACACGGCTTCATTGGGCTCGTCCGATCAGAGATCTACGGCGGAGAACGAAGCGGTTCGGCGATATTGAGAGACACGCGGCAGCCCGACATCAAATCCCACCTTTTGAATGGACGGTCACGATCGAATGCGGAGTTGATTCGAAGTCGAAAGCGCAGCGGAGAGCGGCGATAGATCGGGCCATGTGGCAACGCGTGGACGGTCGATTGTTGATCGAACGGCGAATATTGATCCCGCCTGAAGCAAAACGAGCGGCATTTCTCGCGGTTACGTGGCTCACGCGCTGCCATCCGATCGTCGATCTAACGGCTCAGGACGAAGCGGTTGCGAATGAGCGAAGAAACCCGCTAAGCGGGGACACGTGTCAGCGCGTAGTCCAATCCCGCTTTTGATCGACGGTTCACAATTGCTCCGCTTTAGATGTGCGGTCAGGATGCATTCGGGTAAGTTTTGGTGCGGGTTTGGACCCGTTAACGCATAGTAAACCCGCAAGCCTATTATATAAGCGTATTCTAGGGTTTTTGGGCGTATTCAAGCAGATTTGGGGCGTATTTTGAGCGTATTGGAGGCTCTAGGAGCCGTATTTTCCCCCTGAAAAATTCTGTAAAATTCCAGAGGCTTGTTTTATTATTTCCAGAGAGTTTGAAGTCTTTTCAAGGAGAATTGGTGATATATTCCTTAACTTAAACCCCGTATTTTGGTGTTTTCTATTGTATTTTGCTATGAACTTGAAGTATTTGGCTATGAAACTTGTTTATTATTGCATTATGAGTAGCTAAATCTCTGTTGTGCATGGTATGGAGTAGTTAGGGGATATTATTTGTGTTAGTTTGGTTGTATTCCTTGTGCTAAATCGTTAAACGTCGCTAAAATTGTAATCTTTGTTCGTAAATCGACTTTTTCAGATTCCAAAAGAATTGATTTAGTTGATGATCGCCCCAAAAGGGTGAGTTTTGATCTCCCCAAAAGGGAGTTTCATACCGTAGTTTTGATCTCTCCAAAAGAGAGTTTCATATCGTATTATAATCTTAGCGACAATCTTTTTGAATATTGTGTTTGAACCCCCAAAAGGGCATCTTCCGATGAGTTGATCCCAAAAGGAGAATTCATTGAGTTATCTTGGGTATTTTTCGGTGAATTGCTCCCAAAAGGAGAATTCATTGCGTTATACCTATCAACCAAATTAATACGAATCGTTGATCCTAACGAACCCATACCATGTGCATACTTTTTATAGATATTTTCAGACACGATTTTCTATGTTTATATTGTTTACGTGTTCACATCACCATCACCGTCATCATTGTTGAAGTGGGTTAGTTTCTTTTCGTAGGATTTCTATTTGATTTGAATTGTGGTTGCAACAGATTTCTTCCCGTGGATTCGACATCTGGACTCCCAGATTTTACTACTTGTACGGACTCTTGCGCTTGAGAGAGAGCACCTTTCGGAGCCCACCATCAAGTCAAGATCGGTTTAAGGAATCTTGACATTGACTCACTCAATCAAACGTCCTACACTGTACTTTTCCATTAACCACATTTAATATTAACTCTTTAATAACCAAATGCAGTTTATTAAGAATTAATCTTAATATGCATATAATTGTGATCATACACAATTTATACGCTCCTGGAACCTATACTTAACTACCAATTGACTATAACATTAAGTCGGCTCCAAAACAAAATTTCTGAAGCTTCACGTCATAATTTGAGAATTTTCGCAACCAACACAGAAAGCCACAATCACAGAAAATTTAAGCCAATCCCAATCAATTTTCAATTTCAACAGAAAACGCAATTTTCGAGACATTCATTAAAACACCGGATTCATAAAGATGAACCGTAATCTGTTTATCAAATAAACTTTGAGTGTTGAACACTCAATCATTGTTTTCACTTGGAGGAATGATACATTTTATTCAACTAATATTTAGTATCAGCTCCTTCTCGATCATGTCTCTCGAAGTCTTTGAACGGCCCCAGCAGCAACGATTGCTCAGATTGCCGACCGTCCTCCGCACTTCTTCCAATCTTCGCTTCATTTCAGCCACCTGTATACATTACACATATGTCTCAGTATCTCATACAGTGTGATTGGAAATAATTACGCTTCATTGAATTTAATTTGTTGTATCTGAGGTAGAGGCATCAGTATGCCCCTTCTTCTTCTCTGCAAGATAGATCTTGCAGTTCCTCTTCTAATGGCCAATCTTGTGGCAATGGAAGCACTCAGATTTTGACGGAGCCCCTTTGGTCTTTTTATTCCCTTTCTTCGCCTTTGCAGGTTGCGGGACCTGCCTCTTCTTACCCTTACCTTTCGGCTGGTCGGAAGAAGCAGAGCCAACAACCATTGCAGTTGGCTTCTTCTCAATCTCCTCAAACTGCCTAAGCATATTAAGGAGACCAGGAAGATCCGTTTCAAGAATGTTCATTATAAAACCAGTGATGAAAGGCTTAAAGTCAGGGGTTAAAGACTTAACGATAATGTCCACAGACATCTCATTGTCCAGGACAAATCCTAACTGGGCGGCGTCTTCTACGTACCCGATCATCTTGATGACATGATCTTGTATGGGCCCTGTCTCTATCTTTGTGCCCCAGAGGTTGCTGGTGGCTTCAAACTTGGCAGCTCGAGATCGCTTGCCGTATAACTCTTGTGCATTAAGAAGCATACTTTGAACATCCATATGTTCATGCTTCCTCTACAGTTCGTTACACATCGAATCTAGAGTAAGGCACCTGGCCTTCTTTGCATCCCTCTGGTATAGCTTATAGGCTTCTTTTTCCTCAAAGGTCGAATCGTCATCGGGCTTCTCCGGAGCGTCCTCAAACAGTACGTATCCAATCCCGGATAGGGAAAGGACCAACTTAATGTTCCTAAGCCAGTCTTTGTAGTTCGTTCCATCGAGCACGTTCTTCTCTACCATATATCTAAGACCCGAATCCATTCTGCAATTTTATAGATACTGTAGTCAGTATATGTTCGTTGTATAGTTTTAATGGTTTTTAATAAAACTATAGTCTCTCACTAAATTTATTAAAGCCATAATAATAAACATTTTATTATAAAATAACATTATGAGAGAGGGATCCGACTACCCTGAGTCTGACAACCTTGAGTGTGTCTCAACAAGTTGTCCGACTCTGCAGTCGGTAGACGAACTCGTCGTCAATTATATTAAATATGATTCCTTATCAATTTACCCCTAGTCATTTGTGATCATGAGTGTGCTCATCCGGATCACAATGGCTAGCCTAGTCGGACCCTTGTTTTCGTGTCTAGCCTGACTTGCACCGCCGCTCGGTGTATGCATGACACGTCGGTTTGGGTCAGAACTTAGACTACATTCTTGGTTAGACTTACGCTGGTGCTCGGTGGATGAGACATCGGTTTTAGTCAGGTCAAGATGTTTATCAATAAATCGGTTTCTATAAGATTGACATGTCACGGCTTGAGTGTAGCTCAACAACCGTAACACGTTTCTTACAGTTGCCAACTCGTAAAACAAGGAGGGCTACGATTTATCTTGAACAAGATTATTATCGTATTTGACTTAGGTATAGTCGATGGACTTACACAGTCATGAATCGACTCCTTGCGGTCCAGCGGACGCGGCCGGGGAATTGACTAAGCCAGGACCACTTGGCCCCTAGACTAGCTAGGGTGGTCCAGCAAACTTAGCCAAGCACATTGACCGACATCATGATCCATTGAAGGAGTTTTCATCAATTCTATGTTCGTCCAATAACTAAATGGCTTTTAATCCAGAAAAAACTAGTTAATCCTTATCAACTAGTGGATCCTAAAATTCGAAATTTTATGGATGTGTTGAACAATTTTTATTAAGTCCTTACTATAAGGTTCATTCGTTCAACGTGCTACCCCAATCTAATTAGGATTTTAATAAAACAATTACAACATATTGCAAAAAATAGTCTATTATGAAAATCAACATTTAAACGATTTATTGTAATGATTGACAATCAAAAAGGGACTACCCTAATCTGGTATTAGGTTTTGATGTTGTTTTGTTTATCAAACATAACATGTCACTAGTTTATTAAAATTTCATCTTATAAAATTTTAATCATTTAATGTCTAACCTAAAAGGGTTTATGAATACATTATTCAACATTCCATTAAAAGAAAATGAAACAACTAATTTATCCGCATAAATAAAAGTTTCATTTAGTGACATATAATGATAATTTGCAAGTTAAAATTATTTACATAATTAATAACACGCAAATCTAAAAATTAACAATGAAATTTAAAGATCAAAATTTAAAGCTCAAAACATTTTTATCACATAAAACTAGGTTTCATAAAATTATCAAATAATTTTAAAACCTGGGCTTTAAAATTTTAATCAATCATTTCTAAGATTAAAGTATCGCATAAATAATCTAGAAACATATATGTAATTTCAAAAGAAACTCATTTATCATTTCATCTTATGAAAATAAAATATTTATTTAATATACAAATACATTAAAGCAATTTTAAAACATTTTTAAAATCATTAGAAAATGTTTTAAAAGCTTTCAAATAAAGATTTTTTTAAAAAATTTCCAACCTTTATGCAACTTAAGAGAATTAAATTTCCAAAATAAACTTCAACCTTACATTTACATAAACTTTAAAACTTTTAAATGCTCGGAAAATTTATTATATCTCATAACAAATTTTATAAAGCATTTAAACATTAGAGACTCTTTTAAATTTATCACATAAAATTAAATCGTCCCAAAAAATTTCGTGTTGCAAAAACAATTTTTCAAACACAAAGCAATTTTTAAACTAATTTTAACATATAGCTAAAATAGTCCGTATGTTAAAATTAAGCAATTTAAAGATTTAAAAAACGTCGCTGAAATAGATCTATAACATAACCTGGGCTCTGATACCACTGTAGGGGTTTTGGCGGACCCTCAGAGCCCGGATCTGTGTCCGTCCTAAGTTGGACGGACCACATGGGTGAAAAACGCAGCGGAAAGAACAAAAACAAAAACTTTTAAGCTAGCTAAACAATTTAGCTAGGCTCCGAGGGAGCCAGAACCTAGCCCGATCTATGCCAACATGGGGTGGATCTGACCACCCCAAGAGGGATCTGTTCTACAGCGACAAAATTAAATCTACACTAAAATTGCTTAACCACTTACCCGGAATCTTGGCCCTGGAGCAGGCAAGATGTACCGCATCGTCTTCTGATGCTCCTCGTAGCCGAGCCGCCTTGACTCGATCCGCCTGAGCCGCCTCGCACCCTCGAACCGATCCGCCCGAGCCGACTTTCGCCTCCAAGCCGATCACACGCGGTAGAAAGTTTCACTTGAGTAGACCCGTGTCTTAGACGTCTGGATCCGAATCCAAACCCCCTTGGTAGTCTTGCTAGGACTACTCCGGAGAACAGGAAGGAGAGAGAGAGAATAGTTTAGTCGCCGATCGAGCTTGCTCTAAAATTCTGGAGCTACTCGATCGAGGACTTGGTGCATCTTTCAACGAAGGGAGTGCACCCCTATTTATATAGGGAGTCGGGACTCCTACTTTCGTTGCGAGCAATGTGGGACCTTTTCTTATTTGAAGAAAATTCAATTAAGCTAAATTAGCTTAATTTGAAGTTAGTGAGCTTTTCGTAAAAGCAAACTTTAACTAATTAATTCTCTTCGCTAATTAAACTTTAGACACCAAACAAGCTATCAATCCGAAGGGCTTCGAATGGTGAACGCGTAGGAACCAACGGTGACGAATTTCGACTTCGTGTGACCCCTCAAACAATTGCCCAAAGTTTGGCAAAAAATCAACTTTCGTAGCCGTCTTTTGGGGTTTGAAAACCCCTAAAAATCACTTATGTTGCGGGCGCGACCGCTAGGCTTAGCGGGTGCGCCCGCCCAAGGTAGGGAGGGCGGGTCGCCCGCCCGCTGCTGCAGCGGGCCGTGCGCCCGCTGCAACCAGTGGGCGCTGGCCCGCTGGGCAGCGGGCCGCACCCGTTGCAGTCAGCGGGCCGAGCCCGCTACAGCAGCGGGCTGCGTCCGTTTTGCCCTTGCGGATGTGCTTGTTAGCCCAGTGGGTTTAAACCCACTTTGCATTGGACTGTTTTCGCGTTTCTGGGCTCGTTTGAGCTCCGATTTGGACGCGGTTTGAACCTATGTTTAGACCGGGACGATCCCGTCAACCCGGGTAACCCTTTCCAACATATTTGTTCCTACTAAATTTGTCGTAACCAATTTACGACACGTTTAATCTTTGTTTGCTTCAGATGCAACATTTGTCCCTATTGCTATTACGACTAATTTTCACAACAAGCTTTGTGAATATTAACTATTCAATATCATCAAATGAATTTCTCTCAATTAATCATCCTATTACTAAGACACGAACGCTACTCGGTGTGAGACCCTACAGCCTGACCTTACTACAGGTTGGGCTCGGAACCTCTAGACAACGGTCACCACGAGCAGTAGCTGTCGTCCCTGTTTTAGAATCATCATAACGTGATCGACCCTTTGTCAAAAGCATCATTGGGTTTACTTTGGCTGTGTCAGTGATGAATGCCGTTAGCTATAGTCCCTTCGTCAAGACTGTGTCCCTGTTGGCCTAGGGTATGGTTTACTGTCAACCCTATTAGACAACATTGGTCAGTATACGGCGGTATTTGTTGTATTCATGTTGTACTTCTTACAACGTACCCCGGCCGAGGATTAACACAAAGATCGTAGTGAGCCCATGACACTAACTTTCCTTTAACGGAAGTGACGAATCCCAACTTAGTCATCTACTTTCCTTGAGAGCTTCGGGTGCAACCCAACCTAAAATCTTTCATCAGGCCTAGCCTCGAAGCTAGATAATGGGTCTAAGCTACACCGTTCGCTCACAGGTTCGTACAGATGACTTCAGGTCTTAAGGACCAGCTGACCTATCATCACCCTAGAGTTATTAAAGACAGTTTAGTTAAAGTTAACTATTTAATAACTCTAATTTGGTCATTCAGTGAACTCATTCTTCAATGAGCACCTGTGTCTCGTCTCTGACTTCACCAAGTCGAATGACTATGAGATCATCATTACCCTGAGGTAAGACTAAGACACAGTGGTCTATCCGATGTGTCGATATCCAGTTCTCGACACATCTATGACCACGAACCGTTTAAGACTTACGTTTTTATTCGGTCGCTTACTTACTCATAATCGAGATCTTATCTAGATACGTAAGGACCTAACTATAAGTATATGAACATTATATAAGTATATTAATTCAAACATTTTCATACTTAGGATAATGGGTATCGTATACAGTAAGAACAAGACGTATACTTAGGATAAATCGCCTTATGGGCATATATCCTCCTACAAGAAGTGCACTACATGATACAAATGCACATAGACACTCATATCTAATGTATACTGTCATTATACATCCTAGTCCCAGCCATATACAACTACACTTATACACGCACTAAGATAGGTACGTACAATAGATATTCACATAATCCATACCATATATGTAGTACCACAATATCAATCCAATGTCACGTATTTATATGTGTCATAGACACACCTAGTATACAACACATCCACACTAATGCATACTAATATTCATACGCTAGGTATCTATATACTTATAGTCATATATGCACATACCTATATCTTCGTATAACACCTATAGTCATATACTCATATAGGCATACGACACATGTTACCATAACCATAATAATACGTCCCACAATCATATACTGCACACGACATACGACACCTAGGGGGTCTCATCTAGTCCTAGTTACCTACCCACCTTACGACTCGGTCACCATCTACGGGAACATTACACACACTATCCATACACAGCTGTAGTGCAGTGACCAGCATGTGCCACCAAATGTAACAGCCTGCTCCCCAGGATACCCATGGAGACAAGGTGTATGACGAGAACTTAAACGTATCTGCAGGTCCACTGTGCGCTGCTGGGAATAGTACCTGTAATGCTCCACAACAAACACCAAACATAGTCACATAAAAAAGAACCACAGACACGCGGAGGCCAACACAAAGCACTAAAAGAAACAACCCAGTCAACTCAACATGAGACTAAAATCACACAAGAAGCTAAACTGAACCATCTGATCAACTTATACAACACCAAGAGTCCAATGTCCATCTTATACATCAATATCATCATCCTCACAACCCTAAGTACAAGGGTATATCCCAAACAAAAGAAACCCAAAAGTACGAGCTCTCACCTTACCCCTCACCACCCCAACCTATGGCTACACCTCTGTACATCAACTTCAGCTGCAACCTCTACTCCAGCACCTCAATCCAACTCCAATACCTGCTATCTGAAAACCACGGATGGGAACACGTCAAAGCGTGACACAATAGGAATTCCATACTCCAACCTAAATGCGACACACACTAATGCCACTACTGAGTGCACAGTGCTACAAGTGGAAGTGCTATAGCTGAATGTGGCATGTGTAACAAGAGAAAGCAAACAACAATGTTGCACGTAGGAAAAAGTGAACAGAACCATAACAGAGGGTATAAGGGGAGGGGTGACGATCGTAGAAGTAAATAATAACAGGTACTACTAAGGCGTGAAAGAGGGTCAATCAATCAACTACATACAATGTCAGCTTTTGGAATTCTAATATCGAATACGACGTATGGGATTGGACCTCTCCCAACTGTGTGGGAGACAAAGGAGGACTCTCCGCCGTGCTAGCCCGTTAGGAGCATCGAGCACAACACTACACAGGTATACATGCTCATATTCACTATATATCACACAAAACTATACACCCTACTGTATATGCACTTGAGCCATTACAGTAGATGTCGTTCTAAGCTTAGTTGTTGAAGGAGCCGACCTCGTGAAAGTCGTCCTGAGAGGTAGGCACGGATCTACATGGGGGCCGGGGGGCATGTGCCCCCCTGGAAATTGAGATACGAACTAACAATATATAATTTGTGGTTTCCTTTAAAGTAAAAGGGATAGCTAGCCCAGTGGGTTGTGACTATTTTCTTTGGCTGATGGTGGCGGGTTTGATTCCTGCCTCTAACAAATATATTGCTATTTTAAAAAATAATCCATCACTTTTGCGCGGGCCATGTAACGAAAGATCCAATTTTTTCTCTCTCATCCTTTTTTCTATCTATTCGCTATTTTATACTCATTCAAATTTTGAGCCGGTTAGGGTTTTTGCCCAATTCTTATTATTATCTTCTGGAGATTTTTTTTGATCTGATAGGGAGGAATTTGGTAATCCACGATTCCGAGGCGAGTTATCGATCGTAGGATAAGGGTTTTTACCCGATTCTTATTCTTTTCTTCTCGAGATTTTTTGATCTGATTTGGGGGAATTTGATGATTAATATTGTGGTTTGATTCTTAAATTTGGGGAAATTTGGTGATTTGATTTTTTGATTCTTATTTTTCTTTTCATATAAATTGTGAAAGATTGAGCACCATCCAAGAAGCGTCTTAAAATCGGTGCGTTCTGTATTCTTTTTGGGATTGATTTTGATTAGTCTTGTTAGGATTATGTTTTATTTGATCAAATTCCTCAGTTTCTCATTTAGTTTTTGCTATAATTTTGTAATAAATAAAATAAACAAAAATTATTTACAGTCAAAAAACTGTGCCCCCCTAATTTAATTCTTGGATCAGTCACTGCTAATATGGCCGTGCTGCTGAAGAAGCTGACCGTATGGAGGTCGTCATTGTGAGTATATCTATCGAATGAGCCGCCTCATGAAGGTCGTCCTAGTTAAGCTGCATCAGGGCCATGTTAGGCTGACCTCTCAAGTCTAGTTCATGAGGTCTTGTTATCGTCTAAAATTTATAAACCGCAAGCGCACGACATCGTCGTAGCGCTTTATGGGTCATTCGCGTGGAGGCAGATTGATCGAGTACTAGCTCGAAATAGGTTTGTATGCTAGCTATGCTAATCGAGTGAAAGTGGACATGGATTACGAGGATTAACAAAGATTACGGTAGGAAAACATATAGAACGTAGACAATCACAAGATGTAATGATCAAGGTAACAAGAACACAATCAAAATGATCAAATAATAACAAAACAATAAGAGAAACAATAAGAAAAGAGCAACGAATACTTATCTCCAGAAATTTCATACAAAGGTTGTCAATCCCATACACAATTTGAGAGAAAACATCCCTAAAATCATATCCAAATTAATCCTACTCCTAAAACTAAAGTAAAACAATGAAAAATGGCAGAAAACGAGCCCAAAAACACGGCCCCCTTACAACGATGGCGCCCTCAGCTTTATATACAACCCTAAACCCCATCGGGTTAAGCTCCATACCCATTTTGAAACGGCCGTTTGGAGAAATCCAAATGACCTCGTCGATTACAGAATATTACGCACGCTGTGCCGCTGGAGGAGAACTCATTCGACACGGCCGTTTGGAGAATCCAAATGGCAGTGTGAATTTGAGTTAAGGGCCAATTAGACGCAACGTTTCAAAAATTTGAAACAGCCTTGTCGCTCTTGTAGACTCCCCTCTATTTCTCCAAGATTTACTGTGAGTTACGCGGCCGTTTGGATTAATCCAAACGGTTGTGTGGAGTGGGCTTGAGTTAAGGAAATGCACATACTATTATATGGTCTTGTGAAGCTTAAACGGCTGAAAAACAGTTTATAAGGCCGTGTGCCGTGTGGAATTTCCAACAGAATTCTGCACCAAGCTGAACTCCAGAAAATCTAGAAAAATCTAGAAAAACCGGATTTGAGAAAACAAGGTGGCGTTGGAATTGTGACAACGTCCCCTACGATACGAAAATATGAGAGCTCAGAAAATATTTCTGTAATGATAGCAAATTTCTGAAATGTGAGAGGGTTGCGTGTAATGGAGCTTCGTGCAGCTTCAAAACAGCACTTCTTGGTCTTTGGCCATGGAATCTTCGCTGCATCCGCGTCCTTTGATCCCGGCATATGTGATCAACTGCAAAAGTGCCCAAAACACCCGTATTTACTTGAATTTCACAAAAAACACCCAAATAGTCAAAGTGAACGAAAATATGATATAAACAATGTAAAGTGGGATAAAATGTGAACAAAAGTGTGGTAAAACATGGGTGTAAAAGATGCAAAATAAACACTCATCAGGTCTTCAGAGAGTGAGGGCAACTTGCGATGAGTCCCATCTGTCGTGCTCGGCTGGGCCCCACTGCTAGCAGACCTAGTCCAAACGTCAACAGGAGCATTTTTGGGTCTTTTACACATCACAGTGATGGGTTGTTTGGCCCATAGACTAGCAATCTGGAAGCGTATCCTTTTCAGATCAAAAGAGGGCTAAAGATTTTTGAACACTAAAGTATTGTGTTGATACAAGAGAAAGGAGCTATGGACTAAGAAATTATGGATGGCTGACTGTTGCAAAAGATTCATAAATTCAGGGGACTCCATTTCCACCCAAGAAGTTAACTAGTGAATGGGTAAAAGGCAGAAATCAAAGAGTCTATCACTGTGCTGACTACTTTTGTGGACCATTTTCAGCATAAAAATGGCCAGTGTAAGCCTAAAGATGGCAAGTGTACTCCAAACGTAGGCAGAATAATGTCATCGTGCATGGAAATAGAGCTTAACTTATAGGTGCTCAACGAATGGAATGATCTAAAATTACAGGAGAGTGCGAAGACCCTGTGGGCTGATCTGGCTATATGATCAGGGGCCGCTAATACAGCCGCCCTAGCGGACCGATCTAACTATACGAACAGAGATTACTCTCAAAATATCTCGCGGTCTGATTTGCAATACAATCGGGGGCCACTTACGCAATCGCCCTCGTAGATTGATCTATCTATACGATCAGGGTTCTATACGATCGAGGCCCGTTTACGCAGCCGTCCTCGCGTGCCGATTTGGATATAGATCGGGGATCACTCTTATCTGACCTCGTGAGCTAATCTGGCTATAAGATTGGGGATCCCTGTTAGTCGCCTTCGCAGGCTGATCTGGCTATGCAACCAGGGTCATCTCTTCTCCGACCAATTAATGTGTCCCACATCACTCGACCTCAACTGCCGCAGCGATTGAGCTCGGGAGATGGGTGCCAATGGTACAGCACTGGGCCGGCACAATGACCACTCAATTGTGTATTTGAGAGGACATGTCCAAAAGCCCAGTAAAGCCCATAACTTCGGACCAATAGCCCAAAGTCCCTCACGTGAGGCTGACCGTTTCTTCATTTAAGACGATAGCCCATCTGACCGTTGGGCTTATTTATTTAAAGTATCAGCTCAGAATGAAGGCATTCGATAACCGACCGTAAGCTCGTCATCAATGGCGACAGCTCATGCCAAACACAATAAAATAGTTTAAAAGCTCAGACGTTACCCTCTAACGTCTCTTAAAAGCAATCGCCTATAAGTAGTCTCTCGAACAATGTGAGATAAGAGAATTTCTGGGACAATTTCGGAGAACAAAAAAAAGTCAGGTGCACATATACTAGTATCTGCTACATCTAAAACTCCACATTTCCTCCATAGCTCGGCGAGATAGCTATCGGTTGATCTCCAAACAGATCGGCCATAGTTACCCCGAGCTTCATTTGATTCACTATCTGACATAAACATCGGATGGTATTAGGTCGAACCCCAGATCTCTCCCTCCCTAACGAGCTCTTTGTGTTGCAGGAAGCCGACGGTAGCCCGGAAATAGCTCGGACTTGGCTGAAATAGCTTGGATTGAGGTCTGTTTGTTGGAATTATGGACTTCATACCATATGTATATATACTCGTATATGCATTTGGGCGTGTGGACGCATACATATTGTATTAATTGTCACATATATATTACTAATTGTGTATTAAGGACCTAATTGTAATTTACGGTTCTATTTAATTAATAATAAGTGTGGGGACTTATTTGCAAATGTGTGGAATTCCTGTGGTAATTACTAATTTATGATGGCCTAATTAATAAAAACTCATTTCTATAAATAAGGGGGTGTGGTCCCTTGTTGAGGTACGTTATTTTCTTTACGCTTTCTCATTTAGAAAAGTGCGTAAGACAAAAAGAGAGCAGAAAGGGATTCCCATCGCACTCTCTCCATTCGTATGATCAACAAGAATATCTAGATCCGGATTTCTTGTTCTTCTTCGTGGATTTCAGTAATGTTCCGCATATAGTTCTCCTCAAACAATATCTAGGCAAGGTTCTTAATTAAATTTAAAATTCTTTCACTGTTCAGCCCAGGATTAGCTCGCACAGTACACGGTCAGCTGCCAACGTCTTCCTACGCTAGTTGCTGCAACCGTACCATCATCCAACAATATCAGTGGTGAGAAAACACCCGTTAACAAAGGTGGTTGAACTTTTAATGAACCTAACTCAACTGTCCTTACCTGAAGCATATAATCGAGTCATTGTCTTTGATCAATTAAAGAGGTATTTTGAGTCTAGTGTTTTAGTCTAAGCCGAGAAGCTAATTATTTCCGT